>CM067842.1:106460871-107085871 GCA_034509565.1 Triticum monococcum | reverse complement strand
TCTTGCCCTGGCCGCCATGTCCACATACACACACACACACATTGTTATAGAAATGTTAGCAATTTTTCTATTTTTTAGTTATAGAAATATTAGAAATGTTAGTTATATAGGAATGTTTTTTAGTTATAGAAATATTAGAAATGTTAGTTATATAGAAATTTAGGACAGTACAACTGCACCATTTTCCTGCCCTCTCACGCACTAGGCATTTTTGGCCGTCCATTTGCTTGATTTAGATAATCTCAGCCGTTGGATGCATTGTCTGTTTCGGCCTGCAGGAGACGTTAAATTTTCTGGCCCAGCTGTCCTAGAGGGCTGCTGCTCCAGAAGAAAAATGGATGCATTCTGGTGAACTGGGCCTTTCCCCAGCCCAATTTTCTTATCCCCGCAAAAGCCTGTCCGATTGGTGGCAAACCTTGCCTAAGAAAAAAAAGTAGCATAGACAGGCAGAAGAGAACCAGGTCGGTCGTCTCCCAGAGGGGGTCGGTCGCTACGATTTCCAGAGAAGGGGGAAGGGCGTCGGTCGCTGTGATTTTAAGGGGATTCGATGTTGTGATTTGAAGGGGATCCGTGTGAGAGATATTGGGAAGGTAAAGGGGATGCCTCGATTGCTTGGCGGAAGGAGGGGACCCAACGGACGCGGGAGGTCGACGCCATGACTCTTGGTATGAGGAAACTGCTCCGCAGCGATTTGAAGACGCAATAAATCTTTAGTTTCTCTACACACAATCATGTCTAGTGATGTGCCCATCCTTTCCGCTGCCTCGCGGTACAAGTACGTGTATATATATGCTTACCCCCTTACTACCGCTCACTCACCGTTTCCTCCCAAGCATAACATCCGTCCGCATGATGATTGGATAGGTTTCACTATATATTTTTCAGTTCAGTATATGAATGTATGATTCATTCTTCCACCAAGCAATTGAATTGCCCTGATTTTCTCTCATTCCAAAAACTATACATACAGGTGTTTCATGCTTGCTGTGGTCGATTGATTTGGGCAGTTCTTGGAGACTGTACTCGTAATTTTTTTACTTCGGCTGCTCACCATCATCCATGGCTTCTGCATAGGTAACTCATCTTTGTGGAAATATATCCAATTCTGATTAACTCCCTTCCCAACAGGAAGAAGTAAGAGAATTCAGTGAGTTGGTTTTCGGGCCAATTTGCATCTATCAGATCTGAAGCTATCCCTCGGCGTGTCGCTGCGCTTGCACATGTAGCTCTTGTATGAGGTCCCTAGATGGACATTGAACGCATCTTGACATCGTCTTTGTTGATGAACATGCCTACTAAAAACTTATTAGGTGTATTCTTTGTACATAATGTAACGTCCTTGTGTTTAATACTGATCTTATATAGAAACAATATGTATGGGGAGGTACATGTGATGAATACAAAAACTATTCAGGGAAAACTCAAGGAGGGCAATGTTTTCCTCATCAAAAATTCATTTGTGAAATTAGCAAAGAACATGTATAAGGCTGTGGAAGCAAGTTCCATGAAAATAACTCCATGGTCGAAGGTTTAGGCGCAGCGTTATGTCCCTATTAATTATCCTGATTATGCATGTTCACTCACTGATTTTATACCTCTACCCTCTATGGTTGGAAAGACAGACTCCTTTATAGGCAAGGAAAATCTATTTTAGTGCAGGCACAATTATTTCTTTGTTTCCTCCACTTTGCTGCTTTACTATCTTTCTGGTCCATTATCATGCTCATGTTTCAATGTACAGATGTCGGAATAGTTTCAGTGATTTCATATCTCGTTTAAGGTTTGACTGCCTGCTTGAGCCCAGGATTCTGACAAAAGTAACCTCCAGATAACATATATTGAGTAAGAATTCTCATCTAAATTATGAGGCCATCTATTATCTTCCAACTTTCATAAGAGTCACAAGACTATCTCTCACTATATTAGCTGAATTGCATGTACTTAGTGTATATAATCAGGTCTCACATTACCGACTACAGAGTCATTATCATAATTCTTGGCAACAAGTTATAACTAAAAGTAACTACATTTGTGATCTCTGAACTTTTCCAATGACAGGTGAACACTAGCTAGCACCAACAGAACTGAGATATGTTGATCTCTCGTGCAAATGGTCACATACTTAGTACACCAGTATAGTCCTCTCAACTTATAAAGTACTTTATTTCTTCACTGCACCAACATATCTCAAAAATTTATGGGCAAAAAACGCCACTGCCAGCCAGCCACAGACACCGGATGATCCAAATTGCACTTGTTAATAATGCTCACAAACAAGAAAAGGAAAAAAGGTAGATAGCCACATTAAACTAAACTCCTTGTTCAAGGTTCTATCTTTTGATGCACATTTATATTAACACCTATCTTCGTGATTTACAGCTCTGCAACTGATACAATCAAGACCTCTGCTTCGAAAAAGAAAATTTCATCTCCTTGAGCAAAGATTGGCTCGTCTACTTTGGGCGCTACTCCCTCCGTCCAAAAATACTTGTCATCAAAATGAATAAAAAAGGATGTATCTAAAACTAAAATATGTCTAGATACATCCCCTTTTATTCATTTTGATGACAAGTATTTCCGGACAGAGGGAGTATTAAATAAATGGAGACGTTCTGCGTGTGACCAGTGACCACCCTTTTTGGACATTTTACTGATGTCGTCTGCCTGTGACAACTATCACCGATTTACGTGATAAGACTTTGTGTTTGCCAAATCCAACTTATCTGTACTGTGTTTTCATAGAACCATTGCTCCTGTCTGAATTGAATTATACAAGACTTGCATCGCTACAATCACCCTTATTTATCCTCTAAAGTGATGTTGCTGTTCTTTGCTACATTATGATCCCGCATCTCTATTTCTATTACTGTGGTAAATCCGGATCCTATTTGTAGAAATGTCCAATTATTCTAATGCTTTCCTATCCATGTATATATATACATGTGTTTCCTTTAATTTATCGAGATAGTTGTCCTATTATCAGCCTTTTTCTGTTTTTTACGGGTGAGCAGCTGCTACATCTTTCATCATAAAGGTCTCTTGTATTATACTTTTGCACTGTGCGCATCCTGCATTTCCCTCTTCTCTATTTTCATGTTCAACATACTACAAAAATAATACCACCAAATAGTATTAATGGGAATGCTTTCTTGAATTTATCTCAAGCTCATGTGGATAATTATATAGTGTATACTTCACATATATTATCCCATTCGTATTGATTATTTCCTACTCATACTCATTTTATTTTATAAAGAATACCATGTTGGAGAGACTTTAGTAGTTGGCTGTTAGATGAATGTTGGGTAAGAAGCTTGATTGGTGCTTGGTACATATTAAGTTTCTTTTCTTCCACTAAGATGAATGCTGGAATGTAATTCACTATGCGCGAACCCCTCAATGACCTTTTTTTGGGATGGAACTCAATGACTTATTTCGGTTGTACAAAAATTTGCAACGCCTTCTTTCGGTTCTAAAAAATTCAGCAAAACTGTGCCATACAACCTTCCAAAAAGACGGGTGCGGCAACGCGCGCCTTCGATGATCTAGTGTTAGTTATATCGAAATATTAGAAATGTTAGTTATATAGAAATGTTAGTTATATTAGAAATGTTAGTTATATAGAAATGCTTTTTAGTTATAGAAATATTAGAATTGTTAGTTTTAGTTATAGAAATATTAGAAATGTTAGTTTTAGTTATAAAATTTAGAATTTGCATATATGAAATCAGAATCCATCATTTAAAAAATGTTACTTTACTTTTGCGGCATATAGTATTTGTTGTCGATGATGCCCGGCCCGCATCCTCGCCGTCGACCAGTTCGCGGCGACGTCCTGCTTCAGAGGACCCATGTCCGGGATTGGGCTCCACCGGGCTGGCACTGGGAGATGCTACCTTCAGGGGCGCGACGCTTGGTGAGGAACCCGGCCCCGGATTCCGTCATCGACCCTGATCTCCTTTGGTGGCGTTCGCGTGGGCCACTTTTGGTGCGGAGGGAGCCGGCCCTGCCGGAGGTGGTACGTCGCCGTGTCAGGGAGGAGGACGAGCACGTCCATCGCTACATGGCTGCTATGGACGTCAGGTTCTCCAATACCTGGCAGGTTCTTTCGGAAGATCACCCGAGCTATGATCCAGTGATGGTTCCTTCACTTTGGTTGTCCACCGCCCGTGCCTTAGGAACAACGAGTGGCCTAGATTACTCTCTAGTATTCGATCTTTATTAGCTAGCTAGCTAGTGATGTATTCGATATATAATATTCCAGATTATATATATTATTCGAGACGATGTATTCGAGATTATATCTATTATTCGAGACGACGTATTCGAGATTATATTCGATGATGCTTATTATGTACTATGATTGATTCAGTTTTTCCTTATTAATTGATTGCATCCATGCATTGTAATTTGAATATATTTCTTTTGGATTAGTTAAATAAAACCTATGGCGGACAATACCGGCAGAGAGGGAGAAGAGGCCCTGTTCAATATCATACGCAATCCTGGCGGGCCAGATGATGATCAGAATGAAGAAGATTATGACGGCTCCGAATATCTAAACAACACCGAGGACGGTGATATGATATTTGATCGCGACGACCGAATTGATGAAGTCATGAACTATGAACATGACGAAGAAAATGTTGATCTTGAAACAATAAAGACCGGCGAGGTATATTTATATAAGCAGGGATCTGGTGATCATCACATGTTTTAAATGACTTGAAGATATATATTAACGAATAGATCTTTCATCTTTTAGCCATCCGGATCGAGCAAATCTTCAGGCAGCAGGACAGTACGAGGCCCGAACAAAAAGTTGAAGGAGGGCGTAAAGTACAATATCGAGGCCATCAAACCTAATGGCGAACCATTAGCGCCTAAGAAGATTGCGGAAAAGTTCATTCGTCAGTGCGGAGTTCTTGTGAAGGACCAACTCCCGATCTCCCTTCAAGAATGGAGAGAGCCAGCAAAGCCACGTCCAGATCTTACTTTTGTCGACGATAGACAAAAACTTCTGCTTTGGGAAATGCTGATGGAACATTTAACCCTACCAGATCATTTCACAGATGCAGATGTGGAGAAAGTCAAGGTCGTTGCTCTTAGGAAGATGGCGGTTGCATTCAACAACCACAAGAATCCTGTATGGGACCAGTACGTCAAGGGAGGAAAGAAGACTCCAGTATTCAAGGGAACACTAGAGAAGCAAAGTGCTCATTGGGATGATTTCGTGAAATTCAAGGAATTGGAATTATCTAAGGAACGGTCGAGAATAAACAAGGCCAATGCCGCAAAAAAGGATAAGTTCCATAAGCTGGGGTCAGGTGGCTATGCGGTGGCAATGCCTAAGTGGGATAAGTCTGAGAAAGAGATGGAGGATGCAGGTGTCACTCCAGAAACATTGAGCTAGCCCCCCAGGTGCAGGACTTGGTTCTATGCACATGGGGGGAGTTGGACCCGAAGACAGGCAAAGTTTCGAAGAAGGCATGTCTGGACGGAGCCGAGGATAAGCTACTTGTTGCAATAGAAGAGGCTCGATCGGGGGTGTTCCAGCCCAACAGAGAGAACGACGAGCTTACGCGTGCCCTGGGAAATCATGAACACCCGGGAAGAACACGAGGCAAGGGCGCTATTCCGTGGTATGAGGGGTTTTCGGACTGGAAAACCGACTACAGAACCCGTGTGAGAAATAAGATTGCGGAGGAGAAGAAGAGGAAGATGGAGGAGGAGCAGAGGAAGCTGGACTATGAACGCCTTCAAGGCCTAGAATCAGCGCACGTGGACTTGGCAGTTAAATTCCAGCGGCAGTAGGAGCATATCGACTCACTTAGCCAGCAAAGGGGGTCTCAGCAGCTGCAGCAGCTAGCGGATGATCCAGCATTGGATAGCACCGTCCCATCCATGCCGAGAAGCAGCGTGGGTTCCACCCCGGGCGACGCAATGCTAGATAGATACCCCATGGATGACATCATGGAGAACACTAACTGGGAGCTACACTTCAAAATGAAGAACATATCCATGAAGGTGGTGGACGTCGTTGCTTTTACAAATCCCCCCGAGGCAACCTTCCATTGCAACCCGATTCTAGCGGGCTATGCTCGTGTCTTGGTTGATGAGGTGGTGGACCAATATTCGGGGCTAGAGCTTGACATTCCTGGAGGTGATGAGGAGCACACACTGGGAGAGGCCAAACATCGTATCATCCTATGGAGAAAGGATTGCATCATCTTTCGAAGGCCACCGACACCGCGTCAGCCGACTCCTCGTAGAATTCCGCCACCGAGTCAGCAGACTCCCGCTCCTCCAAGTCCACCAACACGTCAGGCCACTCCTCCTCCAAGTCCGGCAAAGTGTCAGGCCACTCCTCCTCCAAGTCTGGCACAGCTTCAGGCCACTCCTCCTCCTCCAAGTCCGGCAAAGCGTCGGGCCACTCCTCCTCCAAGTCTGGCATAGCTTCAGGCCACTCCTCCTCCTCCAACTCAGCCACGTTAGCCGTCTCCGCCACCTCAGCAATCACGGAAGAGAGCCGCCGCAATTATGGTGCGTAGCGGTACAAGTCGAGGTAGTACTGGATGTACATGCGGAGGCAAGCGATTTCGATATGATCCAAGCAGCCTCGCGCCTCTTCCGCAGAGGCCTTATGACAAGTCCGAGGCGGAAAACGCAGCCATATCGAAGGCCGAGGTGGAAGCCCATTTTGCATCGAAACTGCCACCGCCGCCAAGGGAGAAGGTGCCTGAGGAAAAGATTGACCACTTCATTTGTATGGCTAGACCACCAGCTCCCAAGCCCATTGACACAGACTATGAGCGCCACCTCAGGAAGTTAAATCGAGCACGTCTACACAAAGAGGCGAGCTCGAGCAAATCAGCTGGCAAAAGGAGCTATAAAACTGTTCCCCAGCTGGGAGAACAGACGGCGCAATCAATCCCCCCGCTTGTTGTGGCAACAACACATGAGAGTACGCGCGCCCAATATTATTGTGGGCAAACCGTTAACGTTTCCGGGCTGGGCGATGTGGTAATAACCGAGGAGCATATTGAGCAGGCTAAAAGGCTCATGATCACTGTTGGACAACTCCTCGATATCGAACCCATGTCTCTGCTTAGAGAGGAGGAAATAAAACAGAAATATGTCCGGGGCCAACCTTTGGTCAAGCTAGATGCAGTCAAGAAGCTCCCAACGAGAATGTATGAATTGCATCAATGGTACATGGACATTACCAAGATTTCCAATCGAGAGTCACTACAAGAAATATATCAACTTATGACCTTCTGTCAGTGAACCTCGAAGAATTGGTCATAAATTTATGACCATTTTAGACCAATTGGTCAAAAGCTGTTCAGGGGGCTCCAAACCCTAAACCATTGCGACCATTTTGGTCAGAAAGGTCGTAATTTCCTTACACGAAATGGTCACAAAGCAAACAGTGCTAGTCCGCTGCCTTATTTGTAGTTGTTAATGACCAATATAGATAGTCATAGCCTTGTAGATTGTGGTGGGTTGTGATGACTAGGCGCCATCTCATCAGTTTTGCCTATGTGTCATGTCCATGTGGCAGTTTTTGCCCTAGGTTGTGAAGCAACCTATATTTCTATCATTCCCAAAATTCCCAAAAAAATCTCATAAATTCTTTGGGGCATATCTTCATCAAATATGTAAAAATCCTTCCTTGCCTAGTTCAAAACTAATTCAACAATATTCATTTTCCTATTCTGTTCACAACAACACTTTATGAAGGAAGTGCTATTTATATATTCTTGATTGCCCTCGGAATTTTCGGGCACTCTTTCCTATCCAAATCATTACCGCATGACAAAATTCAGCTCCATTTGCCTAGCAAATCTTCTTCGGCAAATTTCCAAAGTTTTTGTCCACCTAGAAGCATTGTGAAGGAAGTACCTTTTTTATATCTCTAAATGACATGCAATTTATACAGTTCCTTCATATGTCCAAATTATCACCCTCCTCCAAATTGCAGCTCAGTCAAATCATCTATGTGAGCCCAGGTTCAATTTATATTTTATGGCCAAATTGGCACGTTGCAAAGCAAGTGTTATATAGACCCCTCCTATTACCCTCAAACTTTTCGGGCACTCTTCCATACCCAAATCATTGCCACATGATAATATTCAGCTCAATTTTCCTAGTAAATCTTTCTCGGAAAATTTCCAAAGTTTCTACCTTGAGAGAAGCTTTGTGAAGTAAGTACTAGCTAGGCTTACCCAAATGATCTGAAAATTTACCAGCGCATGACCATACCTAAGTAACTTACCTACACCTATTTTGAGCTCATTTCATTCATCCAATCTCTCTCACTAGTTTTCCCAAGTTTCTGTCCATAAAAGAGCATTGTGAAGGAAGTACTACTTTGGCATGTCCAAATGGTACCAATTTTCTACAATGCTTTCCTATGCCCAAATAACCATCCTTCACAAAATTTCAGCTCACTTCATTCATTATTTTGAGCCCAGCTTCAACATTCATATTTTTGTCCAGCGTGGTACTTTGCAAAGCAAGTACCACCTAGGATCCTCCTTTTGAGCTCAAAATTCATGAAGACATTCTCCTTAGTAGATGATCATCCTCAGCCAAAACTCACGCCCATTGGCCATGTGCATTTCCCGTACCGCTAATCAAACACTTGGCTGCTAATTCATGTTTGAGCATCGATCGGTCTCCTCGTGAGAATCTTATGTTGTAATTTTCTTCCTAGCACCAACCTGGGGAGTGCCCAACCCACTAGACATGCCTAGGCCGCCCAGAACACATGACAACATTACGGTCACGCGGTGACCACGCGACGGGCATGCGAGTTTACGCGCTCTAGAGTTGGGGCCCTCGGCCACCGCCCAAACCTCGACGTATCACCACCAAACCATGTATTTATGATTAAATAGGTCCTTATGTAATTAGAAATGATTTTTGGAAAAAATAAATAGCAAACTATGAGGCAGCTGCAGTTCAAATTTGACCCGCTTCCAACTGAATCGGCGGAAATTTGTCTTTTTCACGAGAGGTGGATCAAAAAAATTTACACCCAACAATTTTGTCAATTGTGCATTAAATATGGCCTAGTATTTTATAAAAATGATTTGGTCCAATTTTGCAACAATTATTCGGTAGTTCCTTCACAAAAAAACCTCCTTTCGGGCACTCAAAAAATGGAAAATGGTTTTTTCGTCCAACGAAAATGAAAACTTCCTTAGGCAACATTGTTTGCCATTCCAATATGCACCCTTGTGCACAATATGAGATCATTTTAACAAACTATGCCATGAATGTGGCCATAAGATTGATCATTTGGCTTGAAAGCCATTGATCTCCACACATGATAGCTCGTTTCTGAGAATACTTTTTTTAAATAATTGCCGTATTACAAGTTTGTTATTTTTCCTAGGAACTTGGCCACATATGATGACACAATGCGAAGGTTTCCCAATTTTTTGATTTTTTTTGAATTTTTTATGCCTGTTTCAAAATGCGGTCAAAATGGCGGGAACGACCGTTCCTAGCTAGTGGTTGATTCTTGGAATTTTTTTGGTGTTTCTCTGATTAAATAAATACTTATTTACCTAGAAATGATTTTTGGAAAAAATAAAAAGCAAACTATAAGGTAGCTGAAGTTCAAATTTGACCCGCTTCCAACTGAATCGACGGGAATTTGTCTTTTTCACCAGAGGTGGATCAAAATTTTTGACACCCAACTATTTTGTCAATTGTGCATTAAATATGGCCTAATATTTTATAAAATTGATTTGGTCCAGTTTTGCAACAAATATATGGTAGGTCCTTCACAAAAAAACTCATTTCAGGCACTCAGAAAATGGAAAATGGTTTTTTCGTCCAAAGAAAATGAAAACTTTCTTAGGCAACATTGTTTGCCATTCCAATATGCACCCTTGTGCACAATATGAGATCATTTGAACAAACTATGCCATGAATGTGGCCATAAGATTGATCATTTGGCTTGAAAGCCATTGATCTCCACACGTGATAGCTCGTTTCTGAGAACACTTTTTTAAAATAATTATCGTATTACAAGTTTATTATTTTTCCTGGAAACTTGGTCACATATGATGATACAATGCGAAGGTTTTCCATTTTTTTAATTTTTCTTGAATTTTTTATGCCCGTTTCAAAATGCGGTCAAAACGGCGGGAATGACCGTTCCTAGCTAGTGGTTGAATCTTGGAATTTTTTTGGTGTTTCTCTGATTAAATAGATACTTATCTACCTAGAAATGATTTTTGGAAAAAATAAAGAGCAAACTACAAGGCACCTACAGTTCAAATTTGACCCGCTTCCAGCTGAATCGGCGGAAATTTGTTTTTTTCACGAGAGGTGGATCAAAACATTTTACACCCAACCATTTTGTCAATTGTACATTAAATATGTCCTAGTATTTTAGAAAATTGATTTGTTCCAATTTTGCAACAATTATTTGGGAGGTCCTTCACAAAAAACCCTCCTTTTGGGCACTCGAAAAATGGAAAATGGCTTTTTCATCCAAAGAAAATGAAAACTTCCTTAGGCAACATTGTTTGTCATTCCAATATACACCCTTGCGCACAATATGAGATTATTTGAACAAACTATGCCATGAATGTGGCCATAAGATTGATCATTTGGCTTGAAAGCCATTGATCTCCACACGTGATAGCTCGTTTCTGAGAACACTTTTTTAAAATAATTATCGTATTACAAGTTTATTATTTTTCCTGGAAACTTGGTCACATATGATGACACAATGCGAAGGTTTTTCAATTGTTTGAATTTTTTTGAATTTTTTATGACCGCTTCAAAATGCGGTCAAAACGGCGGGCTTGACCGTTCCTAGCTAGTGGTTGAATCTTGGAAAACTTTTGATGTTTCTCTGATTAAATAGATACTTATGTACCTAGAAATGATTTTTGGAAAAAAAATAAATAGCAAACTATGCGGCAGCTGCAGTTCAAATTTGACCCGCTTCCAACTGAATCGGCGGGAATTTGTCTTTTTCACCAGAGGTGGATCAAAACTTTTGACACCCAACCATTTTGTCAATTGTGCATTAAATATGTCCTAATATTTTAGAAAAATAATCTGGTACCATTTTGCAACAAATATATGGTAGATTCTTCACAAAAAACCGATTATTGGAACCCCAAAAATTGAAAAATGATTTTTCGTGCAAACAAAATAAAAAGCCCTCAAATCAACATTGTTTGTCGTCCCAAGATACGCAAATGCGCAAAATATTTGGGCCATTTGAAAAATTATAAACGGGTAATATGTTGAATGTTTATTCAGTATAAGAGGGTAGTACAAAATATAAGAAAATAGAAGGAAAAATATTACACTAGCCGAATTATGATTGGTGCAATCTGTTGTGGCATGGATCATTGACATGGCAAACATCCATCCATCGATCCATTCATGCAGCTCACCGCAGTAAACATTCGTCGATCGATCCATTCATCCAGCCTTTCTCCCTCTTGCGCGAACCTAGAGCTCCTACGCACCCACAGTTGCCGCCTCCAACCATCTCCCTCCCTCAGATCTCAATCCGCCGCCGCCCCCAACCCCACCCCCACCGCCACCGTCGACGACCCTCACCGTAGACAAGATCGAGCCCATGCCCAGATTCATGAGTGGAGCCCCGCGAAGCTGCCCGCAAATTGCTCCTCTTCCCCATCCCCCATTCCTCTCCAATCTCCACCGCCGCCGCCGCCGCCAATCCCCACCCCCACCGGCAACATCGTCTCCCCGTCCCCGGCCCCATCCCCACCTCCGGCCGACCTCCCTCCCCATCTCGTCCATCCACCCATGGAAACCTCCTTTTCCACGGATCCACCCACCCTCCCACGTCCACCCATGGATGGATGGATGGATGGGGCGCACCAGTTCCGGCGACGGCGGCGCCGGATCCGCACCCACCTGCGTGATGGAGGCCGGCCGCATCGGGATCCACCGCCTGCTCTCGGTCTGGTGCGGCACACCGAACCACACCTAAGATTGCTACTGCGGTGGCCGTCGACGACGGCGCATCTCCGGCGGGACCTAGATGCCCAAGGTATGTACGAAGTCCTTGACAAGTCTTACATCTCCTCTCATGTAAGGCAGGACCTAGACTGATTACAGTCATCTCAGGCATGCATCCGTGGTTGGTGACCTCACGTGCCGCCATTGCCGGAGGCTGGCTGGCTGGATCGACGGACGTCCGCGGTGCTGGTGTTTGCAGCCTTACATCACAGGTGTGGTTTCTTCCTGCCGTCGTCCCGTACTTGTCCCGTGCTGTTCTAAATTTTCTTGAGGCTTGCTGGAAGACGCTTGCTAAAATGTGTGCATG
This sequence comes from Triticum monococcum, assembly GCA_034509565.1. Taxonomy (NCBI): domain Eukaryota; kingdom Viridiplantae; phylum Streptophyta; class Magnoliopsida; order Poales; family Poaceae; genus Triticum; species Triticum monococcum. Next base: position 107,073,537 of record CM067842.1, on the reverse strand, counting down.
CCAAGATTCCTGCAGTTCCAGGCTGATTGGTGAGATTACAGTTATAAGGGTGGATCGATTAGCATACTCTGCCTACTGAATGTGTCCACATAAACTGCCAGGTTATATAAGGTGCGTCCACATAAACTGATTTCTCACTCAGCTACGTATAATCTGTGTGGAGAAGACTGACAACAGACTGATAGGTTAATATGAACATCAAATAACTTAAACAAGGACATTGTTTGTGTTAACCCACCACTCTTTTATTGAATTTTCCCTGCTGAACCTTACAAGCAGCAGCCTTCACAACTCTTTCATACCCAATAACTGGGAAAGAGTGTGGCATCAGCAACAGAGCTTTCCTTGTACCAAATGCATGCACATCACATGGCTGCTCAAGTCCTTCCTTCCTTCTGTCTTGGTATAAAAATCTTCTTCAGTTTTGTACATGGTCCTGGTTCCTTTGATGACATTAGTCAAAATACACACTGATGGTTAATTATATATATCCACATAGCAAGTATATGGTATTGTCCTATACATTTCACATGATGGAAGAGACATTACTTACATTCGTACTGAAGTGTTAAAGTATGTATGTTTTGCTTAGTTGAAAAATCTGAGATATCGTACTGAAGAGCATGCGAATGATGTTCACTCTGTTATGCTTCTAAAGCATCTGAATGATGTTCATTGCTGTTTAAATGATGTTCATCTGCTATGGTTTGCTTCAGCTCGTGCGGATGGGAGGTGGATGCCCGCACGGATCCGGCGTCTCCGACCTCGGCATCCACAAGGAGGAGCGGCGACAATTACATACCCAACCATGGGGCAGCAGCAATTCATGGTTGAGCCTCCCTCTACCTCTCACACGTTCCATGATTTTGCTGCTGCTCTAAATTCACTTTCACTTGATTGAATCTAGTGCTACTGCTGTCAGTCCCTAGTCCCTAGTGCTATTGCTCTGAATTCACTTGCATGTTTAACTAAATCATAAAAGAATGAATAGGTGTTGGCTTTAGAGTGCTATCTCATATACTCTAGTAGGCGAAGCACGTATGTGCAAGCTAACTTCAACAAAGCAGACTAGTAGCTTAATTGATTCTTTGTTAGCTAGCAGTACTCAGACGTGCAGCCTCACGTATACGTACGAGCTTAGCAGAGCTAGCTAAGCTAGCGACTGATCGATCTGACTTCTTGCGGCAGACCGTAGCGACTTCGTAACTCAGTGAACTGAAAAATGATGGAGATTTTGTGGATAGCCACAGGGGCGTATTGAGTCTGTTCCTATATACGTGTTGAGTCTGTTCCTATGTACTGCATATTGTGTAATGGAGTTTGCTTGTATGGTGTTTGTGACAATGTTTGTATGAAAATAATTGACATTGGTGACAGCGTACATGGCCATTAGAAACGCGGAAGCGTACAGCGGCTGCGGCCGCCCACGCCCTGCTTCTCCTGGTCTCTGTATACCCTGCCTGCATACTGTCTGTTTGTGATTTGTTCTAGCAAGTATCTGTTCATGAGAAATAAGCTCTCCAGGATTTACTGGACCAACAACTACTTGTTTTAGCATGTTTATTTCAAGAAATTTGTGATTCATGCTGTTTGATGAACTAGTACCCATGTCGGGAGACTAGTAGAACTTGCAAACTTCAGTTTTCTCACCAGTAGTCACTTATCCTGCTGTTCATGTCCATACAACATTTGTATTGGTTCTATGTTACAGCTGCTGCAAACAATTTATTAATGTGGGATGTGGCTCTTTGTCCAGTTCTCTTTCTCTTCTAAAGAAATCCCCTCTGCCTCTCGTGTGCAGCAAGTTGATTGTTCTGTATCTGTATTATTGTTCAGATTGGCCAAGTGTTCGTCGATCTGCAAGTCGGTTTAAGAGCTGGATTGGCCGGTCCAATTCAACACGGAGCTGAGTGTATGTTGAAACTTTTCGTCCATCAAGAGCGGCCTCGCCGCCTCCGGCCGCCCCGACGACGCCCTCGCCTTTGCCAATCTCCACTCCTCCATGAGGTACGTGTTGGGGAACGTAGTAATTTCAAAAAAAAAAATCCTACGCACACGCAAGACCATGGTGATGCACAGCAATGAGAGGGGAGAGTGTTGTCTACGTACCCACGCAGACCGACTGCGGAAGCGTTGACACAACATAGAGGAAGTAGTCGTACGTCTTTCCGATCCGATCGATCCGAGCATCGTTACTCCGGCACCTCCGAGTTCTTAGCATACGTACAGCTCGATGACGATCCCCGGGCTCCGATCCAGCAAAGCGTCGGGGAGGAGTTCCATCAGCACGACGGCGTGGTGACGATCTTGATGTTCTACCGACGCAGGGCTTCGCCTAAGCACACGGCTAAGGAACGATCTCAATGATCAACTTGTGTGTCTAGAGGTGCCCCTTGCCTCCGTATATAAAGGAGCCAAGGGGGAGGGGGCTGCCGGCCAGGAGGAGGGTGCAGGAGGAGTCCTACTCCTACCGGGAGTAGGACTCCCCCCCCCCCCCAATCCTAGTTGGACTAGGATTCCCCGAGGGGGAAAGAGAGAGAGGGGGGCCGGCCACCTCTCCTAGTCCTATATTAGGACTAGGGGAGGGGGGAGGCGCGTGGCCACCTTGGTCTGCCCCTTTCTCCTTTCCACTAAAGCCCATTAAGGCCCATATGGCTCCCGGGGGGTTCCGGTAACCTCTCGGTACTTCGGTAAAATCCCGATTTCATCCGGAACACTTCCGATATTCAAATATAGGCTTCCAATATATCAATCTTTATGTCTCGACCATTTCGAGACTCCTCGTCATGTCCGTGATCACATCCGGGACTCCGAACTAACTTCGGTACATCAAAATGCATAAACTCATAATAACTGTCATCGTAAAGTTAAGCGTGCGGACCCTACGGTTCGAGAACAATGTAGACATGACTGAGACACATCTCCGATCAATAACCAATAGCGGGACCTGGATGCCCATATTGTCTCCTACATATTCTACGAAGATCTTTATCGGTCAGACCGCATAACAACATATGTTGTTCCCTTTGTCATCGGTATGTTACTTGCCCGAGATTCGATCGTCGGTATCCAATACCTAGTTCAATCTCGTTACCGGCAAGTCTCTTTACTCATTCCGTAATACATCATCTCGCAACTAACTCATTAGTTGCAATGCTTGCAAGGCTTATGTGATGTGCATTACCGAGAGGGCCTAGAGATACCTCTCCGACAATCGAAGTGACAAATCCTAATCTCGAAATACGCCAACCCAACATCTACCTTTGGAGACACCTGTAGAGCTCATTTATAATCACCCAGTTATGTTGTGATGTTTGGTAGCACACAAAGTGTTCCTCCGGTAAACGGGAGTTGCATAATCTCATAGTCATAGGAACATGTATAAGTCATGAAGAAAGTAATAGCAACATACTAAACGATCGGTTGCTAAACTAATGAAATGGGTCATGTCAATCAGATCATTCAACTAATGATGTGACTCGTTAGTCAAATAACAACACCTTGTTCATGGTTAGGAAACATAACCATCTTTGATTAACGAGCTAGTCAAGTAGAGGCATACTAGTGACACTAAGTTTGTCTATGTATTCACACATGTATTATGTTTCCGGTTAATACAATTCTAGCATGAATAATAAACATTTATCATGATATAAGGAAATAAATAATAAATTTATTATTGCCTCTAGGGCATATTTCCTTCAGTCTCCTACTTGCACTAGAGTCAATAATCTAGATTACACATTAATGATTCTAACACCCATGGAGCCTTGGTGCTGATCATGTTTTGCTCGTGGAAGAGGCTTAGTCAACGGGTTTGCAACATTCAGATCCGTATGTATCTCGCAAATCTCTATGTTTCCCACCTAGACTAGATCCCGGATAGAATTGAAGCGTCTCTTGATGTGCTTGGTCCTCTTGTGAAATCTGGATTCCTGTGCCAAGGCAATTGCACCAGTATTGTCACAAAAGATTTTCATTGGACCCGATGCACTAGGTATGACACCTAGATCGGATATGAACTCCTTCATCCAGACTCTTTCGTTCGCTGCTTCCGAAGCAGCTATGTACTCCGCTTCACATGTAGATCCCGCTACGACGCTTTGTTTAGAACTGCACCAACTGACAGCTCCACCGTTTAATGTAAACACGTATCCGGTTTGTGATTTAGAATCGTCCGGATCAGTGTCAAAGCTTGCATCAGCGTAACCTTTTACGGTGAGCTCTTTGTCACCTCCATATACGAGAAACATATCCTTAGTCCTTTTCAGGTATTTCAGGATGTTCTTGACCGCTGTCCAGTGATCCACTCCTGGATTACTTTGGTACCTCCCTGCTAAACTTATAGCAAGGCACACATCAGGTCTGTTACACAGCATTGCATACATGATAGAGCCTATGGCTGAAGCATAGGGAACGTCTTTCATTTTCTCTCTATCTTCTACAGTGGTCGGGCATTGAGTCTGACTCAACTTCACACCTTGTAACACAGGCAAGAACCCTTTCTTTGCTTGATCCATTTTGAACTTCTTCAAAATCTTGTCAAGGTATGTGCTTTGTGAAAGTCCAATTAAGCGTCTTGATCTATCTCTATAGATCTTTATGCCTAATATGTAAGCAGCTTCACCGAGGTCTTTCATTGAAAAACTCTTATTCAAGTATCCCTTTATGCTATCCAGAAATTCTGTATCATTTCCAATCAGCAATATGTCATCCACATATAATATCAGAAATGCTACAGAGCTCCCACTCACTTTCTTGTAAATACAGGCTTCTCCGAAAGTCTGTATAAAACCAAATACTTTGATCACACTATCAAAGCGTTTATTCCAACTCTGAGAGGCTTGCACCAGTCCATAAATGGATCGCTGGAGCTTGCACACTTTGTTAGCTCCCTTTGGATCGACAAAACCTTCTGGTTGCATCAGATACAACTCTTCTTCCAGAAATCCATTCAGGAATGCAGTTTTGACATCCATCTGCGAAATTTCATAATCATAAAACGCGGCAATTGCTAACATGATTCGGACAGACTTAAGCATCACTACGGGTGAGAAGGTCTCATCGTAGTCAACCCCTTGAACTTGTCGAAAACCTTTTGCGACAAGTCGAGATTTATAGACAGTAACATTACCGTCAGCGTCAGTCTTTTTCTTGAAGATCCATTTATTCTCAATTGCTTGCCGATCATCGGGCAAGTCAACCAAAGTCCATACTTTGTTCTCATACATGGATCCCATCTCAGATTTCATGGCTTCAAGCCACTTTGCGAAATCTGGGCTCACCATCGCTTCTTCATAGTTCATAGGTTCATCATGATCTAGTAGCATGACTTCCAGAACTGGATTACCGTACCACTCTGGTGCGGATCTTACTCTGGTTGATCTACGAGGTTCAGTAGTATCTTGTTCTGAAGTTTCATGATCATTATCATTAACTTCCTCACTTATTGGTGTAGGTGTCGCAGAAACAGTTTTCTGTGATGTACTACTTTTCAACAAGGGAGTAGGTACAGTTACCTCGTCAAGTTCTACTTTCCTCCCACTCACTTCTTTCGAGAGAAACTCCTTCTCAAGAAAGTTTCCGAATTTAGCAACAAAAGTCTTACCTTCAGATCTGTGATAGAAGGTGTATCCAATAGTTTCCTTTGAATATCCTATGAAGACACATTTCTCCGATTTGGGTTCGAGCTTACCAGGTTGAAGCTTTTTCACATAAGCATCGCAGCCCCAAACTTTCAGAAATGACAACTTTGGTTTCTTGCCAAACCATAGTTCATAAGGCGTCATCTCAACGGATTTTGATGGTGCCCTATTTAACGTGAATGCGGCCGTCTCTAGAGCGTATCCCCAAAACGATAGCGGTAAATCAGTAAGAGACATCATAGATAGCACCATATCTAGTAAAGTACGATTACGACGTTCAGACACATTATTACGCTGTGGTGTTCCGGGTGGCGTGAGTTGCGAAACTATTCCACAATTTTTCAAATGTACACCAAACTCGTAACTCAAATATTCTCCTCCACGATTGGATCGTAGAAACTTTATTTTCTTGTTACGATGATTTTCAACTTCACTCTGAAATTCTTTGAACTTTTCAAACATTTCAGACTTATGTTTCATTAAGTAGATATACCCATATCTGCTTAAGTCATCTGTGAAGGTGAGAAAATAACAATATCCGCCACGAGCCTCTACATTCATCGGACCACATACATCTGTATGTATGATTTCCAACAAATCTGTTGCTCTCTCCATAGTACCGGAGAACGGTGTTTTAGTCATCTTGCCCATGAGGCACGGTTCGCAAGTACCAAGTGATTCATAATCAAGTGGTTCCAAAAGTCCATCAGTATGGAGTTTTTTCATGCGCTTTACACCAATATGACCTAAACGGCAGTGCCACAAATAAGTTGCACTATCATTATCAACTCTGCATCTTTTGGCTTCTACATTATGAATATGTGTATCACTACTATCGAGATTCAACAAGAACAGACCACTCTTCAAGGGTGCATGACCATAAAAGATATTACTCATATAAATAGAACAACCATTATTCTCTGATTTAAATGAATAACCGTCTCGCATTAAACAAGATCCAGATATAATGTTCATGCTCAATGTTGGCACCAAATAACAATTATTTAGGTCTAATATTAATCCCGAAGGTAGATGTAGAGGTAGCGTGCCGACTGCGATCACATCGACTTTGGAACCGTTTCCCACGCGCATCGTCACCTCGTCCTTAGCCAATCTTCGCTTAATCCGTAGTTCCTGTTTCGAGTTGCAAATATTAGCAACAGAACCAGTATCAAATACCCAGGTGCTACTGCGAGCATTAGTAAGGTACACATCAATAACATGTATATCACATATACTTGTGTTCAACTTGCCATCCTTCTTATCCGTCAAATACTTGGGGCAGTTCCGCTTCCAGTGACCAGTCTGCTTGCAGTAGAAGCACTCAGTTTCAGGCTTAGGTCCAGACGTGGGTTTCTTCTCCTGAGCAGCAACTTGCTTGCCGTTCTTCTTGAAGTTCCCCTTTTTCTTCCCCTTGCCCTTTTTCTTGAAACTAGTGGTTTTGTTAACCATCAACACTTGATGCTCCTTCTTGATTTCTACCTCCGCAGCTTTCAGCATTGCGAAGAGCTCGGGAATAGTCTTGTTCATCCCTTGCATATTATAGTTCATCACGAAGCTCTTGTAGCTTGGTGGCAGTGATTGGAGAATTCTGTCAATGACGCAATCATCTGGAAGATTAACTCCCATCTGAATCAAGTGATTATTATACCCAGACATTTTGAGTATATGCTCACTGACAGAACTGTTCTCCTCCATCTTGCAGCTATAGAACTTATTGGAGACTTCATATCTCTCAATCCGGGCATTTGCTTGAAATATTAACTTCAACTCCTAAAACATCTCATATGCTCCATGACGTTCAAAACATCGTTGAAGTCCCGATTCTAAGCCGTAAAGCATGGCACACTGAAGTATCGAGTAGTCATCAGCTTTGCTTTGCTAGACGTTCATAACATCTAGTGTTGCTCCAGCAGCAGGCCTGGCACCCAGCGGTGCTTTCAGGACGTAATTCTTCTGAGCAGCAATGAGGATAATCCTCAAGTTACGGACCCAGTTCGTGTAATTGCTACCATCATCTTTCAACTTTGCTTTCTCAAGGAACGCATTAAAATTCAACGGAACAACAGCACGGGCCATCTATCTACAATCAAACATAAACAAGCAAGATACTATCAGGTACTAAGTTCATGATAAGTTTAAGTTCAATTAATCAAATTACTTAAGAACTCCCACTTAGATAGACATCCCTCTAATCCTCTAAGTGATCACGTGATCCAAATCAACTAAACCATGTCCGATCATCACATGAGATGGAGTAGTTTCATTGGTGAACATCACTATGTTGATCATATCTACTATATGATTCACGCTCGACCTTTCGGTCTCCGTGTTCCGAGGCCATATCTGTATATGCTTGGCTCGTCAAGTATAACCTGAGTATTCCGCGTGTGCAACTGTTTTGCACCCGTTGTATTTGAACGTAGAGCCTATCACACCCGATCATCACGTGGTGTCTCAGCACGAAGAACTTTCGCAACGGTGCATACTCAGGGAGAACACTTCTTGATAATTTAGTGAGAGATCATCTTATAATGCTACCGTCAATCAAAGCAAGATAAGATGCATAAAAGATAAACATCACATGCAATCAATATAAGTGATATGATATGGCCATCATCATCTTGTGCTTTTGATCTCCATCTCCGAAGCACCGTCATGATCACCATCGTCACCGGCGCGACACCTTGATCTTCATCGTAGCATCGTTGTCGTCTCGCTAATCTTATGCTTCCACGACTATCGCTACCGCTTAGTGATAAAGTAAAGCAGTACATCGCGATTGCATTGCATACAATAAAGCGACAACCATATGGCTCCTGCCAGTTGCCAATAACTCGGTTACAAAACATGATCATCTCATACAATAAAATTTAGCATCATGTCTTGACCATATCACATCACAGCATGCCCTGCAAAAACAAGTTAGACGTCCTCTATTTTGTTGTTGCAAGTTTTACGTGGCTGCTACGGGCTTAAGCAAGAACCAATCTCACCTACGCATCAAAACCACAACGATAGTTTGTCAAATAGACTCCGTTTTAACCTTCGCAAGGACCGGGCGTAGCCACACTCAGTTCAACTAAAGTTGGAGAGACAGTCGCCCGCAAGCCACCTGTGTGCAAAGCACGTCGGGGAAACCGGTCTCGCGTAAGCGTACGCGTAATGTTGGTCCGGGTCGTCTCGTCCAACAATACCGCCGAACCAAAGTATGACATGCTGGTAGGCAGTATGACTTATATCGCCCACAACTCACTTGTGTTCTACTCGTGCAAATAACATCAAACCATAAAACCTAGGCTCGGATGCCACTGTTGGGGAACGTAGTAATTTCAAAAAATTTCCTACGCACACGCAAGATCATGGTGATGCACAGCAACGAGAGGGGAGAGTGTTGTCTACGTACCCACGCAGACCGACTGCGGAAGCATTGACACAACATAGAGGAAGTAGTCGTACGTCTTCCCGATCCGACCGATCCAAGCACCGTTACTCTGGCACCTCCGAGTTCTTAGCACACGTACAGCTCGATAACGATCCCCGGGCTCCGATCCAGCAAAGCGTCGGGGAGGAGTTCCGTCAGCACGACGGTGTGGTGACGATCTTGATGTTCTACCGACGCAGGGCTTCGCCTAAGCACTACAACGATATGATCGAGGTCGAATATGGTGGCAGGGGGCACCGCACACGGCTAAGGAATAATCTCAATGATCAACTTGTGTGTCTAGAGGTGCCCCTTGCCTCCGTATATAAAGGAGCCAAGGGGGAGGGGGCTGCCGGCCAGGAGGAGGGCGCAGGAGGAGTCCTACTCCTACCGGGAGTAGGACTCCCCCCCAATCCTAGTTGGACTAGGATTCCCCGAGGGGGAAAGAGAGAGAGGGGGGGCGGCCACCTTGGGCTGCCCCTTTCTCCTTTCCACTAAAGCCCATTAAGGCCCATATGGCTCCCGGGGGGTTCCGGTAACCTCTCGGTACTTCGGTAAAATCCCGATTTCACCCGGAACACTTCCGATATCCAAATATAGGCTTCCAATATATCAATCTTTATGTCTCGACCATTTCGAGACTCCTCGTCATGTCCGTGATCACATCCGGGACTCCGAACTAACTTTGGTACATCAAAATGCATAAACTCATAATAAATGTCATCGTAACGTTAAGCGTGCGGACCCTACGGTTCGAGAACAATGTCGACATGACTGAGACACATCTCCGGTCAATAACCAATAGAGGGACTTGGATGCCCATATTGGCTCCTACATATTCTACGATGATCTTTATCGGTCAGACCGCATAACAGCATACGTTGTTCCCTTTGTCATCGGTATGTTACTTGCCCGAGATTCGATCGTCGGTATCCAATACCTAGTTCAATCTCGTTACCGGCAAGTCTCTTTACTCGTTCTGTAATACATCATCTCGCAACTAACTCATTAGTTGCAATGCTTGCAAGGCTTATGTGATGTGCATTACCGAGAGGGCCCAGAGATACCTCTCCGACAATCGGAGTGACAAATCCTAATCTCGAAATACGCCAACCCAACATCTACCTTTGGATACACCTGTAGAGCTCCTTTATAATCACCCAGTTACGTTGTGACATTTGGTAGCACACAAAGTGTTCCTCCGGTAAATGGGAGTTGCATAATCTCATAGTCATAGGAACATGTATAAGTCATGAAGAAAGCAATAGCAACATACTAAACGATCGGGTGCTAAGCTAATGAAATGGGTCATGTCAATCAGATCATTCAACTAATGATGTGACCTCGTTAATCAAATAACAACACCTTGTTCATGGTTAGGAAACATAACCATCTTTGATTAACGAGGTAGTCAAGTAGAGGCATACTAGTGACACTAAGTTTGTCTATGTATTCACACATGTATTATGTTTCCGGTTAATACAATTCTAGCATGAATAATAAACATTTATCATGATATAAGGAAATAAATAATAACTTTATTATTGCCTTTAGGGCATATTTCCTTCAGTACGCATGCATTTCTGTTGCTATTGCTCGCACTTTGTTCCTGATGTATTCCTTTGACTAATGAACCTAGCAGCATCAAAGTCAAGAATATGCACACCAAAATGCATTGGCTTGCTGAACCCTTGTGCTGGTTAGAAATGCAGAATTGTGATATTGTGCTGGGAGCACTCTTGCTACAGTCATCAGTTAGATTTCAGCTTTGCATCGTTTCAGGTTTAACTGTTGGTTTACATTGAAACTGTTAATTAAGTATCAAATTGAGTGCATAGTGGTGCAATTTGTGTTTAGTAATCTAGTAGCTCATAAGCATCAGACCATATGTTTTCTTATAAGCAAACTACATTGATTGTTACAATATAAGTTAAAATACACTAGTGCTACCTTGATTTTTATACTACTTGCCATTTATTTCTTTGTTTGATGTTTTATATGCTTCTGATGCGTGATCCTTCTAATGCTAGGTGATTTGTTTCTTGGAATTTGGAAGAGGAAGGCGATGAAGTGTGGTTGTTATCTATCAATATGCCTTGTGTTCTGGTTGTACTTCATAGCTAGTTACATTGTATTATGTACTGGTCTGGTTGTATGAACACTATGTAAAGATTGTAATAGGATAATTTTGGTTATCATTTCAAGTATATAGTTCTGTTTCATATGAAATATTTGTCATCTGTGTACTGTGAAAATGTGAGAAATAGAAAGCTGATGAGTTGGACCTACTTATTAGTAGAGGCCAAGGCCCAAAACGTCAATAGCCTGCAAAAAGGTTGAGGCCCAAAAAAGAAGTTGACTGTAAAAAGGCTGAGGCCCAAAAAGAAATGGCCCGTAAAAGTTCTATGTCTTAGAAATAAAAAGGCCAAATTGTTGGGCCAGGCCCATGTAGCTAGAGAAAATTAATAGAGAAAATATACAGTAAAAAGGCTGAATTGTTTGGCTAGGCCCATGTAGAAAATCGAATTGGACCGGGCTGAATCTTGTGCCACGTCAGATTGCCACGCTGGATGCCTACGTGGCCTGGGTAGGTTGCTAGTGACCAAAACGCCACAGTAGATGTATTTTGGTCATAAACGTCTTCGACCATTCCAGAAGAAAGGTCGCTATAGTCAGTTTACGACCGCCAGCTTTTGACCTTCTGTTTTTGGTCACAAAAAGGTCGCAAATGGAAATTTGTGACCTTTCAGTGACCAATAGTGGTGGTCACAAGTTGACATATTTCTTGTAGTGAGTCCGTCATGGTGAATGTCAAGAAGGATTATTACTTCCATGAGAAAGATGTGTTCGTTGAGTATTCAGAACTATTTCAGTTATACAATCAAGACGCACTCGACAAATCTATCGTTAGTTGCTATTGTCTGTAAGTGATTTCTTTTTGTAATTTAAGTCTCAAGCTAGCTGTATTGATCATTTTGATCAATCATTACCTGTAATTATTCTCACTATATTCTTTTCTGTGGTATTATGCAGGATAAAGATGTATGAAATGAAAAAGGGTGGACGCTATGGCATTGGGTTCATTGACCCAGATACCATTAATGAATACACACGGAAATTAGATGCATATTATGAAAAAAGTGTAGAGGAAAGCATGCTAGAGTTCTTCAAGCGCCTCAAATACAATGAAGATATACTACTTCCTTACAACTTCGAGTGAGTCACACTGTCTTGTACTACAAATTCTGTTTTTGCCTACTAGCTAGCTACATGTTTTTGCTTACATATGCCCGCTTAATTAAGACATGCAAACGTGTGTGCATGCAGATTTCACTGGATCTTGTTAATCATTAAAGTTGATGAAGGAACAGTTGAAATACTGGGCTCACTACTTAAAAAAGATAGTGACTACACCATCTTGTTTGGGATAGTCAACAGGTAATTTCAATCATTATTAACTATATCTCAGCCTATTTAGTTCGTCATTTCCTGATATGAACTATTTAATAACCCCTTTATTCATTTTCTTTGTCGGCGGGCAGGGCTTGGGCAAAGTTCATCAGCATCACTACAGGCCAATGGAAACGAAAGCTGAAATGGTATCGACCCAAGGTAAGTAATTAAGTAGTACTAGCTAGCTAGCTACCGTCTCTTTAATTATCATGCTTGATTAATTATTATCTGATCAAATTCCATTCTCGTAAAGGCCCTGAAGTAGGCGCCGGGGAATAATCTGTGTGCATACTACGTTTGCGAGAACATTCGCATGATGGCGTCTGAAAGGAGCAGATCTCAAAGACAGGACTGGGTACGTTTGTCAAAACACTATTCACAATTTTTACACCATTATCGATATCTAGTCACACAACTAATACACATACATATTGATCTCCTTCTTAACAGTTCAGAGAGGTGCGGGAGCAGCTCCTAGCAGAGGAGCGCATAGAAGCAATTCAAGAGAAAATAGCGGGATTTTTGCTCGACCAGGTCATAGATCCCAAAGGAGAATACTATTACCTGCTACCGCCCCCATGAATCACTTCCAATTGTCATCGTGCTTCGAAGGCACCAATTAGGCTAATGCCACTGGCTCCGAAGGCACCAATTAGAAGAAATTGTATATAGCTAGCTAATTGTATATATATATATATATATGCATGTGTGTATATATGTGTGAATTAATGATGGTTGTGAGACATTCTATGTGTATTAGGAGAAATTGTATATAGCTAGCTAATTGTATATATGTGTGTGTATAGAATAACACTATTCTGATCCCAGGATCAGAATAGTTATTCTGATCACAACATCACTATATAGGGCGCGATGTGATTTCCTGAGATCGCAAACAGAGGAAAAACTGGCCCGTTGTACACACCCCGGACGGCCCACTACCACACCCACGACCTTCTCCTCTCCCTCGACGACGCCTCACCATCCCCCGATCCCCATCGACCAAACCACCGCGCCGCCCTCCCCTGCCTACCGCATCGTGCCACCCTGCCCACCGGCTTCTCGTAGCCCCTCCTTGCCGGCCTCGCGCCACCGCCCACCGGCTAACCCCCACCGCCGCCCATCGGCGATGCGTGTCGCCGCCCCAAACCTCCACCGCCCACAGGCCTTGAGCGCCGCCGCGGGCCGTGGATCCGGGGCGCCGACGCCTGGCTCTGGATCCCGCGCACCGCCGCCAGTCCTCAACTGAAGACGAGCAAGCCTGCGCCCCCTCACTCACGTAGCCTCCTCCCAATGGGGATCCACCGTCGTGGCGCTCATGGATGTTCACCACATTAGCGCCCAAATCCCAGCCATCCAGGGGTCTCCGACACAACTCCACCCCTCTTCGCCCCTGCATCACCTCCTCCGCCCGCGTTGAAGACATCGTCGGCCCTGTGGAACAAACACCGGCGCCGCCCTCCAAGAACCCGAGCCGCTGCCTGCCACCAAGATTCTACGCCGCCCCTAGTGGCTCCTCCCAAACCCAACACCCTGCACCCCCATCTCCTCCACGTCCTGGTCGTCGCTCGCACGCACGCGAGGATGGTGCTGGCCCGGCTCCATGCTTCGGACCTGGAGAGGAGGTGGCTGGCTCACACCTAGGACGGCTTCGCATCAGTCCAACTACACTGCTAGTCCCTGTCCAGGTTCTGCCATTCCTGTGCATCTACTCCTGTGATTGCTGCATCTAGAGTGAACGGCTAGTCCCCTAGTCCCCTGTTTCCTTGGATAAATTTTTTGTACAAGTGTCGTGAAAGTTGTGCTGATTTGATGCCCTCAACTATTTGTGGTTCTGTCTCTGATAACTAGCAACGACTTTTGTCCTTTGCCCAAATTTTTGTGAGCAACAAATATTCATACATGTGCATTATATCAGTTCTTGTGGGAATACCTCTACATCAACTTCATTTTTGCACCTCTTTCACGAAAAAAATAATATTATACAATTCTAGTGTATCTTCTTGAAGTTCATATTGTCAAGACCTCAAAGCTCACATAATATAGTTCAGGATAGTTCAGAAGTTTGGATGACTCATGTCTGATAATTTTTTTGTGATACATACACGTGAGACTGTTCGTATTTGTATATTTGTTAATTTCATTATCCGTTAGGATCTGGTATTAGTAGTCTATTTTTTATGAGCAGTCTTGTTCGACAGTTGCTTTATTATAGTGTGTGTTTGAAGTTCATATTGTCAAGGTCATGAAATTCACAACCTGTCACCAGAGATCCTGAAGAAAATACATGTGGGTTTGGCATGTCTCACATCCTACAGCAACGAGCCCCTGCAAGCACCGAGCCACCGGTGTTCCATCCACAAATCTGCGAGGGGTGTAAAAGCGGTTGTGGCATATTTTCAGCTGCCCATTAAATATAAGCCTATTATGTTGTCCTTCAGTAGCAGTTCAACAAAAAAACTGCAACAATTCTACATTGGAAACTATGATATTTCAGGTCCGCTACTATGTACGTGCTTGTTGGTATGACTATGAGTACATACATTTTGTCTTGGTTCTTTCCCCCGTCGGCTTTCTCTGCCATGGATGTGTGCATGCATGCTATGTGCGTGAGTGTGCTACAACAATTTGTGTAAAAGAAGCATTTTCAATTGGGCAAAATTAGTTGATGGTTGTCAAAGTTCAGACATTTCTATTGGTGACGTTCAGTAATTATAAAATGAGAAGTAGTGCGTGCCATCTTGTGCCCACAAGGTGCCACTGGCTGCTACACACCCTATGCTGCTGCTGTTGCTTCTTTAACTTTTACGTGACTTGCAAAAGAGTTTTTTCCTTTGGATATATGCGATCCAGTACACTTGTTCTACTAAGTAGCAGGGTACGTGCTTCTTACCGGCCACACATGTGAAATCTGTTTGTTGATTTCACTTGATGTGACTTGCAAAAAAGTTTTTTCCTTTGGATATATGCGATCCAGTACACTTGTTCTACTAAGTAGCAGGGTACGTGCTTCTTACCGGCCACACATGTGAAATCTATTTGTTGATTTCATTTGATGGCATGTACATAAGTTCAAAATAGAAAAAAACGGGAGATCACTAGGGAAAATGTGACATATCCATGGAACAAACTTGAGTAATTCATGTGGAAATCGCAAAAGATAAAAATAGAAAAACAAGCAGTTGAAATTAAAAAAATAAGCAATTCAAAAGTTTCTAAAAATAGGATTTACCCCATTTCTAAAAAGCATATAAGTTCAAATTAAAGTTACAAAGTGGTTCAACATGTGCATAATTAAAAATGAGGAAGTCCAGCCTTATCCTTGTGAAGGTTCAGTGTGTGCGCCAATTGCAGAAATTCACAAATTTCAAAAAAGATATATTTCAGTTGTGTGTGCCGTATGTGTGGGGTGTACTAAAATCGTTTTGTGGGTGAGAAGTTCATAGTTTCTGCCGCTCATAGTTCAAAAAATCGCTTTTGAAAAAACAAAACACCTTGGGTGTCCAAGAAAAGAGAGTTGAACACATGAAAAAAATCAGTTGAGAAGTGAACCGTGTGAATCCAGGGTTTTATAAAAAATGTTCCATTGTAAAACATTATCTAACTAAAGTGAACAGTAAAAAATATATGAGATAGGCAAAAATTGAACATCCGTTTCAAAAAATAGAAGTTCAAAATTAAAATAGCGGAGAAGTTCTTTGTGAATTATAAAACTGGGATTTTCACCTTTAATAAAAAAATAAACCAAGAAGTTCAAATAAAAAAAGCAAATTGTTTCAAAAATTATACAAAAAATGACATTTTCCCCATTTCAAGAAAAAAACTAGAGGTTCAATATTTATTACATTATCAAGAAGGTCAAATTGAAAAAACCGAGCAGTTCAAAAAGTTTATAAAAACATATTTTCCTTCCTTTAAAAATAAGACCTAGAAGGTCAACTTTAAATAATTCAGTAGTTCGATATTTATTACATAACTAGGAGTTTTCCCGTTACTAATGAATAAAAACAAGAAGTCCAAACTTAAAAAAATACGAAGTTGTTTAATGTTCATATAAACTCGGATTTTCCCAAATGTTAAAGATTAAAACCAAGAAGTTCAGTTTTGAAAAATGATGTAGTTCAATGTATATAAAAACCTCAGGTTTTCGAGTTACTAAAGAATAAACCAAGAAGTTCGATTGAAAAAAGTGGACTAGTTTGATATTGATTTGAAAAATCGGATTTTTCTAATTACTAAAGAATAAAACTAACAAGTTCAATTTGAAATAATGAAGAACTTTGTTATTTCTAAAAAATCCTCCAATTTTCACATTTCTAAAAAAACACAATGAAGTGCAAATAAAAAAAGTAGAGCGGTTCAATGTCTATAAAAAACGTAGATATTTTCGCGTAACCAAGATAAGTTCGGATTGATAACTGCCAGAAGTTCATGTACTGAATGCATTTTGTATTAAAAATAATAATAAGATGAAAAGGCTAAAAAAAAATGTTGCTAGAAGTTTAGGTGCTCGGCTCAAGAAAGTTCAAAAATTCTTGTGAGAAGTTCACCTTGTATTTCCATGTTTGAATTTTTCCGTATAAAAATCTAATACAATTCTTTACTCAAAATATAAAAAGGTGAAGTTTAAATTGAAATAACAGAGAAGTTCAGAGTTTATTAATACCTAGGATTTACCTGTTCAAAAAATAAAAAACACAATGCCATTTTTTGCACTTTTAAAAACAACTCATAATCGGAAAAAATGGTTGCTAGAAGTTCAAGTGCTCGGCGAGGAAAAGTTTAAAAAAATCTTGTGAGAGAGGTTCACCATGTATTTAGATGTCCAAAATACATTAAAAATATGTTGTTTTTTGTGTTTTAAAATAATTCTCTCAAACCAGAGAGAAGTTCAAAGTGATAACAATCGGAAGTTCACGTACTACATGGTGTGTATTTCATATAACAAAAATACAATAAAGTGAAACAGAGTGAAGCTCAAACATACATGTCCTAGAAGTTCAACTACTTCATGCAGTGCAGGAAACAACACATCAAAAAACAACACGTTAAAAATAGAGTGAAGTTCAAACAGACATGTCCTAGAACTTCAACTACTTCACGCAGTGCAAAAAACAGCACGTCAAAAAACAACACGTCAAAAAATAGTGTGAAGTTCAAACAGACATGCCCGAGAAGTGCAACTACTTCACGCAGTGCATTTACATTCGCGATGAAGGCAAAAATCAAGAACTCGTCATTTTCTAATTTACTTCAAAACGGTAAAAATATCATTTGTGTAAGTTCAAACAAAAATTATTGTGAGAGACGTTTGTACAAAAGGAATATTATTTATGGGACACTAACGAATGGATGAGAAAATTCCAAACAAAAATATGTCACAGAAGTTCAACGTGAAAACAATAGGAAGTTCAACTACTACGCTGAATAAATTTTAGATGAAAAACTTTTAAAATCGTCGCGAGTATGAAAAGATGATCAACACGGGAAACTTGCGTGTTTACAGCTGCTTTCCATTTGTATATCACCTTCTCAATTCCGGTGAATGGATGGAGAGCTACTTGTAGTGGATGGACATCTACGAGAAAAAAACACGTGAAAACAGAGTGAAGTTCAAGCACACACGCTGAGAAGTTCAAGTTCTTCACGTGGTGCATATTTGAAGAATCTGTTTCGCGATAAAGGCAGAATACATGATCTCGCCGTTTTTGAAATTACCTGAAAACAGCTAGGATTCAGAGAAAACCATCAACATGAAAAAGTTTCGAATTTTCCGTAGCTTTTCAGCGGTTTATTATTTGCCCCATTCCAATGAAGTTTGTAGAAATTATGGCAAAAATATGCTTTTAAACATTTTCAAAACTAACATAAAACCGTAATGAATAAGGAGAAACAATATATACAAAAAAGTTTCGCATTTCTTCAAGCTTTCCAACGCCATATCATTTGCTGCATTTGGACGTACGGTTATAAAATTATCTCGAAAATACGAACTCAGTGGAACTTGTACCGTTTTCTAAATTACTTTTAAACCGTTCAAAATTAGAAAAAACTTTTAACATGAAAAAGTAGCGCATTTTCATAAGCTTTCCAAGGCCATATTATTTCCCTAAATTGGATTAGCCGTTTAGAAATGGCATCAAAAATACAAACCCAGGTGTTCCGTTTGTGAAATTCTATGATTTCCCGAATTACTCTTTAACCGTAGGGAATTAGAGAAAACTTTCAACATATGGAAGGAGCGGTTTTGTAGCAGCTTTCCAACACCATATTATTTGCCTCATTTCGATAAATGGTTTAAAAATGCGATCGAAAATACGATTCATATTTTTTGTATAAAGAAAAAATAGTTTTCAAAACTGCTCTTAAACCGCTTACATTTTGCCAAAAATTTGACTTGGCTCATGATACTGATGTCAATAGCTATCCAACGGTATATCGCAAGCCCCATTTGGACACCTTTTAGCTGAAGTTCAACCTAGTACTCGGGGAAAGTCAGGCGCGTTACTCGGGAAGTTCATGTTGTGATTAGAACAATGTTTATATATATATATATATATATATATATATATATATATATATATATATATATGTAGTGTTACTATTCATCATCCAGGGTGCAGAATAAGTTATTCTTCACCCTAGGTAATCTTACGATCACTTCCCAAATAAATTACGTTTGGAATATAAATAGTTACATGCATATTGATTCAATATGTAAAATATGGTATAAAAAACAAAAATATAGGTTATAAGACCATAAAAATCACATTTTATGTATATTTTACACTATGTTTTTACATTCATAATTTTACGTAACATAAAATATTTTTTACGATGAGTACATACTTTCTTACGTTCTCTTTTTATGTATAAAATTAGACAAAATTTACGAAACGTAAAAATATGGTGTATTGATGTCAAAATAGAGAGGAGGTGATATATAGAGAAGCACTATTCTGATCCTGGGATCAGAATAGTTATTCGGATCACAGCTCGCCCTATATGGAGGCGCGTAGATCTTTCTGAACTCCACGAACTACCCCACCAGTCCCGGCTAAAAAAACCCGGCCACGAGGCCACAACCACGACCCCCACCACCTCCCCCCGATCCCATTGCCGCCGATCTCGCCATGGATCCACTCGCCCCGGCCTGGACTCTCCGTCGCCGGAGACCCACTCGCCGCCGGCCCCGCCAACCGCTCGTGCCGCCCTCCTTAGCCCGTCCGTCACTCCCCGACGTCGACCCAGACGCATCCCCTGCCCCCTCGATCCATCCCCTTCCCCCTGACTCCCTCCCCTCCATAGCACCGCCGACCTCCCTCCACTGCGCCGCCAGGCTTCCTCCACTGCGCCACTGGCCTGCCTCCACCGCGCCCCCAGCTTCCCCGAGCCAAACGCGGCACCCACCACCACCAGGCGACCCCGCCGCCATTCATCCCTCAGCCGGTGACACCGCCGCCGCCCATCCCCAAGCAGGCGCCTCCGTGTCCGGCCCGGCCCTAGCCACAGACGTGCTGCAACCCCGACCCCAACCAGCAACACACCACACCCCGCCTCCAACAGATCAGGAGACATCGCCGCACCACCTCCCGGAGCACGTCGGGGGTCGTCGGATCTGGCAAGATCCTTCACCGCCCTTTACTCGCCGGTGACCACTTCCCATTTTTTTGGAATTGAAGTTCAGGTACAACAGAGGAAGAAAACTTCAGATAGTTCTTGCATATAAATTTAGAAGAATGTTGTTCATACAGTGATTGACTTTCCATTATAAATGTACGTACATGTTTATGCCTACGCACCACCGCTGCCTGCAACCCTCCTGACACAGCTGCTCAAATTTCCCATCGCTGGCGGTCGCAGCGTCAATTGCGGCTGGATGGAGATGCAAAAATGGCCGTACGCACTAAAACAAATCCTCCTGACAGTCCGTCAGTAGCATAGGGTAATTCAGTTACTTGTTCTTGCAGATGCTAGAGTAATTTCCTTCGGTCCACACTGAGCAAAGGTCATGGCATCTATTTCTTATTTTTTTTGTCTGAAAAATTATGAAAAGGAAGGAATGGTCTGGCTGGATGACCAGTCCTAGTTGAGTTCTCCCTACGGATACTTAGAATTATATTTCCAAATATTAAGTTCCCTTTGATATTTGATTAGTACTCCACCTTACAAGCAAGGATGCTCTAAAAATCAAACACATGATGCTTGAGACACCGCGACTCAAGTTCTTTGTTATTTCCTATTGAAGGTCAGCAGCAGGGCACAAGGCACATCAGGACGGTTGCCCGGACCTGGCCTGTATGCATTCTGCCTCTGTCAGAACTGTGACGGCCATGCGTCCGTCGAGCGTCGACTTTGTTTGTCCGTGAGCACCTCTTCCACACAATCAACCGCAGATACACGGATACACATGTACCCGTATACTTGTACTTCATAGCTTCTGACCTCTCTGAATTTGTGTGCATGTTTTTCGTGCATGTCATTGCATAGCTCCACCACTGAATTTGGAATTTCAGTCGATGCTTAAACTTGATAAAAAAAGAGCAAGAAACAATGACAAATGATGTGTGTTTTTTAGGGAAGTGACCTGAGAATTTAGATGTTCCTTTCACAATATCGAGGGCATCGATCAAGCTAGTATATGGTCGTTAGAAACTAGTATGATGTTATGTATTTATGGTTGTAGGAAAGATGGTTTCTACGTCAAAAGTATGTGGTAGTTGTGTGTGCGTGTGCCCGCGCGCGTGTTTCTGTATGTGGTTGAGTGATGGGTGTGTCCTTCTATTTTATCCATATGTAAAAAGGAAAAAGGTCTCATATATGAGATAAGCAATTAGTTAAAAAATGTAATAATGAAAAAATGTTATCCATGAAAATTCTCATATTCTTAAAATAAAGACCAAGAAGTTCAAGTAAAAAAAGAAGAATTTGATGTCTATTTAAAAATTGTGATTTTTCACGTGTCAAAAAGATTTTCAACCAAGAAGTTCAAAATATAATAATCAAGGAGTTCAATGTTTATAGAAAAATTGAACGACCTTGCTTCTTAAAAAAACAGGAACTTCAAATTAAAAATAGCAAAACAAGAAGTCCAAATTAACAAGATGGAGCTATTCAATGATTATAGGAAACTTGGATTTTTCTTGTTATTAAAGAATGGAAATAAGAAGTTCAAAAATTTAAATAATGTAGTAGTTTGATCTATAAAAAATATAAAAATCCAAATCTGCTAACGGGAAGATCATAAGAATTTCAAACAGAAAAATACATAAGTTCAAAAGATAACAATGCACTTTGAAGTGAATATTTCACCGTTTCTAAAATAAAAAAAACAAGAAGTTCAAATTCTAAAAATAGAGCCGTTCAAAAATCATAAAAAGGACTTTCATCGTTTCTAAATAAAAATGGCAACAAGCCCTCCCACCCCTGTTGTGGCCATGCTTGACCCACGGCTTCTGGCCATCATCGCGGTCAATCCTCTGCCTTTAATATTTCTTCAAGACACGCATTTTGAAAAAATGGAACCTGAAGATACTGGTTCTTCCGTCGGCCGAGTGGTGGATGCAACACACTCCATCACTGTCAAAAAATGGGTGCTCCTACATACATAAATTTTCTCTTACGTACGTGTGTTTCTCTCGGGCAGAAAGAGAGAAGTTCATCCTAGCTACTTGGGGTCATTCAATGTGTATACTAAAAGAAGGGGGGAACAACATGTGAGCATCAGTGTGTGGGTGTTGTTCTATTATGTCTCTCTGTGTGTGTAACTTTTGCACAAAAATAAACTCTAGAAGTTCACAAAACCCCAAAAAGCCTACAAGTTAAAAGACAAAACAATAGACAATTTTTTCCGTCTCTGAAACTAAACCAAGAAGTTCAAATTTAAGATACATAGCAGGGTCAATGTTTATAAGAAAATTAGAATTTTTTATATCTAAAGAAAAGCAAGAAGTTCAAAATAACATAACACAAGACTTTGATGCTTATGTTTTTTATAAAAAGAACATTGTTTTACGGTTTCAAAAAATGGAAAAATAAAGTATTTCAAATAAACCAAGAAGTTCAAATTATAAAAAACAAGTTCAATATTTATAAAAAAACATAGGTTTCCTTTGTTACTAAAGAATAAAATTAAAGAAGTTCAAATTAAAATAAAAAGAGTAGTTTGATGTTTACAGAAAACTCAAATTCTTTCCATTTCTAGGAAAAAAGTATGAGGTTCAATTTAAAAAAAGTGTTTGATGTTTATTTGAAAACATATATTTTGTAAGAATAAGATTAAGAAGTTCAATTCGAAATAACATAGAAGTTCGAAGAATATAAAAAACTCAGAATTGTTGCAAAAAGTTTACGTGCACCCCCGTGCATGGTTCATAATTTATATCGCGGCATGTCCGACCTCCAATTACATGTTTTAAAAATGACAAAAAATGACGTCGGACCTTCAATTGTATGTAATTCGACGTACACACAAAAATGTGACAGAAGTTCGTAGTGAAAACAACGAGAAGTTCAAATACTGCAAGCAATGCATTTCAGGTAAGAATAGAAGTATAGAAAAATAAACGCTTAAAATTTTTGATGAAAGAAGTTCAAGTGCTTTGTACGGGGAAGTTTAAAAATTCTTGCGAGAGAGGTTCACCATGTATTTCCATGCTTTAATCAAAATATAAAAAGGTGAAGTTCAAATTGAAATAACACAGAAGTTCGGAGTTTATTAAAACCTAGGATTTACCTGTTTAAAAAATAAAAAACACAATGCCATTTTTTGCATTTTTAAAAACAACTCATAAACGAAACAATGGTTGCTAGAAGTTCAAGTGCTCGGCGAAGAAAAGTTTAAAAAATTCTTGTGAGAGAGGTTCATCGTGTACTTAGATGTCCAAAATACGTAAAAAAATATGTTGTTTTTTGGGTTTTAAAATAATTCTCTCAAACCAGAGAGAAGTTCAAAATGATAATAACCAGAAGTTCACGTACTGCATGGTGTGTGTTTTGTATAATAAAAATACAATAAAGTAAAACAGAGTGAATTTCAAACAGACATGCCCCAGAAGTTCAACTACTTCACACAGTGCAAAAAACAACACGTCAAAAACAGAGTAAGGTTCAAACAGACATGCCCGTGAAGTTCAACTACTTCACGCAGTGCATTTCCGTTCGCGATGAACGCAGAAATCATGATCTCGCCATTTTCTAATTTACCTAAAAACTACAGGAATATCATTTGTATAAGTTTCAAGTCCTCGGTCGGAGAAAGTTAAAAAAATTATTGTGAGAGGGGTTTGTACAAAAGGAATATCATTTGGGTAACACTGACGATGGATGAGAAAATTACAAACGAAAATACGTCACAGAAGTTCAACTGAAAACAACAGGAAGTTCAATTACTACAATGGATGAATTTCAGATAAAAAACTTTTAAAATTGTCGCGAATATGAAAAAACGATCAACACGGGAAAGTTAAGTGCTTACAACAGCTTTCCACTGGTATATCACTTGCTCAATTAAGGTGAGTGGATGGAGAGTTACGAGCAGTGGATGGAGACTTACGAGCAAAAAAATCACGTGAAAAACAGAGTGAAGTTCAGGTACACGCGCCGAGTGAAGGAAATATGCCCTAGAGGCAATAATAAAGTTATTATTTATTTCCTTATATCATGATAAATGTTTATTATTCATGCTAGAATTGTATTAACCGGAAACATAATACATGTGTGAATACATAGACAAACAGAGTGTCACTAGTATCCCTCTACTTGACTAGCTCGTTAATCAAAGATGGTTAAGTTTCCTAACCATGAACAATGTGTTGTTATTTGATTAACGAGGTCACATCATTACTTGAATGATCTGATTGACATGACCCATTTCATTAGCTTAGCACCCGATCGTTTAGTATGTTGCTATTGCTTTCTTCATGACTTATACATGTTCCTATGACTATGAGATTATGCAACTCCCGTTTGCCGGAGGAAAACTTTGGGTGCTACCAAACGTCACAACGTAACTGGGTGATTATAAAGGAGTACTACAGGTGTCTCCAATGGTAGATGTTGGGTTGGCGTATTTCGAGATTAGGATTTGTCACTCCGATTGTCGGAGAGGTATCTCTGGGCCCTCTCGGTAATACACATTACACAAGCCTTGCAAGCATTTGCAACTAATGAGTTAGTTGCGGGATGACGTATTACAGAACGAGTAAAGAGACTTGCCGGTAACGAGATTGAACTAGGTATTGGATACCGATGATCGAATCTCGGGCAAGTAACATACCAATGACAAAGGGAACAACGTATGTTGTTATGCGGTCTGACCGATAAAGATCTTCGTAGAATATGTAGGAGCCAATATGGGCATCCAGGTCCCGCTATTGGTTATTGACCGGAGACGTGTCTCGGTCATGTCTACATTGTTCTCGAACCGTAGGGTCCGCACGCTTAACGTTACGATGACAGTTATTATGAGTTTATGCATTTTGATGTACCGAAGGTTGTTCGGAGTCCCGGATGTGATCACGGACATAACGAGGAGTCTCGAAATGGTCGAGACATAAAGATTGATATATTGGAAGCCTATATTTGGATATCGGAAGTGTTCCGGGTGAAATCGGGATTTTACCGGAGTACCGGAAGGTTACCGGAACCCCCCGGGAACCATATGGGCCTTATTGGGCCTTAGTGGAAAGGTGAAAGGGGCAGCCCAAGGTGGGCTGCGCGCCTCCCCCCTCCCCTAGTCCTATTAGGACTAGGAGAGGTGGCCGGCCCCCTTCTCTCTCTCTCTCTCTCTCTCTCTCTCTCGGAATCCTATTAGGAATAGGATTGGGGGGGGGGGGAGTCCTACTCCCGGTAGGAGTAGGACTCCTCATGCGCCCTCCTCCTTGGCCGGCCAGCCCTCCCCCTTGGATCCTTTATATACGGGGGCAGGGGGCACCTCTAGACACACAAGTTGATCATTGAGATCATTCCTTAGCCGTGTGCGGTGCCCCCTGCCACCAAATTCCACCTCGATCATATCGTTGTAGTGCTTAGGCGAAGCCCTGCGTCGGTAGTACATCAAGATCGTCACCACGCCGTCGTGCTGACGGAACTCCTCCCCGAAGCTTTGCTGGATCGGAGCCCGGGGATCGTCATCGAGCTGTATGTGTGCTAAGAACTCGGAGGTGCCGGAGTAACGGTGCTTGGATCGGTCGGATCGGGAAGAAGACGTACGACTACTTCCTCTACGTTGTGTCAACGCTTCCGTTGCGATCTACAAGGGTACGTAGATCAGACTCTCCCTCTCGTTGCTATGCATCACCATGATTTTGCGTGTGCGTAGGAAAATTTTGAAATTACTACGTTCTCCAACAGTGGTATCAGAGCCTAGGTTTTATGGTTTGATGTTATTTGCACGAGTAGAACACAAGTGAGTTGTGGGCGATACAAGTCATACTGCCTACCAGCATGTCATACTTTGGTTCGGCGGTATTGTTGGACGAGACGACCCGGACCAACCTTACGCGTACGCTTACGCGAGACCGGTTCCCTCGACGTGCTTTGCACATAGATGGCTTGCGGGAGACTGTCTCTCCAACTTTAGTTGAACCGAGTATGGCTACGCCCGGTCCTTGAGAAGGTTAAAACGGAGTCTATTTGACAAACTATCGTTGCGGTTTTGATGCGTAGGTGAGATGAGTTCTTGCTTAAGCCCGTAGCAGCCACGCAAAACTTGCAACAACAAAGTAGAGGACGTCTAATTTGTTTTTGCAGGGCATGTTGTGATATGATATGGTCAATACATGATGCTAAATTATATTGTATGAGATGATCATGTTTTGTAACCGAGTTATCGGCAACTGGCAGGAGCCATATGGTTGTCGCTTTATTGTATGCAATGCAATCGCGATGTAATGCTTTACTTTATCACTAAGCGGTAGCGATAGTCGTGGAAGCATAAGATTGGCGAGACGACAATGATGCTATGATGGAGATCAAGGTGTCGCGCCGGTGACGATGGTGATCATGACGGTGCTTCAGAGATGGAGATCACAAGCACAAGATGATGATGGCCATATCATATCACTTATATTGATTGCATGTGATGTTTATCTTTTATGCATCTTATCTTGCTTTGATTGACGGTAGCATTATAAGATGATCTCTCACTAAATTATCAAGAAGTGTTCTCCCTGAGTATGCACCATTGCGAAAGTTCTTCGTGCTGAGACACCACGTGATGATCGTGTGTGATAGGCTCTACGTTCAAATACAACGGGTGCAAAATAGTTGCACACGCGGAATACTCAGGTTATACTTGACGAGCCAAGCATATACAGATATGGCCTCGGAACACGGAGACCGAAAGGTCGAGCGTGAATCATATAGTAGATATGATCAACATAATGATGTTCACCAATAAAACTACTCCATCTCATGTGATGATCGGACATGGTTTAGTTGATTTGGATCACGTGATCACTTAGAGGATTAGAGGGATGTCTATCTAAGTGGGAGTTCTTAAGTAATATGATTAATTGAACTTAAATTTATCATGAACTTAGTACCTGATAGTATCTTGCTTGTTTATGTTGGTTGTAGATAGATGGCGCGTGATGTTGTTCCGTTGAATTTTAATGCGTTCCTTGAGAAAGCAAAGTTGAAAGATGATGGTAGCAATTACACGGACTGGGTCCGTAACTTGAGGATTATCCTCATTGCTGCACAGAAGAATTACGTCCTAGAAGCACCGCTGGGTGCCAGGCCTGCTGCTGGAGCAACACCAGATGTTATGAACGTCTGGCAGAGCAAAGCGGATGACTACTCGATAGTTCAGTGTGCCATGCTTTATGGCTTAGAATCGGGACTTCAACGACGTTTTGAACGTCATGGAGCATATGAGATGTTCCAGGAGTTGAAGTTAATATTTCAAGCAAATGCCCGGATTGAGAGATATGAAGTCTCCAATAAGTTCTATAGCTGCAAGATCAAGGAGAACAGTTCTGTCAGAGGCATATACTCAAAATGTCTGGTTATAACAATCACTTGATTCAGATGGGAGTTAATCTTCCAGATGATTGCGTCATTGACAGAATTCTCCAATCACTGCCACCAAGCTACAAGAGCTTCGTGATGAACTATAATATGCAAGGGATGAACAAGACTATTCCCGAGCTCTTCGCAATGCTGAAAGCTACGGAGGTAGAAATCAAGAAGGAGCATCAAGTGTTGATGGTTAACAAGACCACTAGTTTCAAGAAAAAGGGCAAAGGGAAGAAGAAGGGGAACTTCAAAAAGAACGGCAAGCAAGTTGCTGCTCAAGAAAAGAAGCCCAAGTCTGGACCTAAGCCTGAAACTGAGTGCTTCTACTGCAAGCAGACTGGTCACTGGAAGCGGAACTGCCCCAAGTATTTGGCGGATAAGAAGGATGGCAAGGTGAACAAAGGTATATGTGATATACATGTTATTGATGCGTACCTTACTAATGCTCGCAGTAGCACCTGGGTATTTGATACTGGTTCTGTTGCTAATATTTGCAACTCAAAACAGGGACTACGGATTAAGCGAAGATTAGCTAAGGACGAGGTGACAATGCGCGTGGGAAACGGTTCCAAAGTCGATGTGATTGCGGTCGGCACGCTACCTCTACATCTACCTTCGGGATTAATATTAGACCTAAATAATTGTTATTTGGTGCTAGCGTTGAGCATGAACATTATATCTGGATCTTGTTTAATGCGAGACGGTTATTCATTTAAATCAGAGAATAATGGTTGTTCTATTTATATGAGTAATATCTTTTATGGTCATGCACCCTTGAAGAGTGGTCTATTCTTGTTAAATCTCGATAGTAGTGATACACATATTCATAATGTAGAAGCCAAAAGATGCAGAGTTGATAATGATAGTGCAACTTATTTGTGGCACTGCCGTTTAGGTCATATCGGTGTAAAGCGCATGAAGAAACTCCATACTGATGGACTTTTGGAACCACTTGATTATGAATCACTTGGTACTTGCGAACCGTGCCTCATGGGCAAGATGACTAAAACACCGTTCTCCGGTACTATGGAGAGAGCAACAGATTTATTGGAAATCATACATACCGATGTATGTGGTCCGATGAATATTGAGGCTCGTGGCGGATATCGTTATTTTCTCACCTTCATAGATGATTTAAGCAGATATGGGTATATCTACTTAATGAAACACAAGTCTGAAACATTTGAAAAGTTCAAGGAATTTCAGAGTGAAGTTGAAAATCATCGTAACAAGAAAATAAAGTTTCTACGATCTGATCGTGGAGGAGAATATTTGAGTTACGAGTTTGGTATACATTTGAAAAATTGTGGAATAGTTTCGCAACTCACGCCACCCGGAACACCACAGCGTAATGGTGTGTCCAAACGTCGTAATCGTACTTTACTAGATATGGTACGATCTATGATGTCTCTTACTGATTTACCGCTATCGTTTTGGGGATACGCTTTAGAGACGGCCGCATTCACGTTAAATAGGGCACCATCAAAATCCGTTGAGACGACGCCTTGTGAACTGTGGTTTGGCAAGAAACCAAAGTTGTCGTTTCTTAAAGTTTGGGGTTGCGATGCTTATGTGAAAAAGCTTCAACCTGATAAGCTCGAACCCAAATCGGAGAAATGTGTCTTCATAGGATATCCAAAGGAAACTATTCGATACACCTTCTATCACAGATCCGAAGGCAAGACTTTTGTTGCTAAATTCAGAAAATTTCTTGAGAAGGAGTTTCTCTCGAAAGAAGTGAGTGGGAGGAAAGTAGAACTTGACGAGGTAACTGTACCCGCTCCCTTATTAGAAAGTAGTACATCACAGAAAACTGTTTCTGCGACACCTACACCAATAAGTGAGGAAGTTAATGATAATGATCATGAAACTTCAGAACAAGATACTACTGAACCTCGTAGATCAACCAGAGCAAGATCCACTCCAGAGTGGTACGGTAATCCAGTTCTGGAAGTCATGCTACTAGATCATGATGAACTTACGAACTATGAAGAAGCGACGGTGAGCCCAGATTCCGCAAAGTGGCTTGAAGCCATGAAATCTGAGATGGGATCCATGTATGAGAACAAAGTATGGACTTTGGTTGACTTGCCCGATGATCGGCAAGCAATTGAGAATAAATGGATCTTCAAGAAAAAGACTGACGCTGACGGTAATGTTACTGTCTATAAAGCTCGACTTGTTGCAAAAGGTTTTCGACAAGTTGAAGGGGTTGACTACGATGAGACCTTCTCACCCGTAGCGATGCTTAAGTCTGTCAGAATCATGTTAGCAATTGCCGCATTTTATGATTATGAAATTTGGCAGATGGATGTCAAAACTGCATTCCTGAATGGATTTCTGGAAGAAGAGTTGTATATGATGCAACCGGAAGGTTTTGTCGATTCAAAGGGAGCTAACAAAGTGTGCAAGCTCCAGCGATCCATTTATGGACTGGTGCAAGCCTCTCGGAGTTGGAATAAACGCTTTGAGAGTGTGATCAAAGCATTTGGTTTTATACAGACTTTTGGAGAAGCCTGTATTTACAAGAAAGTGAGTGGGAGCTCTGTAGCATTTCTGATATTATATGTGGATGACATATTGCTGAGTGGAAATGATATAGAATTTCTGGATAGCATAAAGGGATACTTGAATAAAAGTTTTTCAATGAAAGACCTCGGTGAAGCTGCTTACATATTGGGCATTAAGATCTATAGAGATAGATCAAGACGCTTAATTGGACTTTCACAAAGCACATACCTTGACAAGATTTTGAAGAAGTTCAAAATGGATCAAGCAAAGAAAGGGTTCTTGCCTGTGTTACAAGGTGTGAAGTTGAGTCAGACTCAATGCCCGACCACTGCAGAAGATAGAGAGAAAATGAAAGATGTTCCCTATGCTTCAGCCATAGGCTCTATCATGTATGCAATGCTGTGTACCAGACCTGATGTGTGCCTTGCTATGTTTAGCAGGGAGGTACCAAAGTTATCCAGGAGTGGATCACTGGACAGCGGTCAAGAACATCCTGAAATACCTGAAAAGGACTAAGGATATGTTTCTCGTATATGGAGGTGACAAAGAGCTCACCGTAAGAGGTTACGTTGATGCAAGCTTTGACACTGATCCGGACGATTCTACATCGCAAACCGGATACGTGTTTACTTTAAACGGTGGAGCTGTCAGTTGGTGCAGTTCTAAACAAAGCGTCGTAGCGGGATCTACATGTGAAGTGGAGTACATAGCTGCTTCGGAAGCAGCAAACGAAGGAGTCTGGATGAAGGAGTTCATATCCGATCTAGGTGTCATACCTAGTGCATCGGGTCCAATGAAAATCTTTTGTGACAATACTGGTGCAATTGCTTTGGCAAAGGAATCCAGATTTCACAAAAGGACCAAACACATCAAGAGACGCTTCAATTCCATCCGGGATCTAGTCCAGGTGGGAGACATAGAGATTTGCAAGATACATACGGATCTGAATGTTGCAGACCCGTTGACTAAGCCTCTTCCACGAGCAAAACATGATCAGCACCAAGGCTCCATGGGTGTTAGAATCATTACTGTGTAATCTAGATTATTGACTCTAGTGCAAGTGGGAGACTGAAGGAAATATGCCCTAGAGGCAACAATAAAGTTATTATTTATTTCCTTATATCATGATAAATGTTTATTATTCATGCTAGAATTGTATTAACCGGAAACATAATACATGTGTGAATACATAGACAAACAGAGTGTCACTAGTATGCCTCTACTTGACTAGCTCGTTAATCAAAGATGGTTAAGTTTCCTAACCATGAACAATGTGTTGTTATTTGATTAACGAGGTCACATCATTAGTTGAATGATCTGATTGACATGACCCATTTCATTAGCTTAGCACCCGATCGTTTAGTATGTTGCTATTGCTTTCTTCATGACTTATACATGTTCCTATGACTATGAGATTATGCAACTCCCGTTTGCCGGAGGAACACTTTGGGTGCTACCAAACGTCACAACGTAACTGGGTGATTATAAAGGAGTACTACAGGTGTCTCCAATGGTAGATGTTGGGTTGGCGTATTTCGAGATTAGGATTTGTCACTCCGATTGTCGGAGAGGTATCTCTGGGCCCTCTCGGTAATACACATTACACAAGCCTTGCAAGCATTTGCAACTAATGAGTTAGTTGCGGGATGATGTATTACAGAACGAGTAAAGAGACTTGCCGGTAACGAGATTGAACTAGGTATTGGATACCGACGATCGAATCTCGGGCAAGTAACATACCGATGACAAAGGGAACAATGTATGTTGTTATGCGGTCTGACCGATAAAGATCTTCGTAGAATATGTAGGAGCCAATATGGGCATCCAGGTCCCGCTATTGGTTATTGACCGGAGACGTGTCTCGGTCATGTCTACATTTTTCTCGAACCGTAGGGTCCGCACGCTTAACGTTACGATGACAGTTATTATGAGTTTATGCATTTTGATGTACCGAAGGTTGTTCGGAGTCCCGGATGTGATCACGGACATGACGAGGAGTCTCGAAATGGTCGAGACATAAAGATTGATATATTGGAAGCCTATATTTGGATATCGGAAGTGTTCCGGGTGAAATCGGGATTTTACCGGAGTACCGGGAGGTTACCGGAACCCCCCGGGAACCATATGGGCCTTATTGGGCCTTAGTGGAAAGGTGAAAGGGGCAGCCCAAGGTGGGCTGCGCGCCTCCCCCCTCCCCTAGTCCTATTAGGACTAGGAGAGGTGGCCGGCCCCCTTCTCTCTCTCTCTCTCTCTCTCTCTCTCTCTCTCTCTCTCTCTCGAGGAATCCTATTAGGAATAGGATTGGGGGGGGTCCTACTCCCGGTAGGAGTAGGACTCCTCCTGCGCCCTCCTCCTTGGCCGGCCAGCCCTCCCACTTGGATCCTTTATATACGGGGGCAGGGGGCACCTCTAGACACACAAGTTGATCATTGAGATCGTTCCTTAGCCGTGTCCGGTGCCCCCTGCAACCAAATTCCACCTCGATCATATCGTTGTAGTGCTTAGGCGAAGCCCTGCGTCGGTAGTACATCAAGATCGTCACCACACCGTCGTGCTGACGGAACTCCTCCCCGAAGCTTTGCTGGATCGGAGCCCAGGGATCGTCATCGAGCTGTACGTGTTCTAAGAACTCGGAGGTGCCAGAGTAACGGTGCTTGGATCGGTCGGATCGGGAAGAAGACGTACGACTACTTCCTCTACGTTGTGTCAACGCTTCCGTTGTGATCTACAAGGGTACGTAAATCAGACTCTCCCCCTCGTTGCTATGCATCACCATGATCTTGCATGTGCGTAGGAAAATTTTGAAATTACTACGTTTTCCAACACCGAGAAGTTCAGGTTTTTCACGCGGTGCATTTTCGAAGAATCTGTTTCGCGATATAGGTAGAACACATGATCCCGCCATTTTCAAAATTACTTGAAAACGGCTAGGAATCAGGGAAAACCATCAACATGAAAAAGTTTCGCATTTCCATAGATTTTCAGCGGTATATTATTTGCCCCATTCCGACAAAGTTTGTAGAAATTACGGTGAAAATACATTTTTCGCCATTTTTGAAACTGACTTAAAACCGTAAAGAATTGGGTGAAACAATACATACCAAAAAGTTTCGCACTTGTTCATGCTTTCCAACGCCATATCATTTGCTGCATTCGGACAAACGGTTAAAAAATTAGCTCGAAAATACGAACTCGGTAGGACTTGGACCATTTTTTAAATTACTCTTAAACCATTCAAAATTAGAAAAAAAACTTTTAAGATGAAAAAGTAGCGCATTTTCATAAGCTTTCCAACGCCGTATCTGTCACATCCCTAGCTTCTGGTAATGCTTAGTGTTGGCATCTTGGGTGCATCATGTTTAAATTTCATTTAACTTTGAAATGGGGATTTGTGAAACCCTCAGAAATTATTTCTGGAAATAACCCAGATAAAAATTGCTCCAAAAGGGTCCAAGAAAATGTTCATGTTGCTCTCTGAAAATATTGGTCAGAGTTAAAATTCTAACAAATATTCTCAGGAGCTCATAAATATTTATTTTGGACATTTGGAATTAATCCAGAAATTATTTGCGTTGGATAAATATTTATATATATATATATATATATAATATTGTCCAATAATTCTGAATTTTGGTGAGGGGCTTTGGATTAATCCCTTAGGCCCCTGCAAAAATTGTCAGAATTAAATAAAATGATTTGGTATTCTTATCAAATCAAAACAAATGTCAGAAAAATAGAAAAGAAAACAAATAAAGGAAAAAAGCTCACCTGGCCTTACCTGCCTGGCAGCCCAGCTGGCGGCCCAGCTCCTATGCCGGCCCAGCACTGCTGGCCGACGCCAGTCGTCGCCTACCTCCTGCCAGGAGGACGGTGCGCGTGTGCCCGGCGTGCCCGAGCACGCGCCGGCCACCTCCTGCTTCCCGCTCGCTGCTGGAGGCCATCGACGTCACCACGCAGCCTCCCCGACCCCCTCTCACTCTCCCCCATGCTCCTCCTCTCCTCTGTCACCCTCTCTCGCCCTTCCCCGCGAATGCCCGAGCGCTGCCATCGCCGCCGCACGCCATAGCCGCAGCCACCATGCTCCCCTTGCCCCTCTGCCCTGTCCAACGGGTCTTCCTCGACGCCGTGAAGCACCAAGACGAAGCACGCGCCCACGGGACGCCTGAAATGACGCCATCGTCTTCATCTTCCTCGTCGGCCACCGTGGATTTCCACCGTTGATTTGCCGCCATCCGAGCTTCCCCGATCCCGCTTCTACGGCCCCTGCAACCGCTGTGAGGCCACGATCCTTTTCCCCCCTAAACCGTGCTCGATCCCCTCCTCCAGCCGCCTAGCCACCGGAGCCGAGAGCTCCGTGCCGCCGGCCATGGTGCCGCCGTGGCCAGAGGCCGAGCCAGCCACTCCCGCGCGCGTCACCATGATCTTGCTGACGCCAGGAGGCCGTAGAGGCCCTCCGCAGCCTCTGCCATGCCCTGCAGCCACTTTCCGCTCGAAGCCGTGCCCCGGCGCCGCCCCGAGCTTCGCTCCGGCGAGCTCTGCCGTCCCCGTAGCCTCCGGACTGCTCCACTGGATGCGCACGAGCACCAGCTCCTCGGGGATGGTCTCCGCCGCCCGAATGGTCGCCGGAGGGCGATTCCCGTGCCCTCCGCCGCGTTCGGCCTCGCCGGCGGCTAAACACCGGCAGGTTTGAACGAGTCAACCCCGCTAATTAACTCCCCCTTGTGACACTGACAGGTGGGGCCCGGCCCTGCTAATTTCTAGTTTAGGATTAGTTTAAAAATTAATTAACCTCTGTTAATTAACTATAACACCGACAGGTGGAGCCCACCAGTCAGATTTGACTTTGGCCAATGCTGACCTCACCATGACTTAGTGCTGATGCAATATATCTTTTCTGGTTTTAAAATAAATCAGGAAATTCCAGAAAATATTCAAAACTTCAAAAAATCACAGAAATTCAACCGTAGCTCAGACTGAAATAATTTATATATGAAAAATTATCAGAAAAATTCAATCTATCCATCTATACCATTGTCATGCATGACAAACCATCTATACATGCTGTATATATGAAAACACTCTTATGGCATATTTAAGAGTTTAATTTGGAGTTGTATTTGAACCCTTGGTTCAAATGGACTTCAACCAAATAAATGCTAGATGCATTAACTCAAACAACATCACATACTCATGCCATGTTCATGCATCATAATGTTGC
Source organism: Triticum monococcum (assembly GCA_034509565.1). Taxonomy (NCBI): domain Eukaryota; kingdom Viridiplantae; phylum Streptophyta; class Magnoliopsida; order Poales; family Poaceae; genus Triticum; species Triticum monococcum. The sequence continues at coordinate 107,038,265 of CM067842.1, read as the reverse complement.
ATATGCTTGTGTTTGATTTCCGACACCGTTCCTTCTCGATAGGTCCTGCTCCGGAGACCGATCTAGAGTACCTGTCAGAGGAGCAGTGCCCCCCTATTGATCTACCAGGCAAGCAAACCCCCTTGTTCATTCCGATACAATCCCACTCTCTCGCCCCTGCTCTCTTTTATTGCATTAGGACAACAACGATTCAACTGCTACCTTATGCTGCGATAGTTGAACCCATTCCTTTGCATGACCTGTCATTGCCACAGTAAATAGTTGAAACCCACTAGCATGTGTAGGAGTTGTTTGAGCCATGTTGTGTTCCTACCATGCCATGCCTGCTATGGCTTAGAGTTGTGTCAGGTCTGATTCGTTGGGAATGAATTGGAGTGTTATGATATGTTCTGATGCTGAGAGTTAAGCATGTGAACACGATTTGGTAAAGGTAGCGGTGAGAGGCCATGTAGGAGTACATGGTGGGTTGTCTCATTGGGACCGTCCTTAAGAACCGAGTTCTGTGTAAGTTGTCCAATGACTAGCTACTACCACACATTGGGTTCCGGTAACTCGACCCCTCTCGATTTAGTAACCAACTTGATCTCTGTCCAGGAGTTGCAACTAGTTTCTGGTGTTTGTAGGTAGTGCTATTTTTCTACCGAGTGGCACCCGACAAGGTGGGCTTGGGACATACTTGGCACATAGCCGTGTCCTCGGTTATCATGATCTATTCGAATAGCCGTGTCCTCGGTTATGGACTTCTTGGATGCTTACGTGGTACATAGACAACTTAAAGTGGATACTCTAAAATGCTCAAGACAAGTGTGAGTCTTATGGATGGCCTTCTCATAGGAAGACGAGGATGAATCCATAGTAGTGTATTGATGTGGTGATTAGTGGACTCGTGTGCGCTGCCTCATCTCAAAGAAGTTTCTCGTTGTCGTAGAACAGGATAGCCACTGAGTCAAAGCTGGCTTGCTGCAACTAAACCCCACATTACCTTCTTGATACAAATGCATATATGATAGGATCTGATGTAAGTCTTGCTGAGTACCTTTGTACTCACGTTTGCTCTATTTATGTTTTGTAGATGAGACATCTGTCTTACTAGTAGTTCCGCTTGGACTTCGACGAGTAGCTTGTTACCTCAGCTACGATCTTGTACCCTTGGGAGGGTCTTGTTTCTTGCGGTCATACACATTAACTTTGCAGTCACGTCTTCACATCACATTTGACCTGGAGCAATTGGTTGTGTGTGCAATGTACATGTCTAAATTTTGTTTAGGTGGATGTCACGCATGCTTTGGTTGTGTGTGCACTGACTTTTCTGTGGTATAACCCTTCATATTATTACCCGCAAAAAACCTGAATATTATTAGTTGACCGTTTACATGTTTGAATAACCTTTACCGTCATGCTAAAGCCTAAAAGGTAGTCAGGTAGAGAGTCTCATGTCACCATTCGATCAAAAACTATTTAGTAAGCTGTTGTTCTCTAATTTCTCAGCAAATGAGCACAAATTCAGAAGGGTACGTACACAAAAGAACCCATGTACAAAGTCTCTACTCTTTTACCAGGCTATCCACCATCTACACAGCAGGATTCACAAAGCCATGTGGTGATGTGGATGCTACCAAAGTGATAAAATTTGGATGTTTTTGGAAATATAGCATCACAGGCCCAGTAAGGGGAAAAAGCCAACATCATGAAGAATGCATTAGGATAATGATTTTACCTTGGGGTTATAATCTGCATTACTTTCCTAGAGAGCTATTTGCTTTCAAGTCCAATTTACAATCCAGGCGCTAACCGTCGACACAATATTCTTGTCATCAAATCAGACACCAGAAAGTAGAGTACACCCAGGAGAAATCAGACTAGGAAATAGCTCTGGCTCATACTGTCAAGTAACCATATACAATATCATTTCCAACACAAGGAAAGAGATAAGTTCTGGGAAAGAAAGAATAAAAATATCATACATGATAAAATAGTGCTGAGAGAACAGATTTCAACTTAATAACTTACACTTCAAAAACCGTTGTGAAAATATGTGAGACCCTCAAGCCTGATAGCTTCTTGATGTAATGGTTCTTTGTGTTTGTCCTTCCATTCAAGACAAATATACCTGGTCAAAAACCTAATGGTTGAAAAACATATGTGTTGGGGAACGTAGTAATTTCAAAAAATTTCCTACGCACACGCAAGATCATGATGATGCATAGCAACGAGGGGGAGAGTATTGTCTACGTACCAACGCAGACCGACTGCGGAAGCGATCTCACAACGTAGAGGAAGCAGTCGTACGTCTTCTTCCTGATCCGACTGATCCAAGCACCGTTACTCCGGCACCTCCGAGTTCTTAGCACACGTTCAGCTCGATGACGATCCTCGGGCTCCGATCCAGCAAAGCATCGAGGAAGAGTTCCGTCAGCACAACGGCGTGGTGACGATCTTGATGTACTACCAACGCAGGGCTTCGCCTAAGCTCTACAACGATATGACCGAGGTGGAATTTGGTGGCAGGGGGCACCGCACACGGCTAAGGAACGATCAACAATGATCAACTTGTGTGTCTATGGGGTGCCCCCTGCCCCCGTATATAAAGGAGCAGGGCGAGGGGTTCGGCCGGCTTGGGAGAGAGGCGCAGGGGGAGTCCCACTCCTACCGGGAGTAGGACTCCCCCCCAATCCTATTCCTAATAGGACTCTTCAAAGAGAAGAGAGAAGAGAGGGGGGCCGGCCCCTTCTCCTAGTCCTAATAGGACTAGGGAAGGGGGGAGGCGTGCAGCCCTTGTGGGCAGCCCCTTTTCACTTTTCCACTAAGGCCCAATAGGCCCATTTGCCTCCCGGGGGGGTTCCGGTAACCCTCCCGGTATTCCGGTAAAATCTCGATTTCACCCGGAACACTTCCGGTGTCCAAACATAGGCTTCCAATATATCAATCTTTACGTCTCGACCATTTCGAGACTCCTCGTCATGTCCGTGATCACATCCGGGACTCCGAACAACCTTCGGTACATCAAAATGCATAAACTCATAATAACTGTCATCGTAACGTTAAGCGTGCGGACCCTACGGTTCGAGAACAATGTAGACATGACCGAGACACGTCTCCGGTCAATAACCAATAGCGGGACCTGGATGCCCATATTGGCTCCTACATATTCTACGAAGATCTTTATCGGTCAGACCGCATAACAACATACGTTGTTCCCTTTGTCATCGGTATGTTACTTGCCCGAGATTCGATCGTCGGTATCCAATACCTAGTTCAATCTTGTTACCGGCAAGTCTCTTTACTCGTTCCGTAATACATCATCTCACAACTAACATATTAGTTGCAGTGCTTGCAAGGCTTATGTGATGTGCATTACCGAGAGGGCCCAGAGATACCTCTCCGACACTCGGAGTGACAAACCCTAATCTCGAAATACGCCAACCCAACATCTACCATTGGAGACACCTGTAGTACTCCTTTATAATCACCCAGTTACGTTGTGACGTTTGGTAGTACCCAAAGTATTCCTTCGGTAAACGGGAGTTGCATAATCTCATAGTTATAGGAACATGTATAAGTCATGAAGAAAGCAATAGCAACATACTAAACGATCGGGTGCTAAGCTAATGGAATGGGTCATGTCAATCAGATCATTCAACTAATGATGTGACCTCGTTAATCAAATAACAACTCTTTGTTCATGGTTAGGAAACATAACCATCTTTGATTAACGAGCAAGTCAAGTAGAGGCATACTAGTGACACTCTGTTGGTCTATGTATTCACACATGTATTATGTTTCCGGTTAATACAATTCTAGCATGAATAATAAACATTTATCATGATATAAGGAAATAAATAATAACTTTATTATTGCCTCTAGGGCATATTTCCTTCAGTCTCCCACTTGCACTAGAGTCAATAATCTAGATTACACAGTAATGATTCTAACACCCATGGAGCCTTGGTGCTGATCATGTTTTGCTCGTGGAAGAGGCTTAGTCAACGGGTCTGCAACATTCAGATCCGTATGTATCTTGCAAATCTCTATGTCTCCCACCTGGACTAAATCCCGGATGGAGTTGAAGCGTCTCTTGATGTGTTTGGTCCTCTTGTGAAATCTGGATTCCTTTGCCAAAGCAATTGCCCCAGTATTGTCACAAAAGATTTTCATTGGACCCGATGCACTAGGTATGACACCTAGATCGGATATGAACTCCTTCATCCAGACTCCTTCGTTTGCTGCTTCCGAAGCAGCTATGTACTCCGCTTCACATGTAGATCCCGCTACGACGCTTTGTTTAGAACTGCACCAACTGACAGCTCCACCGTTTAAAGTAAACACGTATCCGGTTTGCGATTTAGAATCGTCCGGATCAGTGTCAAAGCTTGCATCAACGTAACCTCTTACGGTGAGCTCTTTGTCACCTCCATATACGAGAAACATATCCTTAGTCCTTTTCAGGTATTTCAGGATGTTCTTGACCGCTGTCCAGTGATCCACTCCTGGATTACTTTGGTACCTCCCTGCTAAACTTATAGCAAGGCACACATCAGGTCTGGTACACAGCATTGCATACATGATAGAGCCTATGGCTGAAGCATAGGGAACATCTTTCATTTTCTCTCTATCTTTTGCAGTGGTCGGGCATTGAGTCTGACTCAACTTCACACCTTGTAACACAGGCAAGAACCCTTTCTTTGCTTGATCCATTTTGAACTTCTTCAAAATCTTGTCAAGGTATGTGCTTTGTGAAAGTCCAATTAAGCGTTTTGATCTATCTCTATAGATCTTTATGCCTAATATGTAAGCAGCTTCCCCGAGGTCTTTCATCGAAAAACTTTTATTCAAGTATCCCTTTATGCTATCCAGAAATTCTATATCATTTCCAATCAGCAATATGTCATCCACATATAATATCAGAAATGCTACAGAGCTCCCACTCACTTTCTTGTAAATACAGGCTTCTCCGAAAGTCTGTATAAAGCCAAATGCTTTGATCACACTATCAAAGCGTTTATTCCAACTCCGAGATGCTTGCACCAGTCCATAAATGGATCGCTGGAGTTTGCACACTTTGTTAGCTCCCTTTGGATCGACAAAACCTTCTGGTTGCATCATATACAACTCTTCTTCCAGAAATCCATTCAGGAATGCAGTTTTGACATCCATTTGCCATATTTCATAATCATAAAATGCGGCAATTGCTAACATGATTCTGACGGATTTAAGCATCGCTACGGGTGAGAAGGTCTCATCGTAGTCAACCCCTTGAACTTGTCGAAAACCTTTTGCGACAAGTCGAGCTTTATAGACAGTAATATTACCGTCAGCGTCAGTCTTTTTCTTGAAGATCCATTTATTCTCAATTGCTTGCCGATCATCGGGCAAGTCAACCAAAGTCCATACTTTGTTCTCATACATGGATCCCATCTCAGATTTCATGGCCTCAAGCCACTTTGCGGAATCTGGGCTCACCATCGCTTCTTCATAGTTCGTAGGTTCATCATGATCTAGTAGCATGACTTCCAGAACTGGATTACCGTACCACTCTGGTGCGGATCTCACTCTGGTTGATCTACGTGGTTCAGTAGTATCTTGCCCTGAAGTTTCATGATCATCATCATTAGCTTCATCACTAATTGGTATAGGTGTCGCAGAAACAGTTTTCTGTGATGTACTATTTTCCAATAAGGGAGCAGGTACAGTTACCTCGTCAAGTTCTACTTTCCTCCCACTCACTTCTTTCGAGAGAAACTCCTTCTCTAGAAATGATCCATTCTTAGCAACGAATGTCTTGCCTTCGGATCTGTGATAGAAGGTATACCCAACAGTTTCCTTTGGGTATCCTATGAACACACATTTCTCCGCTTTGGGTTCGAGCTTATCAGGTTGAAGTTTTTTCACATAAGCATCGCAGCCCCAAACTTTAAGAAACGACAACTTTGGTTTCTTGCCAAACCATAGTTCATAAGGCGTCGTCTCAACGGATTTTGATGGTGCCCTATTTAACGTGAATGCGGCCGTCTCTAAAGCATAACCCCAAAACGATAGCGGTAAATCAGTAAGAGACATCATAGATAGCACCATATCTAGTAAAGTACGATTACGACGTTCGGACACACCATTACGCTGTGGTGTTCCGGGTGGCGTGAGTTGCGAAACTATTCCACAATTTTTCAAATGTATACCAAACTCGTAACTCAAATATTCTCCTCCACGATCAGATCGTAGAAACTTTATTTTCTTGTTACGATGATTTTCAACTTCACTCTGAAATTCCTTGAACTTTTCAAATGTTTCAGACTTATGTTTCATTAAGTAGATATACCCATATCTGCTTAAATCATCTGTGAAGGTGAGAAAATAACGATATCCGCCACGAGCCTCAATATTCATCGGACCACATACATCGGTATGTATGATTTCCAATAAATCTGTTGCTCTCTCCATAGTACCGGAGAACGGTGTTTTAGTCATCTTGCCTATGAGGCACGGTTCGCAAGTACCAAGTGATTCATAATCAAGTGATTCCAAAAGCCCATCAGTATGGAGTTTCTTCATGCGCTTTACACCGATATGACCTAAACGGCAGTGCCACAAATAAGTTGCACTATCATTATCAACTCTGCATCTTTTGGCTTCTACATTATGAATATGTGTATCACTACTATCGAGATTCAATAAGAATAGACCACTCTTCAAGGGTGCATGACCATAAAAGATATTACTCATATAAATAGAACAATCATTATTCTCTGATTTAAATGAATAACCGTCTCGCATCAAACAAGATCCAGATATAATGTTCATGCTCAACGCTGGCACCAAATAACAATTATTTAGGTCTAATATTAATCCCGAAGGTAGATGTAGAGGTAGCGTGCCGACCGCGATCACATCGACTTTGGAACCGTTTCCCACGCGCATCGTCACCTCGTCCTTTGTTATGTCCGCTTATTCCGTAGTCCCTATTTCGAGTTGCAAATATTAGCAACAGAACCAGTATCAAATACCCAGGTGCTACTGCGAGCTCTAGTAAGGTACACATCAATAACATGTATATCACATATACCTCTGTTCACCTTGCCATCCTTCTTATCCGCCAAATACTTGGGGCAGTTCCGCTTCCAGTGACCAGTCTGCTTGCAGTAGAAGCACTCAGTTTCAGGCTTAGGTCCAGACTTGGGTTTCTTCTCCTGAGCAGCAACTTGCTTGCTGTTCTTCTTGAAGTTCCCCTTCTTCTTCCCTTTGCCCTTTTTTTGAAACCAATGGTTTTGTTAACCATCAACACTTGATGCTCCTTCTTGATTTCTACCTCCGCAGCTTTCAGCATTGCGAAGAGCTCGGGAACAGTCTTGTTCATCCCTTGCATATTATAGTTCATCACGAAGCTCTTGTAGCTTGGTGGTAGTGATTGGAGAATTCTGTCAATGATGCAATCATCTGGAAGATTAACTCCCATCTGAATCAAGTGATTATTATACCCAGACATTTTGAGTATATGCTCACTGACAGAACTGTTCTCCTCCATCTTGCAGCTATAGAACTTATTGGAGACTTCATATCTCTCAATTCGGGCATTTGCTTGAAATATTAACTTCAACTCCTGGAACATCTCATATGCTCCATGACGTTCAAAACGTCGTTGAAGTCCCGATTCTAAGCCGGAAAGCATGGCACACTGAACTATCGAGTACTCATCAGCTTTGCTCTGCCAGACGTTCATAACATCTGGCGTTGCTCCAGCAGCAGGCCTGGCACCCAGCGGTGCTTCCAGGACGTAATTCTTCTGTGCAGCAATGAGGATAATCCTCAGGTTACGGACCCAGTCCGTGTAATTGCTACCATCATCTTTCAACTTTGCTTTCTCAAGGAACGCATTAAAATTCAACGGAACAACAGCACGAGCCATCTATCTACAATCAACATAAACAAGCAAGATACTATCAGGTACTAAGTTCATGATAAGTTTAAGTTCAGTTAATCAAATTACTTAGGAACTCCCACTTAGATAGACATCCCTCTAATCCTCTAAGTGATCACGTGATCCAAATCAACTAAACCATAACCGATCATCACGTGAGATGGAGTAGTTTTCAATGGTGAACATCGTCATGTTGATCATATCTACTATATGATTCACGCTCGACCTTTCGGTCTCTGTGTTCCGAGGCCATATCTGCATATGCTAGGCTCGTCAAGTTTAACCTGAGTATTCTGCGTGTGCAAAACTGGCTTGCACCCGTTGTAGATGGACGTAGAGTTTATCACACCCGATCATCACGTGGTGTCTGGGCACGATGAACTTTGGCAACGGTGCATACTCAGGGAGAACACTTCTTGATAATTTAGTGAGAGATCATCTTATAATGCTACCGTCAATCAAAGCAAGATAAGATGCATAAAAGGATAAACATCACATGCAATCAATATAAGTGATATGATATGGCCATCATCATCTTGTGCTTGTGATCTCCATCTCTGAAGCACCGTCATGATCACCATCGTCACCGGCGCGACACCTTGATCTCCATCGTAGCATCGTTGTCGTCTCGCCAATCTTATGCTTCCACGACTATCACTACCGCTTAGTAATAAAGTAAAGCATTACATCGCGATTTCATTGCATACAATAAAGCGACAACCATATGGCTCCTGCCAGTTGCCGATAACTCGGTTACAAAACATGATCATCTCATACAATAAAATCAGCATCATGCCTTGACCATATCACATCACAACATGCCCTGCAAAAACAAGTTAGACGTCCTCTACTTTGTTGTTGCAAGTTTTACGTGGCTGCTACGGGCTTAAGTAAGAACTCATCTCACCTACGCATCAAAACCACAACGATAGTTCGTCAAATAGACTCCGTTTTAACCTTCTCAAGGACCGGGCGTAGTCACACTTGGTTCAACTAAAGTTGGAGAGACAGTCTTCCGCAAGCCATCTATGTGCAAAGCACGTCGAGGGAACCGGTCTCGCGTAAGAGTACGCGTAAGGTTGGTCCGGATCGTCTCGTCCAACAATACCGCCGAACCAAAGTATGACATGCTGGTAGGCAGTATGACTTGTATCGCCCACAACTCACTTGTGTTCTACTCGTGCAAATAACATCAAACCATAAAACCTAGGCTCGGATGCCACTGTTGGGGAACGTAGTAATTTCGAAAATTTTCCTACGCACACGCAAGATCATGGTGATGCATAGCAACGAGGGGGAGAGTATTGTCTACGTACCAACGCAGACCGACTGCGGAAGCGATCTCACAACGTAGAGGAAGTAGTCGTACGTCTTCTTCCCGATCCGACCGATCCAAGCACCGTTACTCCGGCACCTCCGAGTTCTTAGCACACGTTCAGCTCGATGACGATCGTCCGGCTCCGATCGAGCAAAGCGTCGAGGAAGAGTTCCGTCAGCACAACGGCGTGGTGACGATCTTGATGTACTACCGACGCAGGGCTTCGCCTAAGCTCTACAACGATATGACCGAGGTGGAATTTGGTGGCAGGGGGCACCGCACACGGCTAAGGAACGATCAACAATGATCAACTTGTGTGTCTATGGGGTGCCCCTGCCTCCGTATATAAAGGAGCAGGGGGAGGGGTTCGGCCGGCTTGGGAGAGAGGCGCAGGGGGAGTCCCACTCCTACCGGGAGTAGGACTCCCCCCCAATCCTATTCCTAATAGGACTCTTCAAAGAGAAGAGAGAAGAGAGGGGGGCCGGCCCCTTCTCCTAGTCCTAATAGGACTAGGAAGGGGGGAGGCGCGCAGCCCTTGTGGGCAGCCCCTTTTCACTTTTCCACTAAGGCCCAATAGGCCCATTTGCCTCCCGGGGGGTTCCGGTAACCCTCCCGGTATTCCGGTAAAATCCCGATTTCACCCGGAACACTTCCGGTGTCCAAACATAGGCTTCCAATATATCAATCTTTACGTCTCGACCATTTCGAGACTCCTCGTCATGTCCGTGATCACATCCGGGACTCCGAACAACCTTCGGTACATCAAAATGCATAAACTCATAATAACTGTCATCGTAACGTTAAGCGTGCGGACCCTACGGTTCGAGAACAATGTAGACATGACCGAGACACGTCTCCGGTCAATAACCAATAGCGGGACCTGGATGCCCATATTGGCTCCTACATATTCTACGAAGATCTTTATCGGTCAGACCGCATAACAACATACGTTGTTCCCTTTGTCATCGGTATGTTACTTGCCCGAGATTCGATCGTCGGTATCCAATACCTAGTTCAATCTCGTTACCGGCAAGTCTCTTTACTCGTTCCGTAATACATCATCTCACAACTAACATATTAGTTGCAGTGCTTGCAAGGCTTATGTGATGTGCATTACCGAGAGGGCCCAGAGATACCTCTCCGACACTCGAAGTGACAAACCCTAATCTCGAAATACGCCAACCCAACATCTACCATTGGAGACACCTGTAGTACTCCTTTATAATCACCCAGTTACGTTGTGACGCTTGGTAGTACCCAAAGTATTCCTCCGGTAAACGGGAGTTGCATAATCTCATAGTTATAGGAACATGTATAAGTCATGAAGAAAGCAATAGCAACATACTAAACGATCGGGTGCTAAGCTAATGGAATGGGTCATGTCAATCAGATCATTCAACTAATGATGTGACCTCGTTAATCAAATAACAACTCTTTGTTCATGGTTAGGAAACATAACCATCTTTGATTAACGAGCTAGTCAAGTAGAGGCATACTAGTGACACTCTGTTGGTCTATGTATTCACACATGTATTATGTTTCCGGTTAATACAATTATAGCATGAATAATAAACATTTATCATGATATAAGGAAATAAATAATAACTTTATTATTGCCTCTAGGGCATATTTCCTTCAGTCTCCCACTTGCACTAGAGTCAATAATCTAGATTACACAGTAATGATTCTAACACCCATGGAGCCTTGGTGCTGATCATGTTTTGCTCGTGGAAGAGGCTTAGTCAACGGGTCTGCAACATTCAGATCCGTATGTATCTTGCAAATCTCTATGTCTCCCACCTGGACTAAATCCCGGATGGAGTTGAAGCGTCTCTTGATGTGTTTGGTCCTCTTGTGAAATCTGGATTCCTTTGCCAAAGCAATTGCCCCAGTATTGTCACAAAAGATTTTCATTGGACCCGATGCACTAGGTATGACACCTAGATCGGATATGAACTCCTTCATCCAGACTCCTTCGTTTGCTGCTTCCGAAGCAGCTATGTACTCCGCTTCACATGTAGATCCCGCTACGACGCTTTGTTTAGAACTGCACCAACTGACAGCTCCACCGTTTAAAGTAAACACGTATCCGGTTTGCGATTTAGAATCGTCCGGATCAGTGTCAAAGCTTGCATCAACGTAACCTCTTACGGTGAGCTCTTTGTCACCTCCATATACGAGAAACATATCCTTAGTCCTTTTCAGGTATTTCAGGATGTTCTTGACCGCTGTCCAGTGATCCACTCCTGGATTACTTTGGTACCTCCCTGCTAAACTTATAGCAAGGCACACATCAGGTCTGGTACACAGCATTGCATACATGATAGAGCCTATGGCTGAAGCATAGGGAACATCTTTCATTTTCTCTCTATCTTTTGCAGTGGTCGGGCATTGAGTCTGACTCAACTTCACACCTTGTAACACAGGCAAGAACCCTTTCTTTGCTTGATCCATTTTGAACTTCTTCAAAATCTTGTCAAGGTATGTGCTTTGTGAAAGTCCAATTAAGCGTTTTGATCTATCTCTATAGATCTTTATGCCTAATATGTAAGCAGCTTCCCCGAGGTCTTTCATCGAAAAACTTTTATTCAAGTATCCCTTTATGCTATCCAGAAATTCTATATCATTTCCAATCAGCAATATGTCATCCACATATAATATCAGAAATGCTACAGAGCTCCCACTCACTTTCTTGTAAATACAGGCTTCTCCGAAAGTCTGTATAAAGCCAAATGCTTTGATCACACTATCAAAGCGTTTATTCCAACTCCGAGATGCTTGCACCAGTCCATAAATGGATCGCTGGAGTTTGCACACTTTGTTAGCTCCCTTTGGATCGACAAAACCTTCTGGTTGCATCATATACAACTCTTCTTCCAGAAATCCATTCAGGAATGCAGTTTTGACATCCATTTGCCATATTTCATAATCATAAAATGCGGCAATTGCTAACATGATTCTGACGGATTTAAGCATCGCTACGGGTGAGAAGGTCTCATCGTAGTCAACCCCTTGAACTTGTCGAAAACCTTTTGCGACAAGTCGAGCTTTATAGACAGTAATATTACCGTCAGCGTCAGTCTTTTTCTTGAAGATCCATTTATTCTCAATTGCTTGCCGATCATCGGGCAAGTCAACCAAAGTCCATACTTTGTTCTCATACATGGATCCCATCTCAGATTTCATGGCCTCAAGCCACTTTGCGGAATCTGGGCTCACCATCGCTTCTTCATAGTTCGTAGGTTCATCATGATCTAGTAGCATGACTTCCAGAACTGGATTACCGTACCACTCTGGTGCGGATCTCACTCTGGTTGATCTACGTGGTTCAGTAGTATCTTGCCCTGAAGTTTCATGATCATCATCATTAGCTTCATCACTAATTGGTATAGGTGTCGCAGAAACAGTTTTCTGTGATGTACTATTTTCCAATAAGGGAGCAGGTACAGTTACCTCGTCAAGTTCTACTTTCCTCCCACTCACTTCTTTCGAGAGAAACTCCTTCTCTAGAAATGATCCATTCTTAGCAACGAATGTCTTGCCTTCGGATCTGTGATAGAAGGTATACCCAACAGTTTCCTTTGGGTATCCTATGAACACACATTTCTCCGCTTTGGGTTCGAGCTTATCAGGTTGAAGTTTTTTCACATAAGCATCGCAGCCCCAAACTTTAAGAAACGACAACTTTGGTTTCTTGCCAAACCATAGTTCATAAGGCGTCGTCTCAACGGATTTTGATGGTGCCCTATTTAACGTGAATGCGGCCGTCTCTAAAGCATAACCCCAAAACGATAGCGGTAAATCAGTAAGAGACATCATAGATAGCACCATATCTAGTAAAGTACGATTACGACGTTCGGACACACCATTACGCTGTGGTGTTCCGGGTGGCGTGAGTTGCGAAACTATTCCACAATTTTTCAAATGTATACCAAACTCGTAACTCAAATATTCTCCTCCACGATCAGATCGTAGAAACTTTATTTTCTTGTTACGATGATTTTCAACTTCACTCTGAAATTCCTTGAACTTTTCAAATGTTTCAGACTTATGTTTCATTAAGTAGATATACCCATATCTGCTTAAATCATCTGTGAAGGTGAGAAAATAACGATATCCGCCACGAGCCTCAATATTCATCGGACCACATACATCGGTATGTATGATTTCCAATAAATCTGTTGCTCTCTCCATAGTACCGGAGAACGGTGTTTTAGTCATCTTGCCTATGAGGCACGGTTCGCAAGTACCAAGTGATTCATAATCAAGTGATTCCAAAAGCCCATCAGTATGGAGTTTCTTCATGCGCTTTACACCGATATGACCTAAACGGCAGTGCCACAAATAAGTTGCACTATCATTATCAACTCTGCATCTTTTGGCTTCTACATTATGAATATGTGTATCACTACTATCGAGATTCAATAAGAATAGACCACTCTTCAAGGGTGCATGACCATAAAAAATATTACTCATATAAATAGAACAATCATTATTCTCTGATTTAAATGAATAACCGTCTCGCATCAAACAAGATCCAGATATAATGTTCATGCTCAACGCTGGCACCAAATAACAATTATTTAGGTCTAATATTAATCCCGAAGGTAGATGTAGAGGTAGCGTGCCGACCGCGATCACATCGACTTTGGAACCGTTTCCCACGCGCATCGTCACCTCGTCCTTTGTTATGTCCGCTTATTCCGTAGTCCCTATTTCGAGTTGCAAATATTAGCAACAGAACCAGTATCAAATACCCAGGTGCTACTGCGAGCTCTAGTAAGGTACACATCAATAACATGTATATCACATATACCTCTGTTCACCTTGCCATCCTTCTTATCCGCCAAATACTTGGGGCAGTTCCGCTTCCAGTGACCAGTCTGCTTGCAGTAGAAGCACTCAGTTTCAGGCTTAGGTCCAGACTTGGGTTTCTTCTCCTGAGCAGCAACTTGCTTGCTGTTCTTCTTGAAGTTCCCCTTCTTCTTCCCTTTGCCCTTTTTTTGAAACCAATGGTTTTGTTAACCATCAACACTTGATGCTCCTTCTTGATTTCTACCTCCGCAGCTTTCAGCATTGCGAAGAGCTCGGGAACAGTCTTGTTCATCCCTTGCATATTATAGTTCATCACGAAGCTCTTGTAGCTTGGTGGTAGTGATTGGAGAATTCTGTCAATGATGCAATCATCTGGAAGATTAACTCCCATCTGAATCAAGTGATTATTATACCCAGACATTTTGAGTATATGCTCACTGACAGAACTGTTCTCCTCCATCTTGCAGCTATAGAACTTATTGGAGACTTCATATCTCTCAATTCGGGCATTTGCTTGAAATATTAACTTCAACTCCTGGAACATCTCATATGCTCCATGACGTTCAAAACGTCGTTGAAGTCCCGATTCTAAGCCGGAAAGCATGGCACACTGAACTATCGAGTACTCATCAGCTTTGCTCTGCCAGACGTTCATAACATCTGGCGTTGCTCCAGCAGCAGGCCTGGCACCCAGCGGTGCTTCCAGGACGTAATTCTTCTGTGCAGCAATGAGGATAATCCTCAGGTTACGGACCCAGTCCGTGTAATTGCTACCATCATCTTTCAACTTTGCTTTCTCAAGGAACGCATTAAAATTCAACGGAACAACAGCACGAGCCATCTATCTACAATCAACATAAACAAGCAAGATACTATCAGGTACTAAGTTCATGATAAGTTTAAGTTCAGTTAATCAAATTACTTAGGAACTCCCACTTAGATAGACATCCCTCTAATCCTCTAAGTGATCACGTGATCCAAATCAACTAAACCATAACCGATCATCACGTGAGATGGAGTAGTTTTCAATGGTGAACATCGTCATGTTGATCATATCTACTATATGATTCACGCTCGACCTTTCGGTCTCTGTGTTCCGAGGCCATATCTGCATATGCTAGGCTCGTCAAGTTTAACCTGAGTATTCTGCGTGTGCAAAACTGGCTTGCACCCGTTGTAGATGGACGTAGAGTTTATCACACCCGATCATCACGTGGTGTCTGGGCACGATGAACTTTGGCAACGGTGCATACTCAGGGAGAACACTTCTTGATAATTTAGTGAGAGATCATCTTATAATGCTACCGTCAATCAAAGCAAGATAAGATGCATAAAAGGATAAACATCACATGCAATCAATATAAGTGATATGATATGGCCATCATCATCTTGTGCTTGTGATCTCCATCTCTGAAGCACCGTCATGATCACCATCGTCACCGGCGCGACACCTTGATCTCCATCGTAGCATCGTTGTCGTCTCGCCAATCTTATGCTTCCACGACTATCACTACCGCTTAGTAATAAAGTAAAGCATTACATCGCGATTTCATTGCATACAATAAAGCGACAACCATATGGCTCCTGCCAGTTGCCGATAACTCGGTTACAAAACATGATCATCTCATACAATAAAATCAGCATCATGCCTTGACCATATCACATCACAACATGCCCTGCAAAAACAAGTTAGACGTCCTCTACTTTGTTGTTGCAAGTTTTACGTGGCTGCTACGGGCTTAAGTAAGAACTCATCTCACCTACGCATCAAAACCACAACGATAGTTCGTCAAATAGACTCCGTTTTAACCTTCTCAAGGACCGGGCGTAGTCACACTTGGTTCAACTAAAGTTGGAGAGACAGTCTTCCGCAAGCCATCTATGTGCAAAGCACGTCGAGGGAACCGGTCTCGCGTAAGAGTACGCGTAAGGTTGGTCCGGATCGTCTCGTCCAACAATACCGCCGAACCAAAGTATGACATGCTGGTAGGCAGTATGACTTGTATCGCCCACAACTCACTTGTGTTCTACTCGTGCAAATAACATCAAACCATAAAACCTAGGCTCGGATGCCACTGTTGGGGAACGTAGTAATTTCGAAAATTTTCCTACGCACACGCAAGATCATGGTGATGCATAGCAACGAGGGGGAGAGTATTGTCTACGTACCAACGCAGACCGACTGCGGAAGCGATCTCACAACGTAGAGGAAGTAGTCGTACGTCTTCTTCCCGATCCGACCGATCCAAGCACCGTTACTCCGGCACCTCCGAGTTCTTAGCACACGTTCAGCTCGATGACGATCGTCCGGCTCCGATCGAGCAAAGCGTCGAGGAAGAGTTCCGTCAGCACAACGGCGTGGTGACGATCTTGATGTACTACCGACGCAGGGCTTCGCCTAAGCTCTACAACGATATGACCGAGGTGGAATTTGGTGGCAGGGGGCACCGCACACGGCTAAGGAACGATCAACAATGATCAACTTGTGTGTCTATGGGGTGCCCCTGCCTCCGTATATAAAGGAGCAGGGGGAGGGGTTCGGCCGGCTTGGGAGAGAGGCGCAGGGGGAGTCCCACTCCTACCGGGAGTAGGACTCCCCCCCAATCCTATTCCTAATAGGACTCTTCAAAGAGAAGAGAGAAGAGAGGGGGGCCGGCCCCTTCTCCTAGTCCTAATAGGACTAGGAAGGGGGGAGGCGCGCAGCCCTTGTGGGCAGCCCCTTTTCACTTTTCCACTAAGGCCCAATAGGCCCATTTGCCTCCCGGGGGGTTCCGGTAACCCTCCCGGTATTCCGGTAAAATCCCGATTTCACCCGGAACACTTCCGGTGTCCAAACATAGGCTTCCAATATATCAATCTTTACGTCTCGACCATTTCGAGACTCCTCGTCATGTCCGTGATCACATCCGGGACTCCGAACAACCTTCGGTACATCAAAATGCATAAACTCATAATAACTGTCATCGTAACGTTAAGCGTGCGGACCCTACGGTTCGAGAACAATGTAGACATGACCGAGACACGTCTCCGGTCAATAACCAATAGCGGGACCTGGATGCCCATATTGGCTCCTACATATTCTACGAAGATCTTTATCGGTCAGACCGCATAACAACATACGTTGTTCCCTTTGTCATCGGTATGTTACTTGCCCGAGATTCGATCGTCGGTATCCAATACCTAGTTCAATCTCGTTACCGGCAAGTCTCTTTACTCGTTCCGTAATACATCATCTCACAACTAACATATTAGTTGCAGTGCTTGCAAGGCTTATGTGATGTGCATTACCGAGAGGGCCCAGAGATACCTCTCCGACACTCGAAGTGACAAACCCTAATCTCGAAATACGCCAACCCAACATCTACCATTGGAGACACCTGTAGTACTCCTTTATAATCACCCAGTTACGTTGTGACGCTTGGTAGTACCCAAAGTATTCCTCCGGTAAACGGGAGTTGCATAATCTCATAGTTATAGGAACATGTATAAGTCATGAAGAAAGCAATAGCAACATACTAAACGATCGGGTGCTAAGCTAATGGAATGGGTCATGTCAATCAGATCATTCAACTAATGATGTGACCTCGTTAATCAAATAACAACTCTTTGTTCATGGTTAGGAAACATAACCATCTTTGATTAACGAGCTAGTCAAGTAGAGGCATACTAGTGACACTCTGTTGGTCTATGTATTCACACATGTATTATGTTTCCGGTTAATACAATTATAGCATGAATAATAAACATTTATCATGATATAAGGAAATAAATAATAACTTTATTATTGCCTCTAGGGCATATTTCCTTCAATATGTACTGATCAATTAGTGAAACAAAGTTGTATCACTGATGCTGTGTTTTTCATTGAAGCAAAATATGACAATGTACTAATCTAATAGTGCTGATGTAGATTATCTCGCCTAACCTGATCGCATGCTTCAAAGTTAGATTTTGGCCCAGTATATATTTAATGTGTACAGTTCACAGAAATAATAATGGTTTATTTTATTTCGTTACAAGCATCGACAGACCATGACGCTTGAAGATATGGAGGCGACAAATCTGTGCCGATCCCCTCTTGGTGATAACTCTAGCCGAGCCCCTCTTGGTGACATTCCTAATCTTGAGCATCCTTCCCAAATGACTCCAGTGCCCGTGCCAGGTAATTGCGAGCATAATTTTTTGTTGTTGATCGCATTGGGGCATACATATAGTTGATACGGCTTTTCTACTGTTAAATTCTTGCTGCAGAAATACAAAAATTATATACAAATCAGAACGAAAATCACAACATGTTCTTAAACACAATAGTGTCAGCACACAAAAATCTAGCTAACAATAGGAACTACGGTTTTAACCCAGGCTATTAACTAAGGTAAGGGAGAGAATTTAACTGGAAATTACCTCTTGGTGCAAGTAGTACATGTGCTTTCAAGAGGAGCCAACGATGCGGCCAACCATGCTTAAAATGATACACAGTGCAAATCCCATGCCTCTGGATTCCTCTTAGTTCATCAGCTCACTTGAGTAATGCCGTGCTTGTTTAGCAAATAAATTTTAGTTGTGTCTGGAAGATGATACATAGCTGTCTATTATATCATGAAGAGCATGGCTCCAATGTATTTCAGGTACTTATGTCTAGCTTCAACAGATGGCATCTCTAATACTTCTGAATCTTTCTTTTTCTGGATAATGCATCTGTATGTTTGCATTCATATGCTTATGTATATCCTTGAATCCATTTTAGTCAAACATTGCGATCAATAGCTCACAAGAAGAAAAGAACATTGTACAGTAGAAGAGGCATATGTGAATACATTGTGCAAATAACTGATACCAGTTTTCTGAACTAGCCTGGTGGTACTTCAGAACAACATTGTATTCTCCAAAAATATGAAGGTATGAAAAGAAGTATTCTACACTTTAGAAATTCAGAGATTAATTGGCTACATTGGTGCATTACCTATCGGCCTGGGGTGGCCTGTCATGGAGATCAACGAGGCAGCAGTGCGACTGTGCTCAGCGCAGTTTGAGTGGGGTAGAAGACAGGGCTCGACGACAAGGGCACTGTGGTCTTCCCACCCACATCCGGACGGTACAACTACGTGGCCGGCATGTACGAAGAGCCGTGAGCCCTTCTGCAACTACCATCTGGTTCTGGCTGCCCAGGATGCCAGACCGGCGGGCGCGCGGGATTGGCGTCGACAGGGCGGCGCGAGATGTTGACGGGTAGAGAAGGAGGCCGGCGACGCCGTCGCGGGGAGAGGATCGTGCAGGCGGAGCTGTGGCGTGGAGGAGAGATGGCGGGGCAACGCCCTGGCGGGGAGAGGAAGGGTCGGGCGACGCCGTCGATGGGAGGGGCGCCATCGACTGGAGTGGCTGTGAGGGGGAGAGAGTGAGAGGAACTAGCCGATGTCCTGTGCATCGAGGATAAGCATGCTTTTTTAGGGGATAAGACTTTTTTTAGGAGGGGGCAAGGCTGTGTGGGTGGAAAAAACAGTTCGTTGCTCCACTCTTGTTTATATATGTTTAATATTAATATATAAGATATTTTTATACAAAAACGCAAAAAATCTAAACATAGGAATTTTGCAATAGATCCAAACGGATCCTTTGCCATCGGATCTGAATCCTATGTTGGTTGTACGTCCGCTTGAACTGCCTTTTTATTCCTTGTTTGCTTATGTCCCCACTAATCCAGTGATCACCCACACTCCTGCCAAATCCCTTGATTGCCCGCACTCCTGATTTTTTAGTGATTGATGGCGGAAAACAAAGGTGGGGATTGAGAAAAATATGTCGCGAACAAGGTAATAGAACCCACGATCCATCAGACTGCAATTGGAGGGCACAACCATCTCAGCCAACTTAACTTTCAATTTGTTCGACGCTTGTGCTTTTCGTAATTGGGAGTCTCCAAGTTTTGATTCAATTTATTAGAATGATTGCTACTATCTGCTTGATGAATGGAATGTGAAGATTATATAAAACAGTAGGATTTTCAGTTTGTATGCCCGTCCACTAACTGAGTTTTTACAGGTTTCATGATACAGTAATTGTGCAAATGTGTTATATTTTCTAATTACTTTTGCACTGACATTTAATTGTTAAATTTTCTATTGGGCATGCTTCTCAGATCCAAGGCATGGAGAACTCCAAGGAGTTTGCTGACAAGCTGTTCGGGATATGTCGAGGCGGAGGAACATTGAGCCGGATGAAGGCATTAACAAGGATCGGCTCAGAGAGGTCTAGACGGAGATTACTGACCACATCTTGGACTAAGCTATGTTCAGTTTAAGTCAATCTAACGTACTGATAAAAAATTTCCTTTGGGTGTCTCACATTAACAGGTGGAACATGAACATTGATGGGATGCTCACAGAAGATGAGGTCAAGAAGGTGGCTACGCAAATGATCACAGAGAAGACTACTGCTGGTTCGTCTTCCCCGCCCTTTAAATATGTTCACGTCTGCACATCAATCTATCAATATTGTTTGGGATATTTTTCCAGGGCCTTTTGATCGACCATGCGATTCAAAAAGCTCTTTAGTGCAGTTTGCAACAACAAAAATCAGAGGATTGGTCGTTTGTAAGGGTGGATATCTCAGAGGTGGCTGCCACCCGGATTGGAATTTAATTCAATCTATTTCCCTGTCTGAAGTTTCATACTAGATGTATGTTCCTGTGATATGATTTGTTTATGGAGATGGAGAGATGTGACTTTCAGAGTGACATAAATTCAGAGTCCTTCTATTGAAATCTAGAGGATCGGTTGCATTTTTGTTGAGTACTAGAAGAACTTTGTTTTGTGTTAACAATGGTGTCCTTTTGTGCATTGATATTCCCTGAGTGCCCACTGCTATGTTGTAGTTCCTTTTCCAACCAAGTTATTGCTGTATTCATTTTGACAGAACCGATACCAAGTGTACACACTTTGCGATTAAACCAAAGACACCCAAGCGCTACGAGCGCACTGAATTGTTGGACTGAAAAATATATAGATAATTCATCTATCAAGCATCGGAAACTAACCCACTATGACAGTCACATGAATAGATACAAAAATTGCCAAGCAATCTGCAAAGTATATACAAACTGATCTGTATGAATACCACAAAAAAAGGTTGTGCCTGCGTGAGGACTGCATTCGCAGTGTGGGCAAAGAATCGATTATGGAATCTGTGCAGTTCTTGCGAGGTATTCTGAAGAATTTAAATCAGCGGCAATGAGTGGCGATCATGAAGCAGGAAAAGGTGTGGGTGCAATTGTGGTACAGCAGCCCCGCTGCCCCACCATGCAGCACTTGCATTGGACAGGGCCGGCCTTGGGATCAATCAAACTAAATTCTGTAGCCTCGTACTTGGAGCAAAAGGGTGAATATTCTGCAGGTGCCGTCGCAAGGATAGCAGAGGGCATGTTGTTATTTCTATCTGAATGTTGTGCAGTTCTTACGAGGTATTCTGAATATTCTGCAGGTGCCGTCGCAGGTGTTGAGGAGGCCGAAGCAAAAGCAGCCCTCATTGGGTTGCATGCTCTCAAGGATCTACAGGGCCCCATGATTTTGGAACTTGACTGCCAAATTTGGATTAAGGAACTGATGACAGGGAAGCAGTCCCTCGCCCCCTGCTATGGACTGCTAAGAGACATCAAGCACGCACTAACAAACTTCTCGGATCGTAGTATCAGTAGCGTGGGGAGATTGTGCAATGCCCTTGCTGATGGGCTTGCAGCGTTGGCCAGGAATTCAGAAGACCAGGAGAGGATTGCGGACGTACCGGACTGCCTCCGCCCGCTTATGATCTCTTTATTTGTGGTTTCAGCAGAGTAGCTTTACTACTCTGAATCTCAAAAAGAAAAAGGTTGTGCCTCTCCATGGGATAATCATGGAAATTTCAAGGGATAAAATTAAGGGGGAATTACTTGTAGGGGATAGAGCCAACGGCGGCCGCATTGGAGCCCACGGCGTTCACCACGACCATCGAACATGGAGACGGCGCCCCCGCCGGCCTCAAAGTTGTCGTCGCCGTCTGCTTCCTCGCCCTCGAAGAGCCTCCATGATGCTGGACCCCCGCAACCCCTGCGTAAGCCATCGGCAACCGAAGCCAACAGGACCTCGCACCCCAGCCCCATGAGATGAGCTCCTCCCGTGGTCCTGCGCCGCCGTCGGCCCGCGAGTCACCGGCCACCTCGCCGAAGATGAGCACCGCCGCGGATCCGGCCGGAACGGGACCGGATTGAGCACCAGCGCCCGGATCAACGCGTCCCTGCGTCCGTCGTCGTCCGTCGCGCCGCACCCAGCTCGTCGGAGCCCCGAGCCCTGCGCTGCACCTCTCCTGCATCCCCAGCCTGCACTTATCCCGGTGCTCGAGGCCGCCACCATTGGGGCTGCTCCTCTTACTTGAGCGTCCGTCGCCATGGACTTATCGTCCTCCTCCAGCCGAGGCTGCTACGGGACCAGCGGCGATCTTCGTCGCGCGGCAACTGCGGATGCATGCGACAAATGCGGTGGTCAATGGTCGGAGTCGCGCGGTTGCGGCAGGAGCTCATCGACGCGCGCGGCGGATGCGCCGGGGGGAGGGAGGGGAGACCGGGAGCGAGAGAGGTTGAGTGAGTGGAGAGGAGAGGAGAGACCGAGAGAGTAATGGGGGATAAGGTAGCGTTCTGTTTGGTGCCGAATGAAACAAACTTTTGTTTTCTGAGAATTCCTTTTTTTAGGTGTTAGATTGGGGGCTGGTAGGGCCGTCCTGGATAGCTAATTTGGGCCTTGGATCGGCAACGTTTGCTCTACGACAAAATATAGATAATTAAAGTATATATATACCTCACAAAAAATTTAAAGTATATATATAATTATATATTAAACATGGTTCATACAAATAAATATTTTTATACTTATTAGATATATTGAGAGTATCACAAAAATATTGAGAGAAGAAACCGAATATACTTGGTTTATGTTGGTTTGCTTGCATGTTTTTATCTTTTGTTGGACAATTTTCCATAGCGTATATAAATAATTTAAAATGATTTAAGAAAGTTTAGATGACTACTTATTTATGTATGAACATTATTGTTGGCTGTTTTCCCCAAGAGAAATGCAACATCTTTTTTTAATAATATGAAAAAGGTTTTCTTTTTTACAAAATAAAACAGTTGTGTTAGTTTCACTTTTACTTTTATTATACATTATATATTTTTATTTATATGATGCAGTAGAAAATTTCATTTATATTTCATCAGAGATAGAAAGTGATACATGATAATACAAAAAGGTGTATTTTTTATTTTTTTTCAGAATATAGGAGACATAGATATGGATTTTGGAGATGCACAAAAAGAATCCATCGATAAAGGTTCCGAAGCGACGCCGTTGAAAAGGGCAAAAAATTCACGAGTTTTTACAACATAATGATGTGAAAGCGGTGATATCACATAACAAACCAAAAAATAGGATGCCAATTTCAATGTTATGGTACAAGGTATTTTTCAATATTATTATTGATCTTTCCTTTGTCATATTTCCTTTTGTATTCAACTAATTTGGCTCATTTTTGTATCATGTCGACAGACTATGTTTGTATCCCTAGAGATATTACGCTCATTGAAATAATCATATCTGCCCCCAAGAAAACCAAGTTCGTGGACATTGCAAGTGAAGTGGACTTCAATTATTAATTAATTGTGTCCATGTTATATTGTCTGTATGTGTAAAATTTAACATGCATTATCTTTATATAACTCCTACAAAATATTTCAAGAGCCCGTGGCAACGCACGGGCATTCGACTAGTTTACTTGTGGTGTTCTCACAAGTGATGGTTCTTGGGCGGATGAGGATCTGTGGCATGCAGGTCTCACGGCACCTAGTCTCCCCGCGTGATTTATTTTTGGCTTCCAGTTTTCAAAAATTTATATCTTTCCAACGATAAGTCAAAATTATTCTGTTTTCATATTCATGTTTCTCATGACGAGGCCTTTCAAATAAGATCCTGAATACATTTTGATGAATTTTCAAAATTAATGTTAAATTTCAGCCCTTGAAACTTAGTAAGAGAGACCGATAAAATCATGATTTTATGCCTACAACTGTAATAAAAAATATATTAAAATTTTATCTCCAAAACTTGGTAAGAACGAGCAAGAGAATCACAAGTTTCTGATTCAAAATCGTAAGTTTCAACGATTGAAACTAAAAATGTATTATGCCCTTGTGCGGGGTTCAACTACTCCGCGAATCGCGAGGCAATCGAGCAGCCTGACAGGGCTTGGCAGGTGCGTGCTCCTGCAAATTTCCGGGTCTTGTGATCATTTCCTTCTTTTTTTCACATAAAATTTACCTTTGCTTGGATTGTTCCGTGCATGGCTTTTTCCCCCTTGAGGAGATCATTGTACGTAAAGATCACGGCTTTAGGTAAAAGTCTTGATTTTAGTAGTGTAATAAAGTATACCAATAAGATTGTCAAAAAATAAATAAAATACACCAATAATACCAATAAAAACGTTACAACAAGAATGAACGAAAATAAATTGGGTAAAGTAAGTGCCTATAAAACAAAAGACAATGTAATTATAATCTCTTTAATTAATCAAGTGCACAGAAAATGTTGGTACATGTAATGCAAAAATAGTCATAGTTATTTTTGCTAAAAATAACCGTATCTGAAATTAAACAGCAACGATAACTCGAAAATGGCACATACAGAAACCATTAGCATATTCTCATGAGTCTCCAGCGTGGAGAATCGAGATAAGATATGCGTCAATTCTTGTGATATTTTCATCCACCACGTACTTAGCTAGTTCACAAACCGGCACTGCTTTCTGATCTCCCCGTTGGCCCTGGTCTTGACTTCGATACTGCCCATCCTCACCATGGCCGCCTTGAACTTTTGCTCCCACCGCCCAGGGATCCAGGCGTTGAGGAGCACTTGTGCCCCAGTCTCCGACGAACGGAGTGCGGCGTCCGACTTGAACAATACTTTTTTATCGAGCACGTTCCTGTAATACTGGTTGTCTAGGTCCCCAGGGGTCCTCAAGTCCTGCACCACCACGGGGTCACCAGTGCGGTTGCATTTTACCTGCACAGATGCAGCGAGCGTGGCGTCCATGGCCGAGGGGTCCGAGGGGTTGGGCGGGAGGCGGTCCGAGAAGGACGAGCAGTGGGAGATCCCGACGCTGTGTGCGCCGGAGAGGGTGACCATCTCGTCGACGGTGAGCCCTTTGGAGGCGAACATGTCCTTGAGCATCTGGAGGGTGGCGAAGGGCGGAGGCAGGTTGGAGAGGGTCTCGCTGGCGAGGGACACGTTCCCGTCGTAGCGGCCGGCTGGCATGTCGAAGTACGCCTTCCCGTTGCTGAGGAAGAAAGTGGCGTCGCGGCCAGCGAAAGCGACGATGTCCGCACACGAGACAACTCCGGGGCAGGCCTCCTCGAGCGCCGCCTTTGCCGCGTCGATCACCTCAAAGCCGCGCAGGCTCAGGAAGTTGGGGATGCCGAGCTTCTCTGGCTGAGCGTTGGCCGGCGTCGGGTCGAGGAGGACCGATGCGTCGCACCCCTGCACAACAAAAGAACTATGCTCGTCACGTCCGGTGACATCACAATCACATAGTTATATGTATATAAGAGTGCGTACGTAGCGACAGTTTTGCATGTTTACATACCCTGACGAAGTACATTGTTATATGTATATAAGAGTGCGTACGTAGCGGCAGTTTTGTATGTTTACATACCCTGACGAAGCAGTCGTGGAAGAAGAGGCGGATGAGCCCGGCGCCGATGCCGCGGTTGGCGTACACCGCCTTCCTCACTGAATCCCTCACGATCTCTTCGGCTTTGTAGCAGGTCTTGTAGTAGTGTCCGATCGCGAGCGCCAGCGCAGCAGGAGGGCTCGGGCTTGGGATAGGCGGGGTTGGGCTGGGTGGAGGTGGAGGGTAGCTGCTAGGCGTGCCCGGGCTGGGATACCCACCATACCCTGAAGCGTGGCACGTCCGCGCCACGCAGCCAAGCAACGCTACCATAGCCAATGCGGCAAGCTTAGCCATCTTCGCTATGGCCGTACGTATCTGTGCTCCCTCTGTTACTTGTGTGTTTCCTCGAGAAATGGGAGGACGATGGGTGAAGGAAGCTTGCTGTTGCTCAGGTATATTTATAAACCCACAATGCTGTGTTATGCAGTTTGAATTCGAACAGCGACAGCGACAAACTTGCTCGCATGGAATAATGAGTTCTTTACACTATCTTGGAGAGCAAAGTCAAGCGGGGACGTGGGGAGGGTAATCTCAGTACAGCTCGGACTGGTTGACATTGTCGTGTGCTAGTTCCCTACGTTGATGTGGGTGTCGGCCGAGCAATGCTACACTCATGGGCTGTGTTTTTACTGGATTCACGGATTGTCCTAGTTGTGATATTTTGGTTGGATAGAAATTAGGATGAGGGGCCCACCCCCACTGAAAATCAGAGGGGGGGGGGGGGGGGGGGGGGGGAAGAAGATTAGAATTATCGGCCTGGAATGCATAGTAGTAGTAAGAGTACTACTAGATTACGTGCCAATAGGTTTTGATCATTGATGCTGTACCGCAATGGAAGGGGTGATGGATGGACATTTGTTTCCTTGGGAGTTGGGACGAAGCTGCTGGCATGCATGGTTGTGTACTACTACTACACCGGTTTGCTGTTGGCATTGTCTGATAATTGTACCCATGTGTGTCCAGTGGATTGTCGTTTCCTGGGGTCGACAGACAGGCATCCATGTATATATTCATAGATTAAACAAAACCGGTTTACTTCGCTAGGATTTACTTAAAACACTTTTGCTCTGATACACCCCCTAAACACACTCTAGCTTCTGGCCTACTCGAACACTCTTTATTGAACATGATCTAGTTTCAAACATTTTTAAAATGACCCCACGGTATGTATTTATGACAAGTTTGAACGATTTCGGACACCGTACGTAGTTTGCAACACGTCCGGCTATTTATCGGCTTTTTTTGACTAAGAAAACCCCAGAAAATATAAAATTTACCGATAACCAAAATAACTTGGCATAATGCCTTTAATTGGTAATATAAGCTCATCGAAAATTTTTGGGGTCATTTAACGTATGCCAAAAAAATGTGCTCTCAAACAGACCCTTCCGGCCTATCCGAAAACTCTCTATTGAACATGATCTATTTTTGGACATGCATGAAGCAACCTCAACTTTTTCCAGTAGGTGGGCATACGCATGGTAGGCATCCATGCTAGGTTTGAACGAATTTCTACACCGTATGCAAGTTGCGTCATGTCCGGCCATTTATCAGCCTTTTTGGGTTTTTTTTTGTTGCAGCCTGCATGTACGTAGCTGTACGCAACACACTGTGCCGTTCGTGGTTTTAGTCCCACCTCGTCTGGTTACACAGAAGGAGACAGGATGCTAAATCATTTTAGCATCTTATCAATATGTATTTTAGCATAGCCCTATCAGGCAATTCTATCTCCATAGATAATTATGACTGGACAAGTCCTGCCAAGTACACCTTACTTGAGTGCTCGGCCGCGACATGCGCCTCGCGGTCTG
Organism: Triticum monococcum; assembly: GCA_034509565.1. Lineage (NCBI taxonomy): Eukaryota > Viridiplantae > Streptophyta > Magnoliopsida > Poales > Poaceae > Triticum > Triticum monococcum. The sequence goes on along the minus strand of CM067842.1, from coordinate 107,010,667 downwards.
CCGCATCCTTGGCCAAGCAGTTGAGCCTAACGAGAGCCGCATCGTAGGGCGACACCATGACCACAATTAAATCCCACTAACATCCTTCAGTAGTTACAAAAAAATTGTGATAAACATAATATGACATAAATTTCGAGCAACAAAGAACAACATAAGCTTAATGTCCAAGTCAAGTAATCCACATTTCTGCCACACTAGGGGTTGCTCGATCGGGTGAAAGAAGAGAGACATTCATAATGAAGGAAATATGTCCCAGAGGCAATAATAAAGTTGTTATATTTCCTTATATCATGATAAATGTTTATTATTCATACTGAAATTGTATTAACCGGAAACTTGATACATGTGTGGATACATAGACAAAACACCATGTCCCTAGTAAGCCTTTACTAGATTAGCTTGTTAATCAAAGATGGTTAAGTTTCCTAACCATAGACATGTGTTGTCATTTGATGAACGTGATCACATCATTCGACCCATCCGTTAGCTTAGCATATTGATCGTTCAGTTTTATTGCTATTGCTTTCTTCATGTCAAATACATATTCCTTCGACTATGAGATTATGCAACCCCCGGATACCGCGGGAATACCTTGTGTGCTATCAAACGTCACAACGTAACTGGGTGATTATAAAGATGCTCTACAGGTATCTCCGAAGGTGTTTGTTGGGTTGGCATAGATCGAGATTAGGATTTATCACTCCGAGTATCGGAGAGGTATCTCTGGGCCCTCTTGGTAATACACATCATAAGAAGCCTTGCAAGCAAAGTGACTAATAAGTTAGTTGCAGAATGATGTATTATGGAACGAGTAAAGAGACTTGCCGGTAACAAGATTGAACTAGGTATGAAGATACCAACGATGGAATCTCGGGCAAGTAACATATCGATGACAAAGGAAATAACATATGTTGTCATAACAGTTCGACCGATAAAGATCTTCATAGAATATGTAGGAGCCAATATAAGCATCTAGGTTCCGCTATTGGTTATTGACCGAAGAGGCGTCTCGGTCATGTCTACATAGTTCTCGAACCCGTAGGGTCCGCACGCTTAACGTTCGATGACGATTTAGTATTATATGAGTTATGTGATTTGGTGACCGAATGTTGTTCGAAGTCCCGGATGAGATCACGGACATCACGAGGAGTCTCGAAATGGTCGATAGGTAAAGATTGATATATAGGACGATGGTATTCGGGCACCGAAGTGTTTCAGAGGGTATCGGGTACTTATCGGGTCACCGGAAGGTGTTTCTGGTACCCCCGACAATCGTATGGGCCATATGGGCCTTGTGAAGGAACACACCAGCCCACAAGGGGCTGGTGCGCCCTATAAGGCTATAGATGGAGGAGAAGAAAATGGGGGAAGGGAAAGGAAAGTGTGGATTACGACTCCCACTTCCTTCCCTCACCCCTCTCTTTCCTTCCCCTTCATGCATACATGAAAAGGGGGGCGCAGGGCAAGGCAGGGCCCCTAGGTTGCGGCGGCCAACCCCAGGGTGCCCCTGGCTGCCTCTCCTCCCCCTCCCACCTATATATATGTGGGGAGGGGGCGTCTAGAACACACAACAACAATTGTTAGCCGTGTGTGGTGCCCCCTCCACAGTTTACGCCTCTAGTCACACTAGTAGAAAAAGGGTCAAATGTGAAGCACATTAGTGCCGGTTTGAATTTGAGCCAGCACTAATGTGTTCATTAGTGCCGGTTCCAACGGCTAGGCGGGCGGACATCATTAGTACCGGTTCGTGGAGAATCTTTAGCACCGGTTCATGCCACGAACCGGTACTAATGAGAGTGGTGGCAGGATGTTGTCAGAGTGGGGCCCCTCCAGCACCTTTAGTACCAGTTCGTGCCACGAACCGGTACTAAAGGTCATCCTATATAAACCCTTCGTCCACTAGCACTCTGTTCTTCCCCCTTTCCCCTCTCCCTCTCCCCTGTCCTTCCCTTCTTCCTCTCGAGTTCATCACAAAATTTGCCCCAAATTTGTCAAGATTTGCAAGCCCCCATCCATTCAAATGATCACAAAGGTTAGCAACTTTGTCCTTTCATCTCTCATTTCTAGATTAGCTCTTGCATTGGTTTATATAGTGATTAATTGTGGGTTTTAGTAATTTGGGAGGAATTATATGTGGTAGTATTTGATTTATATGCAAATTGAGGTCAAAATAACACTTAGTTTGCATATGTAGGTGTGGTTTACTTAGTGCCTTCTAAATCTCCGTCATAACCACCGTCGATCACCCGCACCGTCCCATCGCCGGCACCACCTTGTGGTGAGCCTCTTGTTCATGAAATTTTATATAAAAAATTGATGTTTGTGTGATTTGGATATATAGTTACTCTATAATTATCTTACCCGTACGTTGTTTGTTATACATAGTGCCATGGTTTTGATATCCGTCCCCGTCGGCCCTCGCCCTTGTTATGATTCGGATGTGGTATATTATCTTTTAAAACTATTTGTTGCATTTCGTGTTTATGACAAATTATGCCCATCAAGCTGACATAGATATTTGTATGTAGGAGGTAGTTGAACCGGAAATTCCAACCGACCCTATTGTCGAGAGGTTAAATTTTGTTGAAAGAGAAAATGAGGATTTGAAAGAAAAATTGAAAAGAATTGAGGGGGAGAAGATGGAATTGGAGTTGCATGTTGCCGATGTCGTCGATGATCACAAGATTAAGATGGAGAAAATGCGCTTGAAGATTAGAAAGATTAGAAAATATGCCATTCATAGTGAGGCTTGGTATCATTATGCTGTTGGATCAATTTTTACCTTAGTTGCGATCTTGATCACATTTGTTGTTGCATTTAAATTCTTTAGCTAGAGAGTTATTTGTTTGTTGCATTTAAGTGTTGTATGAACTTTATGTATTGTATTAATTTGGTGTTTTCGGTGCTGTGTATTGAATATGAGCCGGCAATGGATGTACGATGACCGATGCTCTCCCGAGTTCATTAATGGCGTGCATACTTTTCTGCTTGCGGCTGAGGCAAATAAGCGGGTGGATGGTTTTATGCCTTGTCCATGTGCTGACTGTAAGAATGGTCATAATTACTCTACGTCAAGAACCATTCACATCCACCTGTTTGAGTCCGGTTTCATGCCCCACTATAATGTTTGGACCAAGCATGGAGAAAGAGGGGATTTGATGGAAGACAATGAAGAAGAAGAGGACGACGACAGCTATCCTGGCCATGGGTTCCCTGAATACAATGATACAACAATAAGGGAAGAAGCTGAGCCGGTAATGCAGGAAGAAGCTGAGCCGTCAATGCGGTAAGAAGCTGAAGAAGAGGCATCGGATGAGCCCGTTGATAATCTAGGTTGGGCCATTGCCGATGCAAAGAGAAACTGTGCAAGTGATTTGGAGAAGAAGAAGTTGTAGCGCATGTTAGAGGATCACAAAAAATTGTTGTATCCGAATTGCGTAGGTGACAAGAAAAAGCTGGGCACCACACTGGAATTGCTACAATGGAAGGCAAAGAATGGTGTATCTGACATGGGATTTGGAAAGTTGCTGGTAATGATAAAGAATATGCTTCCAAAGGACAACGAATTGCCCGAGAGTACGTACGAAGCAAAGAAAGCTGTTTGCCCTCTAGGGTTAGAGGTGCAGAAGATACATGCATGCCCTAATGATTGCATCCCACTAGTAGAAAACAGGGCTTTGGTCCAGGCCGGCTCAACCCATTAGTCCCGGTTCAGTCCAGAACCGGGACCAATGTGGGCATTGGTCCCGGTTCATGAGTCCAGGGGGCCGGCCGGGCCACGTGGGCCATTGGTCCCGGTTCATCTGGACCTTTTGGTCCCGGTTGATGGGATGATCCGGGACCAATGGGCCTCGCTCCTGGCCCACCACCATTGGTCCCGGTTGGTGGCTTGAACCGGGACCAAAGGCTCCCCGTTAGTCCCGGCTCATGCCACCAACCGAGACCATTGATGTGCCTATATATACCCCTCGCTCGCGAGCAGAGCACCCCAGTGCTCTATTTTTCTCTGGCCGAGGGGGAGAGGGCTTGGTGGTGCTCTAGCTCACCTCCTATGCACATAAGGTGTTCGATGGAATGCCCAAGACACACTACTTAAGCTTTCTCCTCTCCAAGCTCGACCTCCAAGCTCAATTTTCCATAATATTTTTCTAGGTTTAGCGGTCCGTCACGCCCCATCCCTGTCTTCACTGCCGTCGATCACCAGCGCCGAGCTCATCGCCAGCACCACCGTGGTGAGCCTCTTGTTTTATCTTCTTTCTGAAAGGAAAAATATTCTTACTTGCATGTTTACATAGATACTTGTATTATTTTCTTACTTTTATTATTGCATCTTATATAGTGCGATGGTTTTGGTATCCGCCCCGTCAGCCCTCGTCCTGTCTATGATTCGGATGTGGTATATATATTATCTTTATAACTATTGGTTCATTTATTGTTTATGAAAATTATGCCGACCAACGTGACATAGATATTATTTATGTAGGATGTATGTGAATCGGAAATGCCAACCGACTCTATTGTCGAGGGGTTAAATTTAGTTGAAGAAGAAAACAATTTGTTGAAGGAAAAAATAAAAAAAAATTGAGGAGGAGAAGATGATATTGGAGTTGCATGTTGCGGATGTCGTCGATGATCACAAGATCAAGATGGATGCAATGCGCTTGAAGATTAGAAAGATTAGAAAATATGCCATTGATACCGAGGCTTGGTATCATTATGCCGTTGGATCAATTGTTACCTTGATTGCGATTATGATCGCATTTGTTTTCGCATTGAAATGTTTTACATAGTTTCAATGTATGGTTTAATTAATTAGATGCTCCGGAGAGCTATATGTTGTTAGATGAGAACTATGTATGCACTTTGGCTTTAATGTGATGATGCACTTCTATTAATTTGGACACTTAATTATATATAATGCACACAGATGAACCGGCAATGGATGTACGGTGACAGACACACCCACGAGTACATTAAGGGCGTGCATGAGTTTCTCGAAGCGGCTGAGGCAAACAAACAGAATGGTTTTATGTGTTGTCCATGCACTGAATGTGGGAATATGAGGTCTTACTCTAACCGGAAAATCCTTCACTCCCACCTGCTTTACAAGGGTTTCATGCCACACTATAATGTTTGGACGAGGCACGAAGAAATATGGGTTATGATGGAAGACGGCGAAGAAGAAGAGTACGATGACAACTATGTGCCCCCTGAATACGGTGATGCTGCAACGGGGGGAGCTGGTGAAGATCAAGAGGAACCAGACGATGTGCCCAATGATGCTGCAATGGGTGAAGCTGCTGAAGATCAAGAGGAACCAGACGATGTGCCCGATGATTGTGATCTCCGCCGGGTCATTGTCGATGCAAGGACGCAATGCGAAAGTGAAAAGGAGAAGCTGAAGTTCGATCGCATGTTAGAGGATCACAAAAAAGGGTTGTACCCCAATTGTGAAGATGGCAACACAAAGCTTGGTACCGTACTGGAATTGCTGCAGTGGAAGGCAGAGAATGCTGTGGCTGACAAAGGATTTGAGAAGCTACTGAAAATATTGAAGAAGAAGCTTCCAAAGGATAACGAATTGCCCGACAGCACATACCCAGCAAAGAAGGTCGTATGCCCTCTAGGATTGGAGGTGGAGAAGATACATGCATGCCCTAATGACGGCATCCTCTACCGCGGTGCGTACAAGGATCTGAACGCATGCCCGGTATGCGGTGCATTGCGGTATAAGATCAGAGGAGATGACCCTGGTGATGTTGACGGCGAGCCCCCCCAGGAAGAGGGTTCCTGCAAAGGTGATGTGGTATGCTCCTATAATACCACGGTTGAAACATCTGTTCAAAAACGCAGAGCATGCCAAGTTGATGCGATGGCACAGTGAGAACCGAAAGAAAGATGGGAAGTTGAGAGCACCCGCTGACGGGTCGCAGTGGAGAAAAATCGAGAGAAAGTACTGGGATGAGTTTGCAAAGGACCCAAGGAATGTATGGTTTGCTTTAAGCGCGGATGGCATTAATCCTTTCGGGGAGCAGAGCAGCAATCACAGCACCTGGCCCGTGACTCTATGTATGTATAACCTTCCTCCTTGGATGTGCATGAAGCGGAAGTTCATTATGATGCCAGTTCTCATCCAAGGCCCTAAGCAACCCGGCAACGAAATTGATGTGTACCTAAGGCCATTAGTTGAAGAACTTTTATAGCTGTGGAATGGAAACGGTGTACGTACGTGGGATGAGCACAGACAGGAGGAATTTAACCTTAAGGTGTTGCTGTTCGTGACCATCAACGATTGGCCCGCTCTCAGTAATCTTTCAGGACAGACAAATAAAGGATACCACGCATGCACGCACTGTTTAGATGACACTGAAAGTATATACCTGGACAAATGCAGGAAGAATGTGTACCTGGGCCATCGTCGATTTCTTCTGACCAACCATCAATGTCGAAAGAAATGCAAGCATTTCAAAGGCGAGGCAGATCACCGGAAGAAGCCCGCCATGCGCACCGGTGATCACATGCTTGCTATGGTCAATGATTTACACTACGTAATCTTTGGAAAGGGTCCCGGTGGACTAGCTGTTCCGAATGACGCTGAGGGACACGCACCCATGTGGAAGAAGAAATCTATATTTTGGGACCTACCCTACTGGACAGACCTAGAGGTCCGCTCCTCAATCGACGTGATGCACGTGATGAAGAACCTTTGCGTGAACCTGCTATGCTTCTTGGGTGTGTATGGGAAGACAAAAGATACACCTGAGGCACGGGAGGACTTGCAACGTTTGCACGAAAAAGACGGCATGCCTCCGAAGCAGTATAAAGATCCTGCCAGCTACGCTCTTACGAAAGAAGAGAAAGAAATCTTCTTTGAATGCATGCTCAGTATGAAGGTCATGACTGGCTTCTCGTCGAATATAAAGGGAATAATAGAAATGCCAGAGAAAAAGTTTCAGAACCTAAAGTCTCATGACTGCCACGTGATTATGACGCAACTGCTTCCGGTTGCATTGAGGGGGCTTCTACCGGAAAACATCTGATTAGCCATTGTGAAGCTATGTGCATTCCTCAATGCAATCTCTCAGAAGGTGATCGATCCAGAAATCGTACCAAGGCTAAGGAGTGATGTGGCGGAATGTCTTGTCAGTTTCGAGCTGGTGTTCCCACCATCCTTCTTCAATATCATGACGCACGTCCTAGTTCATCTAGTTGACGAGATTGTCATCCTGGGGCCCGTATTTCTACACAATATGTTCCCCTTTGAGAGGTTCATGGGAGTCCTAAAGAAATATGTCCGTAACCGCGCTAGGCCAGAAGGAAGCATCTCCATGGGCCATCAAACAGAGGATGTTATCGGGTTTTGTGGTGACTTCATTCCTGGCCTTAAGAAGATAGGTCTCCCTAAATCGCGCTATGAGGGGAGACTGACTGGAAAAGGCACTCTTGGAAGAGACTCAATAATATGCAGGGACGGATATTCTTGGTCTCAAGCACACTACACAGTTCTACAGAACTCTACCTTGGTGACCCCGTATGTCGATGAACACAAGAACAGTCTGTGCTCCAAACACCCGGAGCAGTGCGACGACTGGATTAGATGTGAACACATCAGGACTTTCAGCAGTTGGTTGGAAACACGCCTCAGAGGTGACAACACTATTTGTGATGAGTTGTACTTGTTGTCCAGGGGACCATCTTTCACTGTATTGACTTACAAAGCATATGAGATAAATGGGAATACATTTTACACGATCGCCCAAGATCAAAAGAGCACCAACCAAAACAGCGGTGTCCGCTTTGATGCAGCAACCGAAAGCGGAAAGGATACATATTATGGTTACATAGTGGACATATGGGAACTTGACTACCGACCTGATTTTAAGGTCCCTTTGTTTAAGTGCAAATGGGTCAATCTGTTAGGCGGCGGGGTACAGGTAGACCCATAGTACGGAATGACAACAGTGGATCTGAAAAATCTTGGGTACATTGACGAACCGTTCGTCCTAGCCAATGATGTGGCACATGTTATCTATGTGAAGGACATGTCTACCAAACCGAGAAAAAGAAAAGATAAGGAAGCGAATACATCATACGATGAGCCAAAGCGCCACATAGTTCTTTCAGGAAAAAGGGACATCCTAGGAGTGGATGGCAAGACAGACATGTCTGAAGATTATGAAAAGTTTCATGAAATTCCGCCCTTCAATGTCAAGGCTGACCCAAGCATCCTGATAAACAATGAAGATTATCCATGGTTACAGCGCAATAAGCAAATGACACAAGCGAAGAAAAAGTGAAGACTTTCTCCCGCAACTTTGTAACACACGAACATGCTACCATTGTCCGTTTTGTACATGCACATGCTATGTGGGTGAAATTATGATACCATCCCAACTTTCAACTTTTTCAGAGTTCATTTGAAATGCTTTCAGTCTTATGGTTCGGCCCTCGTAATACCATGACCATTAGTCCCTGGCCCATGCCAACTTTCAACTTTCAACTTTCTAAAACTAATGGCACTAACAGAAAGTTTATAATTTTGCTCCTCGCCCCTGGCCCAGGACCATTAGTCCCGGTTTGTGCCACAAACCGGGACTAAAGGGTTGGTCCTTGTTGCGGGCAGAGTTTAGTCCCACCTCGCCAACCGAAGGGGGCTCACACCGGTTTATAAGCCCTTCCCTCTCTGCCTTGTTGAGCTCCTCTCAAAGTGAAAATAGATGCCCTAATAGAGAAAAGTTTAACCTAAATTCATAGTGAATTTCTCTGAAATTCATACAAATTTACTAGGAATTTAGGTTGAATTTTCTCTATAAGCGCATCTATTCTCATTTTTAGTAAGTTAATCACAAACTTGTGATTCAAACAATTTTCAAAGAATTCAAATTTTAACTATTCAAATTTGAAAACTAATGGCACTAACAGAAAGTTTATAATTTTTCTAAAACTAATGGCACTAATAGAAAGTTTATAATTTTGCTAACCTAAAAGCAAACAGAATTAAAAATTAAAGCAAAAAACAAAAGAAAATAAATAATGCAAAAAACAAATCAAAAAAAACAGGAAAACACTATTTTTATAGTAAAGTTAATCAGAAAATAAAATAAATAAAGCAACAAAGAAAACAAAATAACTAAAAAAGTGTTTTCAAATTTGAAAACTAATGGCACTAACAGAAAGTTTATAATTTTTCTAAAACAAATGGCACTAACAGAAAGTTTATAATTTTGCTAACCTAAAAGCAAACAGAATTAAAAATTAAAGCAAAAAGCAAAAGAAAATAAATAATGCAAAAAACCAATCAAAAAAACAGGGAAAAACTATTTTTATAGTAAATTTAATCAGAAAATAAAATAAATAAAGCAACAAAGAAAACAAAATAACTAAAAAAGTCTTTTCAAATTTGAAAACTAATGGCACTAACAGAAAGTTTATAATTTTTCTAAAACTAATGGCACTAACAGAAAGTTTATAATTTTGCTAACCTAAAAGCAAACAGAATTAAAAATTAAAGAAAAAAACAAAAGAAAATAAATAATGCAAAAAACAAATCAAAAAAATAGGAAAAAACTAATTTTATAGTAAAGTTAATCAGAAAATAAAATAAATAAAGCAACAAAGAAAACAAAATAACTAAAAAAGTGTTTTCAAATTTGAAAACTAATGGCACTAACAGAAAGTTTATAATTTTTCTAAAACTAATGGCACTAACAGAAAGTTCATAATTTTGCTAACCTAAAAGCAAACAGAATTAAAAATTAAAGCAAAAAACAAAAGAAAATAAATAATGCAAAAAACAAATCAAAAAAGAGGAAAAACTATTTTTATAGTAAAGTTAATCACAAAATAAAATAAATAAAGCAACAAAGAAAACAAAATAACTAAAAAAGTGTTTTCAAATTTGAAAACTAATGGCATTAACAAAAAGTTTATAATTTTTCTAAAACTAAAAGCATAAAGAATTAAAAAATAAAGAAAAAACAAAAGAAAATAAATAAAGCAACAAAAAAACAAAAAAAATGCCACCTACTGGGCAACCACGGCCTGAATACGACTAGAAACCCTACCATGGGCCAGGATTCAGGCCCGCAGCAGGCCCAGTAGGTCCACAGGCATTGCAGTGATAGATTAGGCCCGAAAGCCTGCAGTTGAGAGGAGCTCGGGAGGGTGGGCACAGCAGCGCTTATAAACCACTCCCGAGCCCTCTCAACTAGCGAGGTGGGACTAAACTTTTGGGCGTGGGGCAGCACAAGGCCATTGGTCCCAGTTGGTGGCACCAACCGGGACTAAAGGGGGCATTGGTCACGGTTCGTGGAACCAACCGTGACCAATGCCCCCCTTTAGTCCCGGTTGGTGCCACCAACCGGGACCATAGGCCTCTGCTTCCCGCCCTTTCGGCTTCTGAAAAGAGACCTATGGTCCCGGTTGGTGCCACTAACCGAGACCAATGCCCCCTTTAGTCCCGGTTTGTGCCACGAACCGGGACCAAAGCCCTGGGTATATAAGTAGCACTTGGGAAAATTTGACGAACTCATCGCCAGTTGCCCCCCGGCCCGCCCGACGACGCCGAGCTCATCGACGCTGCCAGGCTGCCTAGATCGATGCCGATCCGCTGCCCCGACGCCGCCCGCCGCCCAGACGCCGTCCGCGCGCCGCCCCGACGCCGTCCGCGCGCCCCCGTCGTCGCCCCTGCCCCATCGCCGCCAGGCCGCCCCGAAGCCGCCCGCCGCCCCCCGCCGCCCCCGTCATCGTCGCCCGCACCGATTCCGGCCGACGACCTCGACCCCTCCTCGCGCTGTGAGCTAGCCCCTGCCTCCTCCCCTTTTCCTTCTCATTGCCGTCCCCGCACGTCATCCGTAAGGGCGCGCCACCGCCAACCATCGTCGCCGTCGCCGTATAATGCTCATGTATATGCTCACTGTATGTGTGTATGTATGTATGTATGTATGTATGTATGTATGTATGTTCACTTTATAATGCTCCGTATATGCTGTATATATAATGCTCATTTTTGCATTTTTTTGTTACCAAGAAAAAGGTCTATTTTTGTTGATATGTATGTTCATATGCTCATTAATATTTAAAAAAATGTTCATATGCTCATTTAAGAAAATGTTCATATGTAACATTTAAGAAAAAAAAGTAAATGTATGTATGTTCATATGCAAAGAATTATTTTTGGATGAAATGAGATGAGATGAGATGTGTTTTGTGTTGGAGAAGAAAAGAGGAAGAAGGAAGAAGGAAGAAGAAGTAAAAGAGGGTCGAGGGGGGGGGTCGATATACTCCCTCCCCGATAACAATTTTTTCCATGTATATATGCAAAAGTTACATTTTTAGAAAAGTTTTGTATATCTAGCTAGAAAGAAGGAAGAAAAAGAAAAAGAAGGAGAGGAAAAAGGAAAATAAGAAGAGGAAGAAAGGAGAAGAAGAGGAGAGGAAGAAGGGGAAAAATAAATAAGAAAAAGAAAAAAAAAGAAGAGGAGAAGAAGAAAGGAATAGAGGAGAAGAAGAGAAAATAGAATATCCTCTTTTTTTTCTTTGATCTTCTCCTCTTGATATTCCTTTCTTCTTCTCCTCTTTTTATTTCAGGGTCGTCTAGGGGTCGAGGATTCTAGGGTCGTCGAGGGTTCGAGGGGTCGAGGATCGCCGAGGGGTCGAGAGAGGTTTCCTAGTGTCAAAGTATTGAAAAAATCCATGGCTTCATCATTAGCCGGAAGTAACCAAGGCATGACGAAGTCCTCCAAAGTTATTTTGGAATGGTGTCCCGGTTAGGATAATTTGCCTTTTTGTATGAATTTCAGCCAAGGCCTTCCAAATAACGATATTTGGAAGGTTCTTGCTGAACTTTGTACCAAAAAGCAAATTATCCTATCTAGGACTCCGTTCCAAAATAACTTTGGAGAGCTTCGTACCATCATGCACATGTTACTTTCGCCTAATGATGAAGACATGGTTTTGTTGAATCCTTTGACACTAGGCAACCTCCCGACCCCTCGGCGATCCTCTCGAACATGAGAGGAAGAAGAGGATCGCCGAGGGGTCGAGGGTTCCAGGGTCATCGAGGGTTCGAGGGGTCGACGATCGCCGAGGGGTCGAGAGGGGTTTCCTAGTGTCAAAGTATTGAAGAAATCCATGGCTTCATCATTAGCCAGAAGTAACCAGGGCATGACGAAGTCCTCCAAAATTATTTTGGAATGGTGCCCCGGATAGGATAATTTGCCTTATTGTATGAATTTCAGCAAAGGCCTTCCAAATAACGATATTTGGAAGGTTCTTGCTGAACTTTGTACCAAAAAGCGAATTATCCTATCTAGGACTCCGTTCCAAAATAACTTTGGAGAGCTTCGTACTATCATGCACATGTTACTTTCGCCTAATGATGAAGACATGGTTTTGTTGAATCCTTTGACACTAGGCAACCTCCCGACCCCTCGGCGATGCTCTCGAACATGAGAGGAAGAAGAGGATAAAAAAGAAGAGGAAGAAGAAAAAAAAGGGGAGAAGAAAGAATAGAGGAGAGAACTCCTCTATTCTTTCTTCTCCTCTTTTTTTCTTCTTCTTCCACTTTTTTTTATCGGGAGCGAGGGTCGTCGAGGGACATAGATGTAGTGTCGTCGTTGTCGATATATACCCCCTCCCGATAGCTTCAACACGTGGGGGGGGGGTCGATATTACCCCCTCCTTGAAGCGTTCTCGAGGCCACCCCAAACCCTTGAAGCGTTGTCGAGGCCACCCCAAACCCTAGAGAAGCAGCGTCGAGGCCACTAATTAATATATATGATTCCTTACTATGATTAGGTAGCTAGTTCTACGTTTGCCACTAATATATCCATCTGTCATGTTTGAATAATAATTGCCATGTTGTAAATATTTGTAGAAACTATTGACACCACCCGAGACGAAGCAAAAGAAGCGTTGTTGAGGGACATCATCATAGAAGGAAGTGATGTCGTCTCGTTGTTTCTCAACGACACCGATGGTCTGGAAGGAGAGGGTGAAGAAGCTGGCTACCGTGACCTAATGCAGGTGCAAGAAGAAGAACATGAGGACGGCTCCGGTGACCCAATGCCGGTGCAAGAAGGAGACCGTGATGACGGCTCCGGTGACCGAACCGAGTCCGGCCAGGTATATATATTAGTTAAGCCTGTGCTAACTAGCTGATTGATGCATTCATTGTTTTGGTATGTACACATATTAATTAAGTCTTTGTTCTTTTTTCTAGCCCTCCGGATCGAGCACAACTTCGGTAAAGAGACGAGGCCCGAAGAAAAAGTTGAGCTCGGATGAAAGGTTTGAGATCATAGCAATCGCGCCCGACGGCCAACCGATTGAACCCATCCGAACAAAGAACGCATTTGTTGCTCAGTGCGGGGTTCTGGTTAGGGACAAGATCCCGATAAGCATCCAGCAATTGTTTAAGCCGGGTACAGAAGACCCTGAGGTGTCTTATGTCAATGATATGCAAAAAATGATCTTTGGACTGAGCTAAATTCAAATTTCACCCTACCGCGAGAGGATAATCCACAGAACCCAGTTAAAGATCAATTAATCAAGTCTTTTGCTCTTAAGAGGATGGCAGAGCTATTCAGGAGGTGGAAGAAAGAGCTGAATAAGTTTGTCGAAAATAATGAGACACCAGAATTCAAGGGCAGATATGAGAAGATCAGAGATCACTGGCCCGCATTTGTGGCCCACAAGACATCGGAAAAGAGTAAGAAGATGTCGGCGACAAACAAGCAAAATGCTGCGAAGAAGAAGCTTCACCATCGCACGGGGTCAGGTGGCTACCTCGTAGCCCGGCCTAAATGGGCCAAGACTGAGAATGATCTGGTTGATAAAGTGATCGAACCAGAGATAATTAACTGGCCACACCGTTGCCGGACTTGGTTCTTCGGGGCTGGCGGAACCTTGGACCCTGTAACAGGGAAGTGCATTTGGACGAACGATCAAATGGACATACCAGTCAGGAAGCTTAAGCAATATATCGAAGCAGCCCGGGAAGGGACGTTCTTTCCAAACAGAGAGAACGACGAGCTCACAATGGCCCTCGGGAATCCTGAGCACCCTGGACAGACACGAGGCACGCCAGGCTCCATTCCGTGGAAGGTTGGGTTTCCGGACGCAGGCGGTTACAAATCCCATGAGAGGAGGAAAAAAGTGCAGCAGACCCAAATGCAGGCGCTGGAAGCAAGGGTAGACGCGATAGAGGAACAAGAAGCAAATCGCAGCAAATGTACTGCCGAAGCTTCCCCTAAAGCTACCCCGCCATCTCAGCGCAGAAGCAGCGTGGCTTCCACCGAGCTGCTTCAGCCGGAGCATGCCTTGACGGCTCCTGCCAGCTATCCCGTGGATGTTATCACGAAGTCTCAAAATTTCCACCTTATGACACAATGGATGAATTTGAAGGTCAAGGCGGCTGTTGGCTCTGTTTATCCTACTGAACCCGGCGCAACTTTTCACTGCCGGCCGATTCCAGAAGGATATGCTAGGGTGATGGTGGATGAAATAACAGAGGGATTTGAGGACCTCCAGCTTGACCACCCTACCGGTGAAGGGGAGACTCGGCTGGGGTCTGCTCTGGAGACTCCATGCCTATGGCGGAAGGAGCTCATCAACCTTCCGAACTGGACGCCTCCGCCTCCTCCTCCTCCTCCTCCGGCGAGTCAGGGCACTCCGCCTCCTCCACCGCCTTCTCCTCCGGCGAGTGACGATCAGGGCCCTCGGTCGGCTCCTTCTCCGGTGCGTGGCGGCACTCCGCCTGCGCCGGCGCGCCCGAGCAGCCAGCCTCCTCCTTCTCTGCCTCGTCAGCAAGGGTGGAAGAGACCCGCCGCCGCTCCAGCAGCTGCTTCGGCGCGTCGTAGTCCTTCTCCTCCGCCTCGTAAGCAAGTAAAGAAGACAACCGCTTCGTCTGCTCGGCCGGCGTCTAGCAGTACAACCAGAGGCGGGAGGACATACAGATTCGGTCCTTCTCTGAAGAGTCCACAGAAGTTACCATATGAGAGGACCCCGGAGGAGAACGTGAAGATCGTGCGAACCGAAGTGGATGACTGGTTTCAAGGGTTGAAAGCAAAGAGACATCCACCTCCGAAGGAGAAGGTAGATCCGGTGAAAGTGAAGCGCACTCTGGCTGCCCTGGCAAAACCACCCAAGTCTCCGCCGAAAGGCAACTATGAGTGCATTATTGCAAAGACATGGGCCGAAGTGGAGCGGCCGGGAAGTACAGCCAGTGATCAAAGGCTGAAAGAACGACGAGAAGCTGGGAAACAAATTGCCCAGCTCGGCGAACAAGCGAAGCAATCGTGCCCCCCCCGCTCAAGGTGCCTAGCGACATCGTCGATCCGAGGATGGTGCCCGGTTATGGCAATGTTGATGATTACCTGCCCGACGATGTACATTATGATCCCATGGAGGTGCAGATACACAGATACGAGTACGGGAAGCCTCTCGTCAAAGAAGAAAAATCTTTAACAATGATGATGCGAAGATTACATGATTGGTACTTGAAAATCTACAGAGAGTCTGGGGGGAGGAGTACTTTGTATGCGAGAGTTAAACCGGAGCATGACCTCGTTGGAATTGAACTGTTGCCTATTCCATTTGAGGAGTTCTATCAGTTTTTCAATCAATTGGCCCTCGATAAAACAACGATCACCTGCTACTGTCTGTAAGTACTACTACTTCTGTCATTAAGTCTCTCTATATAGCTCATCTCTTTCATTGCATGTATTTATAATTATCCTCACTATATTATGCAGATTGAAGATCGCCAAATTGAAGAAAAGAAAAATCGGTGATATTGGGTTCGTTAACACATATCTCATAGATGCAACTGAGGTTGAACATCGTCCCGGAGATACCGAGGCCACCTTGCTACGATCATTCAAAAAAAATGAAAACAAAGATATAATACTCTTTTCTTACAACTTCAAGTGAGTGTTACTGTCTTGTGCATATTCAGTTTCCCTTATATATTAGTCCAGGTTATAGTAATGTAATTGATGAGTTATGCATGCGTGTGCAGTTTCCACTATATTCTCCTAGAGATTAGGCTTGAGCAGGGAGTAGTAACCGTCTTGGACTCTAAATGAAAAGATCCCCAGGAGTATGCGGACATGACTGAAATCCTCAAGAAGTAAGTTAAATCGATCATTATCCACCATATCAACAACTTTGTTCATTATCCACCACCGAAGCAGCTGGAATTTAGACACCCGAAAGTAAGTACTATAGTAGCATGTTCCGCACATCTTCTAGTGATTCAAGCGCTAGTTTCATCAATACCATTTAGCATTCTTGCTTATAAGTTTGATTGACCTCTATTTCTTGTAAAGTGGTTGTGGCAGGAACAAGGGAATGATTTCTGTGGATACTACGTCTGCGAGTCCATCCGCCACACGACCTATGAGCGGGGCGGGTACTCTAACAAACAATATGAAGTACGTAAATAACAACATTCACAATTTTATTTTATTACCATCATTTGTGTTGAGTTTCATTCATTCATATATATATGTATTGACCCCGTTCTACAAATTAGATGTTTCGGAAGCGGGATGAACTCCTAGCACCAGCTCGCATGCGAGCAATTCAAGAGGAATTGGCGGCATTCTTTCTTGACCACGTGATCGCTGAAGACGGAGAATACTATGTGGACCATGAGTCCGTATGATTATATTTGTAAGAGATAATTATTGTATATATGTAGCCGGTAGTGTCGGATAGATATACGAGAACTTGTTGTTCGACCAATCTCTTGGAGAAGGAGAGGTGGTCGATATCACTTCTATCTGTATGCATATATGTTCATGACGATCTTCTGTTTCCTTCGTTTGCTTACTATCTAGCTAGCGTGTCTAGTCCTCTCTATACGTATGTATAGTACGTAGCGTCGACCAAGCACGGACATAAGAGAGGACACTTCTCTCTATTAATTATAGCTAGCTAACACAATATATGAAACACCTAAATTAACCCCCAAAACCCCCAACCCCCCCCCCCCCTTAAAAAAACAAAAACCCCAGCCACAAAAATGCTGACGCGTGGATGCCTATTGGTTCCGGTTGGTGCCACCAACCGGGACCAAAGGGTCTCCTGCCTGGGCTCCGCGCACAGGCCACGTGGAGGCCCATTAGTCCCGGTTCTGGATTGAACCGGGACTAAAGGGATAGGGCATTAGTACCGACACTTTAGTCCCGGTTCAGGAACCGGGACTAAAGGCCCTTACCAACCAGGACAACAGGCCCTTTTTCTACCAGTGTTCTCTAGCGCGGTGAGTACAAGGGTTTGAACGCTTGCCCGGTATGCGGTGCATTGCGCTATAAGATCAGCCGCGATGACCCTGGTGATGTCGAGGGCGAGCGCCCTAGGAAGAAGATTCCTGCCAAGGTGATGTGGTATGCTCCTATAATACCATGGTTGAAACATTTGTTCCAAAACAAAGAGCATGCCAAGGCGATGCGATGGCATAGAGAAGACCGTAAGAAAGACAGAAAGTTGAGAGTACCCGCTGATGGGTCGCAGTGGAGAAAAATTGAAAGAAAGTACGAGAAGGAGTTTGCAGATGATGCAAGGAACGTATGGTTTGGTCTAAGCGCAGATGGCATTAATCCTTTTGGGGAGCAGAGCAGCAACCATAGCACCTGGCCTGTGACTCTATGTTTGTATAACCTTCCTCCTTGGTTGTGCATGAAGCGGAAGTTCATTATGATGCCAGTGCTCATCCAAGGCCCTAAGAAACCCGGCAACGACATTGATGTGTATCTAAGGGCATTAGTTGAAGAACTCTTACAACTGTGGAATGGAACAGGTGTACGTGCGTGGGATGAGCACATGGGGGAAGAATTTGACCTAAAGGCATTGCTTTTCGTGACCATCAATGATTGTCCTGCTCTCAGTAACCTTTCAGGAAAGACAAACAAGGGATACTGTGCATGCACGCACTGTTTGGACGATACCGACTGAGGGAGTCCTGGATTAGGGGGTCTCCGGACAGCCGGACTATATCCTTTGGCCGGACTGTTAGACTATGAAGATACAAGATTGAAGACTTCGTCTCGTGTCCGGATGGGACTCTCCTTGGCGTGGAAGGCAAGCTAGGCAGTACGGATATGGATATCTCCTCCTTTGTAACCGACTTTGTGTAAACCTAACCCTCTCCGGTGTCTATATAAACCGGAGGGTTTTAGTACTTAGGACACAACAATAACATACAATCATACCATAGGCTAGCTTCTAGGGTTTAGCCTCTCTGATCTCGTGGTAGATCTACTCTTGTACTACACATATCATCAATATTAATCAAGCAGGACATAGGGTTTTACCTCCATCAAGAGATCCCGAACCTGGGTAAAACATCGTGTTCCCTGCCTCCTGTTACCATCCGCCTTAGACGCACAGTTCAGGACCCCCTACCCGAGATCCGCCGGTTTTGACACTAACATTGGTGCTTTCATTGAGAGTTCCTCTGTGTCATCGCCGTTAGGCTTGATGGCTCCTTCTATCATCGTTAGCGATGCAGTCCAGGGTGAGACTTTTCTCCCCGGACAAATTTTTGTATTCGGACGCTTTGCACTGCGGGCCAATTCGCTTGGCCATCTGGAGCAGATTGAAAGCTACGCCCCTGGCCATCAGGTCAGGTTTGGAAGTTTAAACTACACGGCCGATATCCATAGAGACTCGATCTTCGATGGATTCGAGCCTCTGCCTTGTGCGTCACGCGGTCATGATGAGTATGATTTAGCTCTACCATCCGACAGTGTTCAGGAGATCGCACTGGCAGCCGCTCCGACCCTCAATTCGGAGCCAATTGTGCCGTCCATGGACGGCTGGATGGACCCCGCCACGGAGGCCTTACCCTCATCGGCGATCAAACCAAACATCGACCTTACTCTGCACGAGAGCCGTGTTGACAAACTGCTGGATCTCTCTCCGGCCACGGACTCCGAACCGCCTGCGCCCGTTCCTAGCGAACCCGATTGGGCTCCGATCATGGAGTTTACCTCCGCGGATATTTTTCAGCACTCTCCCTTTGGCGACATACTGAACTTGTTAAGGTCACTCTCCTTATCAGGAGGATCCTGGCCGAACTATGTCTGGCAGGACTGGGATGCGGACGACGAAGAAATTCGCGGCCCGCCCACCACCCACTTAGTAGCCACTATCGATGACTTAACCGACAGGCTTGACTTTGACTCTGAAGACATCGCCGGTATGGACGACGATGCGGGAGACGAAGATGAACCACTGCCCACAGGGCACTGGACAGCCACCTCATCATACGATATATACATGGTGGACACACCCAAAGAAGGCAATGGTGACGAGATAGCGGAGGATGACCCCTCCAAGAAGCAACCCAAGCGCCGACGTCAGCGGCGCCGCTCTAAGTCCCGCCAAAGAAAAAGTGGTGATACCGGCACAGGAGATAATAACACTCCGGATTGTGCCGAAGATAACAACAATCCCCTCCAGCAAGATTTAGAGCAGGAGGATGGAGGAGCCAGCCCTCCTGAGAGAGCGGCAGATGGAGAAGCGGAGGATGATAATTACATGCCCCCTCCGAAGACGAGGCAAGCCTCGGCGATGACGAATTCGCCGTGCCAGAGGATCCCGTCGAACAAGAGCGCTTCAAGCGCCGGCTTATAGCCATGGCAAATAGCCTTAAGAAAAAGCAGCAGCAGCTTCAAGCTGATCAAGATCTGCTAGCTGACAGATGGACTGAAGTCCTCGCGGCCGATGAATATAAACCCGAGCGCCCCTCCAAGAGTTACCCAAAATGCAGGCTGCTACCCCGACTAGAGGAAGAAGCGTATGATGCGGCTGATCGGCCACCTCGTGGCCGCAATAGAGAGGCATTCCAGCCAAAAACTCAGCCTGCACCCCGACGCCATTCAAATAAAAAGGCATGGGGAAATATGCCAGACCTACGAGACGTATTGGAGGACAAAGCAAAACATGCAAGATTGATCTACGGATCATGAGGGCGCGCCACTATGCGAGACGATAAACTTCACGCCAGATACAGTAAAAGTCAATCCGGCCGGGCTGAACACAGCGGGCAAGACCCATTCGAGCTGCGTCGCGATATAGCCCAATACAGAGGCGCCGCACACCCCCTATGCTTCACAGCCGAACTAATGGATCACCAAATCCCAGAGGGTTTCAAACCTGTAAATATTGAATCATACGACGGCACAACAGAGCCTGCGGTATGGATCGAGTATTTCCTCCTCCACATCCACATGGCCCGCGGCGATGACTTACATGCCATCAAATACCTCCCACTAAAGCTCAAAGGACCAACTCAACATTGGCTTAACAGCTTGCCAGCAGAGTCCATTAGCTATTGGGAAGATCTAGAAGCTGCATTTCTCGACAACTTTCAGGGCACTTATGTGTGACCACCAGACGCCGATGACTTGAGCCACATAATTCAGCAGCCAGAAGAATCGTCCAGGCAATTCTGCACACGGTTCCTAACAAAGAAAAATCAAATCATCGACTGTCCAGATGCACAGGCCTGGCAGCCTTCAAGCATAACATCCGCGGCGAGTGGCTTGTCCGGCACCTTGGACACGAAAAGCCGAAATCTATGGCAGCCCTCACGACACTCATGACCCGCTTTTGTGCAGGAGAAGACAACTGGCTGGCTCGCAGTAATAACATATCAAAGAACCATGGTACTTCGGATACCAAGGACGGCAATAGCAGGTCACGTCGCAACAAGCATAAGCGCCGCATTAACAGCGATAATACTGAAGATACGGCAGTCAATGCCGGATTCAAAGGCTTTAAACCCGGTCGGCGGAAAAACCATTTAAGAGAAGCACTCCGGGCCCGTCTAGTTTGGACCGCATACTCGATCACTCGTGTCAAATACACGGTACCCCTGACAAGCCAGGCAACCACACCAATAGGGATTGTTGGGTATTCAAGCAGGCCGACAAGTTAATTGCCGAAAACAAAGATAAGGGGCCAGATAGCGATGACGAGGAAGAGCCCCGGCAGCCGAACACCGAAGGACAGAAGAGGTTGCCCCCACAAGTGCGGACGGTGAACATGATATACGCAACCCACATCCCCAAGAGGCAGCGGAAACATGCGCTCGGGGACGTATATGCGTTGGAGCCAGTCGCCCCAAAGTTCAACCCATGGTCCTCCTGCCCGATCACCTCTGATCTCAGGGACCACCCCACTAGTATCCGTCACGGCGGATTCACCGCACTGGTCTTAGACCCAATCATTGACGGATTTCACCTCACTCGAGTCCTTATGGATGGCGGCAGCAGCCTGAACCTACTTTACTAGGACACAGTGCACAAAATGGGTATAGACCCCTCAAGGATCAAACCCACAAAAACGAACTTTAAAGGCGTCATTCCAGGTGTAGAGGCCCATTGCACAGGCTCAATTACACTGGAAGTGGTCTTCGGATCCCCGGATAACTTCCGAAGCGAAGAATTAATCTTCGATATAGTCCCGTTCCGAAGTGGCTATCATGCACTGCTCGGGCGAACCGCATTTGCGAGATTCAATGCGGTACCGCATTATGCATACCTCAAGCTCAAGATGCCAGGACCTCGGGGGGTCATCACAGTCAATGAAAACACAGAGCGCTCTCTCCGTATGGAGGAGCACATTGCGGCCCTCGCAGCAAAAGCACAAAGCAGCCTCTCAAGGCAATCCACCAGTTCGGCGTTTCAAGACCCGAACACCTTCAAGCGCGCTCGGAGTAATCGGCAACTAGACCGCTTGGCACGATCTGAGCTCGCGTAGCAATGCGGCCCCCACCCCGGGCCAAGCCAAACGGCGAAATTCGTGCCACGCGTACATAATTACGCATTAAAAGTACCATGGGCACAGGCGGGGAGGAGGGAACAACTACGGCATGCCCCAATACGCGGCTTAAACCGCACCAGGGGCTTCCCGCTTTGTTATTTTTCTCTTTCAGGACTTTAATCTCTGGAAACCCTGTCCGGCAGCATGATTGCCGAACACATGATGCAGCAACCAAGGAGGCAGAAAGCTACGTCACACCACGGAACTCCCAGGTGGATTACGATAACGAGTAAAATATTTTCTTTAATACTATTCCTCAGCTTGCCCATGGAAGGGACATAGTCCTACTTTTTTCTTATCGCACTATCTGTATCTTTCTACTTTAACGCATCTATTTGAATAAACAATGCATAGCATTAAGACTATTATTGCATTCTTCTTTTTTATATATATGTGTTCCTTAATGACGCCTTGCAACCGTACACTTTGGTACGGCCAATACACCAGGGGCTTAAGTACCCCACAATGCGGTGTGAGAAGTCCGAACACTTTCACAAGTGCGGCACCCCGAACTTATAGCATTATATGCATCAGCTCCGAATCATGTCTTTGTTCAAATGTTGGGTTTTCCCAGCTCCTATGTTTTGGTACCTTACATTCCGCTCTATCGGCTAAGGTAGCGCTAGGAGAACTACTGCGATTGTGCCCCGGTTCTGATGGGCTAAGCACCTCAGTAGAGAAAGCTAAAACTGACTGTCATGATAAGGTGAGAGACTGGTCGCTGTTCGGCGAGGTTTCGAGTCCCTAAAGACTTATGCCGCTTAGAGCGAGGAGCCGGTCCTGTCCGGCTTAAAGGCGTGTATCGCGCCCCGAATTCGGCCTTCCGAATACCAGGGGCTTCGCCGAAATTTAAAATTATAGAATTCTATGGCTAAGTGAGAGTGATAAAGCATTATTAGTCCGGTTGCCTTGTTCGCTGTGCTGAGCACCTCCCTCGAAGGACCCAAAAATGGGAACAAGAGTGCTCAGGTTTATCCCGAACACCCCATCACTCGTGGCATGGGGGCAGAAGCCGAGGACTAGCCATCTCCCAGATTGAATAAACAGCCAAACAGAAGGTAATATTTTAAATTCAAACAAGCGTTGCATAGCGCATATGAAACAAGTTTTCATCATACAGGATCACACAAGCAAGTTTACTCAAATATTACATCCCTTGAACATTCGTCCGCTACAAGATGGGCACCCTTCAGGACACCCTCATAATAAATTTCGGGGGTGCGATGCTCCTTGCCCTGCGGCGGTCCTTCCTTGATCAGCTTCATGGCGTCTAGCTTGGCCCATTGCACCTTCACACCGCGAAAGCCCAGCATGCACCTTCGATGCAGACAGACCGCTTGACGAGTTCCAGCCGTGGGCAGGCATCCACAAGCCGCCTCACCAAGCCAAAGTAGCTGTTCGAAAGGGCGTCGCTAGGCCACAGTCGGACTATAAAGCCCTTCATGGCCTGTTCGGCCGCCTTGTGTAGCTCGACCAGCTGCTTCAGATGGTCGCTCATAGGCACCGGGTGTTTGGTCCCAGTATACTGAGACCAGAACAGCTTCTTCATTGAGCTTCCCTCCTCGGCCTGGTAAAACTATGCGGCATCCGACACGCTGCGGGGCAAATCTGCGAATGCTCCTGGAGAGCTCCGGATCCGGGTAAGTAATAGGTAATCTACTTTCACATGCTTGCTTTGCATATAGAATGCCTTACCCGCCGCTATTTTCTTCATCGCGTCAATCTCCTGAAGGGCCTTTTGGGCCTCGGCCTTGGCACTCTTCGCGCTCTCGAGGGCCGCGGCAAGCTCAGACTCTCGCGTCTTCGAGTCAAGCTCCAACGCCTCGTGCTTCGTCACGAGAGCCTGGAGCTCTTGCTGCACCTCGCCCACCCGAGCCTCTTGCCTTTCCTGCTCGGTGCGCTTCTTGGCCGCTTTATCTTCGGCCGCGGACAACGCTTGCTTTAGGGTCGCCACTTCGGTCGTGGCCCCTGGCAAATTCATGATGATCCTGTCATTTTGCAATCACATTCTTTTTATACATATCCACAGACTAGGTATACTTACCTTTGTTCTCCTCGAGCTGCCTCTTGGCAAGGCCAAGCTCGTCCTTGGACCCTTTAAGGTCCTGCTTTAGTGCGGTGACCTCCGCAGTCAGTGCGGTAGACGCCAGCAGCGAAGCCTGCATACACATATTGACATACTTATATTAGACTCCTGTGATATTGTTTGATACTCTGTTCGGCTTTTCTTTGTGAACACCAAACAGAGCATCAGGGGCTACTCTCTATGTGGTAATATTTTCCCTATATTTTAACACTTACCTCAAAGCCTATTAGAAGACTGGCACAGGCTTCAGTCAATCCGCTATTGGCGGACTGAACCTTCTGGACCATCGCACTCATAATAGTATGGTGCTCCTCATCGATGGAAGCGCTGCGAAGCACTCCCAGCAGATTGTCCGGCGCCTCTGGATGGACAGAGGTCACCGGCACTGGCGTCTTTCCCCTCTTGGAAGGAGGCCGCCTACCCGAATCCGGAACCACTGGAGGTTCCGGCGCGGTGTTCTGCTGAGGGCCGAACTCGGAGCCCTTAGGGGCCTTGTTCTCTCTGCTCCCGAAGTCCGGAAGGTCACCTTGAGGCGCCTCCGGGATTGTCTCCCCTTGGCCCGGTGCCTCTTGAGGCAATACCTCGGCGTCGTTCGCAGGGCAGGGGGAGGTGGCGGTCGGAAGTGGATCGCTATCCATACCCGACGAGCCCAGGGAGTCGTCCGATGATACATCGATACGGGCTCGTGGCATCCTGCATAATCATGTTCGGCATTAGGGGAAGCAGCGTGACAAAGGAATGCTATGAGTTACTCTGGTATCCGAATACTTACGACTTCGCCAGGGGCTTGGCTCTAAGCAGCCACTCGTCTTCGCCTTCGGCGGCGGTGGTGGAACTGTCTGGAAGGAGAGTCCTTCCCTTCTTGGACACTTCGCCCCCCCCCCCCCCCCCCCGGTTGGGGCGGCCTTCCTTTTCTTGTCTCCCCCAACTGAAGGGGAGCATCTTCTTCTTCCTCCTCGTCTTCGGGGGAGGAGTGTGCCGCAGAGTCATCAGAGGATGAGTCCGATAACACCTAGCGTCGGGAACTCTTTCAGGTTCCCTTGGCCTTCTTGGTCTTCTCTGGCACCTTGTAAGGAGCCGGAGTCAGCATCTCTGTCAGGAGAGCGTTTGCTGGGCCTTCGGGCAAGGGAGCCGGACAGTCGATTTGTCCGGCCGTTTCCTGCCAGTCCTATGAAAAACAAGTATCCTGTAAGAGGTAAAACAGCTTACCGCGCTGGCTTGGTGCTTCACGCAGAATCCGCGATCCTCGGTAGTAGGAGGAGGAACCTCGGCGCCCTTGAATAGCACCTTCCAGGCATCCTCGTGTGTTGTATCAAAGAGCCTGTTCAGAGTTTGGTGCTAGGCCGGGTCGAACTGCCACAAGTTGAAGGCCCGTTGTTGACATGGGAGGATCCGGCGGATGAGCATGACCTGGATTACATTGACGAGTTTGAGCTTCTTGTTCACCATGTTTTGAATACATGTTTGGAGTCCGGTCAGCTCTCCCGAACTACCCCAGGACAGGCCCTTCTCTTTCCAGGAGGTGAGCCATGTGGGGATGCCAGATCGGAACTCGGGGGCCGCTGCCCATGCAGGGTCACGCGGCTCGGTGATGTAGAACCACCCCGATTGCCACCCCTTTATGGTCTCCACGAAGGAGCCCTCGAGCCATGTAACGTTGGGCATCTAGCCCACCATGGCGCCTCCGCACTCCGCCTGGCGGCCACCCACTACCTTTGGCTTGACATTGAAGGTCTTCAGCCATAAGCCGAAGTGGGGCTTCATGCGGAGGAAGGCCTCGCACACGACAATCAACGCCGAGATGTTGAGGATGAAGTTCGGGGCCAGATCATGGAAATCCAGGCCGTAGTAGAATATGAGCCCCCGGACGAATGGGTGGAGAGGGAATCCCAGTCCACGGAGGAAATGGGTAAGGAACACTACCCTCTCATGGGGCCTGGGGGTGGGGATGAGCTGCCCCTCATCTGGGAGCCGGTGCGCGATGTCGCCGGGCAGGTATCCGGCTCTCCTCAGCTTCTTGATGTGTCCCTCCGTGACGGAGGAGACCATCCACCTGCCTGCCGCTCCGGACATGGTTGGAGAAGGTCGAGGTGGGAAATGCGGACTTGGGCCCTAGAGCTCGACTGTGCGAAAGTGGATGAGCAAAGGAGGAAGAAGGCGTGGATGAAGAGGTGAATCCTTATCCCTTTGTATTGGCGGACGAAACTATGCGTCCCCACTAGCCTATCCTCCAAGCGCCGTAACCGATGGCGCGGTTGGGTTACCCACGCCCGTATTGATGAGAATCCCGTGATAAGGGGACATGATCTCTGCTTTGACAAGACGTG
Organism: Triticum monococcum; assembly: GCA_034509565.1. Taxonomy (NCBI): domain Eukaryota; kingdom Viridiplantae; phylum Streptophyta; class Magnoliopsida; order Poales; family Poaceae; genus Triticum; species Triticum monococcum. The sequence continues at coordinate 106,984,417 of CM067842.1, read as the reverse complement.
TCAAAAAACTGCCTCGTGTTATGTGCGGGTCTAGTTAAAGGAAACGGTTCGAATAATCACCGGGCCATGATATAATGTCGTGTTGCCAAAACAAGTCAGCAAATTGGCTTTGTGGAAACATTATTCTCTCTACGGTGGTATGTGGAACTTATTTTGCAGGGTCAGACACTATCCTTGTATTCAAATTCTTCTTGGTGTATTCGGGGGAGGAACCCACCTTGCAATGCCGAAGACAACACTGCACGCCGGACTCATCGTCATTGAAAGCCTCGTTCAGGGGCTACTAAGGGAGTCCTGGATTAGGGGGTCTCCGGATAGCCGGAATATATCCTTTGGCCGGACTGTTAGACTATGAAGATACAAGATTGAAGACTTCTTCTCGTGTCCGGATGGGACTCTCCTTGGCGTGGAAGGCAAGCTAGGCAGTACGGATATGGATATCTCCTCCTTTGTAACCGACCTTGTGTAACCCTAATCCTCTCCGGTGTCTATATAAACCAGAGGGTTTTAGTCCTTAGGACACAACAATAACATACAATCATACCATAGGCTATCTTCTAGGGTTTAGCCTCTCTGATCTCGTGGTAGATCTACTCTTGTACTACCCATATCATCAATATTAATCAAGCAGGACGTAGGGTTTTACCTCCATCAAGAGGGCCCGAACCTGGGTAAAACATCGTGTTCCCTGCCTCCTGTTACCATCCACCTTAGACGCACAGTTCGGGATCCCCTACCCGAGATCCGCCGGTTTTGACACCGACACCGACAGTATATATTTGGCTAATTGTAAAAAGAATGTGTACCTGGGACATCGTCGATTTCTTCCGAGAAGGCATCCCGTAAGAAAGAAAGGCAAGCATTTCAAAGGTGAGGCGGATCACCGGACGAAGCCTCGCCTCCATACTGGTGTTGATGTACATGATATGGTTAAGGATTTAAAGCTGGTCTTTGGAAAGGGTCCTGGTGGACAACTTGTTCCGAATTACGCTGACGGACGCGCACCCATGTGGTGGAAGAAATCTATATTTTGGGACCTGCCCTATTGGAAAGACCTAGAGGTCCGCTCCGCAATCAACGTGATGCACGTGACGAAGAATCTTTGTGTGACCCTGCTTGGCTTCTTGGGCGTGTATGGGAAGACAAAAGATACACTTGAGGCACGGGAGTATCAGCAAAGTATGCACGGAAAAGACGGCATACATCAGGGTCATGCAAGCTACACTCTTACCAAAGAAGAGAAGGAAATCTTCTTTGAATGCCTGCTCAGTATTAAGGTATCGTCTGGCTTCTCGTCGAATATAAAGGGAATAATAAACATGGCAGAGAAAAAGTTCCAGAACCTAAAGTCTCATGACTGCCACGTGATTATGACGCAACTGCTTCTGGTTGCATTGAGGGGGCTTCTATCGGAAAACATTCGATTAGCCATTATTAAGCTATGTGCATTCCTCAATGCAATCTCTAAGAAGGTAATCGATCCAGAAATCATACCAAGGTTAGAGAATGATTTGGTGCAATGTCTTGTCAGTTTCGAGTTGGTGTTCCCACCATCCTTCTTTAACATCATGACGCACGTCCTAGTTCACCTATGCGAAGAGATTAACGTTTTGGGTCCTGTATTTCTACACAATATGTTCCCCTTTGAGAGGTTCATCGGAGTCTTAAAGAAATATGTTCATAACCATGCTAGGCCAGAAGGAAGCATCTCCAAGGGCCATGAAAATGAGGAGGTCATTGAGTTTTGTATTGACTTTATTCCTGACCTTAAGCCGATTGGTGTTCCTGAATCGCGGCATAAGGGCAGGCTGGATGGAAAAGGCACGCTAGGAGGGGAACAAATAATATGTATGGACGGACATTCTCTCATTGAAGCACACTACACAGTTCTACAGAATTCCGCCTTGGTGGCTTAGTATATGGATGAACACAAGAATTTGCTACGCTCCAAACACCCGGAGCGGTGTGATGACTGGATTACACGTGAACAAACCAGGAGTTTCGCCAGCTGGTTGCAGACACGTACCATGCATGACGCCTCTATCGAAGATGACCTGTACTTGCTGTCCCAGTTACCATCTTCGAATATAATGACTTTCAAAGGGTACGAGATAAATGGTAATACATTTTACACGATCGCCCAAGGTAAGAAGAGGACCAACCAAAACAGTGGTGTCCGCTTTGATGCAGAAACCAAGGCGGGAAAGGAAACGTATTATGATTATATACAGGACATATGGGAACTTGACTATCGACGTGGTTTGAAGGTCTGGTGCAAATGCGTCAATATGACACGAGGCGGGGTAACGGAAGACCCGCAGTACGGAATGAAAACAGTGGATCTCAACAATCTTGCGTGTGCAGACGAACCATTCTTCCTAGCCAATGATGTGGCACATGTTTTCTATGTGAAGGACATGTCTACCAAGCCGAGAAAAAGAAAAGATAAGGAAGCGAATGCATCGTACGATGAGCCAAAGCGGCATATAGTTCTTTCTGGGAAGAGAAACATCGTGGGAGTGGATGACAAGACAGACATGTCAGGAGATTATGAAAAGTTTGATGAAATTGCTCCATTCACAGTGAATATTGACCCGAGCATCCAGTTTAATGATGAATATTTTCCATGGCTACGGCACAAAGGGACACACGCAAAGAAAAAGTTTCACACCCAAAGATCTGGGATGTGATCGGCTTCACCATCATCACTTTCTTCTGTGTTTCACACCCAGGAGGGAATCTCTGTAATAGTTAGGGTAGCTAGTTATGTGTTTTGGCATTTGAAACGCGAAGAAATTTCATGTGCAAACAAACTGGATGCACTTCGTGTACAAAATGGACAATCTCTTTCGAAGTATCAGGGTTTCGGACAAAAACTCATCTGTTACAAAGGCATTTCATTTTTTAAATAACCTAAGCATTACCAAATTGAATATAATGATAAAACACACTAATATTAAACATAAGAAAAAAGAATCACTGAAAAATCTATTTTCAAAGTTAAGTTATTCACAAACTAGTGATTTACACAAATTTCAAATGATTCAAAATTTAAACTATTCAAATTTGAAAACTACGGGCACTAACAGAAAGTTTGTAATTTTTTGTACCTAAAGCAAAAATATTCACAAAGAAACTCTAAATACAGCAAAAAAACAACTCAAAAATAAATAAAACAAAAATAAATAAAGCAAAAAAAACAAGAAAATAAAAAAGCCCGCCTACTGGGCCAAAGCGGCCTGCATACGACTAGAAACCCAACGTGTTGTTGGGCCAGGATGCAGGCCCGCAAAGGCCCTGTAGGCCCACAGGACAGCACAGAACAGGTAGGCCCAGTAGGCCTGCTTTGGAAGGAGCTCGAGAGAGCTACCACACTGGGGCTTATAAACCAGTGCGGACGCCCCTCGGCTAGCGAGGTGTGACTAAACTTGCCGCACCACACCTGCGCCAGCACACCCCCTTTAGTACCGGGTCGTGGCTCCAAAAATTTGTCAGTTTCTCATCTCCCTCTGCTTCTTTCTCCTCTGCCCCATCGCCGCCGCCCCTCGCCGCCGCCCCTCGTCGCCGCCCCCGTCGCCGTCTGTCCCCGTCCCCATCCCCGTCGCCGCGCCGCGCCCTTTTGTTGCGCCCCGCCCCGTCCTCCCGTCGTCCCCGCCCGGCCCGTCCCCGTCCCCGTCGTCGCCGCCCCGTCCCCATCCCAGTCGTCACCGCCCGTCTCCGTCCCCGTCACCGCCCCCGTCGTCGCGCCTCGTCGGTGAGCTCCTGCCCCGGCCGCACACACACACAGACAGTGTTATAGAAATATTAGAAATGTTAGTTATATAGAAATGTTTTTTAGTTATAGAAATATTAGAAATGTTAGTTATATAGAAATGTTAGTTATATATAAATATTAGAAATGTTAGTTATATTAGAAATGTTAGTTATATAGAAATGTTTTTTAGTTATAGAAATATTAGAAATGTTAGTTTTAGTTATAGAAATATTAGAAATGTTAGTTTTAGTTATAAAATTTAGAATTTGCATATATGAAATCACAATCCATCATTTAAAAAATGTTACTTTACTTTTGCGGCATATAGTATTTGTTGTCGATGATGCCCGGCCCGCATCCTCGCCACGACCCGTTCGCGATGACGTCCTGCTTCAGAGGATCCATGTCCGGTACTGGGCTCTGCCGGGCTGGCACTGGGAGGTGCTACCTTTAGGGGCGCAGCGCTTGGTGAGGAATCCGGCCCCGGGTCCCGTCGTCGACCCTGATCTCCTTTGGTGGCGTTCGCGTGGGCCACTTTCAGTGCGGAGGGAGCCGGCCCCGCCGGAGGTGGTACGTCACCGTGTCAGGGAGGAGGACGAGCACGTCCATCGCTACATGGCTGCTATGGACGTCATGTTCTCCAATGCCTGGCAGGCTCTTTGGGGAGATCACCCGAGCTATGATCCAGTGATGGTTCCTTCACTTTGGTTGTCCACCGCCTAGATTACTCTCTAGTATTCGATCTTTATTAGCTAGCTAGCTAGCTAGTGATGTATTTGATATACAATATTCGAGACGATGTATTCGAGATTATATCTATTATTCAAGACGATGTATTAGAGATTATATCTATTATTCGAGATGACGTATTCGAGATTATATTCGATGATGCTTATTATGTACTATGATTGATTCAGTTTTTCCTTATTAATTGATTGCATCCATGCATTGTAATTTGAATATATTTCTTTTGGATTAGTTAAATAAAACCTATGGCGGACAATACCGGCAGAGAGGGAAAAGAGGCCCTGTTCAATATCATACGCAATCCTCGCGGGCCAGATGATGATCAGAATGAAGAAGATTATGACGACTCCGAATATCTAAACAACACCGGGGAGGGTGATATGATATTCGATCGCGACGACCGAATTGATGAAGTCATGAACTATGAACATGACGAAGAAAATGTTGATCTTGAAACAACAAAGACCAGCGAGGTATATATATATTTATATAAGCAGGCATCTGGTGATCATCACATGTTTTAAATGACTTGAAGATATATTAACGAATCGATCTTTCTTCTTTCAGCCATCCGGATCGAGCAAATCTCCAGGCAACAGGAAACGAGGCCCGAACAAAAAGTTGAAGGAGGGCGTAAAGTACAATATCAAGGCCATCAAACCTAATGGCGAACCATTAGCGCCTAAGAAGATTGCGGACAAGTTCATTCGTCAGTGCGGAGTTCTTGTGAAGGACCAACTCCCGATCTCCCTTCAAGAATGGAGAGAGCCAGCAAAGCCACGTCCAATAGTTACTTTTGTCGACGAGAGACAAAAACTTCTGCTTTGGGAAACGCTCATGGAACATTTCACCCTACCAGATCATTTCACAGATGCAGATATGGAGAAAGTCAAGGACGCTACTCTTAGAAAGATGGCGGTTGCATTCAACAACCACAAGAATCGTGTATGGGACAAGTAAGTCAAGGGAGGAAGGAAGACTCCAGTATTCGAGGGAACACTAGAGAAGCAAAGTGCTCATTGGGACGATTTCGTGAAATTCAAGGATTCGGAATTATCTAAGGAACGGTCGAGAATAAACAAGGCCAATGCCGCAAAAAAGGATAAGTTCCATAAGCTGGGGCCAGGTGGCTATGCGGTGGGAATGCCTAAGTGGGATAAGTCTGAGAAAGAGATGGAGGATGCAGGTGTCACTCCAGAAACATTGAGCTGCCCCCGCCAGGTGCAGGACTTGGTTCTATGCGCATGGGGGGGGGAGTTGGACCCGAAGACAGGAAAGTTTCGAAGAAGGCATGTCTGGACGGAGCCGAAGATAAGCTACTTGTTGCAATAGAAGAGGCTCGATTGGGGGTGTTCGAGCCCAACAAAGAGAACGACGAGATTACGTGTGCCCTGGGAAATCCTGAACACCCGAGAAGAACATGAGGCAAGGGCGCTATTCCATGGTATGAGGGGTTTTCGGACTGGAACACCGACTACAAAACCCGTGCGAGAAAGAAGATTGCGGAGGAGAAGAAGAGCAAGATGGAGGAGGAGCAGAGGAAGCTGGACTATGAACGCCTTCAAGGCCTAGAATCAGCACACGCGGACTTGGCAGTCAAATTCCAGCGGCAGCAGGAGTAGATCGACTCACTTAGCCAGCAAAGGGGGTCTCAGCAGCTGCAGTAGCTAGCGGATGATCCAGCATTGGATAGCACCGTCCCATCCATGCCGAGAAGCAGCGTGGGTGCCACCCCGGGCGACGCATTGCTGGATAGCTACCCAGTGGATGACATCATGGAGAACACTAACTGCGAGCTACACTTCAAAATGAAGAACATATCCATGAAGGTGGCGGACGCCCTTGCTTTTACAAAACCCCCGAGGCAACCTTCCATTGCAACCCGATTCCAGCGGGCTATGCTCGTGTCTTGGTTGATGAGGTGGTGGACCAATATTCGGGGCTAGAGCTTGACATTCCTGGAGGTGACGAGGAGCACACGCTGGGGGAAGCCAACCATCGTATCATCCTATGGAGAAAGGATTGCATCATCTTTCAAAGGCCACCGACACCGCGTCATCCGACTCCTCGTCGAAGTCCGCCACCGAGTCAGCATACTCCCACTCCTCCAAGTCCACCAACGCGTCAGGCCACTCCTCCTCCAAGTCCAGCATAGCTTCAGGCCACTCCTCCTCCATGTCCGGCAAAACATCAGGCCACTCCTCCTCCAAGTCCGGCACAGCTTCAGGCCACTCCTCCTCCTCCAACTCAGCCACGTCAGCCGTCTTCGCCGCCTCAGCAATCACAAAAGAGAGCCGCCTCAGCTATGGTGCGTAGCGGTACAAGTCGAGGCAGTATTGGAGGTACAGGCGGAGGCAAGCGATTTCAATATGGCCCAAGCAGCCTCGCGCCTCTTCCGCAAAGGCCTTACGACAAGTCTGAGGAGGAAAACACAGCCATATCGAAGGCCGAGGTGGAAGTCCATTTTGCACCGAAACCGCCACCGCCGCCAAGGGAGAAAGTGCCTGAGGAAAAGATTGACCACTTCATTCGTATGGCTAGACCACCAACTCCCAAGCCTGTTGACACAGACTACAAGCGCCACCTCAGGAAGTTAAATCAAGCATGTCTACAGAAAGAGGCGAGCTCGAGCTCGAGCAAATCAGCTGGCAAAACATGCGGTAAAACCATTCCCCAGCTGGGAGAAGAGGCGGCGCAATCAATCCCCCGCTTTTTGTGCCAACAACACATGAGAGTACGCGCGTCCAATATTATTGTGGGCAAACCGTTTATGTTCCCGAGCTGGGCGATGTGGTAATAACCGAGGAGCATATTGAGCAGGCTGAAATGCTCAAGATCACTGTTGGACAACTCCTCGATATCGAGCCCATGCCTCTGATTGTAGAGGAGGAAATAAAACGGAAATATGTCCGGGGCCAACCTTTGGTCGAGCAAGACGAGGTCAAGAAGCTCCCAACGAGAATGTATGAATTGCATCAATGGTACATGGACATTACCAAGATTTCCAATCGAGAGTCCCTCATGGTGAATGTCAAGAAGGATCATTACTACCATGAGAAAGCTGTGTTCGTTGAGTATTCAGAACTATTTCAGTTATACAATCAAGACGCACTCGACAAATCTATCGTCAGTTGCTATTGTCTGTAAGTGATTTCTTTCTGTAATTTAAGCCTCAAGCTAGCTGTAGTGATCATTTTGATCAATCATTACCTGTAATTATCCTCACTATATTCTTTTTTCTGTGGTATTATGCAGGATGAAGATTTATGAAATGAAAAAAGGTGGACACTATGGCATTGGGTTCGTTGACCCAAATACCATTAATAAATACACATGGAAATTAGATCCATATTACGAAAAAAGTGTAGACGAAAGCATGCTAGAGTTCTTCAAGCGCCTCAAATACAAAGAAGATATACTACTTCCTTACAACTTCGAGTGAGTCACACTGTCTTATACTACAAATTCTGTTTTTGCCTACTAGCTAGCTACATGTTTTTGCTTACATATGTCCGCTTAATTAAGACATGCAAATGTGTGTGCATGCAGATTTCACTGGATCTTATTAATCATTAAAGTTGATGAAGGAACAGTTGAAGTACTAGACTCACTACTTAAGAAAGCAAGTGACTACACCATCGTGAAGGGGATAGTCAACAGGTAATTTCAATCATTATTAACTATATCTCGGTCTATTTAATTAGTTCGTCATTTCCTGATAACAACTATTTAATAACCCATTTATTCATTTTCTTTGTCGGCGGGCAGGACTTGGGCAAAGTTCATCAGCGTCACTCCAGGCCAATGGAAATGAAATCTGAGACGTTGGTGATGAAGACGTTGGTGAAGATGACAGAGGTGTTGGTGTAGATCGTTGCCGAAAGACAATAGCAACTTCCATTGGCGTCCGAAAGGGGTAGATAGATGGGGGATGGTGATGAAGACGTTGGTGAAGATGACAGAGGTGTTGGTGTAGATCGTTGTCGCGATGATGGCCCCGGCGGTGTTCCGGCGCCACCGGGAGAGAGGGGGAGAAAGCCCCCCTTGACCTTCTCCCTAGATGGGAGAAGGGTTTCCCCTCTAGTCCATGGCCTTCATGGCGGTGGAGGGACGAGAGCCCCTCCGAGATTGGATCTGTCTCTCTCTGTTTATGCGTTCCTGATTCTGGCCCTTCACCGTTTCTTATATCCCCGGAGATCCATAACTCCGATTGGGCTGAAATTTTAACATGATTTGTATCCAGATATTAGCTTTCTTGGGGCAAAAGAAGGGCACCGACCGCCTTATGGGGGTGGCCACGAGGGTCAGGGGCGCGTCCCCTGCCTCGTGGCCCCCTCGAGCATCATCTCGCGTTGATTCTTCTTCCCAAAAATCACATATATTCCAAAAAAATCTCCGTAAGTTTTTATCCCGTTTGGACTCCGTTTGATATGGATTTTATGCGAAACAAAAAACATGCAATAAACAGGAACTGACACTGGGCACTGGATCAATATGTTAGTCCCAAAAATAGTATAAAAAGTTGCCAAAAGTATATGAAAATTATATAATATTGACATGGAACAATAAAAAATTATAGACGGAGACGTATCATGGACACACTTTCCCCCTCTCGTTGCTATGCATCTTCTAGATAGATCTTGCGTGAGCGTAGGATTTTTTTTAAATTGCATGCTGCGTTTCCCAACAGTGGCATCACGGTTTTCGAGTTCTTTACTATCGTATGCCTAAATTTGAGAGTACAAGAGTGAAGAGCTCGAAAGCCGTCAAATTATGAATGATTTTCTTCTTCCATCGTTGCAAAATCGCTATGTGATAGGAATGGAGAATTGTTGGGTTAGACATTTAGCTTCTATCCGTCGAAGCTTGGCAAGTAGTATGATCATGACGACTCGAAATAATTAAACACAAGTCCCATAACAATCTTCATACCAACATATTCAGTTCACAAGCATCATAGAAGTGACATGACCGCAGTTGGAAACTAGGTCATGAACAAAAGATCCGATGTGTGGACACATTGGCTCTCCGCCGACTCCATCTCCACGCCCTCGTCGATCTTGTGGAGAAGGGGCCGTTCGGTACCGACCGCGGCAAGGACGACCATCAAGGTATCTACTTGGCAGCTGCACAAGCGCTCTCCTCGCAGGCGGCCACCCTCTCTGCCGATGGAGCTGCGGTCTCTGTCGCTAAGCAGCGGGCTATTTCAATGCGGGCGCCGGAGTGGGATTCTTGGCCACCGCACCTGTTTAATACTAGCAGGCAGTCGGGTGGGCAACTGGCTTAAATGTGGTAGAAGCCGTCTCGTCCAGTCTTGCTGCTTCGGTATTGAACAATCACGTAGATCAAGCGGACGTAGCACGTGAGGTGCTCTCGGCCGGCATGCCATTTCAGTGCTGGCTCCAAAGATTGGTCCCTTCCGCTCTGGGCCGGCATGAACGCGGGGCGGGGATTGGAGGTATGATCGTGCAGGAAAGGGTGCGGGCGCGGGAGATGGTTTTGAGTGGGACCGCGTTGTCTGACGCGTACGTGGCCGTGGTCTGAAGGCCCGCAAACCTTCCCTAGTTTGCAAAAATTCGGACACGCAAACGCGTCCGTGAATAAATACGGGTTCACATTGAATAGTAAACTACATCCGGACAGCTTTGTCCGAACTGTTGCGGACTATTTGAGTGTTCCTGTTGGAGATGCACTAAAGAACCAGAAGGACGATGGGTGAGGACCACGACAAATGTTCTCCCATGAAAGAATGCTTGTTTGCAATATCTTGGAGAGCAAAGTCAAGCAAGAACATGCACGGAGAGCATAATCTTACAGCTCGAACAGGTTGACATTGCGTGCGCTCATTCCCTGCAAACGTTAATGTGGGTGTCGGGTGGAATCCATAGTTGATCATGGTGTCTAGCATGTGTCGATGGGTTTTTGATAATTATGTGGTATCTTGTGCCGCAATGACAGGGATGAAGGATGATTGGATGGACATTTCTTACCCTGGGAGTTGGGATCGAGGAAGCTGCCAGTTTGCAGTTGGCATTTTTGTCAATTATACAAGTGTTAAGCAAAACCGTTTTAGTTGGCTGAGATTTACTTAAATTACAATCGATTTGGGAAAGTGTAATTCCATGCCTGTAACTTGCATTTTTTTACCCAGTTGCAGGTTGCAATTTTTATAAAGTGAAGTTACACTTTTCTGAATCAAATGAGTTTTGAAAAAAAAGCTCAGTACGTGCACATAGAATTGGTAGAACTGTTCTAATAAATCAGGAAAGTTAAGAATGAAACATCGGTCCCTAAGAGCATCTTCAATACAAGAGGTAGATGCAAAAATAACTATGTTTTTCATCTCCAAGGCTAAGAAGCTCTCTTCAACAGATAATGTAGATGTAAAAATAAAAATTACATATCCGCCTTCCGAAGATGTAAAATACAACATCTCCGTTGCAAATTTGCATCTCCGCTGACTGGAGATGTAAAAAGGGCAGCCGCGCGCCAACCGCCAACTCCCATTTCTTTCCGTTTCTACGCAACCGCCGCCTGTCCGCCTCCCGCCCATCCACCGCTCGCCCGCCTCCCGCCACCGTCATGGCCGACGCAGATGTTGTATCGTGTGCCGCAATGGAAGGGGTGATGGATGGACATTTGTTTCATTGGGCGTTAGGACGAAGCTGTTGGCATGCATGGGTGTGTACTACTACACCGGTTTGCTGTTGGCATTGTATGATAATTGTACCGCATGTTTGTCCAGTGGATTGTCGTTTCCTGGGGTTGACGGAGACGCATCCATGTATATATCCATAGATTAAACAAAACTGTTTTACTTCACTCCGATTTTCTTAAATTACAACCCATTCAGAAAAGTTTAAAGATGGTGTAACTTGCAATTTTTTTTATGAAAATAACAATTGAAAAGAAAATCTCTTCCATAGAATTGGAAGAACTGTTTTCATAAGCGAGCGAATTTTAGACACTACTGGAATCGCCATCATTGCCTAGTGCCAGGGGCACTCGACAAAAAACAAAATCATCTTGGTGACGTGTTTGCCAAATCCTTTTCATCGGGCCATTCCGCAAAGGTGATGCGGCTGGACTCCTTCCGGCAAAGGCAAGTTTGTATGGTTATTTTTGCCATGCACTCTGCAAAGGCATTTGCCGAGTATAACAAAGCGGGCACTCATCAAACAAACAGACAATGACGGAGCTAGCAAATTGCCAAAGCCTGGGCAAGCCGTAAACTAAAACTTACTTGGTGTATCAAACACAACAAGTGTCATATATTTTGATAAACATCATGTGCAATAAACACACTAATGGTTCATAGATCATAGAAGTAATAAAATCATACTGTACAATACCAAATAACTCGCTAGACACTAGCCAATTCTGTCATTAAACAAACATGGTTGAAACCAACATGATCAGCGTTCAATTACACATTTTGACGATATATTATAGGTAAATAACTCACCTAGCTGTCATTTGCCGCCGGAAGCACTCGTCGTTGGCGGTTTGCTGCTACTTCCTGCCGCCGGTACCAAAGACAGAGATAAGCAGAACTACTATAAGTTCGACATAAAAGCGACAAACTTTCATCGTTATTTTATTTAAGGCGTTGTATACTTGTGGATCTGTTGACCTTCATTGGTTGATGTCGGCAAACAGGATAAAATTCTTGTCATTTTCGTTTCTAGCTGGACATCCGACGGTAGCGTGAGGGCGGGCTTCCCTCTTGAAGGTGTTGTTGTGGAAAAAATCAACTTAGTTGTATGTGCTATATTCATATCTTGTAATGGCGCTACCATAGTTGTCTAAGTTTTGTACTCCGTTTGTTGATGTCTTTAACCTTATTGCCTTGCATCAGCTTCAATAAAAATGGACGTGTGCATCATAATGATGCAGAGGCACTGGGTTTTTTAATCTTTTAAAAAAATCAACATATATAAAGTTTTTGCTAGAACTGTTAGGAGTTAGGGCACTATACTCGAGTGTCCTAATCCTTGAATGGAGGCAAAGAAGGAGCTGGAGATTCTCCAGCTAGCTGAAGTGAGCATGAACGATGACGCGAGGTTGCTATGATGAAGTGGCGAATACTAACATGATGATGGACATGTAACAATTGAGTTGAGTTCCTATGTACATGCGAGTATGTACTTAGTTGCGAACTATGGGCGAGTATATGAGCATATACAATTGTACTGTGTTAGAAAAATGTGCTTAGTCTGCATGTTGCATGGGCATTGGCATCGTTTGGCACATCCATGCCATGCAACCAATTAACCTTACTGGAGCCAACGCGGCAATCTTAACCATCTGCCCTATTCGGCCTAAGGGTATCTCCAACGTTATTCTCGGTTTGACATAGTATTCATCGGCGGATGCGTTCGCCGCCTTTGATATAGTAGCCGGCCATCCAACACAGTCCACGCGCATATTGAACATGACTTGAATAAACAGGACAAATTTCATGCAAAGTAGCCGATTTTTATTTAAACTGGACCAAATTCATGAAAAGTTTGACATACTTTATTAAACAAAAGTGGACATGATACATTTTAACTTAGCAAAAGTTCCTACTTCAAATCTTCACCGACTGTGAAGGCATCGTACTTCTCCTGTCTATAACCGCCTGTGCCACCTCTGCATTCGCATTTGCTTTGATCTCCACTAGCTGGGCGTCGTACTCCTCCTCCACGACTCGCAACCTCCATCGCTTGCGGCGGCTGTCGCGGGCGCTACGCATGGACTTGTACATCACCCGTTGCTCATCACGAAGGCCGTATTCTCCATGGCCATGCCCACGACGGCATCCTCACTTGCGAGCTCGCCGTAGATCTATAGCTCTATGAGCCAGTGCTGCTCGAGGAGCCGCATGTTGTACTGATGCTTCTCCTACAACATCCGAAGCGCGGAGATTAACCGGCGGCGCTGGCTGCAACAGGTGCTCCTCCGCCATGATGACCTTGTAGTGCGCCAGCGCCATGGTAAAGCCGGCAACCGGCGCGGGCGCAGGCTCATCGTCGGACACCTACTCCATCATCCGGCCGCCATCCTATGCGCTCTCCACAGGCGAGCTCGCCGGCAGTTCGGCCTCTATCCATCACGCACAACGGGCCTGCCAGCCGGCCGCAAGGCCAATCAACTCGATCTTCTCCTCTGTCAAGAGCTTCTCCAACAACGCACTAGAGATCGATGGCATTGCATCGGAGGTGCATGGAGGAGGAAGTGAAGCGGAGGTGGTGAGGTGGATTGTGTCGTGCGCTGCCACGTTTATATTGGGCGCCAACCAGGCTAAGTAGCGGGCTATTTCAAAGCGGGTGCCAATGTCGGTTTCTTGGCCGCCACACATATTTAATGCCAACAGGCAAACAGATGGGTAATTGGCCGTCTTGTCTGGTCCCGCCACTCCGGCATTGAACAAGCATGGAGACCAAGCTGATACAACGCGTGAGGTGCTCTTGGCCAGCGCGCCGCTTCAATGCCGGCTCCAGCGAACGGCCCTGTCCACTCTAGGCCGGCATGAATGCGGGTCGGGAAGTGGAGTATGATCGCGTGGGAGATGATGTAGGCACGGGAGATGTTTTGAGTGGAACTTTATTGTCGGACGTGTACGTGGAGGCAATCGGACGCCCGCAAACCTTCCTCTGATTTTCAAGAATTCGACCCACATCCGCGAACAAATACAGGTTCACATTGGATAGTAGACTACGTCCGGACAGTTGTTGGTCCAAACGATTGCGGGCTATTTGTGTGTCTGTTTTGGAGATACCCTAAAGAACTGGGAGGACAATGGGTGAGGAGCACGACAAATGTTCTCCCGAGGAAGGATGTTTGTTTGCACTATCTTGGAGAGCAAAGTCAAGCAAGAACATGCACGAAGAGCATAATCTTAGAGCTCAAACAGGTTGACACTGCGTGCGCTTATTCCCTGCGTACGTTAATGTTGGTGTCGGGTGAAATCCATAGTAGATCATGCTATCTAGCATGCGCCGAAAGTCATCATGGTACACCATTGGTATTTGGTATTTTTTATTATTTTAGTGCTACAACAGTTTTTTTTATGCCGCTGCTCGCCAGAAACATGCAAAGTAGCCTTACAAACTAGTTGACCAGGCCTTCACAAGAAATATAAATATGAAAACATAACTTAATTCGGACTGTTCGTTCAAAAAATATACATGTTTAAAAATCATAAGCCAAAAAAAAAGTACGCGCGGAGGACTCGGTGCCCCGCACTTGCATGCACCAAATTCGCTCCCGGATTGCTAATGGCTCATGGGCGAAAGGAAAATCAGGAGTCACCATCCATGCATGATGGTCCTGCACCAAATGACTTATGAAAGTGTTATAGACGCCGGTAAAACAACGTATGCACAAGGCAAGATATGTTTCATTGTTTCAACACAAAACCAAAAGGAAGTGAGATGTAGATGGTCGAAAAGGCAGCCAACATGTTTGTTATGGGTTCGATTTTTCAGCAAACTAAATATACTTTGACAGTCACATCTCATAGTAAAGTACACCAAATATTTTCGATACAGATCAGATATGAAGCAAAATTGGACCAATAATACAAATTTTGGTAGCAAATAAACAGCAACGGAAATTAAGCTAACAGATACGAACAAAAGCACGAGCTTATTCTGATTAGTCTCCGGCTTCAGGAGTCAAGATGAATTAGGGTTTTGTCTCATTAACCGTCCGCTAGTTGACGAACCGGCACTGCTTTCTGATCTCCCCGTTGGCCTTGGTCTTCACCTCGATGTTGCCCATCTTAACCATTGCGTCCGTGAACTTTCGCTCCCATTTCCCGGGGTTCTTGGCGTTGTGTTCCACAGCCTTCAGTGTCTGCGGCGACAGCAGCGCCGCGTCCGATTTGAACAACACTTTACGGTCAAGTACGTTCTGATAGTACTGTTTGTCCAGGTCAAGGGAGGTAACGTCGTCCTGCACCACCACGGGGTCACCGCCGCGGCTGCACTTCTGCTGTAGCGAGCTAGCCAACACGGGTTCCATGGACGTGGGGTCCGAGGGGTCGGCTGGGAGGCGGTCAGCGAAGGACGAGCAGTGAGAGATCCCAACGGTGTGCGCGCCCGAGAGGGTAACCATGTCGTCGAGGTCGAGCCCCTTGGCTTTGAACATTGCCTCCAGCACCGTGACGTTGGCGAAGGGAGGGGGCAGGTCGCGGAGGGTCTCGTTGGCGAAAGACACACGCCCATCGTACCGGCCAGCCGGCATTTTGATGTCTACCACGCCGTTGCTTAAGAAGAAGCTGGCGTCGCGCCCAGCGAAAGCGACGATGTCAGCGCACGAGACAACCCCACGGCACTCCTTCTCAAGCTTCGCCTTTGCGGCGTCGATCACCTCGAAGCCGCGGAGGCTGGGGAAGTTTGGAATGCCAAGCTTCTCCGGCTCCGGGTTGGCCGTCGTCGCGTCTAGGAGAACCGAGGCATCGCAACCCTAGAACAAAAAGGACCTCTCATCCGTTAGGACCTCACAAACACATACTCCCTCTGTTCCATAAAAAACGTCTTATATTATGGGACGGAGGAAGTATATCTTATACTGCACATGTATGGGCGTAGTATGAATTTTACCATAAGCTGGCACGTACCCTGATGAAACAGTCGTGGAAGAAGAGCCGGATGAGACCGGCACCGATGCCGCGATTGTTGTCTGTGGCGTTCTTTACGGCCTCCCTCACAATTGCCTCCGCATTAGGGCAGGAATAGCTGTAGTAGTTCAGGCTGAGCGCCGGTGCCGTAGGTGGTGTCGGGCTTGGGATGGGCGGCATTGGGTTGGGATACCCATAGCTCGCTTGGCATGTATGCGCTATACAACCGAGCAATGCTACCACAACCAAGGCAGCAAGCTTATCATTAGCCATGGTTGCAATGAGCTCTACAGCTAGCTAGATCCTAGAGGCCGGCTTATATCTGTGGAGAGGACGAAGATGGATGCATGGGTGAAGGAAACTTGGTGTTGTGCAGGTCTATTTATAGCTGGATAGCTTAATCAAAGCTGATGAGCCTGTGTCCTCGACGAGCCAACCACCATGAGATGGATATTATGCATGCATGGAATTTTGATTAATCCTTTGAGCATGCATGTTAGGCTGTGGCGTTTAAGTCAACAGGGAACATGCATGGCGAGCATAACCTCACTGGTCACAGCTCGCACAGTTGACATTCCGTGCCCATTTCCCCGTTGATGTGGGTGTCGGGTGGCATCAAGTAGTTACGATAGGTTTTGATAATTGTTTCGTGTGCCTCATCCAAGGGAAGGATGCAGTTCTGTTCTTTTGCTGGGGACAGAGACCGAGGGTAATGTCCTGCTTCTCTTGCCTGGTTCAGGAAATTGGTTTTCTGGTCGTTGGGTTAAATTTTTTGCCCCCGAATATAGTTGACAGTTTTGTCTCTAGTCTCAACTAGTCTATACAAGAATCAATGAAAATCAGAATTTCTTGCATGTGAAAAACTAGTCTATACAAGAATCATGAAAATCAGAAATTTCTTGCGTGTGACAAGTTGAGCCAAATACACCACCTTACTCCAAATTCTGTAGCCAAGAGACGTAATTTCGTGGGAATTTTTTACAAGCCTCCAAAGAAGAGCAAACACGAAAAATTCAAAACCAATTCCAAGTGAAGACAAGGCACACGGGTATGATCCAGGTATGAGATTTCACGCAGTGAAGGTTTTACCCAGGTCCCCCTCCCCCCCCCCCCCCCCCCCCCCCGACTGGGGGCAAACACCCTACTCCTGCTAGTTGTTCTCTCACCTATGAACATTGTGGTTACAACATAGGTGTCGTGTGATCTTGTCGATCTTGTTGAACCAATTGAGTTTGTTAGAATTTACTCAAAGCTCACCTAATGTAGGGATGCCGAAGTAGAGAATACAATTTTTTTTCCGAAATAGAAGCAAAGATTGCCTCATCTATTAATTAAGCAGAAGAGAATTGCCTAGTTAATTACGGAAAACCAGGCAAAAACCGAAACAAGGGCCAAGCCCACTCCCAAAGACTGACGCACACAGGGCAAAGCCCACCCTCATCGATAACATGTCGACCTGCAGCCAGACAACGCAACTCCGACTCTGACAAAGAACTCAGAAAAACAAACCAGGCGAAAGTTGGCGCCACAGAAGATCGCCGAACGGGCCACTTGCAGCCAGTCATCGTATACCCCAGGACCCCGCCGCCGCAGCTTCGACTCTATAGCAACAAACAAACCGAGGCAATACCACGAACACGCGGGAGAAGAGCCGACTACCGCAACCATTGTCGTGTCGCCTACGTCGCTCCCACCATCATCATTGCCACAGAAGCTTGGCCGCCACAATGATCCCCTCGGGGCTGCCACCCCGACATCCACCGCTCCGTCACGTCAAGCGCACTCCACCGGCACCGCCTTCCGGGGCCGCCGCCCCGACATACCAACGCTTCCCTCGAGTAGCAACGCTGCACAACTTAGCTGCCCGTATCCCACATTGCTCAGGGCAACCACCCGCAGACCACGGCCGTTACTGTTGGAATTAAACACGACAAGACGTGTCCGTGTCCGGCAATACGCGCATGTACGTGTTCGTGTTAGTTTTCCTATCCTTCATCGAGTAGGATTAGATTAGTTGGCAGGTTAGCTAGCTAATATAAATACTCATGTACCCCTGTACTCTTAGTACAACCGTGGTTTGTGAATCAATACAGATCAAACAGGGACGATACGTTCCCGTGGCAATCAGCCAAGTCTTGCGTGCATGCGTTGTTCTCCGGCCGTCCGGCCGCTGTTTACGTGCGTGTATTATTGACGTTGGTTACAGTATATTCACATAGATCGATCAGGAGCAGACTAGCTAGAGGAAGCTAGCTTTGCGCACGGTGCAGCTCGGTGTAAAAGTAATTCGTCGAGTTCAGCCAGCAAGTTTCTTCGTCGTTGTTCGTCGTGGGTCATCGCCGTCGCCGGAAAGTACTCGGCAACGCTATCTGGGCCAACAATTGGTATCAGAGCAAGGTTGATCTCCTAGTAACGGGAGGTCATGTCGGACGACGAGAAGACCAAGCAGCTGGCGGAGTACTCCGGTGCGGCTAAAGTAATTGCTGCTCCGGCGAGTTTGTCGTATCCACGGTTTGATTGCGAGAACTTCGGGGTCTGGAAGGCCTCATGGAGTGTGGTCTCCGCGCCAACGAGCTATGGGACGCGGTGGATCCCGGAGGCGACGCGTTCAAGAAGGAGGGAGCCGAGCACTGGAAGGATCGGCAGGCGGCGTCGGCGATTTACTTGGTGATGCCGATGGATGTCCTCCAGCACCTAATCACCAAAGCAACGGCGAAGGAGGTGTGGGATACGCTGAAGCTCATGTTCGAGGGACACACCCGTGTCAAGCAAGCCAATCTCCAAACTCTCCTAAGGAACTACGAGACTTTGGTCATGGGCGATGATGAGTCCGTGGATGTGTTCGCTTCACGGGTGGCTACTCTCGTCAATCGGATTCGCGCGCTTGGAGAGAACCTCACGGAGGCCTCGGTTGTCCGACGGTTCTTACGCGCGGCCCCTCCCCGGTACCTACAAATTGTCACGGCGATCGAGCAGTGCGTCGATCTCACGACTCTCTCCATCGACGATCTTGTCGGACGGTACAAGGCTCACGATGAGCGGATGCGGTACAGTCTTGGGGACGGGAGGAACGACGAGCTTGTGATGCTCACGAAGGCGTAGTGGGACGCCCTAGAAAAGCAAGGCGGATCCAGGAGCAGCAGCAAGAAGAAGGGAAAGCAGCGTTCGGCGAGAAAGAACTTCGTTGACTCGGATGACGACTCAGATAATGAGGCTGCACCACCACCGAGGAGAAAGTTTGACATCAGAAAAGTGAGGTGTTATAACTGTGGTCTCCTTGGCCACTTCAAGGCTGACTGTGAGGAAACACCGAAGCAGAAGGCGCTCATGGCCCAACAAGGTGATGAAAGTGACATGATATTGATGTGCGAACTCATGGACAAGGTGGATCCAGTTCTTCAAGCGTCGGCTAAAGAAATTGCCGGGCTCCATGAAGAAAAAATTCACTGTCAAGATCATGGTTCGGAAACTGATGTCGACGCTACGGACATGACGGGTGATTCCGAAACTTACGTCGATGTTGCGGGCATAAGTGCTAACTTCGCTGGAGCGGACGCAGCAATTGCCGCGTGTGCTCGGCCATGGAGAAGCAGTCTCCGTGCGCCGCGTTCAGAAAAATCAAAGGCGTACGTGGCGCCAGAAATCCACGAAGAAACAACATACACAAGTGCAATTACTGTTGATGTTGGTGCAAAGTTAGACGCACGTGCAGCAAGACCGGCCATATGTGCAAGTGTTTCAGCAGACGTGTGCATAACACTAGCAGGATGCAGTGGTGGTCGTGACCAGTGTGCCATGCACAAAAGGCCCGAAGGCAGTTTTTGTCTAGCGGCAGGGGACGTGCCAGTGGGTTGCAACCCATGCACAAGTGCTGCACCTGGTAGCGCATCCAGCAGGGCAGGAGGCCCATGCGGTGCTGCGCGTGGAGCTACGGCTAAGCTAGCAATTTTTGGTCCTTCATCGCATGAAGAAGCCACGTATGGTGGCCATGCTGGTGCTGCACGTGGAGCTTGGATTGGAGATTTTGCTTTGCCAAAAGAAAAGTGCACAGCAACAAATGAGCAGTCGCTTCCGAAAGTACTGGAGGAAAGGACATTCTCATCTACATCAGTATTGCTTCAACCGGAGTTGCACCCGTATCCGAAGAATACTTTTGGGATGATTGACCCAGAAAAGGTGAAAAGGAGTGGGCGACGGTGTCTAAGCACCGAGGAACCGACGGAATTTGTGGACGCAAATATGAAGGAGTGTTGGCGTCATGCTATGATAGAAGAGTTAAGGTCGATCCACGACAATAATGCATGGGAGCTTGTGGATCTTTCCAATAATGAAAAAATCATGGATCTCAAGTGGGAGTTTAAGGTCAAGAAAGATGCTGAAGGGAATTGTGTGAAGCACGAAGCGAGGCTAGTGGCCAAAGAGTACATGCAAGAGGAAAGCATGGACTTCGAAGAAGTGTTCGTTCCCGTTGCAAAGATGGAGTCGGTGAGATTACTCATTGCTCTTGCGGCTCAGGAATCATGGAAAGTACATCACATGGATGTAACATCCACGGTTTTGAACAGCGAGATAGAAGGAGATGTGTATGTGAATCAACCACTGGGTTTCATCACAGAGGGAGAAGAACACAAGGTACTGAAGTTACAGAAAAACTTGGATGGGCTACGGCAAGGACCTCGGGAGTGGAACATCAAACTTGATCGGACATTGATTTCTTTTGGATTTGAGAAAGCCCCACTAGAGCATGCAATGTACAAGCAAGGTGAAGGAAGGGATCGTCTCCTAGTTGGCATCTACGTCGACGACCTATTGATTACTGGAGCGGATGAAGAGGTGATTGCAGAATTCAAGCTACAAATGAAAGAGCTTTTCAAGATGGATGATCTAGGTCTTTTGAGCTACTACCCCGGGATAGAGGTACATCAAAAGACGAAGGGGATCACACTATGCCAGGAGGCATACACAAGGAAGGTACTTGAAAGCCGTGGCATGAAAAATTGCAATCCAGTTGATGCTTCAATGAAACCTCGTCTTGAGCTGAACAAGAAGAGTAAAGCATCCGCAGTTGATGCAATAGAGTACATTGCAGCTGTCACTGCGGTGTGTCAAGGTGTTTGGCTAGGAAGGCTACATGGTGATCTCATGAATCGAGATCCGAAACAAGTGGTGCTTAATGTTGATAGTAAGTCTGAAAGTTTTCTACGCGAAGATCCAGTGAGGCATGATAGAAGCAAGCACACTGATACGGTGTATCACTACATAAAAGGACTGCGTGGAAGAAGCTAAGATGAAGGTCAACTACGTTCGCACCGATGATCAGATGGCAGACATCCAGACCAAGGCTTTGGATCGCGAGAAGTACTTGGGGCTGCGAAGAAGAATCGGCGTCGGCGCTGTAACGTGACGATGTCGTGTTTAGGGGGGTGATTGTTGGAATTAAACACGACAAGACGTGTCCGTGTCCGGCAATACGCGCATGTACGTGTTCGTGTTAGTTTTCCTATCCTTCACCGAGTAGGATTAGATTAGTTGGCAGGTTAGCTAGCTAATATAAATACTCATGTACCCCTGTACTCTTAGTACAACCGTGGTTTGTGAATCAATACAGATCAAACAGGGATGATACGTTCCTGTGGCAATCAGCCAAGTCTTGCGTGCGTGCGTTGTTCTCCGGCCGTCCGGCCGCTGTTTACGTGCGTGTATTATTGACGTTGGTTACAGTATATTCACATAGATCGATCAGGAGCAGATCGATCAGGAGCAGACTAGCTAGAGGAAGCTAGCTTTGCGCACGGTGCAGCTCGGCGTAAAAGTAATTCGTCGAGTTCAGCCAGCAAGTTTCTTCGTCGTCGTTTGTCGTGGGTCATCGCCGTCGCCGGAAAGTACTCGGCAACGCTATTTGGGCCAACAGTCACACCGCCTCCGGGGCTGCCGCCCCGACATACCACGGCTCACCTTCGAGCCACAACGCCGCACAACCCAGCCACCTACAACCCACATTGCGCAGGGAAACCGCCCGCAGACCACAGCTATCACACCGCTTCCGGGGCCACCACCCGGACATAACGTCCAACCATCCCCACTGGAACGCGTCCACCAAGCCGACGACCTTGCCGCCCTCGCAGCTCAAGAACATCGCCCAAGCCATGCTGAGTTGCAGCCCTACCTCATGGAGCCATCGCTGCATCGCTTCCCGAGACCGCCGTCTCGGCGCACAAGTCCAGGGCTGCTGCCCCGACATCCACTGACCCTGACGGTAGAGAGATCCCTCGCAACTGCCTCAATTGCCTCTCCCAAGCGATGCCTCCAAGGAGGACACGACGTACCGAAGCTCGGATTTTCATCCAGAGAGCCAAATCCACTGCGAGGCCGAAGGAGCTCCATAACGACGCCTTCAAGAATGTAGACGACATCAGTAGGTGCCGCCGTTGCCGGTCCTGACCATGGTCAGGGCAATGCTTTCGCCGGAGCTCCTCGTCGCATGACCGGATTGCGGATCCAGACCACCATGCCTGACTGGATCGCCGGAGAGATCTCCTCCTCCACCTGCATCCAACCACCACCACGCAAACCCCACCACCGCACCTCATGCAGCGAAGAGCTCCAGGACACTGCCACCCCAGCCATGACAACAACCGTCACCGTTGCAGCCACAATCCCGGGCCGCGGCCCGGACATCCACACCTGGCCTGGAACTGATACGTCTCCAATGTATCTATAATTTATGAAGTATTCATGCCATGTTTACAACAATTTTGTATGATTTTTGTATGATTTGATTAGAACTAACCCGGACTGACGCTATTTTCAGCAGAACTAGTGTCGTTTTTGTGCAGAAATAAAAGTTCTCGGAATGGGCTGAAAATTTACGGTGATTTTTTATGGACCAAAAGAGACCCCCGAAGCACAAGAGTTGGGCCAAAAGAGCCCCGAGGGAACGACAAGGGTGGAGTGAGCACCCCCTATCTTACCAATGCCTCGTGGAACCCCTTGACGTGAGACCGATGCCAAAAATTCCTATAAATACCAAAACCCCCAGAAAGAAACCTAGATCAGAAGTTTCACCGCCGCAAACCTCTGTAGCCACGAAAAACCAATCGGGAGCCCGTTCCGGCACCCTGCCGGAGGGGGAAACCATTACCGGTGGCCATCTTCATCATCCCGACGGACTCCATGATGAGGAGGGAGTAGTTCATGTTGGGAAACGTAGTATGAAATTTCAAAAAAATTCCTACGCTGACGCAAGATCTATCTAGGTGATGTATAGCAACGAGAGGGGGAGAGTGTGTCTACGTACCCCCGTACACCGAAAGAGGAAGCGTTTGACAACGTGGTTGATGTAGTCGAACTTCTTCTTGTTCCGACCGATCAAGCACCGAACGTACGACACCTCCGAGTTCTGCACACGTTCAGCTCGATGACGTCCCTCGAACTCTTGATACAACAAAGTGTCGAGGGAGAGTTTCGTCAGCACGACGGCGTGGTGACGGTGATGGTGATGTGATCCACGCAGGGCTTCACCTAAGCACTTTGTGAATATGACCGGAGGGGTAAACTGTGGAGGGGGGCGCCGCACACGGCTAACAATGTTTGTTGTGTGTTCTAGGCGCCCGCTCTCCACATATATATAGGTGAGAGGGGGAGGGGAACAGCCATGGGGCGCCCCAAGTAGGAGGAATCCTACTTGGGGGCCTCCTCCAATTCGGCCTCCCCCTTTCCTTATCTCCGGAGGGGGAAAGGAAAGAGGGGAGAGGGGAAAGGAAGGGGGAATCCTATTCCCTCTATTTCCATTCCTCCTTCCATTTCCCTTTCTCCATTTAGGCCAGCCCATATGGGGGCGCACCAGCCCCTTAGGGGCTGGTCTGTCCCGCCCTTGGCCCAATAAGGCCCATATCTTTGCCGGGGGAGGGGGAGGGGGTGCCCGGAACCTGGTACCCTAGGAACACTTCCGGTGTCCGAATACTAACATCCTATATATGAATATTTACCCCTCGACCATTTCGAGACTCCTCGTCATGTCCGTGATCTCATCCGGGACTCCAAACACCATTCGTTTACCAAATCACATAACTCATATAATACAAATCGTCATCGAACGTTAAGCGCGCGGACCCTATGGGTTCGAGAACTATGTAGACATGACCGAGACACCTCTCCGCTCAATAACCAATAGCGGAACCTGGATGCTCATATTGTTTCCTACATATTGTACGAAGATCTTTATCGGTCAAACCGTAATGACAACATACGTAATTCCCTTTGTCATCGGTATATATATGTTACTTGCCCGATATTCGATCGTCGGTACCTTCATACCTAGTTCAATCTCATTACCGGCAAGTCTCTTTACTCGTTCCGTATTGCATCAACCCGTTACTAACTCATTAGTCATATTGCTTGCAAGGCTTATCATGATGTGCATTACCGAGAGGGCCCAGAGATACCTCTTCGATACTCGGAGTGATAAATCCTAATCTCGATCTATGCCAACCCAACAAACACCTTTGGAGATACCTGTAGAGCATCTTTATAATCACCAGTTATGTTGTGACGTTTGATAGCACACAGGGTATTCCTCTAGTATTCGGGAGTTGCATAATCTCATAGTCAAAGGAATATGTATAAGTCATGAAGAAAGCAATAGCAATAAAACTTGATCATTGTGCTAAGCTAATGGATGGGTCTTGTCCATCACATCATTCTCCTAACGATGTGATCCCGTTCATCAAATGACAACACATGTCTATGGTTATGAAACTTAACCATCTTTGACTAACGAGCTAGTCTAATAGAGGGGTTCCCACCCCAAGGGGTGCGGCAGCCCTAGATCCCATCTAGGGTGACGACCACAAGGGGGAGAGGGGGAGGCACACCTGGGGTGGGCCTTAGGGCCCATCTGCCCTAGGGTTTGCCCCCCTTCCCTCTTGGAGGCGCCTTGGGCCTTGGTGGGAGGCGCCCCAACCCACCTAGGGGCTGGTCCCTTCCCACTATTGGCCCATGTAGGCCTCCGGGGCTGGTGGCCCCACCTGGTGGACCCCCGGGACCCTCCCACTGGTAGAAAAAGGGCCTATAGTCCCGGTTCGTAAGGGCCTTTAGTCCCGGTTCCTGAACCGGGACTAAAGTGTCGGTACTAATACCTCCCCCCTTTAGTCCCGGTTCAATCCAGAACCGGGACTAAAGGCCCTCCACGTGGGCAGTGCGCAGAGCCCAGGCAGGAGACCCTTTGGTCCCGGTTGGTGGCACCAACCGGGACCAATAGGCATCCACGCGTCAGCATTTCTGTGGCTGGGGTTTTAATTTTTTTTGAAGGGGGGGGGGTGGGGGTTTTGGGGGGTTAATTTAGGTGTTTCATATATTGTGTTAGCTAGCTATAATTAATAGAGAGAAGTGTCCTCTCTTATGTCCGTGCTTGGTCGACGCTACGTACTATACATACGTATAGAGAGGACTAGACACGCTGGCTAGCTAGTAAGCAAACGAAGGAAACAGAAGATCATCATGAACATATATGCATACAGAGAGAAGTGATATCGACCACCTCTCCTACTCCGAGAGATTGGTCGAACAACAAGTTCTCGTATATCTATCTAACACTACCGGCTACATACATACAGTAATTATCTCTTACAAATATAATCATACGGACTCAGGTTTAACATAGAATTCTCCGTCTTCAGGGATCACGTGGTCAAGAAAGAATGCCGCCAATTCCTCTTGAATTCCTCGCATGCGAGCTGGTGCTAGGAGTTCATCCCGCTTCCGAAACATCTAATTTAAAGAAGGGGGTCAATACATATATATATGAATGAATGAAACTCAACACAAATGATGGTAATAAAATAAAATTGTGAATGTTGTTATTTACGTACTTCATATTGTTCGTCAGTGTAGCCCCGCTCACAGGTCGTGTGGCGGATGGACTCGCAAACATAGTATCCACAGAAATCATTCCCTTGTTCCTGCCACAACCACTTTACAAGAAATAGAGGTTAATCAAACTGATAAGCAAGAATGCCAAATGGTATTGATGAAACTAGCGCTTGAATGACTAGTAGATGCGCTTAAAATGCTACTATAGCTAGTACTTACTTTCGGGTGTCTAAATTGCAGCTCCTTCGGCAGTCCCGGAGCTTTTCTGGTGAATTTTGTCCAAACCCTGCCGGACAAAGAAAACAATTAATTGATATATCAGGAAATGAACAAAGTTGCTGATATGGTGGATAATGATCGATTTAACTTACTTCTCAAGTATTTGAGTCATGTCTGCATAGTCCTTGGGATCTTTTCGTCTTGAGTCTAAGACGGTTACTAGTCCCTGCTCAAGCTTAATATGTAGGAGAATATAGTGGAAACTGCACACGCATGCATAACTCATCAATTACATTACTATAACCTTGACTAATATATAAGGGAAACCGAATACGCACAAGATAGTAACACTCACTTGAAGTTGTAAGGAAAGAGTATTATATCTTTGTTTTGATTTATTATCAACGATTGTAGCATGCTGGCCTCGGTTTCTGCGGCATGAAATTTAACCTGAGTTGCATCTATGAGATATGTGTTAATGAACCCAATATCACCGACTTGTCTTTTCTTCAATTCGACGATCTTCAATCTGCATAATATAGTGAGGATGATTATAAATACATGCAATGAAAGAGCTAAGCTATATAGAGAAACTTAATGACAGAAGTAGTACTACTTACAGACAGTAGCAGGCGACCGTTGTTTTATCGAGGTCCAATTGATTGAAAAACTGATAGAACTCCTCAAATGGAACATGCAACAGATCAATTCCAACGAGGTCATGCTCCTTTTTAACTTTCAAATACAAAGTACTCCTCCCCCCAGAGTCTCTGCAGATTTTCAAGTACCAATCATGCAATCTTCGCATCATCATTGATAGAGATCTTTCATCTTTGACGAGAGGCTTCCCGTACTCGTATCTTTGTATCTGCATCTCCATGGGTTCATAATGTACTTTGTCGGGCAGGTAATTAATCTACAAGATTGCTATAACCGGGCACCATCCTTGGATCATTAGTGACGTTGTGGCTAGGCACCTTGAGCGGGGGGCATGATTGCTTCGCTTGTTCGCCGAGCTGGGCAATATGTTTCCCAGCTCGTCGTTCTTTCAGCCTTTGATCACTGACAGTACTTCCCGACCGCTCCGCTTCGGCAAATTCCTTTCCAATAATGCGGTCATAGTTTCCTTTCGGCGGATCAGACTTCTGTGGTTTTGTCAGGGCAGCCAGAGTGCGCTTCACTTTCACCCGATCTACCTTCTCCTCCGGAGGTGGATGTTTATTTGCTTTCACCCCTTCAAAGAAGTTTCCTCACTTCTTCTCACGTGATCTCGGCGTTCTCCTCCTGGGTCCTCTTGTATGGTAACTTCTCTGGAGTCTTCAGAGAAGGACCGAATCTGTATGTGCTCCCGCCTCTGGTTGTAATGCTAGACGCCGACCGAGCAGACGAAGCGGTTGTCTTCTTTACTTGCTTAAGAGGCGGAGAAGAAGGACTACGACCCGCCGGAGCAGCTAGAGCGGCGGCAGGTCTCTTCCGCCCTTGCTGACGAGGCGGAGAAGGAGGAGGCTGGCTACTCGGGCGCGTCGGCGCAGGCGGAGACGGAGGCGGAGTGCCGCCACGCGCCGGAGAAGGAGCCGGCCGAGGGCCCTGATCGTCACTCGCCGGAGGAGGAGGCGGTGGAGGAGGCGGATTGCCCTGACTTGCCGGAGGAGGAGGAGGAGGCGGAGGCGTCCAGTTCGGAAGGTTGATGAGCTCCTTTCGCCATAGGCATGGAGTCTTCAGAGCAGACCCCAGCCGAGTCTCCCCTTCACCGGTAGGGTGGTCAAGCTGGAGGTCCTCAAATCCCTCCGTTATCTCATCCACCATCACCCTAGCATATCCTTCTGGAATCGACCGACAGTGAAAAGTTGCGCCGGGTTCAGTAGGATAAACAGAGCCAACAGCCGCCTTGACCTTCAAATTCATCCATTGCGTCATAAGGTGGCAATTTTGAGACTCCGTTATAGCATCCACAGGATAGCTGGCAGGAGCCATCAAGGCATGCTCCGGCTAAAGCAGCTCGGTGGAAGCCACGCTGCTTCTGCGCTGAGATGGCGGAGTAGCTTCGGGGGAGGCTTCGGCAGTACGTTTGCTGCGATTTGCTTCTCGTTCCTCTATCGCTTGTACCCTTGCGTGCAGCGCCTGCAGTTCGGTCTGCTGCACTTTTTTCCTCCTCTCATGGGATTTGTAACCGCCTGCGTCCAGAAACCCAACCTTCCATGGAACGGAGCCTGGCGTGCCTCGTGTCCGTCCAGGGTGCTCAGGATTCTCGAGGGCCATTGTGAGCTCGTCGTGCTCTCTGTCTGGAAAGAACGTCCCTTCCTGTGCTGCTTCGATATACTGCTTAAGCTTACTGACTGGTATGTCCATTTGTTCGTTCGTCCAAATGCACTTCCCTGTTTCAGGGTCCAAGGTTCCGCCAGCCCCGAAGAACCAAGTCCGGCAACGGTCTGGCCAGTTATTTGTCTCTGGTTCGATCCCTTTTTGAACCAGATCATTCTCAACCTTGGACCACTTAGGCCGGGCTACGAGGTAGCCACCTGACCCCGTGCGATGGTGAAGCTTCTTCTTCGCAGCATTTTGCTTGTTTGTCGCCGACATCTTCTGACTCTTTTCCGATGTCTTGTGGGCCACAAATGCGGGCCAGTGATCTCTGATCTTCTCATATCTGCCCTTGAATTCTGGTGTCTCATTATTTTCGACAAACTTAATATTCAGCTCTTTCTTCCACCTCCTGAATAGTTCTGCCATCCTCTTCAGAGCAAAAGACTTGATTAATTTCTCTTTAATTGGGTTCTCTGGATTATCCTCTGGCGGTAGGGTGAAATTTGACTTCAGCTCAGTCCAAAGATCATTTTTCTGCATATCATTGACATAAGACACCTCAGGGTCTTCTGTAGCCGGCTTAAACCATTGCTGGATGCTTATCGGGATCTTGTCCCTAACCAGAACCCCGCACTGAGCAACAAATGCGCTCTTTGTCCGGAGGGGTTCAATAGGTTGGCCATCGGGCGCGATTGTTGTGATCTCAAGCTTTTCATCCGAGCTCAACTTTTTCTTCGGGCCTCGTCTCTTTACCGAAGTTGTGCTCGATCCGAAGGGCTAGAAAAATGAACAAAGACCTAATTAATATGTGTACATACCAAAACAATGAATGCATCAATCAGCTAGTCGGCATAGGCTTAACTAATATATATACCTGGCCGGACGCGGTTCGGTCACCGGAGCCGTCATCACGGTCTCCTTCTTGCACCAGCATTGGGTCACCGGAGCCGTCCTCATGTTCTTCTTCTTGCACCGGCATTAGGTCACCGTAGCCAGCTTGTTCACCCTCTCCTTCTAGACCATCGGTTTCGTTGAGATAGTACGAGACGGCATCACTTCCTTCTGCGATTATCTCCCTCAACAACGCTTCTTTTGTTGCTTCGTCTAGGGCGGTGTCCATAGTTTCTACAAATATTTACAACATGGCAATTATTATTCAAACATGACAGATGGATATATTAGTGCCAAACGTAGAACTAGCTACCTAATCATAGTAAGCTATCGGGAGGGGGTATATATCGACAACGACGACACTACATCTATGTCCCTCGACGACCCTCGTTCCCGATTAAAAAAGAGGAAGAAGAAGAAAAAAAGAGGAGAAGAAAGAATAGAGGAGAAGAACCCTCGAACCCTCGAACCCTCGACCCCTAGACGACCCTCTTCTTCCTCTCATGTTCGAGAGGATCGCCGAGGGGTCGGGAGGTTGCGTAGTGTCAAAGGATTCAACAAAACCATGTCTTCATCATTAGGCAAAAGTAACATGTGCATGATGGTACGAAGCTCTTCAAAGTTGTTCTGGAACGGAGTCCCAGATAGGATAATTCGCTTTTTGGTACAAAGTTCAGAAAGAGGCTTCCGAATATCGCTATTTGGAAGGCCTTTGCTGAATTCGTACCAAAAGGCGGATTATTCTATCCGGGACTCCATTCCAACACAACTTTACAGAACTTCGTACCAACATGTCCTGGTTACTTCCGACTAATGATGAAGGCACGGATTTCTTCAATACTTTGACACTAGGAAACCTCTCTCGACCCCTCGGCGATCCTCGACCCCTCGAATCCTCGACGACCCTGGAACCCTTGACCCCTCGATGATCCTCTTCTTCCTCTCATGTTCGAGAGGATCGCCGAGGGGTCGGGAGGTTGCGTAGTGTCAAAGGATTCAACAAAACCATGTCTTCATCATTAGGCAAAAGTAACATGTGCATGATGGTACGAAGCTCTTCAAAGTTGTTCTGGAACGGACTCCCAGATAGGATAATTCGCTTTTTGGTACAAAGTTCAGCAAGAGCCTTCCGAATATCACTATTTGGAAGGCCTTTGCTGAATTGATACTAAAAGGCGGATTATTCTATCCGGGACTCCATTCCAAAACAACTTTGCAGAACTTCGTACCAACATGCCCTGGTTACTTCCGGCTAATGATGAAGGCATGGATTTCTTCAATACTTTGACACTAGGAAACCTCTCTTGACCCCTCGGCGATCCTCGACCCCTCGAACCCTCGACGACCCTGGAACCCTTGACCCCTCGACGATCCTCTTCTTCCTCTCATGTTCGAAAGGATCGCCGAGGGGTCGGGAGGTTGCGTAGTGTCAAAGGATTCAACAAAACCATGTCTTCATCATTAGGCGAAAGTAACATGTGCATGATGGTACGAAGTTCTTCAAAGTTGTTCTAGAACGGACTCCCAGATAGGATAATTCGCTTTTTGGTACAAAGTTCAGCAAGAGCCTTCCGAATATCACTATTTGGAAGGCCTTTGCTGAATTGGTACCAAAAGGCGGATTATTCTATCCGGGACTCCATTCCAAAACAACTTTGCAGAACTTCGTACCAACATGCCCTGGTTACTTCCGGCTAATGATGAAGGCATGGATTTCTTCAATACTTTGACACTAGGAAACCTCTCTCGACCCCTCAGCGATCCTCGACCCCTCGAACCGTCGACGACCCTGGAACCCTCGACCCCTTGACGATCCTCTTCTTCCTCTCATGTTCGAGAGGATCGCCGAGGGGTCGGGAGGTTGCGTAGTGTCAAAGGATTCAACAAAACCATGTCTTCATCATTAGGCGAAAGTAACATGTGCATGATGGTACGAAGCTCTTCAAAGTTGTTCTATGACGGACTCCCAGATAGGATAATTCACTTTTTGGTACAAAGTTCAGCAAGAGCCTTCCGAATATCACTATTTGGAAGGCCTTTGCTGAATTGGTACCAAAAGGCGGATTATTCTATCCGGGACTCCATTCCAAAACAACTTTGCAGAACTTCGTACCAACATGCCCTGGTTACTTCCGACTAATGATGAAGGCATGGATTTCTTCAATACTTTGACACTAGGAAACCTCTCTCGACCCCTCGGCGATCCTCGACCCCTCGAACCCTCGACGACCCTAGAACCCTCGACCCCTCGACGATCCTCTTCTTCCTCTCATGTTCGAGAGGATCGCCGAGGGGTCGGGAGGTTGCGTAGTGTCAAAGGATTCAACAAAACCATGTCTTCATCATTAGGCGAAAGTAACATGTGCATGATGGTACGAAGCTCTTCAAAGTTGTTCTGGAACGGACTCCGTGATAGGATAATTTGCTTTTTGGTACAAAGTTTAGCAAGAGCCTTCCGAATATCACTATTTGGAAGGCCTTTGCTGAATTGGTACCAAAAGGCGGATTATTCTATCCGGGACTCCATTCCAAAACAACTTTGCAGAACTTCGTACCAACATGCCCTGGTTACTTCCGGCTAATGATGAAGGCATGGATTTCTTCAATACTTTGACACTAGGAAACCTCTCTCGACCCCTCAAACCCTCGACGACCCTGGAACCCTCGACCCCTCGACGATCCTCTTCTTCCTCTCATGTTCGAGAGGATCGCCGAGGGGTCGGGAGGTTGCGTAGTGTCAAAGGAAACCCTAAATAGCTAGCAAGTATCGTGGGTGTGAGATACATGTGGCCTTCAGTGTCGGACACTACATCCACGTCCCACAAGTGACGTGGGCGTCGAAGCCCGCGCCACTTGTGGGATGTGGATGTAGTGTCCGACACCGACGGTACATGTATCTCACACCGACGATACTTTCTATTTAGAGTTTCTCCTCTACCGCTCAGCGACCCTCTCGACAACCCTCGTTCCCGATAAAATAAAGAGGAAGAGGAAGAAGAAAAAAGAAGAGAAGAAAGAATAGAGGAGAAGACTTCCTCTTCTTCCTCTCCTCTTCTTCCCCTTCTTCCTCGCCTCTCTCATGAATGTCCGGCGTTCTCGACCCCCCCCACGTGTCGAAGAAAAAAAAGAAAAAAAAGGAGAAGACGAAAGGAATGGAGGAGAAAAGAGAAAATAGAATATATATTCTATTTTTCTCTTCTTCTCCTCTTCTTTTTCTTCTTTTTTCTTCTTCTTATTTATTTCTCCTCGTCTTCCTCTCCCCTCTCGGCGACCCTAGACCCCCTCTCGACCCTCGACCCCTAGGCGACCGTCGACCCCTTTTCGACCCTCGACCCCTAGGCGACCATCGACCCCTCCCGATAAAAAAAAGATGAAGAAGAAGAAAAAAAGAGGAGAAGAAAGAATAGAGGAGGAGAAGCTCCTCTATTCTTTCTTCTCCTCTTTTTTTTCTTCTTCCTCTTCTTTTTTATCCTCTTCTTCCTCTCATGTTTTTCCCCGATAACATTTTTTTCTCCGAGATAGTGTTCCCGAGTGAACCGGAGGGGGACATTGGTCATATTTTCTACGAATGTTCTATATACATACATCCATCGATATCATTCCATACATACATATACATGTACATTATATATGAGCAAAAAAATATCAAAATTCTTCATACATACATCTACAGTATATATGAACAAAAATTATAAACTTTCTCCCCAACTCATACATACATACATACATACATACATCTACATCATATCAATATTTTGCAAATTAAGGAGCAGGGAAGGAAGGAGAGGATGGGGCGGTAGCTACCTCTCCCGGAGGGATCGGGGAGGAGACGCGGGCGGTCGGCGTCGGGGGCGACGGCGACGAGGACGGGCTCGGGGTCGGCGAGGGCGAGGGCGACGGCGGGGCGCGCTCGGCGGCGGTGGACGGCGGAGCTCGGGGGCGCGCGGGGCAGGAGCTCGGGGGCTCGGGGACGGCGGAGCTCGAGGGAGAGGGCGAGGGCGACGACGGGGCAGCTCGGGGTTGGCGACGACGGCGAGGCAGGGTGCGCTCGGGGGCGGGGCAGGGGCAACGGCGGCGATGGCGAGGCGAGCAGAGGGGCAGCCTGGCGGCGACGTCGGGGCGGGATCGAAGAAACTGTACCAAAATTTTCACAAGTGTGGCTTATATAGACGGAGCATTGGTCCTGGTTGGTGACACCAACCGTGACCATTGCCCCCTTTAGTCCCGGTTGGTGCCACCAACCGGGACCAAAGGCCTCTTTTCGGCAGCCCAAAGGGCGGGAAGCGAAGGCCATTGGTCCCGGTTGGTGGCACCAACCGGGACTAAAGAGGGCAATGGTCACGGTTGGTGCAGCGAACCGTGACCAATGCCACCTTTAGTCCCGGTTGGTGCCACCAACCGGGACCAATGCCCTTGTGCTGCCCCGCGCCCAAAAGTTTAGTCCCACCTCGCTAGTTGACAGCGCCCAACACCAGTTTATAAGCTCAGCTGCCTCCTCCCTCTCGAACTCCTCTGAACTGCAAGCC
Source organism: Triticum monococcum (assembly GCA_034509565.1). Classification (NCBI taxonomy): domain Eukaryota; kingdom Viridiplantae; phylum Streptophyta; class Magnoliopsida; order Poales; family Poaceae; genus Triticum; species Triticum monococcum. Next base: position 106,950,498 of record CM067842.1, on the reverse strand, counting down.
TATGGGCCTAATTTGACACTGCTTTGCCTGTGGGCCTATTGGGCCTTCTGCGGGCCTGAATCCTGGCCCATGTAGGGTTTCTAGTCGTATTCAGGCCGTGGAGGCCCAGTAGGTGGCATTTTTTTGGTTTTTTTTATTTCTACATTTTTTTGGTTTTTTATTTTTTTATTTCTACTTAAAACTAAATACTTACAGTTTTTTAGTGATTTCTTTTTGCTTTTAGGTCACAAAAATTATAAACTTTCTGTTAGTGCCATTAGTTTTAAATTTTAAATAGTTTAAATTTGAATTTTTAAAAATTTGTGTGAATCACTAGTTTATGAATAACTTTACTATAAAATTAGAATTTTTTCTATTTATTTTTTATTTCTACTTACAACTAAATACTTATAGTTTTTTAGTGATTTCTTTTTGCTTTTAGGTCACAAAAATTATAAACTTTCTGTTAGTGCCATTAGTTTTAAATTTTAAATAGTTTAAATTTGAATTTTGAAAAATTTGTGTGAATCACTAGTTTATGAATAACTTTACTATAAAATTAGAATTTTTTCTTCTTTGCTATTTATTTTTTATTTATACTTACAATTAAATACTTATAGTTTGATTTTAGGTCACACAAATTATATTCTTTTTGCTATTGAAGAATATTATAGTTTTATTTTAGTTGATCATAACATAATATTTTAATTGATTGTTTTTATTTTCATAAAAGTTTTGTAGTTCATTCTGTTTGCTATTAATTCATTCTTTGAGCTAAATGACTCTGAAATTGGAAAGCATTTCAAAATGAACTCTGAAAAGGTTGAAAGTTGGCATGGTATCATCATTTCACCCACATAGCATGTTCCAAAAAGTAGAGAGGGTTACGACAAAAACTTGATGCATCTCAAATGGACAATCACTTTCGAAGTATCAAAGTTTCAAACCATAAGACATGAAAGCATTTCAAATGAACTCTGAAAAAGTTGAAAGTTCGGATGGTATCATAATTTCACCCACATAGCATTTGCTTATTGCGGGAGAAAGTCTTCACTTTTTCTTCGCTTGTGTCATTTGCTTATTGCGCCGTAACCATGGATAATCTTCATTGTTTATCAGGATGCTTGGGTCAGCCTTGACATTGAAGGGAGGAATTTCATGAAACTTTTCATAATCTTCAGACATGTCTGTCTTGCCGTCCACTCCCAGGATGTCCCTTTTTCCTGAAAGAACTATGTGGCGCTTTGGCTCATCGTATGATGTATTCGCTTCCTTATCTTTTCTTTTTCTCGGTTTGGTAGACATGTCCTTCACATAGATAACATGTGCCACATCATTGGCTAGGACGAACGGTTCGTCAGTGTACCCAAAAATTTTCAGATCCACTGTTGTCATTCCGTATTGTGGGTCTACCTGCTGTACCCCGCCGCCTAACAGATTGACCCATTTGCACTTAAACAAAGGGACCTTAAAATCAGGTCCGTAGTCAAGTTCCCATATGTCCACTATGTAACCATAATATGTGTCCTTTCCGCTCTCGGTTGCTGCATCAAAGCGGACACCGCTGTTTTGGTTGGTGCTCTTTTGATCTTGGGCGATCATGTAAAATGTATTCCCATTTATCTCGTATCCTTTGTAAGTCAATACAGTCAAAGATGGTCCCCTGGACAACAAGTACAACTCATCACAAACAGTGTTGTCACCTCTGAGACGTGTTTCCAACCAACTGCTGAAAGTCCTGATGTGTTCACATGTAATCCAGTCGTCGCATTGCTCCGGGTGTTTGGAGCGCAGACTGTTCTTGTGTTCATCGACATATGGGGTCACCAAGGTAGAGTTCTGTAGAACTGTGTAGTGTGCTTGAGACCAAGAATATCCGTCCCTGCATATTATTGAGTCTCTTCCAAGAGTGCCTTTTCCAGTGAGTCTCCCCTCATACAGCGATTTAGGGAGACCTATCTTGTTAAGGCCAGGAATGAAGTGAACACAAAACCCGATAACATCCTTTGTTTGATGGCCCATGGAGATGCTTCCTTCTGGCCTAGCGCGGTTACGTACATATTTCTTTAGGACTCCCATGAACCTCTCAAACGGGAACATATTGTGTAGAAATATGGGCCCCAGGATGACAATCTCATCGACTAGATGAACTAGGACGTGCGTCATGATATTGAAGAAGGATGGTGGGAACACCAGCTCGAAACTAACAAGACATTGCGCCACATCACTCCTTAGCCTTGGTACGATTTCTGGATCGATCACCTTCTGAGAGATTGCATTGAGGAATGCACATAGCTTCACAATGGCTAATCGGACGTTTTCCGGTAGAAGCCCCCTCAATGCAACCGGAAGCAGTTGCGTCATAATCACGTGGCAGTCATGCCACTTTAGGTTCTGAAACTTTTTCTCTGGCATATTTATTATTCCCTTTATATTCGACAAGAAGCCAGTCGTGACCTTCATATTGAGCAGGCATTCAAAGAAGATTTCTTTCTCTTCTTTCGTAAGAGCGTAGCTGGCAGGACCTTTATACTGCTTCGGAGGCATGCCGTCTTTTTCGTGCAAATGTTGCAGGTCCTCCCGTGCCTCAGGTGTATCTTTTGTCTTCCCATACACGCCCAAGAAGCTTAGCAGGTTCACGCAAAGGTTCTTCGTCACGTGCATCACGTCGATTGAGGAGCGGACCTCTAGGTCTTTCCAGTAGGGTAGGTCCCAAAATATAGATTTCTTCTTCCACATGGGTGCGTGTCCCTCAGCGTCATTCGGAACAGCTAGTCCACCGGGACCCTTTCTAAAGATTACGTAGTGTAAATCATTAACCATAGCAAGCACGTGATCACCGGTGCGCATGGCGGGCTTCTTCCGGTGATCTGCCTCGCCTTTGAAAAGCTTGCCTTTCTTTCGACATTGATGGTTGGTCGGAAGAAATCGACGATGGCCCAGGTACACATTCTTCCTGCATTTGTCCAGGTATATACTTTCAGTGTCATCTAAATAGTGCGTGCATGCGTGGTATCCTTTGTTTGTTTGTCCTAAAAGGTTACTGAGAGCGGGCCAATCGTTGATGGTCACGAATAGCAACGCCTTAAGGTTAAATTCCTCCTGTATGTGCTCATCCCATGTACGTACACCATTTCCATTCCACAGCTGTAAAAGTTCTTCAACTAATGGCCTTAGGTACACATCAATTTCGTTGTCGGGTTGCTTAGGGCCTTGGATGAGAACTGGCATCATAATGAACTTCCGTTTCATGCACATCCAAGGAGGAAGGTTATACATACATAGAGTCACGGGCCAGGTGCTGTGATTGCTGCTCTGCTCCCCGAAAGGATTAATGCCATACGCGCTTAAAGCAAACCATACATTCCTTGGGTCCTTTGCAAACTCATCCCAGTACTTTCTCTCGATTTGTCTCCACTGCGACCCGTCAGCGGGTGCTCTCAACTTCCCATCTTTCTTTCGGTTCTCACTGTGCCATCGCATCAACTTGGCATGCTCTTCGTTTCTGAACAGACGTTTCAACCGTGGTATTATAGGAGCATACCACATCACCTTCGCAGGAACCCTCTTCCTGAGGGGCTCGCCGTCAACATCACCGGGGTCATCTCGTCTGATCTTATACCGCAACGCACCGCATACCGGGCATGCGTTCAGATCCTTGTATGCACCGCGGTAGAGGATGCAGTCATTAGGGCATGCATGTATCTTCTCCACCTCCAATCCTAGAGGGCATACGACCTTCTTTGCTGCGTATGTACTGTCGGGCAATTCGTTATCCTTTGGAAGCTTCTTCTTCAATATTTTCAGTAGCTTCTCAAATCCTTTGTCAGCCACAGCATTCTCTGCCTTCCACTGCAGCAATTCCAGTACGGTACCGAGCTTTGTGTTGCCATCTTCGCAATTGGGGTATAACCCTTTTTTGTGATCCTCTAACATGCGATCGAACTTCAGCTTCTCCTTTTGACTAATGCATTGCATCCTTGCATCGACAATGACCCGGCGGAGATCATCATCATCGGGCACATCGTCTGGTTCCTCTTGATCTTCAGTAGCTTCACCCGTGGCAGCATCATTGGGCACATCGTCTGGTTCCTCTTGATCTTCACCAGCTCCCCTCGTTGCAGCATCACCGTATTCAGGGGGCACATAGTTGTCATCGTACTCTTCTTCTTCGCCGTCTTCCATCATAACCCCTATTTCTCCGTGCCTCGTCCAAACATTATAGTGTGGCATGAAACCCTTGTAAAGCAGGTGGGAGTGAAGGATTTTCCGGTTAGAGTAAGACCTCGTATTCCCACATTCAGTGCATGGACAACAAATAAAACCATTCTGCTTGTTTGCCTCAGCCGCATCGAGAAACTCATGCACGCCCTTAATGTACTCGCGGGTGTGTCTGTCACCGTACATCCATTGCCGGTTCATCTGCGTGCATTATATGTAATTAAGTGTCCAAATTAATAGAAGTTCATCATCACATTAAAACCAAAGTGCATACATAGTTCTCATCTAATAACATATAGCTCTCGAGAGCAACTAATTAATTAAACCATACATTGAAACTATGTAAAACATTTCAATGCGAAAACAAATGCAATCATAATCGCAACCAAGGTAACAATTGATCCAATGGCATAATGATACCAAGCCTCGGTATGAATGGCATATTTTCTAATCTTTCTAATCTTCAAGCGCATTGCATCCATCTTGATCTTGTGATCATCGACGACATCCGCAACATGCAACTCCAATATCATCATCTCCTCCTCAATTTTTTTATTTTTTCCTTCAACAAATTGTTTTCTTCCTCAACTAAATTTAACCTCTCGACAAGGTCGGTTGGCATTTCCGATTCACATACATCCTAGATAAATAAAATCTATGTCACGTTGGTCGGCATAATTTTCATAAACAATAAATGTACCAATAGTTATAAAGATAATATACATACCAAATCCGAATCATAGACAGGACGAGGGCCGACGGGGGCGGATACCAAAACCATCGCACTATATAAGATGCAATAAAAATGTAAGAAAATGATACAAGTATCTATCTAAACATACAAGTAAGAATATTTTTCCTTTCAAAAAGAAGATAAGAACAAGAGGCTCACCACGGTGGTGTCGGTGATGAGATCGGCGCGGGTGATCGACGGCGGTGAAGATGGGGACGGGGCGTGACGGACTGCTAAATCTAGACAAATCTCGAGGAAAATGGAGCTTGGAGGTCGAGCTTCGAGAGGAGAAAGCTTAAGTAGTGTGGCTCGGGCATTCCATCGAACACCTCATGTGCATAGGAGGTGAGCTAGAGCACCACAAAGCCCTCTCCCCCTCGGCCAGAAAAAATAGAGCACTGTGTTCTACTCTTGCGCGAGGGGGTATATATAGGCACCTCATTGGTCCCGGTTGGTGGCATGAACCGGGTTTAAAGGGGAGCCTTTGGTCCCGGTTCAAGCCACCAACCGGGACCAATGGTGGTGGGCCAGGAGGGAGGCCCATTGGTCACGGTTCATCCCACCAACTGGGACCAAAAGGTCCAGATGAACCGGGACCAATGGCCCACGTGGCCCGGCCGGCCCCCTGGGCTCACGAACCGGGACCTATGCCCACATTGGTCCCGGTTCTAGACTGAACCGGGACTAATGGGCTGATGCGGCCTGGACCATAGCCCTGTTTTCTACTAGTGTCAAGTGGTCCAGGTATGTTACCGATAGCACCCGAAACCTTTCCGGTGACCAAAACGGGACTTGCCATATATAAATCTTTACCTCCGGACCATTCCGGAACTCCTCGTGACGTCCGGGATCTCATCCGGGACTTCGAACAACATTCGGTAACCACGTACATACTTTCCCTATAACCCTAGCGTTATCGAACCTTAAGTGTGTAGACCCTACGGGCTCGGGAGTCATGCAGACATGGCCGAGACAACTCTCCGGTCAATAACCAACAGCGGGATCTGGATACCCATGTTGGCTCCCACATGCTCCACGATGATCTCATAGGATGAACCATGATGTCAAAGATTCAATTAATCCCGTATACAATTCCCTTTGTCTAGCGGTATAGTACTTGCCCGAGATTCGATCGTCGGTATCCCGATACCTTGTTCAATCTCATTACCAGCAAGTCTCTTTACTCGTTCCATAACACATCATCCCGTGATCAACTCCTTGGTCACATTGTGCACATTATGATGATGTCCTAACGAGTGGGCCCAGAGATACCTCTCCGTTACACGGAGTGACAAATCCCAGTCTCGATTCGTGCCAACCCATACGACACTTTCGGAGATACCCATAGTGCACCTTTATAGCCACCCAGTTACGTTGTGACGTTTGGCACACCCAAAGCAGTCCTACGATATCCGGGAGTTGCACAATCTCATGGTCTATGGAAACAATACTTGACATTAGAAAAGCTTTAGCATACGAACTACACGATCTTGTGCTAGGCTTAGGATTGGGTCTTGTCCATCACATCATTCTCCTAATGACGTGATCCTGTTATCAACGACATCCAATGTCCATGGTCAGGAAACCGTAACCATCTATTGATCAACGAGCTAGTCAACTAGAGGCTTACTAGGGACATGGTGTTGTCTATGTATCCACACATGTATCTGAGTTTCCTATCAATACAATTCTAGCATGGATAATAAACGATGATCATGAACAAGGAAATATAATAATAACCAATTTATTATTGCCTCTAGGGCATATTTCCAACAATATAAACCGAGGGGTGAGGACCGTCCATGAAAATTTATACACATACGATATCATGGTAGATCACATGTACTCTATACCCCTCGAAATCAATATGATCAAAGCATGACGTAGGGTATTAGCTCTTCGAGAGCGCCCGAACCCTGCGTAAACATATATGTCGCCCTTGTTACCATCGTGCCAAGACTACGAGCTTGGGACAATATGCTGACGACAAAAGGTGTGCCGACGACTTTTTATCGGGGTCATCGGCATACCTCGAGCTAAGCCGACATAAAACCATCGATAAAGTCGGGCCATTGGCAAAGCTGGAGATATGTTGATGGGAGCTGTCGGCAAAGAACTGGTCGTCGGCATATATTCACTACAGTGAGGAATACCGCGACATATCTATGACCGTCAGCAGACGGATGGCTGACGTTGTCATATGTATTCCGACGGCCCTGGCGGCGGCCGTCGGCATAGTTTTTATCCTATATTATTTTTGACAAAATAAATCCTTTTTTGTTTTTTAATCTTTTAATTTAAATATGACTTATCTAAACTTAACATATAAAAATTATATATCAATTTGGGATAGAAATTTTCAAAGATTAATAATATCCACTTTCTTTATGTTTTTGAATATATTAAAAATGCAACCTCATGTGCTTTTGCAAATAGGTCCTTATGCTTTGTCAAAATCACCAGAAGTTCATACTTGATGGGTTTTGACAAATTATATATATTTTGATCAGAATCTTGAAAGGATTCTATTGGTAGATTATGCTTACAAATTTGAACAAAATAAAATCATGTTTGCTTCAAATTTGCAGAAAACACCCTCTTGTTTTGACTTTCTAGTCTATTTTTCATTCCTTGGCCAAATGAGACAAATTTTATATCTATTTGCATCAGCAGGTTTCAAGGATTACAGAAATAATATTTTTATGCATGAGTTGCAACTAACGGAGGTTCGACACTTAGAGGGGGAAACTACCACCAAGGGTAACCCAGGGGGAATCTTGTGATAATTTGGGCTCAAACTTTGTTTTTCACGTTCCTATAAGCTAGCTTTGCAAAACCATGCAGAGAAGTCCACTGGTGAAACGTTGTTCATCGCCGGTCGAAGCCCTAGATCTCCTGGTAAAACGGGTCAGCGTTAGGCCCATCCGAGGTCTTTAGAGGGTAGCACTCCCACCCAAACATGCATTGTGTCCCAATACATGTCTAAAAGTGCGGTGAATGGTTTAAACAGGTAATACACAGCTCTGTAGTGTGACCCGCTTCATGGACAGAACTAATGCATGCACTTAGAGTAGGAAACTATCGCCACGGGTAACCCAAAGGGAATCTTGTGATAACTTTGGCTCAAACTTTGTTTTTCACGTTCCTATGGGCTAACCTAGCAAAACCAGGTAGAAAAGTCCATTGGTGGAACGCCGTTCGTTGCCGGTCAAAGCCCTATATTTCCCGGCTAAACGGGTTAGGGTTAGACCACTCCGGGATCTTGGGAAGGTAGCAATCCGACAAAACTTGCAATCGTCCTAATACATATCTAAAAGTGTGGTGGGCGGGGGGGGGGGGGGGGGGGGGTTCAAACACCCAATACGCAGCTCCGGAGTGTGACCCCCTTCATGGACAGAACTAACGCATGCACTTAGAGTAGGAAACTACCGCCACGGGTAACCCAAAAGGAGTCTCGTGATAACTTTGGCTCAAACTTTGTTTATCATGTTCCCATGGGCTAACCTAGCACAACCAGCTAGAAAAGTCCATTGGTGGAACGCCATTCATCGCCGGTCAAAGCCCTATATTTCCGGGCCAAATGGGTCAGGGTTAGACCACTCCGGGATATCTTTGTTTTTCATGTTTTTATGGGCTAACCTAGCACAACCGGGTAGAAAAGTCCATTGTTGGAACATCGTTCATTGCCAGTCAAAGCCCTATAATTCCCCGTCAGACGGGTCAGGATTGGGCCGGTCGGGGGTCTTTGGAGGCTAGCAATCCAACCAAAACTTGCATTGTGTCCTCATACGTGTTGAAAAGTGTGGTGAGAGGCTTAAACACCGAATAAACAGCTACAGAGTGTGACCCTCTTCTTGGACGGCAATAACACTGAGGAAACGTTCAACGATTCTGTCTTCTTTTCTGAATTGTTTGGATTGCTTACCACATGTGTCACGTGGTAGTTCAAGCTTTCTGTTGTTGCATGAATAAGTGTCTCAACTTTCTACTAACTTTCGTACAAATTTTATTAAGATTGAGACACTTATTTTGGGACGGAGGGAGTATGTGGTAATTTTTCATAAATTTTAGAGATGTAGAAGTAAATTAATTCCTTTGCATGAAGGGATAACACATACCTAAGGATGTTACAGCAGAGAAGATATATATTGCATTTGATAAATAATAACTAACAGAAAAAACTAATTCATCAATCTCAATGAAAAGTACTGCCGGTACGTAGTTGGCTAGTAGCCCAACAAGGATTACAGCACAAATGAAGGAAATGAACCAACAAGCTAAAAACTTAGTGAAAAAGAGACTAGAAATTAAGGAAGATCAAAAGGCAAACCCAAAAAGCACGACTGAATATGTAGTCTCCACCCTTGAGAGATCATCAACCGGTGTAGGGCTCGTTGACGAACCCGCACTTCTTCCTGATCTGGCCGTTGGTGCTGTTCTTCACCTCGATATTGCCCATCTTCACCATGGCATCCTCGAAATGTCTGTACCACAAAAAATCTCCGATCAACCACCAAGTGTACTTTTCCACCAACTCCTTGGTCTTTGGTGACGTCATGAGCGCCGCGTCGGAGGTGAAGAGCGCTTTGCGATCCATCACGTTCCTGTAGTACTAGCTGTCCAACACTTCGGGGGTCTTGTAGTCCTGCGGCACCATGGGATCACTACCGGCGGAGCAGTCCTGGGTCAGCTTCCCAGCGTACATGGCGTCCATCGACGTGGTGGAGTTGTTGTTGGCCGGCGGCTGGAGACGGTCACAGAAGGAGGAGCAGTGCGAGCGGCCGATGCTGTGCGCGCCGGAAAGCGCAACCATGTCGGTTTGGCTGAGTCCCTTCTTGGCGAATATTTGTGTGAGGGTAGTGAGGTTGGCGAAGGGTGGGGGCTGGTTGGGGAGGGTCTCGTCTTTGAGGGACACGAATCCGTCGTAGCGGCCGGCTGGCATGGTGAAGTTTATTTTGTAGCCGCTGAGTAACTTGCTGGCGTCACGGCCTGCAAAGGCGAGGATGTCGGCGCAGGAGACGACACCCGAACATCTTTCCTCGATCTTCTTCTTGGCCGCCTCTATCACTTCGAAGCCACGCAGGCTCAGGTTTGGGATACCGAGCATCTCCGGTTCCGGCTTGCCGGCGACTTTGTTCAGCAGGACAGAGGCATCGCAACCCTGAAAGCCACGCCCCAGTAAGTAACATGCGTGCATGCAATGGTACCATAGTTAGCTTCTGAATCGTGGAGTGCACAACTAGGCGTATATCGATCTCTCAAACTTCACTTACGTTTGTATGCATATATGTGTACCTGGACAAAGCAGTCGTGGAAGAAGAGGCGGATGAGCCCGGCCTTCACGCCGGCGGTGGCGTTGCGCACGGCGTCCAGCACGATCTTCTCCGTGTTAGGGCACTTGTTATCGTAGTAGCCGACCTTGAGCCCAATGGCAGGTGGAGACGGGGTAGGGCTAGAAGCCGGTGGGGGCGCGGGCGTGGTGGCAGTGGGGGTGGGATAGACCGGGGTAGGAGGAGGGTTCGGCGGGAGAGTAGGAGGTGGGGTAGGGCTCGTCGGAGGAGAAACCGGTGGGGGCATGGCCGGCACGGTGGGAGTGAGGGTGGGATAGCCCGGGGTAGGGCCAAGGCTAAGGCTGGGCGGAGGAGTAGCCGGTGGTATGATGGGAGTGGGGTTGGGATATGTGTCGCCGTAGCCGGATGCTTGGCAGGCCACGGAACCGAGCACGGCGAGCACGGCGAGAAGGGCGAGCTTTACCATCTTCCTCTGCTCGGGTCAACTACTCTTGCTCGATCGAGGGAAGATGGGATGAAGGAAACTGGCTGTTCCGCATGCGTATTTATAGCCTCACGGGGGAAATCGCATGCATGTGTAATCCGGGCGTTTGGAGCGCACGTTTGTGATGAGTCAACCAGCTGCCGGCCCCAAACGTGCTGACCACACTGCAAGTTGATGATATGTGTGACGCGGTGGCAGTGGCACGAAGATTGATAGCGACTACGCAGCCATGATCGATTGCATATATGCGTCGGCACGTTAGCAAATCAACCTGGCCGGTATATTACGACCCAAATGACAAGTCCACACATCAAGTGTGTGGCACTCCAGTCTTGACGTTTTTTTTATGGTAATTCTAATTTCAGTGACACATTATAAGTTTATGTCAAAAGTGAACTGCAGCATGAACCACGAAGTTGTCATTCTTACCAATTAAAATTGTCATCCTCGCGTAACTAAGCTTGTTATAGAAAACGTTTGAGGTTATCACCTGACGAAGGAGTGGTGCGACTGCAGTTTTTTCATCATTATATATCCCCGTGCCTCCTAATTGTGCGCCCAAAAAAAGCGTATCCTACTGGTAATAAACCAGTGGCGTACCCAGCAATGAAATGAAGGGTGTGCACACTCTAATTTTTTTTCTACTAATCCAAGTGTCAGACAAAATATGGCAAAAATAATAACATGAATAGCTCAATTCAAATTTCACAACAATTTAGTTCACAAAATATATCTCAAATATGCGAAATTACAATACAAATAGTCTTACACAAAAGAAGCATAAGTAGAAAATTACATCACTAGGTAACTCTACGTTTTTGCATTGCCATGAAAGCATCAACTATGTCATCTTCACTTACTTTCATGAACACGTCTCGTTCAATAAATGTCACCAAGCAATCATTCAAGCGATCATCACTCATAGTAGTCCTCAACTTACTTTTCACTAGATTCATTGCTGAAAATACTCTTTCAACACCCGCCGTCGCCACCGGTAAAATCAATATCAATTTGATGAGTAAGTAGACCGAATCATAAAGAACATGCTTCTTTGTTGCAACAAGCATAATAGAGAGCTCACCAATATTACTTGCATTTCTAAACCTATCATCTTGTCTCATATCATCAATGAAAGTAGTAAGTTGAAATTCTAGCCTTATCAAATCTGTGCTTGATATGTCCATGGGATAGAATTCAGCAAGTCTCATTACCTTGAGTGCATCATAAGAAGCAAATGAGTTGATTGGATTCAAAGCCGACATGCAAATAAGCAACTCCGTATTAACCTCATCAAACCGATTGTCAAGCTCTTGAATGGTTTGATCAATGACACCAAGATATACCTCTCTTCTATAACGATCATCATTTGTTTGTACTTCATAATACCGACGTGATCTTCCATAATGCTCATAAGTATCCTCCCACAAAGGAACTTGAATGTCATGTTTGTTGCAAAATAAGGTTAGCTTTGCAAGAAATTCTTCCCAACCATGAGACCTCAAGTGTTGCATTCTACTCTTTGCCAAACTAACAAGTGTCATTGCATTAACAATATCTTGATCTCTCTTTTGCAAAGATTTGGACAACTCATTTGTATAGCCAAGAATAACAAGCATCAAGTGAAGATTGAAAACAAAGTCAAATGATTCAATGGCTTGAGCAACTCCACGTATTCTTGTCCACTCACGTTTTTGTGAAGGATCCTTTCCAATAGCATCAAGTACTTCAAGGATTGTGGAATACATGCTAACAATGTGCATAATGGTTTTAAAATGAGAACCCCAACGAGTATCGCCGGGTCTAGCTAGTCCCATCTCTTGATTTAGCCCACTTCCACTTTCAATCTCACCCATTTCAAGTGCTTCCAAAACCTTTTGAGCTCTAACATCTCGAAGCATGTCATGGCGCTTACAAGAAACTCCAACAATATTGAGCAAGTAAGAAACATGATCAAAGAACCACAAACATGGTTCATTTTCGTTTGCCACGGCTATAAGAACCAACTGAAGTTGATGTGCAAAACAATGGATGTAATAGGCAGAGGGTGACTCATTCATGATCAATGTTTTCAACCCATTAATCTCTCCTTTCATGTTGCTTGCCCCATCATATCCTTGCCCACGCATTTGACTAGGAGTCAAATGATGATCTTTAAGCAAAGTTTGAATTGCATCCTTAAGTGACAATGAAGTTGTATTGGCAACATGAACAACTCCAAGGAACCTCTCACATCCTCTTCCCGATTTGTCAACAAATCGTATGCAGAGAGCAAGTTGTTCTTTATGAGATGCATCACTAGACTCATCAGCTAGGATTGCATAGTGGTCATCACCAATATCTTCAATAATTCTTTTAGTTGTTTGCACCGCACAACATTCAATTATTTGATTTTGTATCTTTGGACTAGTCAAGATGCAATTCCCAGGAGCATTGTTCAAAACAAGTTTATTAACTTCTTCATCATTTTCCGAAAGCCACTTAAGAAGTTCAACAAAGTTCCCCCTATTGCTAGATTCTTCACTCTCATCGTGTCCACGAAATGCCAATCCTTGGTTCAAAAGAAACCTCAAGCATCTAAGTGAATAAGTCAGCCTAGCCTTGTACATAGGCAAATCCTCTTTATCCACCCTCACCATTATGTTATCAATTGATGGTTGGGGTGCCACAAATAAATTGTACTTCTCTTGAGCTTTGTTGTGAATGCTGTTAATACCACCCTCATGTTTGTCTAATGCATCAGGCTTATACCAATTTTTCCAACCACCTTTAACAAAGGCATCACCCTTAGGCCCCCCATTCGATTTGCCTTTGAACAAATAACACACAAAGAAAAATGCAGCCTCATATTTGACACTATATTCTAGCCATTTGTAGTTCTCAAACCAAACAAAGTTGAAGTGTCGATTTTTACCATACATTTTCTTGACTTCAAAGTTGTGTGCATATGGTTGGACTGCATTCTTTGCAATGTACCGTCTCCGAACTTCGTCTTGATCATTAACATCATAATCTGAAATAGGAATCCTTTCCCCTGGATCAGGTGGAAGCCTTTGAATATTATAGGACCTTGCATGTGGATGTTGGGGTGATGGTTGCCGTGGCGCTTCGTCATCAATATCAATGTCAATCTCAGCATCGGAATAGACTGGAGGTGGATCAATATCAATGCCAATCTCTGCATCCGAATGGACTGGAGGTGGATCAATATCAGGTTCAGGTTGCTCTTCGGCTGCAACCTTTCTTGTTTTTGCCTCATAATTCCGGAAAAAAGACTTAATGTCACCATTCCTCTTCATCTTCAGTTCTACAATTAGAACATAATGTCAGCAAGTCAGCAAGACAGCAAAACAAAACAAAAAATGGCACACGTCCCAGTTTTCAAACATACATTTGTTTCAGAAACAACACTACAAAGCCGAAGCATTACAGTTACAGACATCATATAAGAAACGAGATCTAGCAGTCTCATTTGTCGCAGTGCAATGAGCAGTCCGGGTCACCTAACTCACCCACGACCGGGGCAGGGAGCGCTAGAGCAGGCGAGGACCGGGGGAGACGAGAGGCCGGAGCAGATCCTCCACAGACCGGAGCAGCGGCGGCCGTCTGCCGTCTGATCCGGTCGGCGCGACGGCGCCTTGGCAGGGCAGCTTGGGAGGTGAAGCTGCTCTTGGCGAGTGGCGACGGGAAGGAGCTCCAGCCTCCAGCGGCGGCGGCCGAGCGAGAGCGCCGACCGGCGGCGGCGACCGAGCGCTAGCAGGGAGCGGGCGAGTGGCCGAGGTGGTCCTGTGCGCTGCGGCTCCGCCTCTCTCGCTCGCTCAGATGGGGAAAAGGATGAGGTGGGCCTGGCCGCTAGGCTCATTAGTCAATAGTCAAAGGCAATATATGTATATATCTATAAAAAATTCTCAGATTTCTGGGTGTGCCACGGCACACCCGGCACACCCGCTGGTTCCGCCAATGTAATAAACTACATACAGGAGAAGTTGAGTATCCCTGTTTTGTTTATTATACTACTACTACTACAAGTAGAACCCTGATTTCATTTGCAAGCTAGCTAGTAGGATAACACACAGGCTGACATACAACAGCTTCACGGATATATATATATATATATATATATATATATATATATATATATATATATATATATATATCTTATTGTGTTACTATTCATCATCCAGGATGCAGAATAAGTTATTCTTTACTTGAAGTAATTTTATGATCGCTTCATAAATAAATTACGTTTGAAATACAAATAGTTACATTCATATTGATTCACTACGTAAAATATGGTATAAGAAAACAAAAAAAATAAGTTATAAGGTCAGAAATATCGCATTTTATGTATGTTTTACATTATGTTTTTAGGTTCGTAATTTTACGTGACATAAAATATTTTTACAGTGAGTACATATTTTCTTACGTTCTCTTTTTACGTATGAAATAAGACAAAATTTACGGAACCTAAAAATAAGATGCATTGACGTCAAACTAGAAAGGATGAAGAATAACTATTCCTCATCCAGAGTGACGAATAGCGCGACCCTATATATATATATATATATATATATATATATATATATATATATATATATATATATATATATACCCAAATTCAGTTCCTTTGTCGGTGCGTGTGGATGTGGACCGTGTTAACTCCAAAGAATATATGAAAGCTATCTCTGTGCATAATGAGATATGGCACGCTACATGACTATACGCTGCTATACCTTTGTTAGATGATTTCCTGAGCCTCAATGTTATTAGCACTTTATGATGTTACGGCTGTTACAGCTACATATTAATTTCAGCTATTCTATTATTTTCTTCAAACAAACAAGCTGGACCCACACTCTGTTAAGTGAAACACTTCTCTTCACATGTGTGATAAAGAGCATTCTTGAGAGGCGTCACGTGCCATCGATTCTATTCGATCTCACGGCCAAGATATAAAATTTTTGTGCCAAATTTTCAGAATAACCAATTTTCACGCCCACGCATCCATAATCACCCCTTATCCCGAAATAATTGCCCCAAGCCAACTCATCTCACAACAATACCCATCTCTCGTGCATCGTCCCTCCGCAGCGCCATCCTCGTCATTCTTCTTGCTATCCCAGCTCCCTCCCCCGCCAGACTACCTCTGCTCCACATCGCGGGGCACCATTCCACCCGTAGGCCTCGTGGGGACTAGCCCATGAGCTGCTCGCGGAGGACCTTGCAAACTGCATAGTCATTGTGTTTATCTCTAGCGGGATTTGACCCGGCTTCACCTGCAACTGTGGCCTGATGTTGACCTTGTCGAAGCATCCTCTATTCAAGAAGGAAGCAACCAAGAGTGGAGTACAACAGGATTCGCCCACCCCCATCTTCATCTGACCTAATGTTTGAATATTCTCCTCATAATACTATACAACCTCTGCGTAATTAGTTGATTTCCAACATAATTGTTCTCCATAATTTGCGTGAGCCATCTATGTCAAATATCTTAGTCTATCCCATGTTTGTGGGTGTGATTTTGTGTCGTTCATTCCGTATTTGATCACTAAATCCTCGCCTTTTTTGCCTCTTTGGTGTCGGCAAAGAACTGGTCAATGGCATATATTCACTACGCAGAAGGAGACCGTCGACATATCTATGGACGTCAGCATATCGACATGTAGGCCGATGGATGGCTGACGTTGTCATATGTATGCCGACGGCCCTGACGGCAACCGTCGGCATAGTTTTTATCCTATTTTATTTTAAATGTTTAAATCATTTATGTTTTTATTTTTAATTCAAATCTGACTTATCTAAACTTAACCATATACAGATATATATCAATTTGGGACAAAATTTTTCATTGATTAATAATATCCACTTTGTTTATGTTTTTGAATATGTTAAAAATGCAACCTCATGTGCTTTTGCAAATAGGTCCTTATACTTTATCAAAATCAAAAGTAATTCATACTTGCCTGGATTTTGACAAATTTTGTATTTTTTTATCACAATCTTGAAAGGATTCTATTGGTATACCATGTTTCCAAATTTGAACAAACTAAAATCATGTTTGCTTCAAATTTGCAGAAAACACCCTCTTGTTTTGACTTTCTAGCATATTTTCCATTCCTTGGCCAAATGAGACAAGCTTTATATCTATTTGCATCAACAAGTTTCAAGGATTACAAAAAATAATGTTTTTACACATGAGTTGCAAATCACGAAGGTTCGACACTTGGAGGGGGAAACTACCACCACGGGTAACCTGGAGGGAATCTTTTGATAACTTGGGCTCAAACTTTTTTTCACATTCTTATGGACTAGCTAGCTTTGCAAAACCATGTAAAAAAGTCCATTGGTGAAACGCCGTTCATCGCCGGTCGAAGCCCTATATCTCCTGGTCAAACAGGTCAGGGTTAGGCCCATCCGGGGTCTTTGGAGGGTAGCATTCCCGACAAAACTTGCATTGTGTCATAATACACGTCTAAAAGTGTCGTAATACATGTCTGTAGTGTGACCAGCTTCATAGACGGCACTAATGCATGTACTTAGAGTAGGAAATTGCCGCCACGGGTAACCCAAAGGGAATCTTGTGATAACTTTGGATCAAACTTTGTTTTTCGTGTTCCTATGGGCTAACCTAGAACAAGCAAGTAGAAAAGTCCATTCGTAGAACGCCGTTCGTCGTCGGTCAAAGCCCAATATTTCCCGGCCAAATGGGTGAGGGTTAGGCCACTCTGAGATCTTCGGAGGGTAACAAGAAAACCGGTATTGTGTCCTCATATATATCTTAAAGTGTGGTGCTGGTGGTGGGACGGGGGGTTAAACACCGAATACAGAGCTCCGGTGTGTGCCACCTTCACAGACGGCACAACTACTTGCACTTAGGGCGGGAAACTGCCACCACGTGTAACCCGGAGGATATCTTGTGATGACTTGGGATCAAACTTTGTTTTTCATGTTCTTATGGGCTAACCTAGCACAACCAGGTAGAAAATTCCATTGCTGGAACACCGCCAGTTGCCGGTCAAAGCCCTATAATTCCAGGTCAAATGGGTCAGGATTAGAGGGGGTCTTCGGAGGCTAGCATCCCACCAAAACTTGCATTGTGACCTCATACATGTCAGAAAGTGTGGTGAGAGACTTAAACACCCAATACACAGCTCCAGGGTGTGACCCTCTTCACGAAAGGCAATAACACCGAGGAAACGTTCAACAATTCTATCTTTTTTTGAATTGTTTGGTTTGCTTACCACATGTGTCTCCGATGAGCTCTTCCTCTCACGCTGACGACCGGTCTCAGTGACGACCTCACGCTGCTGATCATGGTGTACCTTCTTCTTGAGGAGACTCGGCCGAAGCAGCTGCGCTCCTGTGTGGTCCACACCAACTGCGCCGCCCCGCAGTGCCCTTGCTCCCCTATTTGTGGCGCCGCAGTCGTGGCCTCCGGTGCACTACCCACCTCAGTCAGCTCCCGCTAGCCAAGCGCCTCCGGACTGCAATTGCCAGTGCCGGCATGGCCACGCCGGCAATGGTGGTCATCAGCACAATGGCAGAAACGGTGGTTAGCCACACCCCCCCCCCCGCATCACTAGCCGACTTCGCCATAGAGCACGGGTCACAACCCATGGACAGGGGTTGTGCGCTCTTATACCATGCATGTGTCAGACCCTCGATCCTGAGTCTCCTCGGGCCCGTCTGGCCACGCACACTATAAGAATCTTGTTAATCCATGACGGATTCAGTCCGTCACAGACCTGTGAAGAACTGTCGTGGAAGGGCAGCTATGACGGATTTCAAATCCGTCATGTATATCGCGTCATAATTTAACAACTGTATACTCCATGACGGATCTTGGCTGTCATGGATGGCACTTAACGGACATGCTCAGAATGTCGTTAACTTTTCTACCACGTCAACATCTTACATGGCGGCCCATGTAGTAATCGGCCATTTAATTTTTTTGGCCCATTAAATTTCAGCCAGGTCCACGAGCGACAGCCCATATAGTAGTAATGAACCCAAATAGAATTTACACCAATTAATCTCAGCTAAGGCCCACTATTTTTTATCCAAAACAGTGGCCCATCTCTCATTTGTCATCCATGTAAATTTTAAGCCAATAACAATTTGACAGATTCTTCAAAAAATTGACAGAAAATATATACGCAGGTCATTAAAAATGATAATTACATACACATCCAAAAATACAACTCTACATGAGCAAAAAAAAGAAACAAAAGGTAAATTTTACAAGCATGTCTCGAAGAACACTATGCTAATCTATAGCCATCTTGTCGCAGATCCACCCATCCATGTCAAAGTCGTCAGAACACATGTCTGCTGTTGAAAATGCTCCCACAAATCAATATCTGCCACATGATGAAAATTTGTCACTTTTAAAAATATTATAACCAGTAGGTGAACTAGAAGTAGCATACTATACGCCATCAAGTTATATATATTTTTCACTCCCAAGATGCAAAGTAGTGCAACAAATTTGATCCAACGTGAAAAAGAAACAACTAGTGGCAACTAGTATCACAATAAATAAAACTTGTGGCAACTAGTATCCCACGGCCTAATCATATCAACACATTTACAACATTAGATATTTGTAGATAAGGAATAGATAGTAGTAGAAATAAGAGAATTAGAAAAAACATAAAAAATGAATTACATGTTGTCAAGTTGGCGTATAGTAAGCAAAGCAACAAAATGCACATCACAGAAATCCAAGTACAACAGCAGCAGCCGTTGAGGACATAAATCAGTCCACAATGTCTTAAGTGACCAACTGAGTTCTTAAAATATGATTCAAATGCATACAAACTGAACTAAGGAACGAGGTACAGTCGGTGGCCGTGCATTACCTTTCCTTTCTTCATGATGGACTTGACAGAATGGCCCTTAAGCAAATTTCAGAAACCTCATACTCAACTACAAGGAAAAAATTCACATATGCACTACATTCATATTGACTTTAAATTCACAGCCCATTGAAATATGCACAACATAAGTACCATTCAACATATCAATTAACACAACAATTTACTTAGTAAGAGAAAGAGAAAAGTATGCTCTGGCCCTATCATTTTGAGTATAAATTGAATCATAGCCAAAGACAACACAGAAAAAACCATTCATACACAATTGAACATACAATACTCAAACATGCTCGTTGTTTCTAGGGCAAAATGATTGCTCACTAATGATGTCGATGAACATATATATATATATTTATATATAATTAACAAAGCCCATGTATGATAGGTTTTTAAGAACAAAAGTCACAATAAGAGTCTGTAAAAAATTTACAGAGAATGGATGACTAGCATGATGGCCAACTAGCACCAGTTGACAATAAATCAAACACACATTTACAATGTAAATTTTTGCACAATCAAGTACATCACTAATATATAAAACAGCTAGATGGCATCAGCATGTATACACGAGAAGCTTCTGTATACACAGATATATCCAGCAACTTCAGTTTATGGTCTAAATCTTTTTTGCAGAACACCTTTTAACATTACTTATTCAAACACACATCTGTCATGTTTCTTTCATTCCGCACCCAACCAAACACAAGTGCACTGTACATCAATTAACAATGCATGTTACCATATAAACGTCAGAACGCTTCGTGTTATACTAACAGTAACCATGCGTGCAAAAAAAATCTAGGAATATAAAAGTAGCAAATTCTATATTTAGATCCAGCGTCTGTAGACACATCCGCCATAGCAGAACCAAATAACAAGTGGGTGTGGAAAGGGGTAAAACTCACGCTGCATATCTGCTGTTGTGTGCACTCACCGCAGCTGCCCTGATCCTTACTTTGTTGAGCGTGTTCATCGGCCTCCAGTTCAATGCGTCGAGCCAGCAACAAGTGGACACTGGGTTCGCCGCCACCTCCAGTGAGTCGTCGCGGACTCACGGTAGACCGGCCACCGCAGATACGCTCTGCTGCAACAAGCAGAGTGTTGGGTTGAGCTCCATGCCGGATCTAGCGCACCCAAGATGCCACTGTCATCGCTTCCTAGGTTGCTGCCGCCATCGAACTCGCGTGATCTGCAACACAGCACACAGGCTTCGGATCATCCATCGTTATGCAGCAGGGGGTGGAGGAGTGTGGGGCCAGCGGTAAAGGTAGAGCATAGGGTGGAGGAGGAAGAGGTGCCATCGGGAGTGGGAGTGGAGGAGGTACGGAAGAGATGGGGGAGGATAGAGGACGCGGCCGGGGGTGGTGAAAGGAGGGGCGCCGGATGGAGAGGGTGCAGTGGAGGGAGAGGAGGGGGATCGGGGATGGGGATGATGGGGCGGCGGCGGTGGCGGAGGGAGAAAGATATTGGGGAAGACAGACATAGACCTAGGGTTAGGTCTTATATAGTGAATGGTTCGGATGGGCTTTAGTGGGCTCTAAATTTTTACCACCGCGCGCTATGGAATTCTAGGCGCGCCCTCCCTCCTTTCCTCGCGCGCGCCCTCAAATTTCAAGCGCGCCCTTCCTTTCCTTTTATTTTTACATATACATATAATCATCTCACTAATATGTGGGCCAAATAAAAAACACGTACGACACATTAGCAAAAGCCACCCGTGACCGTGTGGATGGTGTATAAACAAAGGAAAAGGCGTGGCCTAGCTAGTTAATCCATGACAGTTTTCGTGACGGTTCCATGACGTCCATCATAAAGTAGCTACCGTTTTGGCGGTCGTTCGCCTCTTCCCCACCCATGACGGTTTTCATGACGGTTTAAAGGAACGTCATAGAAATCCGTCATGGATTAACAGATTTCTTGTAGTGGCACCAAGCATTTCTTACGACGCCTCAGTCCAGTGCGTCGCCCGCCTACCCCGTCGCGTC
Organism: Triticum monococcum; assembly: GCA_034509565.1. Classification (NCBI taxonomy): domain Eukaryota; kingdom Viridiplantae; phylum Streptophyta; class Magnoliopsida; order Poales; family Poaceae; genus Triticum; species Triticum monococcum. Next base: position 106,928,932 of record CM067842.1, on the reverse strand, counting down.
CGTCTACTCTAGCGTGTCGTCACTGACGACGCTCCCGACTACTTCACGTCGCTGCCGACGGCACCACCACCATGGGACCTCACACTACTGACCCACTCCTTCTTCCCATGGTGGCGGTGGTGACCGGTGCATCCTATCATATGGCACCGAACCCGGTAATGTCTCCGTTTATCTTTCTCACCACTATGTTCTCTGGCATCATCATTATTAACGGTTCCGCCCTTCCCATTACTCATACCGGCTCCACTATTTTTCCGTCTAACTCCGCCATTGTCCCTTCATAAGGTCATAGTCTCTCCACACTTAATTCAGAACTTAGTATTTGTTCATTCTCTTTCTCGTGATAATTCTGCAGCTATGGAATTTGATGAATTTGTTTTTTGTTAAGGATGCTCGTACCCAGATGGTCCTCCGTCGATGTGACAGCCCCGGATAATTGTACCCAATCCAACCATCTTCATCATCATCTTCCACTGGACCTATTGCTCTCTCTACCGGCATTGACCCCTGGCACGCACACCTCGGTCACCCTATCTCCACTGCTTTTAGTCATAAATTAAGATTCACGGGACCTTACAAACACACCCATATATAAAAATAAAGTTACAATCAAAGCTTTGGTGGTGCCGAACACTTCTTCCTCCTGTATTCGTCGATGACGCTTCGTGAGGATCACTCGATGCTGCTTCTTGGTCTCCGTCTTGGCGGAACAAACTTTTGGAACCCAGGAGCTTATGGAAACAATAGCCGGGAAATCATCAACGCCGACCAGATGACGCCGATGGGTAGATCGCTGCCCGGAGAAAGAACACCAATTAGGGCCCATAGAAACTCAGAAGACCATCAAAGCTGGATGAATCCAAATGGATCCTCTGAATATCCAAACCGGTCGGATCCTGGTTGACCGGCTAGCCAAACGTCCTAAGCTAGTTGTAAGCACACCAACGAAACAGGGGAAAGGGCACCAAAACAATAATTCTAAAACTGGGAAAGTGCCATCGCCAACGTTGAAGGAAATATGCCCTAGAGGCAATAACAAAGTTATTATTTATTTCCTTATTTCATGATAAATGTTTATTATTCATGCTAGAATTGTATTTACCGGAAACATAATACTTGTGTGAATACATAGACAAATGAAACGTCACTAGTATGCCTCTACTTGACTAGCTCGTTGATCGAAGATGGTTATGTTTCCTAACCATAGACATGTGTTGTCATTTGATTAACGGGATCACATCATTAGGAGAATGATGTGATTGACATGACCCATTACATTAGCTTAGCACCAGATCGTTTAGTATGTTGCTATTGCTTTCTTCATGACTTATACATGTTCCTATGACTATGAGATTATGCAACTCCCGTTTGCCGGAGGAACACTTTTTGTGCTACCAAATGTCACAACGTAACTAGGTGATTATAAAGGAGCTCTACAGGTGTCTCCAAAGGTACATGTTGGGTTGGCGTATTTCGAGATTAGGATTTGTCACTCCGATTGTCGGAGAGGTATCTCTGGGCCCTCTCGGTAATGCACATCACTTAAGCCTTGCAAGCATTGCAACTAATGAGTTAGTTGCGAGATGATATATTACGGAACGAGTAAAGAGACTTGCCGGTAACGAGATTGAACTAGGTATTGAGATACCGACGATCGAATCTCGGGCAAATAACATACCAATGACAAAGGGAGCAACGTATGTTGTTATGCGGTCTGACCGATAAAGATCTTCGTAGAATATGTGGGAGCCAATATGAGCATCCAGGTTCCGCTATTGGTTATTGACTGGAGACGTGTCTCGGTCATGTCTACATTGTTCTCGAACCCATAGGGTCCGCACGCTTAAGGTTTCGATGACAGTTATATTATGAGTTTATGAGTTTTGATGTACCGAAGGAGTTCGGAGTCCCGGATGAGATCGGGGACATGACGAGGAGTCTCGAAATGGTCGAGACATAAAGATCGATATATTGGACGACTATATTGGGACGTCGGAAAGGTTCCGAGTGGTTCGGGAATTTTTCGGAGTACCGGAGAGTTACGGGAATACGGGGGAAGAAGTATATGGGCCTTATTGGGATTTAGGGGAGAGGGAGAGGCAGGCCGCACGCCCCCCCATTGACTAGTCCGAATTGGACTAGGGGGAGGGGCGGCTCCCCCTCCTTCCTTCTCTTCCCTCTTCCCCTTCCTTGTCTCCTACTCCTACTACTTGGAAGGACTCCTAGTTGTACTAGGAAAGGGGGAATCCTACTCCCGGTGGGAGTAGCACTCCCCTAGGGCGCGCCATAGAGAGGGTCGGCCCTTCACCTCCTCCACTCCTTTATATACGGGGGCAGGGGGCACCCCATAGACAGACAAGTTGATCTTTGTGATCGTTCTCTTAGCTGTGTGCGGTGCCCCCCTTCACCATACTCCTCGATAATATTGTAGCGGTGCTTAGGCGAAGCCCTGCGACGGTAGAACATCAAGATCGTCACCACGCCGTCATGCTGACGGAACTCTTCCCCGGCACTTTGCTGGATCGGAGTCCGGGGATCGTCATCGAGCTGAACGTGTGCTAGAACTCGGAGGTGCCGTAGTTTCGGTGCTTGATCGGTCGCGTCGCGAAGACGTACGACTACATCAACCGCGTTGTCATAACGCTTCCGCTTTCGGTCTACGAGGGTACGTAGACAACACTCTCCCCTCTTGTTGCTATGCATCACCATGATCTTGCATGTGCGTAGGAAATTTTGAAATTACTACGTTCCCAAATAGTGGCATCCGAGCCTGGTTTTATGCGTTGATGTAATATGCACGAGTAGAACACAAGTGAGTTGTGGGCGATATAAGTCATACTGCTTACCAGCATGTCACACTTTGGTTCGGCGGTATTGTTGGATGAAGCGGCCCGGACCGACATTACGCGTACGCTTAGGCGAGACTGGTTCTACCGACATGCTTTGCACACAGGTGGCTGGCAGGTGTCAGTGTCTCCAACTTTAGTTGAACCGAGTGTGGCTACGCCCGATTCTTGCGAAGGTTAAAACAACACCAACTTGACAAACTATTGTTGTGGTTTTGATGCGTAGGTAAGAACGGTTCTTGCTCAGCCCGTAGCAGCCACGTAAAACTTGCAACAACAAAGTAGAGGACGTCTAACTTGTTTTTGTAGGGCATGTTGTGATGTGATATGGTCAAGATGTGATGAGATATAAGTTGTTGTATGAGATGATCATGTTTTGTTGAAGTTATCGGCAAAAGGGAAAAGCCTTATGGTTATCTCTCTATTGCATAAGATGCAAGCACCAAATAATTGCTTTACTTTATCGCTATGCGATAGCAATAGTTGCAAGAGCAATTGTTGGCGAGACAACCATGTGACAACACATTGATATAGATCAAGATGATGGAGATCATGGTGTCATGCCGTTGACGATAGAGATCATGACAGTACTTTGGAGATGGAGATCAAAGGGGCAAGATGATGATGGCCATATCATGTCACATATTTTGATTGCATATGATGTTTATCTTTTTATACATCTTATTTTGCTTAGTTTGATGGTAGCATTTTAAGATGATCTCTCACTAATTATCAAGAAGTGTTCTTCCTGAGTATGCACCGTTGCGAAGTTCTTCGTGCTGAGACACCACGTGATGATCGGGTGTGATAGGCTCTACGTTCAAATACAACGGGTGCAAAACAGTTGCACACGCGGAATACTCAGGTTAAACTTGACGAGCCTAGCATATACATATATGGCCTCGGAACACGGAGACCGAAAGGTCGAACGTGAATCATATAGTAGATATGATCAACAAAGTGATGTTCACCATTGAAAACTACTCCATCTCACGTGATGATCGGACATAGTTTAGTTGATTTGTATCACGTGATCACTTAGATGACTAGAGAGATGTCTGTCTAAGTGTGAGTTCTTAAGTAATATGATTAATTGAACTTAAATTTATCATGAACTTCGTCCTGGTAGTATTTTGTAAATTATGTTGTAGATCAATAGCTCGCATTGTTGCTTCCCTGTGTTTATTTTGATATGTTCCTAGAGAAAATTGTGTTGAAAAATGTTAGTAGCAATGATGCGGATTGGATCCGTAATCTGAGATTTATCCTCATTGCTGCACAGAAGAATTATGTTCTTGATGCACCGCTAGGTGACAGACCTATTGCAAGAGCAGATGCAGACGTTATGAACGTTTGGCTAGCTCAATATGATGACTACTTGACAGTTTAGTGCACCTTGCTTAACGGCTTAGAATCGGGACTTCAAAGACGTTTTGAACGTCATGGACCATATGAGATGTTCCAGGAGTTAAGAGATATGAAGTCTCCAACAAGTTCTATAGCTAAAAGATGGAGGAGAATCGCTCAACTAGTGAGCATGTGCCCAGATTGTCTGGGTACTACAATCGCTTGAATCAAGTGGGAGTTAATCTTACAGATAAGATAGTGATTGACAAAATTCTCTAGTCACCATCACCAAGTTAGTAGAACTTCGTGATGAACTATAGTATGCAAGGGATGACGAAAATGTCTCCCGAGCTTTTCATGATGATGAAATCGATGAAGGTAGAAATCAAGAAAGAGCATCAAGTGTTGATGGTTGACAAGATCACTAGTTTCAAGAAAAGGGCAAAGGGAAAAAAGGGGAACTTCAAGAAGAACAGCAAGCAAGTTGCTGCTCAAGTGAACAAGCCCAAGTCTGGTCCTAAGCCTGAGACTAAGTACTTCTACTGCAAAGGGACTGGTCACTGGAAGCAGAACTACCCCAAGTGATTGGCGGATAAGAAGGATGGCAAAGTGAACATAAGTATATTGATATACATGTTATTGATGTGTACTTTACTAGTTTTTATAGCAACCCCTCAGTATTTGATACTAGTTCAGTTGCTAAGATTAGTAACTCGAAACGGGAGCTGCAGAATAAACATAGACTAGTTAAGGGTGAAGTGACGATGTGTGTTGGAAGTGGTTCCAAGATTGATATGATCATCATCGCACACTCCCTATACTTTCGGGATTAGTGTTGAACCTAAATAAGTGTTATTTGGTGTTTGCGTTGAGCATGAATATGATTTGATCATGTTTATTGTAATACGGTTATTCATTTAAGTAAGAGAATAAATTGTTGTTCTGTTTACATGAATAAAACCTTATATGGTTACACACCCAATGAAAATGGTTCATTGGATCTCGATCGTAGTGATACACATATTCATAATATTGAAACCAAAAGATGCAAAGTTAATAATGATAGTGCAACTTATTTGTGGCACTGCCGTTTAGGTCATATTGGTGTAAAGCACATCAAGAAACTCCATACTGATGGGATTTTGGAATCGCTTGATTATGAATCACTTGGTGCTTGCGAACCATGCCTTATTGGCAAGACGACTTAAAACTCCGTTCTCCGGAACAGTGGAGCGAGCAACAGATTTGTTGGAAATCATACATACTGATGTATGTGGTCCGATGAATATTGAGGCTTGTGGCGGGTATCATTATTTTCTGATCTTCACAGATGATTTGAGCAGATATGAGTATATCTACTTGATGAAACGCAAGTTTGAAACATTTGAAAAGTTCAAAGAATTTCAGAGTGAAGTGAAGAATCATCGTAACAAAAATAAAAGTTTCTACGATATGATAGCAGAAGTAAAATATTTCAGTTAGGAGTTTGGCCTTCAGTTAAAACAATGTGAAATACTTTCACTACTCACGCCACCTGGAACACCACAGTGTAATGATGTGTCCGAACGTCATAACCATACTTTATTAGATATAGTGCGATCTATGATGTCTCTTACCGATCTACCACTATCGTTGTGGGGTTATGCATTAGAGACAGCTACATTCACGTTAAATTGGGCACCATCTAAATCCGTGGAGATGACACCGTATGAACTGTGGTTTGGCGAGAAACCTAAGCTGTCGTTTCTTAAAGTTTGGGATTGTGATGCTTATATGAAAAAGTTTCATCCTGATAAGATCGAACCAAAATCGGAGAAATATGTCTTCATAGGATACCCAAAGGAGACTGTTGGGTACACCTTCTATCACAGATCTGAAGGCAAAACATTCATTGCTAAGAATGGATCCTTTCTAGAGAAGGAGTTTCTCTCGAAAGAAGTGAGTGGGAGGAAAGTAGAACTTGATAAGGTAATTGTACCTTCTCCCTTATTGGAAAGTAGTTCATCATAGAAATATGTTCGTGTGACTACTACACCAATTAGTGAGGAAGCTAATGATGATGATCATGTAACTTCAGATCAAGTTACTACCGAATCTCGTAGGTTAACCAGAGTGAGATCCGCACCAGAGTGGTACGGTAATCCTGTTCTGGAGTTCATGCTACTTGACCATGACGAACCTACGAACTATGAGGAAGCGATGATGAGCCCAAATTCCGCAAAATGGCTTGAGACCATGAAATCTGAGATAGGATCCATGTATGAGAACAAAGTATGGACTTTGGTTGACTTGCCCGATGTTCGGCAAGCCACTGAGATTAAATGGATCTTCAAGAGGAAGATGGACGCTGATAGTAGTGTTACTATCTACAAAGCTAGAATTGTCGCAAAAGGTTTTCGACAAGTTCAAGGTGTTGACTATGATGAGAGTTTCTCACTCGTATCTATGCTTAAGTCTGTCTCAATCATGTTAGCAATTGCCACATTTTATGAAATCTGTCAAATGGATAAACAAAATTGCATTCCCTAAAGGATTTATTAAAGAATAGTTGTATATGATGCAACTAGAAGGTTTTGTCAATCCTAAAGGTGTTAACAAAATGTGCAAGCTCCAGCGATCCATCTATGGACTGGTGCAAACATCTCAGAGTTGGAATATACGCTTTCATGAGTTGATCAAAGCATATAGTTTTATACAGACTTGCGGTGAAGCTTGTATTTACAAGAAAGTGAGTGGGAGCACTACAACATTTCTGATAAGTATATGTGAATGAAATATTGTTGATCAGAAATAATGTAGAATTATTCTGCAAAGCATAAAGGAGTGTTTGAAAGGAGTTTTTTCAAAGAAAGACCTCGGTGAAGCTGCTTACATATTGAGCATCAAGATATATAGAGATAGATCAAGACGCTTGATAAGTTCTTTCAATGAGTACATACCTTGACAAGATTTTGAAGTAGTTCAAAATGGAACAGTCAAAGAAAGAGTTCTTGCCTGCGTTACAAGGTGTGAAATTGAGTAAGACTCAAAGCCTGACCACGGTAGAAGATAGAAAGAGAGTGAAAGTCATTCACTATGCCTCAGCCATAGATTCTATAAAGTATGTCATGCTGTGTACCAGATCTATTGTATACCCTACACTGTGCTAAGCGAGGGAGTACAATAGTGATCTAGGAAGTAGATCACCGGACAGCGGTCAAAATTATCCTTGATGAAATAAGGATATGTTTCTCGATTATGGACGTAACAAAAAGGTTCATCATAAAGGGTTATGTCGATACAAATTTTTGACACCGATCTGGATGACTCTAAGTCTCGATCTAGACACACATTGAAAGTGGGAGCAATTAGCTAGAGTAGCTCCGTGCAGAGCATTGTTGACATAGATATTTGCAAAATACTTACGGATCTGAATATAACAGACCCGTTGACTAAAAATATCTCACAAGCAAAACATGATCACACCTTAGTACTCTTTGGGTGTTAATCACATAGCGATGTGAACTAGATTACTGACTCTAGTAAACCCTTTGGGTGTTGGTCACATATCGATGTGAACTATGGGTGTTAACCACATAAAGATGTGAACTATTGATGTTAGATCACATGGCGATGTGAACTAGATTATTGACTCTAGTGCAAGTGGGAGACTAAAGGAAAAATGCCCTAGAGGCAATAATAAAGTTATTATTTATTTCCTTATTTCATGATAAATGTTTATTATTCATGCTAGAATTGTATTAACCGGAAACATAATACTTGTGTGAATACATAGACAAAGTAAACGTCACTAGTATGCCTCTACTTGACTAGCTCGTTGATCGAAGATGGTTATGTTTCCTAACCATATACATGTGTTGTCATTTGATTAACGGGATCACATCATTAGGAGAATGATGTGAGTGACATGACCCATTCCATTAGCTTAGCACCCGATCGTTTAGTATGTTGCTATTGCTTTCTTCATGACTTATACATGTTCCTATGACTATGAGATTATGCAACTCCCGTTCGCCGGAGGAACACTTTGTGTGCTACCAAACGTCACAACGAAATTGGGTGATTATAAAGGAGCTCTACAGGTGTCTCCAAAGGTACATGTTGGGTTGGCGTATTTCGAGATTAGGATTTGTCACTTCGATTGTCGGAGAGGTATCTCTGGGCCCTCTCGGTAATGCACATCACTTAAGCCTTGCAAGCATTGCAACTAATGAGTTAGTTGCGAGATGATGTATTATGGAACGAGTAAAGAGACTTGCCGGTAACGAGATTGAACTAGGTATTGAGATACCGACGATCGAATCTCGGGCAAGTAACATACCGATGACAAAGGGAGCAACGTATGTTGTTATGCGGTCTGACCGATAAAGATCTTCGTAGAATATGTGGGAGCCAATATGAGCATCCAGGTTCCGCTATTGGTTATTGACTGGAGACGTGTCTCGGTCATGTCTACATTGTTCTCGAACCCGTAGGGTCCGCACGCTTAAGGTTTCGATGACAGTTATATTATGAGTTTATGAGTTTTGATGTACCAAAGGAGTTCGGAGTCCCGGATGAGATCGGGGACATGACGAGGAGTCTCGAAATGGTCTAGACGTTAAGATCGATATATTGGACGACTATATTGGGACATCGGAAAGGTTCCGAGTGGTTCGGGTATTTTTCAGAGTACCAGAGAGTTACGGGAATACGGGGGAAGAAGTATATGGGCCTTATTGGGCTTTAGGGGAGAGGGAGAGGCAGGCTGCGCGCCCCCCCATTGACTAGTGCGAATTGGACTAGGGGGAGGGGCGGCGCCCCCTCCTTCCTTCTCTTCCCTCTTCCCCTTCCTTGTCTCCTACTCCTACTACTTGGAAGGACTCCTAGTTGTACTAGGAAAGGGGGAATCCTACTCCCGGTGGGAGTAGGACTCCCCTAGGGCGCGCCATAGAGAGGGCCGGCCCTCCCCTCCTCCACTTCTTTATATACGGGGGCAGAGGGCACCCCATAGACACACAAGTTGATCTTCGTGATTGTTCTCTTAGCCGTGTGCGGTGCCCCCCTCCACCATACTCCTCGATAATATTGTAGCGGTGCTTAGGCGAAGCCCTGCGACGGTAGAACATTAAGATCGTCACCACGCTGTCGTGCTGACGGAACTCTTCCCCGACACTTTGCTGGATCGGAGTCCGGGGATCGTCATCGAGCTGAACGTGTGCTAGAACTCGGAGGTGTCGTAGTTTCGGTGCTTGATCGGTCGGGTCGCGAAGTTGTACGACTACATCAACCGCGTTGTCATAACGCTTCCACTTTCGGTCTACGAGGGTATGTAGACAACACTGTCCCCTCTCGTTGCTATGCATCACCATGATCTTGCGTGTGCGTAGGAAATGTTGAAATTACTACGTTCCCCAACAGTCGCGCAGCCCCAAACCAAACATGAAGATCCCCAAAGGAAAACCTGAGATAAATTACCCACAACGATGTATGCCAAATCCGGGTTTGAGACAGAACATGCCGCCATCTATAGCCATTTGTTGATCCCGATCCTAGCCAGGACGGGCTGCCGTAGAAGCCCGCCGCGATGGATTCATCTGTCCTCCATCAGCTTGACCAACGAGACAATCGAGCAGCGCCTGATGAAGACCTTCACTGGACCTCTCCGATTGCATAAGCCCACCAAGACTTCCCAAGCAAATTTCCCCTGAACCGGTCCTTCCTGGTAGGTGGGACAAGAAATGGCGACAGACAACTAGGGTTTGGAATATCGCTTTAGCCCTCTTTCTCTCACCAAGTGTTGCCTTTTAAATTATAATTGATTTGGAGAAGTGTACTTTCATGCGTGTAACTTGATTTCTTGTTTCCCCTGCGGGAGACCAAGATGTAACCTAGCTGCCACCAGAACATACATATCCAGACCCCTCTCTCTCTCTTACCGCCGCCGGGCGAACCCCGAGTGGCGTTGGCGGCGGCGGGGGGGGGGGGGGGGGTCCCGTTCGTCCCATCTCGTGATGCCATGGCTACTGCGGGGCGCTCGGTCGTGGAGGTGGTTGTCGCCGCGGCGAGAGGGCGCTAGCAGAGGCGGCGAGCACGTGGCTCGCGCACGGAGGCGCGTGGTGTGTGGGCTCAGGCTTTGCTAGAGTTGTCTATGCATGACAGACGAGCCTGGCAAGATCTATGCGACGATCCCTCTGAAGATGTGAATGCGGAAGATGGCGGCGGCGGACCATAGAGCGTGCACATACGGTGCGCGTTGAGGGACGCCTAGACCGGTTGGTACTCTCAACTTGTCAGGCGGGCGGCTTTTGACGCCACTGTCTATTCATGCAGTCAGGGCATATCTTTATGCATGTAGGTGTAGCAACTTTGTTCGCCTCGAAGGTGACTTTGTTTTGATCTTTGTATTTATTTTGTCAGCCTTTCATGAATAATTCAATAAAGATGGTTACATGCATTATTTTGATGCAGAGGCCGGGGGTAATCCTCTTTTCGGAAAAAAGAACTTGCTTTTTTGTTTACCCTGTTGCAGGTTGCATTTTCATAGAAGTAAATTACACTTTTCTGGACCAATGGGATTTAAAAAAAAAACTGAACCACTTAGAATTGGTAGAACTGTTCTAATAAATCAAGAAAGGTAAGAATGGAACATAAGTCACTATTCGCTATTGGTAGTTTATTATTTTATTTTGCAGCAACTAGTTGGCCAGGCCAACATTAATTGTGAGATATCACGTAGCTTGTCATTGGTAAATATTTTCATGAGAATCAACGAATGGAGAGAAACTTTGTCCACAAGTAATGCATTTTTTGTCTGATAATATCATGTGCCCTTGTTTCATGTATGACCTAGCAAAACTTTACAAATATGCTTGCATTTTCAAATCACTATATGTTCCACAAAATACCCCTCCTTCTTTGATTCCTCTCGCACAACACAGGAAAAGTGCTCAAGTCTGCTAGACTAGCACGTTGTGTCTTTTGAAAAATTTGAACTGCTTACAGAATCTCTGTTTGTGGTTGACATTTTTCTTCTTATTATTTCTAGTCCAACAATCTTCAGAAGTTCAGATTCACGGAGTCATAAGCTTCTTGTTCAATTTCGGATGGGCCAAAGTGCACAAATGATAAAATAATAAGAACGAAGTTTTCTAACAAAAGATGTGGATTTCTAATGGAGTGCATGGCAGAGAGGAAAATAAAGAGACATGCATGATAAACCAAACAGTATTAGACACCGATACAAGAAGAAGAAAAGATGTTTCACACATAAAACCAAAAATATGGCAGATGTAAAAAACTGAAAAGGCAGGAACCAGACAGGTGCTGGCTTAGGAGTAAGAAGTAGGGGGCCTCATATAAACTGATTTTGATAGAGCACTTAGTAGAATTGTTTTTACCCTCCCTCAAAAGAAAAGAGTGTTTGCATCCAGTCAGGATCGGTTGACCATACACACTCTAGGCTGAGCATCGTGCCTTTGCATGAAGGGATAATGCATACCTAAGGATGTTACAGCAGAGAAGATATATATTGCCATTGATAAATAATGATTATCAGAAAAAAATAATTCATCAAAGTGAAAAGCACTGCCGGTACGTAGTTAGCAAAGTGGCACAACAAAGGTTACAACACAAATGAATAAAATGAATCGACGAGCGAAAACCATAGTGAAAAATAAACTAGAATGGAAGATCAAAAGGCAAACCCAAAAAGCACGACTGAATATATAGTCTCCACCCTTGAGAGATCATCAACCGGTGTAAGGCTCATTGACGAACCCGCACTTCTTCCTGATTTGGCCGTTGGTGTTGTTCTTCACCTCGACATTGCCCATCTTCACCATGGCATCCTCAAAATGTCCGTACCACAAGAAATCTCCGATCAACCACCAAGTGTACTTTTCCACCAACTCCTTGGTCTTTGGTGACGTCATGAGCGCCGCGTCAGAGGTGAAGAGCGCTTTGCGATCCATCACGTTCCTGTAGTACTGGCTGTCCAACACGTCGGGGGTCTTGTAGTCCTGCGGCACCGTGGGATCACTACCGGCGGGGCAGTCCTGGGTCAGCTTCCCAGCGTACGTGGCGTCCATCGATGTGGTGGAGTTGTCATTCGCCGGCGGCTGGAGACGGTCACGGAAGGAGGAGCAATGCGAGCGGCCGATGCTGTGCGCCCCGGAAAGCGCAACCATGTCGGTTTGGCTGAGTCCCTTCTTGGCGAACATTTGTGTGAGGGTAGTGAGGTTGGCGAAGGGTGGGGGCAGGTTGGGGAGGGTCTCATCTTTGAGGGACACGAACCCGTCGTAGCGGCCGGCTGGCATGCTGAAGTTTATTTTATAGCTGCTGAGTAACTTGCTGGCGTCACGGCCTGCGAAGGCGACGATGTCAGCGCAGGAGACGACACCGGGACATCTTTCCTCGATCTTCTTCTTGGCCGCCTCTATCACTTCGAAGCCACGCAGGCTCAAGTTTGGGATACCGAGCATCTCCGGTTCAGGCTTGCCAGCGACCTTGTTCAGCAGGACAGAGGCATCGCAACCCTGAAAGCAACGATACCATAGTTAGCTTCTCAATCGTGCAGTGCACAACTATAGGCGTATATCAATCTCTCAAACTTCACTTGCGCCTGAATGTATGTGTACCTGGACAAAGCAGTCGTGGAAGAAGAGACGGATGAGCCCGGCCTTCACGCCGGCGGTGGCGTTGCGCACGGCGTCCAGCACGATCTTCTCCGCGTCAGGGCACTTGTCATTGTAGTAGCCGACCTTGAGCCCAGTGGCAGGTGGAGGCTGGGTAGAGGTAGAAGCCGGTGGGGGCGCGGGTGTGGTAGGAGTGGGGCTGGGGCTGGGATAGATCGGGGTAGGAGAAGGGCTCGGCGAGAGAGTAGGAGGTGGGGTAGGACTCGTTGGATAGCCCGGGGTAGAGCCACGGCTAGAGCTGGGCGGAGGAGTAGCCGGTGGATATGGGGAAGGGCTCGACGGAGGAGTCGCCGGTGGTGGGGGCGAGGGTATGATGGGAGTGGGGTCGGGCTTGGGATAGGTGTAGCCGTAGTCGGATCCTTGGCAAGCCACGGAACCGAGTACGGCGAGCACGGCGAGAAGGGCAAGCTTGGCCATCTTCCTCTGCTCGTGTCAGCTACTCTTGCTCGATCGAGGGAAGATAGAATGAAGAATACCTGCTGTTTCGCATCTGTATTTATAGTCACGTACAGGAGGAATAGCATGCATGGGAGCGTTTGGAGCGCACGTTTGTGAGTCAACCAGCTGCCAGCCGGCCGGGAACGTGGTGACCACACTGCAAAGTTGATGATATGCGTGACGCGGTGGCAGCGGCAGTAAGCTTGGTAGCGACTATTAGCCGTGTACGCTAAACTTCTTTCGGTGGGCTGCTACCTTGTTGGTTTGGCTGTTGGCTGTTGGTCGGGCGCATGTCTTTTCTCTAAAAAAAAAGCTTGGTAGCGACTACGTGGCCATGATCGCTTGCATATATGCGTCAGCAGCTAAGCAAATCAACCCGGCTGGTATATTACGACCCAAATGATAAGTTCACATGATAAGGTGCGTTGCAGTCGGGCGCTGACTTTTTTGATGGCAATTTCAATTTCAACGACACATGGTAAGTTTCTGTAAAAAATAAACTGAAGCACAAAGTTGCCATGCTTGCTAACTAAGGTTGTCATCGTCGTGTAACTAAATTTAACGTCGAAAATGTTCGGAGTTGTCATATGCTCGTACCTGACCAACGGGTGGTGCAACTGCAATTGTTTTCATCATTATATATCCCTCCTACTTGTGCCGCAAAAAAGAAAACCGCCTACTTGTAATAAACTACGTACATTAGAAGTTGAGATATCCCTGTTCTGTTAATTACTAATACTACAAATACAACCCTAATTTCATTTGCAAGCTAGCTATAGTCGGATAACATATACAGGCTGACATACAACAGCTTGCCAGATATATAAACTCAAATTCAGTTCCTCTGTCGGTGCGTCTGTGAGTGAACCGTGTTGACTCCAAAGAATATGTTAAAGCTATCCTTGTGCATAATGAGATATGGCACGCTACATGACTATACGCTGCTATACCTTTGTTGGATGATTTCGTGGAGCCTCATTGTCATTAGAACTTTATGATGTCGCTGTTGTTAGAGCTACATACTAATTTCAGCTATTTTATTATTTTCTCCAAACAAACAAACTGGACCCAACTCCGCCTATGTTGTCTCAACATTGCCGGTCCCAAGTCCGGGTAAAGGAGGAGGGTTGTGATAGGTTTGGCGAGCCAATGTTAAAACTCAGCCACTCTTATGGAGATGAAACCCAAAAGATTTTCGTTGGGGCGTAACCCTCTCAGCGACGCGCTACATCGGAACCCGGGTGTGGTGGAAAATGGGCAAGGGCCGGGCCGTCACCTCCAAGGTGGCGCGCTGTATCTTGATCCGGATACGGTGGCAAGTGAGCGAGGATCGGGTCGTCGCATCCTTAGTGGTGCGCTACATCGGCGCCCAGATGTAGTGGAAAATGGGCAAGGGTCTTCGCATTTGACTCGACGAGTGCGAAGGATAAGGAAGCTAGCCGAGCCTAGGAGGATTCGCTTAATTAGGTAGCTGGAACGTAGGGTCTTTGACAGGGAAGCTTCGGGAGCCAGTTGATGCAGCGGTGAGGAGATGTGTTGATATCCTTTGCGTCCAAGAAACCAAATCGAGAGGACAGAAGGCGAAGGAGGTGGAGGATACCGGCTTCAAGCTGTGGTACACAGGGATGGCTGCAAACAGAAATGGCGTAGGCATCTTGATCAACAAGAGCCTCAAGTATGGATTGGTAGACGTCAAGAGACGTGGGGACCGGATTATCCTGATCAAGCTGGTAGTTGAGGACTTGGTTCTCAATGTTATCAGCGCGTATGCCCCGTAAGTAGGCCACAATGAGAACATTAAGAGGGAGTTCTGGGAAGGCCTAGAAGACATGGTTAGGAGTGTACCGATTGGTGAGAAGCTCTTCATAGGAGGAGACCTCAATGGCCACGTGGGTACATCTAACACAGGTTTTGAAGGGGCGCACGGGGGCTTTGGCTATGGCATCAGGAATCAAGAAGGAGAAGATGTCTTAAGCTTTGCTCTAGCCTACAACATGATTGTAGCTAACACCCTCTTTAGAAAGAGAGAATCACATCTGGTGACTTTTAGTAGTGGCCAACACTCTAGCCAGATTGATTTCATCCTCTCGAGAAGAGAAGATAGGCGTGCGTGCGTAGACTGTAAGGTGATACCTGGAGACAGTGTTGTACCCTAGCATAAGTTGGTGGTTGCTGACTTCCGCTTTCGCATTCCTGTCCAGCGGGATAAGCGTGCCAAAGTCGCTAGAACGAAGTGGTGGAAGCTCAAGGGGGAGGTAGCTCTAGCGTTCAAGGAGAGGGTCATTAAGGAGGGCCCTTGGAAGGAAGGAGGAGATGCGAACAATGTGTGGACGAAGATGGCGACTTGCATTCGTAAGGTGGCCTCGGAGGAGCTTGGAGTGTCCAGGGGAAGGAGAAGCGAAGATATGGATACCTGGTGGTGGAATGATGATGTCCAGAAGGCGATTAAAGAGAAGAAAGATTGCTTCAAACGCCTGTACTTGGATAGGAGTGCAGACAACATAGAGAAGTACAAGATGGCGAAGAAGGCCGCAAAGCGAGCTATTGGTGAAGCAAGGGGTCGGGCATATGAGGACCTCTACCAACGGTTAGGCACAAAGGAAGGTGAAAGGGACATCTATAAGATGGCCAAGATCCGAGAGAGGAAGACGAGGGATATTGGCCTAGTCAAATTAATGCATCAAGGACGGAGCAGGCCAACTCTTGGTGAAGGACGAGAAGATTAAGCATAGATGGCGGGAGTACTTCGACAAGCTGTTCAATGGGGAGAATGAGAGTTCTACCATTGAACTGGACGACTCCTTTGATGAGACCAGCATGCATTTTGTGCGGCGAATCCAGGAGTCTGAGGTCAAGGAGGCTTTAAAAAGGATGAAAGGAGGCAAGGCGATGGGCCCTGATTGTATCCCCATTGAGGTGTGGAAAGGTCTCGGGGACATAGCGATAGTATGGCTAACCAAGCTTTTCAACCTCATTTTTCGGGCAAACAAGATGCCAGAAGAATGGAGACGGAGTATATTAGTACCAATCTTCAAGAACAAGGGGGATGTTCAGAGTTGTACTAATTACCATGGAATTAAGCTGATGAGCCATACAATGAAGCTATGGGAGAGAGTCATTGAGCACTGCTTAAGAAGAATGACAAGCGTGACCAAAAATCAGTTTGGTTTCATGTCTGGGAGGTCGACCATGGAAGCCATTTTCTTGGTACGACAACTTATGGAGAGATATAGGGAGCAAAAGAAGGACTTGCATATGGTGTTCATTGACTTGGAGAAGGCCTATGATAAGATACCGCGGAATGTCATGTGGTGGGCCTTGGAGAAACACAAAGTCCCAGCAAAGTACATTACCCTCATCAAGGACATGTACAATAATGTTGTGACAAGTGTTCGAACAAGTGATGTCGACACTAATGACTTCCCGATTAAGATAGGACTGCATCAGGGGTCAGCTTTGAGCCCATATCTTTTTGCATTGGTGATGGATGAGGTCACAAGGGATATACAAGGAGATATCCCATGGTGTATGCTCTTTGCGGATGATGTGGTGCTAGTTGACGATAGTCGGACGGGGGTAAATAGGAAGTTATAGTTATGGAGACAAACCTTGGAATCGAAAGGGTTTAGGCTTAGTAGAACTAAAACCGAGTACATGATGTGCGGTTTCAGTACTACTAGGTGTGAGGAGGAGGTTAGCCTTGATGGCCAGGTGGTACCTCAGAAGGACACCTTTCGGTATTTGGGGTCAATGCTGCAGGAGGATGGGGGTATTGATGAAGATGTGAACAATCCAATCAAAGCCGAATGGATGAAGTGGCGCCAAGCTTCTGGCATTCTCTGTGACAAGAGAATGCCACAAAAGCTAAAAGGCAAGTTCTACAGGACGGCGGTTCGATCCGCAATGTTGTATGGCGTTGAGTGTTGGCCGACTAAAAGGCGACATGTTCAACAGTTAGGTGTGGCGGAGATGCGTATGTTGAGATGGATGTGTGGCCACATGAGGAAGGATCGAGTCCGGAATGATTATATACGAGATAGAGTTGGGGTAGCACCAATTGAAGAGAAGCTTGTCCAACATCGTCTGAGATGGTTTGGGCATATTCAGCACAGGCCTCCAGAAGCTCCGGTGCATAGTGGACGGATAAAGCGTGCGGAGAATGTCAAGAGAGGGCGGGGTAGACCGAATTTGACATGGGAGGAGTCCGTTAAGAGAGACCTGAAGGATTGGAGTATCACCAAAGAGCTAGCTATGGACAGGGGTGCGTGGAAGCTTGCTATCCATGTGCCAGAGCCATGAGTTGGTTGCGAGATCTTATGGGTTTCACCTCTAGCCTACCCCAACTTGTTTGGGACTAAAGGCTTTGTTGTTGTTGTTGTTGTTGTTGTTGTTATTGTTGTTGTTGTTGTAAACAAACTGGACCCACACTCTGTTAAGCGAAATGCTTCCCTTCACATGTGTGATAGAGAGCATTCTTCAGAGGCACCACGTGCCATCGATTCTATTCGATCTCACCGCCAAGATATGCTTTAAAATTGTTGTGCCAAATTTTTAGAGTAATCAATTTTCACGCCCATGCCTTCATAACCACCCCCTATCCTGAAATAATTGCCCAAAGCCAACTCATCTCACATCAATACCCATCCCTCGCGCATCGTCCCTCCTCAACGCCATCCTCATCGTTCTCCTCGCTGTCCCGGCTCTCTCCCCCGCCAGAGTGCCCCTGCTCCACATCGCGGGGCGCCGTTCCACCCATAGGCCTTGTGGGGACTAGCCCATGAGCTGCTCGCGGAGGACCTTGCAAAGTGCATAGCCATTGTGTTTATCTCTAGCAAGATTTGACCCTCACTATTAGGAAAAGGGCTATAGATGGAATTGACATTAATGGCGCACCAGACATGTGGTGCGCCATTACTATATACTAATGGCGCACCATGTGTTGGTACGCCATTAGTGTCCAAATACTAATGGCGCACCACATCCACGGTGCGCCATTAGTAAATTTTTTTTAATTTTTTTCAAAACTACTAATGGCGCACCATGGGAGTGGTGCGCCATTACTAGTTAAACTAGTAATGGCGCACCATATCCACGGTGCATCATTAGTAATTTTTTTTGAAATGTTTTAATTTTTTCTCAAAACTACTAATGGCGCACCGTGGCATGGTGCGGCATTACTAGTTGAACTAGTAATGGCGCACCATGCCATGGTGCGCCATTAGTACATTGGCCACCACTTCCACCGAATGCACCCACCTGGTGGATCGCCTTTTCAGTTTTAAAAAAAATAAAAGAAAATGATGAAAATGCCAAAAAAAATAAAAGAAAATAAGTTTCCCATGTGATATGTGGTCTAGTTGTTGGGAAAATTTGCAAATATGAATTTCGACTTCATTTGCAAAATCTCTCAAGA
Source organism: Triticum monococcum (assembly GCA_034509565.1). Taxonomy (NCBI): domain Eukaryota; kingdom Viridiplantae; phylum Streptophyta; class Magnoliopsida; order Poales; family Poaceae; genus Triticum; species Triticum monococcum. The sequence continues at coordinate 106,910,213 of CM067842.1, read as the reverse complement.
ATTTGTAAAAATGGGCATAACTTTTGCATACTAACTCGGATGAAAAAGTTTTTTATATGAAAAATCATCTACTCGAAAAGTTACATCCAAATTTAACGAAGGAACTTGTTAAACATTTTCAAAATCCTCAAAAACCTAACAGAAAAAAAGATACGGGGCTTTTAAGATCTGGAGAGGCAAAAAAATTAAAAATAATTCAAACTTACTAATGGCGCACCTGCCCATGGTGCGCCATTAGTATCTTCCCGCCTTCAAAATTCAAAATAAGTCAACAAAATAAAAAAAAGTTACTAATGGCGCACCTGCCCGTGGTGCGCCATTAGTATCTTCCCGCCTTCAAAATTCAAAATTAGTCAAAAAAATAAAAAAAAGTTACTAATGGCGCACCTGCCCACGGTGCGCCATTAGTATCTTCCCGCCTTAAAAATTCAAAATAAATAAATAAAAAAAAGTTAGTAATGGCGTACCTGCCCACGGTGCGCCATTACTATGTCGTATACATGGCTGAGCGCTCCTCCTCCACTCCACCTCTCCTCCATTCCATCTCCTCCTCTCCTCTCCTCCACTCCATCTCCTCCTCTCCTCCACTCCATCTCCTCCTCTCCTCCACTCCATCTCCTCCTCTCCGGCGACCTCCTCCTCCTCTCCGGCGACCTCCTTCTCCTCTCCGGCGACCTCCTCCTCCTCCTCTCCGGCGACCTCCTCCTCCTCCTCTCCGGCGACCTCCTCCTCTCCGGCGACCTCCTCCTCTCCGGGAACCTCCTCCTCCCTCCTCTCCTCCCCTCCCCTCATGGTTTCTCCTCCCTCCTCTCCGGTGAGCTCCTCCTCCCTCCTCTCCTCCCATTCCCTCATGGTTTCTCCTTCCTCCTCTCCGATGCTTCGGTGAACTCCTCTCCGGCGACCTCCTCCTCCTCTCCGGCGATGTAGGCGAGCGCCTCTCCGGTGACCTCCTCCTCCTCCTCTCCGGCGAACTCCTCTCCGCCAAAAGAACACGGCAAAAGAACGTACAAGATCCAAAAACAGGAACAAAATTTGAAATAATATCGTGCCAAAAAACGAGCAAAAAAAACTAGCAAAAAATGGGCAAAAAAATCATGATCCAGATCCAAATTCAAAATTCAAAAATAGTAATGGCGCACGGTGGGGGTTAGACGGTGCGCCACTACTATTTTCCTGCCTTCAAAATTTAAAAATACTAATGGCGCACCGTGGCCTATACTAATGGCGCACCAGTGGCCTATACTAATGGCGCGCCGTGGCCGATACTAATGGCGCACCAGTGGTGCGCCATTAGTATACCAGATACTAATGGCGCACCAGTGGTGCGCCATTACTAAAAATTACTAATGGCGTGCTAGTAATGGCGCACCAGTGATGCGCCATTAGTAGGCAAAACTGGTGCGCCATTAGTAGGCCTTTTCCTAGTAGTGCCTACTTCACCTGCAATTGTGGCCTGATGTCGACCTTGTCGAAGCGTCCTCTATTCGAGAAGGAAGCAATGTGACGCCCTCGATTCAATCGTACACTAATCATACACGCAAATGTGTACGATCAAGATCAAGGACTCACGGGAAGATATCACAACACAACTCTAGACACAAATTAAAATAATACAAGCCAGGGGCCTCGAGGGCTCGAATACATAAGCTCGAATACACAAGAGTCAGCGGAAGCAACAATATCCGAGTACAGACATAACTTAGACAATTTTGCCTTAAGAAGGCTAGCACAAAAGCAACAACGATCGAAAAGGCAAGGCCTCCTGCCTGGGAGCCTCCTAACTACTCCTGGTCATCGGCGGCCTACACGTAGTAGTAAGCATCGGAGGTGGCATCTAGCTCCTGGGCTCCGACATCTGGTTACATCAACCGGAAAGAAGAAGAAAGGGGGAAAAGGGGGAGCAAAGCAACCATGAGTACTCATCCAAAGTACTCGCAAGCAAGGATCAACACTAAATATGCATCGGTATCACTGAAAAGGGTAGTATATGTGGATTGAACTGCAGAATGCCAGAAGAGAAGGGGAAAGCCTAGCCTATCGAAGACTAGCATCTTCTGGAAACCACCAACTTGCAGCAACAGGAGGGAGTAGAGTACATAAAGTAAAGTAGTAGTAGTGTTATCAACCTCGGCCAGAGATCCTTTCTCGACACCCTGCGAGAAAGCAATCCCAGAGCCATACTATCTAGTTATCATCACAATCCAATCATCACCATCCAGTTCTCATCACAAGTATCCAGTTCTAGTTGTATCGATCGGGATACAACTCCAAGTGTCAGTTACCGTAGGATAGGCTATTGATAGATGTTTTCTTCCCTGCAGGTGTGCACCAACTTACCCACCATGCTCGATTAACTCCGGCCGGACACACTTTCCTAGGTCATGCCCGGCCTCGGCCAAACGATACGCCGCAACCCGACCTAGGCTTAATAGAGAGGCCAGCATGCCGGACAAAACCTATGCCCCCAGGGGTCATGGGCCATCTCCCCGGGAACTCCTGCACGTTCTGAGGGCGGCCGGTGAGCAGACCTAGCTACCTCCCTAAAAAGGCAGGAGCTTTCCAGTCGAACCCGGCGCGCGCCGCTCAGTCGCTGACATCTATTAAGCTTCGGCTGATGTATACGACGTAGAACACCCATACTATGCCCACGTGATGGTTAGTGCTACCAGGCCAGAGGCCCCTCGGATCAAATATCCAAATCGTAGTGGATTAGGAACGCGCGGTAACAAGCAGAGACTCACGAAAGATGTGACCCCGTTGCCCTGTCAAGAGGACTTGCGGCAAGGGCTAGGAATGCCCGGCCACGCCTCGTAATTATCTCGCGGGCACCTTCCCGGTCCGCCCGACTCCATATCACTCGCAATTAAGCTCGCGCGGGTACCCCTCAGGGCCAACCCGTCTTTAGTAACAGGGTCCAGTGCAAAGTCATAGTAACCATAGTAAGCGTGTGTCTAACACCAAGGGGGAAAACCTGAGGAATCACCCTTGTCGGATTCCCACTCGATGTAAACATCAAGGGGAACGTAAGAGGTACCACCCTCGAGGTTCACACTTGAGGGGTTGCACGACAGAGTCGTATCGGAAGTGGTTAAGGATGAAATCAGCCTCGATGACCACGACCGAATAGCTACTCGACAGAGATCTCATTAGGAGTGATGTATGAGGTTCCACCCTCGGCACTCGATGGTAACTCTACAGAGTCGAGCAACAAAGGGGCGTGATGTGACGTGAGGTGTCGGGGCCTGGTCTTCGATCCCGTTGATCGGGTCTTCTGTTAATCCAGAGGGCAGTCGAGTCAAGTGGGGGGGGGGGGTCACTGATGGGTCTCTAACCAACCTATACTACGCGTAGGATAAGCAGGTTACAATAAACAGGCTATGCAGCAGAATAGGAGCAAACAATAACAGTAGCAAAATCTAATGCAAGTATGAGGGATTGGAATGGGCGATATCGGGATGATCAAAGGGGGGGGGGTGATGAAGCTATGTACCTAGGGTAGGGTCATGGACATGTCCAACATACCCTCCCCAAGGACATCTCTACAAAGAATCAGAAGCAGTCAAAGAGAAACCATCGTCCACTCGACCATGAAGATGTGCTCACTCGACCACCTTGAAGACACTCGACCACATTGAAGACACTCGACCACCAGAAGATGAGAAACTCTCCACTCTGCAACGGTCAAGACTTAAGCCATAGCTTTATAGGCATTTATAACACTTTACTGCAGACGTTACCAGTAACGCCCCTCCTTTATGAACATTGAACCCTGTGTAACGGAGGGGAGCTGGGGTCCTGGTGCACTCTATATAAGCCACCCCCTCCTCTGGGATAGGAGTTCGCACTTTCTGTAATTCACACACATATATTAAGTCAACCGCCTCAGGGCTCCAAGATGTAGGGCTGTTACTTCCTCCAAGAAGGGCCTGAACTCGTAAACTCATGTGTACAACTCCTCCATAGCTAGGATCTTGCCTCTACATTCCTACCCCCATATTCTACTGTCCGTCTTAGGACCACGACAGTTGGCGCCCACCTTGGGGCAGGTGTCTTAGTGACTTATTGGAGAAGTTGCAATTTTTCCGATCCCCTTCATCATGGTTCCAGGCGGAGGTTTGGCTGAGGGCCGCGAGATCCGTCTCGGCGCGCTCATGTTTGTCAACGACGACTCCGCTTGGCTCTAGGAGGCACCACTCGATGCCGACGCGCTCCCTGCCCGCGGGGCGGTGCACTTTCGCGCGTGCGTCCGCGGCGTCCTCCTGCGGCAACCTTCGACCTAGTACCTGTCGACTCCAGCAGCTTTCCCCCTCCCTGCGACCCGCTGGAGCAAGCGCACCGACCGATGAAGGCTTCAGCGGTGGGTGAAGCATGTGGTGGCCCGCCAATGGGCCACCCCTCAAGTTGCGGTGATCGAGCCCGACGAATCTCTCTACGGCCTGTTCGATCTGTCGACTGGCATCGTAGAGACCGCATCCGAGTGCGGCAGCAGTGACTCGGCGGCGGAAGTCCTGATGGTCAATGGACCACGCAGTCCTCCTGGCTTCAATCGTGAAGACGGAGGTGACGGGAATGGCGATCCGTCGCGCGTTCACGAGGAGTACCGCACCGAACCTCTCTCCTCGCAGCAGAGGGAAGAACTTCGTCGCCGGAACATGGATGCCCTGCACACTCCTATAGTTGGAGAAACCCCCGAGGCCCAGGCCTTGGAGCAGGCACGCTTGGCCAATCTGGCTGAGCGCACTCGACTGGAGAACCTCCAGCGCGCACTTGACGATCGCGCTCGACAAAGTGCTCCTAAGTCTAGTCGACATAAACTTTTTCCACCTCCAACTCAGGTATACCGAACCCCAATCCAGAATCTAGCTACTGCTGCCAGGATAGCAGAGTCGATCCAACCCTCCTAGTCAGAAGCTGGTCGAGGTCTGGTGTAGATCCGAGCCTTGCTCCGGGCGGCGGGAGAGCAGAATACAGTTGTATCTCAGTCGCGGGATAGGATCCACAGCAGATCCGTGATGGTAGACACAGTTCAGTCGGCCCATAGCCCAAGATCGCCTCTGAGGCATAAGGGACATGGGGATCGACAAGATCATTACAGAAACCGAGAGCAGTATGATCGCCGAGTCGATCGTGATGATCGCCACCGAGTGCCCATGCCTCCACTGAGGAGCGGGTCGTACGTGCCTCGGCAGCATGAAGACAGACGCCCTAACAGTGTTGGGTGAGGTATTCCAATCGACCCCAGGGTGCCAGGCTTTGATGCGAGATCTATTCTCGTGCAGGGCTTGGTCGACAAAAACAGAGCTCACTGGGAGGGCCATGATGGAGGTCCACAAACCGGCAACAGGGTGCATGTCTCTGGTCCAGAGTGCTTCAGCAGAGCTATCAGAGCTGCGGTGATTCCCCCAACTTCAGGTTGGCGTCTGGAGTTAGTAAGTTCACCGGGGAGTCCAAGCCTGACACTTGGCTTGAAGACTATCGAGTGGCTATCCAGATTGGTGGCGGCAATGATGAAGTGTCCATGAAACACCTTCCTCTGATGTTAGAGGGCTTGTCTAGAGCGTGGCTGAATCAGCTAGCACCTGGCATCATCTATACTTGTGAAGATCTCACCCGAGTGTTTGTCAGAACATTCGAGGGCACATGCAAACGGCCGGCAGGTTTGACAGAGTTGCAGTGTTGTGTTCAGAAACCGAATGAAACTTTGAGGGATTATATCCAGAGATGGATCACCCTGCACCACACAGTAGAAGATGTGTCAGATCATCAGGCAATTTGTGCCTTTAAGGAAGGCGTCAGGTATCGAGAGTTGAATATGAAATTCGGCCGGACAGGAAATATGACTCTGGCTTGGATGATGGAAATTGCTAGCAAGTATGCCAATGGTGAGGAAGAAGAGCGACTCCGGAGCGGCAAGCACAAAGCAGTCACCCACGAAGCCGGAGGAGGAAACTCCAGTCGGAAACAGAAGTGCAAGGCTGAGCCAGCTGCTCCAGGTGAAGCCTTGGTTGTGGTTCAAGGAAAGTTGAAGGGGAAGCCCAAAGGGCCATGGAACCACAGAAAAGTAAAAGATCAAGATGGGAATGACGTGTTGGATTTGCCATGCCATATCCACACCAAGAAGGATGAAGAAGGCAACTTCATTTACCCAAAGCACACCACTCGCTAGTAGAAAAGGGGGCAACGGTCCAGGCCAGGTCAGCCCATTAGTCCCGGTTCAGTCTAGAACCGGGATCCATGGGGGCATTGGACCCAGTTCGTGAGCCCAGGGGGCCGGCCGGGCCACGTGGGCCATTGGTCCCGGTTCGTCTGGACCTTTTGGTCCCGGTTGGTGGGACGAACCGGGACCAACGGGCCTCGCTCCTGGCCCACCACCATTGGTCCCGGTTGGTGGCCTGAACCGGGACCAAAGGCTCCCCTTTAGTCCCGGTTCATGCCACCAACCGGGACCAATGAGGTGCCTATATATACCCCCTCACGTAAGAGCAGAGCACACTGCTCTGCTTTTTTCTGGCCAAGGGGGAGAGGGCTTGGTGGTGCTCTAGCTCACCTCCTATGCACACAAGGTGTTCGATGGAATGCCCGAGCCACACTACTTAAGCTTTCTCCTCTCCAAGCTCGACCTCCAAGCTCCATTTTCCTCAATATTTGTCTAGGTTTAGCGGTCCGTCACGCCCCGTCCCCGTCTTCACCGCCATCGATCACCCGCGCCGAGCTCATCATCAGTACCACCGTGGTGAGCCTCTTGTTCTTATCTTCTTTCTAAAAGGAAAAAAAATTCTTACTTGTATGTTTACATAGATACTTGCATTATTTTCTTACTTTTATCATTGCATCTTATATAGTGCGATGGTTTTGGTATCCGCCCGCGTCGGCCCTCGTCCTGTCTATGATTCGGATGTGGTATATATATTATCTTTATAACTATTGGTTCATTTATTGTTTATGAAAATTATGCTAACCAACGTGACATAGATTTTATTTATGTAGGATGTAAGTGAATCAGAAATTCCAACCGACCCTATTGTCGAGACGTTAAATTTAGTTGAAGAAGAAAACAATTTGTTGAAGGAAAAAATAAAAAAAATTGAGGAGGAGAAGATGATATTGGAGTTGCATGTTGCGGATGTCGTCGATGATCACAAGATCAAGATGGATGCAATGCGCTTGAAGATTAGAAAATATGCCATTCATAACGAGGCTTGGTATCATTATGCCGTTGGATCAATTGTTACCTTTGTTGTGATTATGATCACATTTGTTTTCGCATTGAAATGTTTTACATAGTTTCAATGTATGGTTTAATTAATTAGATGCTCTCGAGAGCTATATGTTGTTAGATGAGAACTATGTATGTACTTTGGTTTTAATGTGATGATTAAACTTCTATTAATTTGGACACTTAATTATATATAATGCACGCAGATGAACCGACAATGGATGTACGGTGACAGACACACCTCCGAGTACATTAAGGGCGTGCATGAGTTTCTCGATGCGGCTGAGGCAAACAAGCAGAATGGTTTTATGTGTTGTCCATGCACTGAATGTGGGAATACGAGGTCTTACTCTAACCGGAAAATCCTTCACTCCCACCTGCTTTACAAGGGTTTCATGCCACACTATAATGTTTGGACGAGGCACGAAGAAATAGGGGTTATGATGGAAGACGGCGAAGAAGAAGAGTACGATGACAACTATGTCACTAGTAGAAAACAGGGTCAAACGTGAAGCACATTAGTGCCGGTTTGAATTTGAGCCGACACTAATGTGTACATTAGTGCCGGTTCCAATGGCTAGCCGGGCCACTCTCATTAGTACCGGTTCGTGGCGAACCTTTAGCACCGGTTTGTGCCATGAACCGGTACTAAAGTGAGTGGTGGCAGGATGTTGTCAGTCCGGGGCCCCTCCAGCACCTTGAGTACCGGGTCGTATCACGAACCGGTACTAAAGGTCGTCCTACATAGACCCTTCGTCCACCCGAGCTCGCTCTATTCTTCCCCTTTCCCCTCTCCTCTCTGTTCATTTCCCTCTTCCTCTCAAGCTCATCACACATTTTGCCCAAGATTTGAAGGCCCCCATCCATTCAAATGATCACAAAGGTTAGCAACTCTTTCCTTTCATCTCTCATTGCTAAATTAGCTCGTGCAATGCTTTATACAGTGATTGATTTTTGAGTTTAGTAATTTGGGAGGAATTATATATATGTGCTAGTATTTGATTTATATGCAATTTGAGGTCAAAAAGAACACTTAGTTTTGCATATGTAGGTGTGGTTTACTTAGTACCTTTTAAATCTCCGTCGTAACCACCGTCGATCGCTCGCAACGTCCCGTCGCCGGCACCACCTTGTGGTGAGCCTCTTGTTCATGAAGTTTTATATAAAAAATTGATGTTTGTGTGATTTGGATATATAGTTACTCGTATAATTATCTTACCCATACGTTGTTTGTTATGCATAGTGCCATGGTTTTGATATCCGTCCCCGTCGGCCCTCGTCCGGGTTATGATTCGGATATGGTATATTCTCTTTTAAAACTATTCATTGCATTTCGTGTTTATGAGAAATTATGCCCATCAGGTTGACATAGATATTTCTATGTAGGAGGTAGTTGAACCCGAAATTGCAACCGACCCTATTGTCGAGAGGTTAAATTTAGTTGAAAGAGAAAATGAGGATTTGAAGAAAAAATGAAAAGAATTGAGGGGGAGAAGATGGATTTGGAGTTGCATGTTGCCGATGTCGTCGCTGATCACAAGATTAAGATGGAGAAAATGCGCTTGATGATTAGAAAGATTAGAAAATATGCCATTCATAGTGAGGCTTGGTATCATTATGATGTTGGATCAATTGTTACCTTAGTTGCGATCTTGATCGCATCTGTTGTTGAATTTAAATTCTTTAGCTAGAGAGTTATTTGTTTGTTGCATTGAAGTGTTGTATGCTCTTTATGTATGAACTTTATGTATTGTATTAATTTGATGTTTTCGGTGTTGTGTATTGAAGATGAGCCGGCAATGGATGTACGATGACCGATGCTCTCCCAAGTTCATTAATGGCATGCGTACTTTTCTGCTTGCGGCTGAGGCAAACAAGCGAGCGGGTGGTTTTATGCATTGTCCATGTGCTGACTGTAAGAATGGTAGCAATTACTCTATGTCAAGAACCATTCACGTCCACCTGTTTGAGTCCGGTTTCATGCCCCACTATAATGTTTGGACCAAGCATGGAGAAAGAGGGGTTATGAGGGAAGACAAGGAAGAAGAAGAGGACGACGACAGCTATCCTGGCCATGGGTTCCCTGAATACGATGATACAACAATGAGGGAAGAAGCTGAGCCGGTAATGCGGGAAGAAGCTGAGCCGGCAATGCGGGAAGAAGCTGAAGAAGAGGCATCGGATGAGGCCGTTGATGATCTAGGTCGGGCCATTGCCGATGCAAAGAGAAACTGCGCAAGTGATTTGGAGAAGAAGAAGTTGCAGCGCATGTTAGAGGATCACAAAAAATTGTTGTACCCGAATTGCGAAGGTGACAAGAAAAAGTTGGGCACCACACTGGAATTGCTGCAATGGAAGGCGGAGAATGGTGTATCTGACAAGGGGTTTGGAAAGTAGCTGGTAATGATAAAGGATATGCTTCCAAAGGATAACGAATTGCCCGAGAGTACGTACCAAGCAAAGAAGGCTGTCTGCCCTCTAGGGTTAGAGGTGCAGAAGATACATGCATGCCCTAATGATTGCATCCTCTACCGCCGTGAGTACGAGGATTTGAACGCTTGCCCGGTATGCAGTGCATTGCGCTATAAGATCAGCCGCGATGACCCTGGTGATGTCGAGGGCGAGCACCCCAGGAAGAAGATTCCTGCCAAGGTGATGTGGTATGCTCCTATAATACCATGGTTGAGACATTTGTTCCAAAACAAAGAGCATGCCAAGGCGATGCGATGGGACAGAGAAGACCGTAAGAAAGACGGAAAGTTGAGAGTACCTGCTGACGGGTCGCAGTGGAGAAAAATCGAAAGAAAGTACGGGAAGGAGTTTGCAGATGATGCAAGGAACGTATGGTTTGGTCTAAGCGAAGATGGCATTAATCCTTTTGGGGAGCAGAGCAGCAACCATAGCACCTGGCCTGTGACTCTATGTTTGTATAACCTTCCTCCTTCGTTGTGCATGAAGCGGAAGTTCATTATGATGCCAGTGCTCATCCAAGGCCCTAAGCAACCCGGCAACGACATTGATGTGTACCTAAGGCCATTAGTTGAAGAACTCTTACAACTGCGGAATGGAACAGGCGTACGTGCGTGGGATGAGCACATGGGGGAAGAATTTGACCTAAAGGCATTGCTGTTTGTGACCATCAATGATTGGCCTGCCCCCAGTAACCTTTTAGGACAGACAAACAAGGGATACCGTGCATGCATGCACTGTTTGGACGATACCGACAGTATATATTTGGCTAATTGTAAGAAGAATGTGTACCTGGGACATCGTCGATTTCTTCCGAGCAGGCATCCCGTAAGAAAGAAAGGCAAGCATTTCAAAGGTGAGGCGGATCACCGGACGAAGCCTCGCCACCGTACTGGTGCCGACGTACATGATATGGTCAAGGATTTGAAGGTGGTCTTTGGAAAGGGTCCTGGTGGACAACTTGTTTCAAATGACGCTGACGGACGCGCACCCATGTGGAAGAAGAAATCTATATTTAGGGACCTGCCCTATTGGAAAGACCTAGAGGTCCGCTCCGCAATCGACGTGATGCACGTGACGAAGAATCTTTGTGTGACCCTGCTTGGCTTCTTGGGCGTGTATGGGAAGACAAAAGATACACCTGAGGCACGGGAGGATCAGCAACGTATGCACGGAATAGACAGCATACATCAGGGTCATGCAAGGTACGCTCTTACCAAAGAAGAGAAGGAAATCTTCTTTGAATGCCTGCTTAGTATTAAGGTACCGTCTGGCTTCTCGTCGAATATAAAGGGAATAATAAACATGGAAAAGAAAAAGTTCCAGAACCTAAAGTCTCATGACTGCAACATGATTATGACGCAACTGCTTCCGGTTGCATTGAGGGGGTTCTACCGAAAAACGTTCGATTAGCCATTGTGAAGCTATGTGCATTTCTCAATGCAGTCTCTCAGAAGGTAATCGATCCAGAAATTATACCAAGGTTAGAGAATGATTTGGTGCAATGTCTTGTCAGTTTAGAGTTGGTGTTCCCACCATCTTTCTTCAATATCATGACGCACGTCCTAGTTCACCTATGCGAAGAGATTAACATTTTGGGTCCTGTATTTCTACACAATATGTTCCCCTTTGAGAGGTTCATGGGAGTCTTAAAGAAATATGTTCATAACCGTGCTAGGCCAGAAGGAAGTATCTCCAAGGGCCATGAAAATGAGGAGGTCATTGAGTTTTGTATTGACTTTATTCCTGACCTTAAGCCGATTGGTGTTCCTGAATCGCAGCATAAGGGCAGACTGGATGGAAAAGGCACGCTAGGAGGGGAACAAATAATATGTATGGACGGACATTCTCTCACTGAAGCACACTACACAGTTCTACAGAATTCCGCCTTGGTGGCTCTGTATATGGATGAACACAAGAATTTGCTACGCTCCAAACACCCGGAGCGGTCTGATGACTGGATTACACGTGAACAAACCAGGAGTTTCACCAGCTGGTTGCAGACACGTACCATGCATGACACCTCTATTGAAGATGACATGTACTTGCTGTCCCAATTACCATCTTCGAATATAATGACTTTCAAAGGGTACGAGATAAATGGTAATACATTTTACACGATCGCCCAAGATAAGAAGAGCACCAACTAAAACAGTGGTGTCCGCTTTGATGCAGAAACAAAGACAGGAAAGGAAATATATTATGATTATATACAGGACATATGGGAACTTGACTATCGACGTGGTTTGAAGGTCCCTTTGTTTCGGTGCAAATGGGTCAATATGACACGAGGCAGGGTAACGGAAGACCCGCAGTACGGAATGACAACAGTGGATCTCAACAATCTTGCGTATGCAGACGAACCATTCGTCCTAGCCAATGATGTGGCATAGGTTTTCTATGTGAAGGACATGTCTACCAAGCCAAGAAAAAGAAAAGATAAGGAAGGGAATGCATCGTACGATGAGCCAAAGCGGCATATAGTTCTTTCTGGGAAGAGAAACATCGTGGGAGTGGATGACAAGACAGACATGTCAGAAGATTATGAAAAGTTTGATGAAATTGATCCATTCACAGTGAATATTGACCCGAGCATCCCGTTAAATGATGAAGATTTTCCATGGTTACGGCGCAAAGGGACACACGCGAAGAAAAAGTTTCACACCCAAAGATCTAGGATGTGATCGGCTTCACTATAATCACTTTCTTCTGTGTTTCACACCCAGGAGGGAATCTCTGTAATAGTTAGGGTAGTTATGTGTTTTGGCATTTGAAACGCGAAGAAATTTTATGTGCAAACAAATTCTTTCATGCCTTTACTGATTTTTTTAAGCTAAATGACCCTGAAATTGAAAAGCATTTCAAATGAACTCAGAAAAGGTTGAAAGTTGGCATGGTATCATAATTTCACCCACATAGCATGTGCAAAAAAGTAGAGAGGGTTACCGCAAAAACTGGATGCACTTCGTGTACTAAATGGACAATCTCTTTCGAAGTATCAGGGTTTCGGACGAAAACTCATCCGTTACAAAAGGCATTTCATTTTTTAAATAACCTAAGCATTAGCAAATTGAATATAATGATAAAACACACTAATATTAAACATAAGAAAAAAGAATCACTGAAAAATCTATTCTCAAAGTTAAGTTATTCACAAACTAGTGATTCACACAAATTTCAAATAAATCAAAATTTAAACTATTCAAATTTGTAAACTACCGGTACTAACAGAAAGTTTGTAATTTTTTGTACCTAAAGCAAAAATATTCACAAAGAAACTCTAAATACAGCAAAAAACAACTCAAACAAAAATAAATAAAGCAAAAAAATAAGAAAAAAGCCCACCTACTGCGCCACAGCGACCTGCATACGACTAGAGACCCAACCTGTTGTTGGGCCAGGATGCAGGCCCGCAAAGGCCCAGTAGGCCCACAGGGCAGCACCGAACATTTAGGCCCAGTAGGCCTGCTTTGGAGAGGAGCTCGAGGGAGCTACCGCACTGGGGCTTATAAACCAGTGCGGACGCCCCTCGGCTAGCGAGGTGGGACTAAACATTTCGCACCGCACTTGCGCCAGCGCACCCCCTTTAGTGCCGGGTGGTAGCACCGACCGGTACTAAAAGGGGGGGCCTTTAGTACCGGTTGGAGCCACCACCCGACACTAAAGGGGGTGTGGTTGCCACCTCTTGGCCTGGCCAAAACAGGCCTTTAGTACCAGTTGGTGGCTCCAACCGGTACTAAAGGTCCATCTTATATAACTAAACACTTCAAAAATTTCAGTTTCTCCTCTGCTTCTTCTCCTCTGCCCCGTCGCCCGCCACCCCCGTCTCCATAACCCTCGTCGCCGCCCCCGTCCCCGTCGTCGCCGCCCCGTCGTCCCCGTCCCCGTCGTCCCTGTCATCACCGCCGCGCCGTCCCGGCCCGTCCCGCGTCGTCCCCGTCCCCGTCATCGCCGCCCTGTCCCCGTCGTCGCCGCCCCGGCCCGTCCCCGTCGTCGCCGCCCCGTCCCTGTCCCTGTCGTCGCCATCCCCGTCGTCGCCGCGCCCATCGCTGTCCCCGTCGCCGCCCCCCGTCGCCTCTCGCCTCGCTGGTGAGCACACACACACACATAGTTAGTTATAGAAATGTTAGAAATGTTATAGAAATGTTAGAATTGTTAGAAATTTTTCTGTTTTTTAGTTATAGAAATAGTTATAAAATAGTTAGAATAGTTAGAAATTTTTCTATTTTTAGTTATAGAAATAGTTATAAAATAGTTAGAATTGTTAGAAATTTTTCTGTTTTTTAGTTATAGAAATAGTTATAAAAAAGTTAGAATTTTTTTCTGTTTTTTAGTTATAGAAATATTAGAAATGTTATACAAATGTTAGTTATATATATAGAAATGTTATAATTTTTTCTGTTTTTTAGTTATAGAAATATTAGAAATGTTATAGAAATGTGTCGGTGTACTAGAGTAGGGGTACCCTAGTATCCCGAACTTGTGCACGGGCAGTCGCAGTGTCCCGCGGCAAGGCTTGCCGGGTGACCGCCAAGGTCCTCCGTGGTTCCTTTGGAGCCATTCAAGAACAAAGTATCCAAGACAAGGCCCCGGCAAGAGGAGCTTGCCGAGAAGGACAAGGCCCCGGCAAGAGGAGCTTGCCGGGAAGGCCAACCAAGACTCGGTGAGCGATAAGCTCCCGGATGCGACAAGACAACGACCGCAGCAAGGCACTTGCCGCGGCAAGCTTCCATTCTGTAACTGCGCTCCAGCACATCCACCAACGTGTCGCTCTGGGACCCTTCCAGGCGTACGTGGCGAGAGGCTGTGCAGCTAGCGGTACACGGTGGCAAGCGGCGCTGACGAGATTGCCATCATGGCAAGCAGAGGCGTCCCTGGCGTCCCTTTCTGCACCGTCTAGGCGACGCAGACAGGCATTTAATGCCCTTGTCCCCTGCCGTCAGGGTTAGGTATGATACACTATAGTAGGCGGTGGTGCCAACCGCACCGCCTTTTCATTTTTGCCCTCATCTACGTTGCCACCTGTCGGTGACCCCTTAACCATATAAAAGGAGGCCCATGCGCAACGTCGAGGGGGTCGGCCAACAGAATTCTCACGCTCGGTCTAGCTAGCTACTGGTGTGTACTGTAGCAATCAGCGCTCCCGAGCAAGAAATCAATACAACCACAAAGTAGAAGTAGGGTTTTACGCATCCATGCGGCCCGAACCTGGGTAAACTGATCGCGTGCTCGTGCGCTTCGCCTCGATCTGCTCTTCGTGCTCTCTCCGCCCCCTACCGAACCGAAAGGGGCTCGGTCCGCCGTGGTCCCATAGGTGTCCGTGGGATTAGCACCCCCGACATCTTTGGCACGCCAGGTAGGGGTGCGTCGAGGTTGTGTGAACCTGATCCGGCGTTCGCACAAGCCAAATCTTCATCGTCTTCATTGACATGCCGCCGAAGAAGAAGGCTTCGGAGGCGGCTGCTCCGTCCGCGCCGTACCCACCATTGCCGGAGCAAACGGTTGGTGGGGTAGACGCCGGCGGAAGAACGGGCGTCGACGAGGGAGCTCACGGTGCTGCCAGGTCCAAGGACAAGGCTGCGCTGCCCATCGGCGGCGCAGTCGGCTCCCACAATGACCGCGCGCACTCCAAGACCTCGGCGTCCGTACATGCACCGCGCCCATCCCAGGAGACGCAGGACCAGCAGCGTCATGGTACTCATGGTACCATATGTTTGCTGGGCCAAGATCGAGCCGGTGGATCTCAGAGTGCTCAAGATCGGCAAGCGCGCCGACATGCTGGCGCGAGCGGGGCACGGTCGCCTAGACGAGATACTGCTCCTTTTAACGTACTTAGAAGTCCGAGCATATCCCGTTCCTCGCACCGTTCGCCGCCGCCGCCCGCCACTCCAGCAGAAGCTTTGGCGTGAGCTCAACTGCTCCTAGACTACCCTCCAGCGGCACACAAGATCGACGACTGGAGGGCCACCATTCAGAGTGTCATCGGCTTCGCCAACGGCGACAACCCACAGCAGCCGAGTACTTTGCTGCCGCGGCAAGTCAGTCAGGCACAAGCCGGTGGTGACAAGACCGGTGGGGGTGCAACCACCGTGCACTCTCCGCCCCGAAGGCCAAGATCGCCGACTCGCCGGATCCACCATGACAGCGACTCCACCGCGTCATCAGATCCACGAACTCGTCGCGATCAGCGCTAAGTTCTTCACGAACGATAGCAAGAAGACGCTCGTACACGCATCGAGCGCCGAAGAGAAGCGCGCCGTCAATCAGACCAGCGCGCTAGGCCCTCTGTCGACATGCATGCGCTAGGGGAACCAGACGACTTGCCGTACGCGGTAGGTTGTCCCGCGTTTACCCGTGAGCTGCAGCAAGTCCAGTGGCCCAGCCAGAAGAATTTCAAGCCAGATGTACCAGAGAAGTACGAGGGCAAGTCGCATCCGTCGGAGTTCCTCAGCATCTACACCATCGCAGTGCAAGCTGCCGGGGGGCGAGACGACAAGGTCCTTGCCAACTACTTCCCGCTGGTGCTCAAGCCCGACGTCAGGTCCTGGCTCATGCATTTGCTGGACAACTCCATATCCTCTTGGCCAGATCTATGACATCAGTTTGTCGGCGCCTTTACAGGCGGCCACAAACCTCATGGCCAAGAGAGTGATCTTCACCTGCTCGCCCAGAAGGAAGGAGAACCCCTCCGCAAGTACATCTAGAGATTCAGCCGTGTACAGCGCAACATCCCAGACATCCACCCTACCGCGGTCATCAGCGCGTTTCATCAGAACGTGCGTAACCGCAGGATGCGGGAGGAGATGGCGATGTGCTGGATCAGAGACGTCAGTGAGCTGTATGCCCTGGCCGACAAGTGTGCACATGCTGAGGTGGGGAGGAAACTCCCCGGAGAGAGTACAGGAGCAGGAGGATCTGACAGCGAGGATGCTGCCCCGGCAAAGAAGAACCGGCGGTGGAACAATAGGAAGAAGAAAGGCAAAGATGTGCTAGTCATTGAGCAGTCCGGCAACGAAGGTGCCGCCAAGAAAGCCAAAGTTGGTAGCTCCGGCAAGGAGATTGCCGCATGCACCAACTGCCAGGCTGTGGCAGTCGCCGACAAGCAGGACGGCACCGACAAGCAGTACTGCAAGATCCACCGCACCAAGGGCCATGACCTCCAGAGCTGCAAGAAGGTCGAGTAGCTTGTCCAGCAACAGAAAGCTGAGTACGAGTGGCGCGACAAGGAGAGGGCCCAAGGAGGCGCTGGAGAAGCAGGCAAGAAGGGCGCCGGCCGGGGAGGACGCCGCGGCAAGGCCAAGCAGCGGCAAGGAGACAGACCTCCCCGCGGCCGCGACAAGGATGAAGACGACGACGATGACGAAGACATGGATGATGTCGAGACCAGTGAGCAGGAGTTCCAGAAAGCCACAGAGGTCTTGTGCTTTGACGGCGGTGCTTCTCTGCATACTTCACACCGCCAACTCAAGCAGTGGGCGCGGGAAGTCAATGCGGCAGAACCACCTGTCGAATCGTGCAAGCTTCTGAAATGGTCCAGCACGCCTATCATCTTTGATATTGAGGACCACACTGATCGCACAATTGCGGTCGGGTGCTTGCCATTGTTGGTTTCACCAACTATCCGCAACCTCAAGGTCACTAAGATGCTAGTTGACGGCGGGGCTGGCTTGAACCTGATCTCCTCCGCTGTACTCCAGAAACTCCAGATCCCTGACAGCGAGCTCGAAGAGACCGACACATTCCAAGGAATCAACCCGGGAAAAAGCAAGCCGAAAGGAAAGGTCACGTTGCCGGTAACGTTTGGCAGCGAGATGAACTTCAGGACTGAGAGGGTCACTTTTGACGTTGCCGATTTTCCATTGCCTTACAACATGCTCAAGATGCCAGGCCCGATAAGCGTCATCTCTGTCCCTAGCGACAAGAAGGATGCTCTTATCTGCGCCGACAAGATCTACCGGGAAGCAGCAGCCGCAACAGAACGCAAGTCACTTGCCGCTGAAGCTCCCGGGGGGAAGAAGAAGACCAAGTCCGGCAAGAGTTCTGATGCCCACTCCGGCAAGCGCACCTCTTCGGAGTGCTGCGCTACCGTCGAGGACGCACCATCGAGCTCCACCGGCAAGTGTAAGAAGGCAATGGCAGCTCCACCAGAGACCAAGAAAATATCTGCCAAGGAGGACGGCACTGGTGGTACCTTCACCATCAGCGCCACTCTTGACCCCAAATAGGAAAGCGCGCTCATTGCTTTCCTGCGGGCGAACGTCGACGTGTTTGCGTGGCAACCGTCTGACATCCCCGGTGTTCACAGGAAAGTAATTGAGCACCATCTTGCCGTTTGTCCTCATGCGCGGCCCGTCAAGCAGAAGGTCAGGAAGCAAGCAGTGGAGCGCCAAGAATTCATAGCAGAAGAGATCAAGAAATTGGAAGCAGCAGGCCTTGTCAGAGGAGTGCTCCATCCCACGTGGTTGGCCAATCCTGTAGTCGTGCGCAAGGCAAACGGGAAATGGAGGCTTTGTATCGACTTTACTAATGTTAATAAAGCTTGTCCCAAAGACCCATTTCCCTTGCCGCGCATTGACCAGATTGTTGACTCCACAGCCGGATGTGATTTGCTTTCATTTCTTGACGCATACTCAGGATACCATCAAATCTTCATGGTAGAAGAGGATGAGGAGAAAACCGCATTCATTACTCCATGTGGCACGTACTGTTTCATATGGATGCCTTTTGGTTTAAAGAATGCTGGTTCAACATTTGCAAGAGTAGTCCATGTCGCTCTTGAGCCGCAGATGCACAGAAATGTGGAAGCCTACATGGATGACATAGTGGTCAAGAGCAAGGATAGGGCAACTCTGTTTCAAGGTTTAGACGAGACCTTTGCAAATCTGCGCAAGATCAACCTCAAGCTCAACCCCGAGAAGTGTGTGTTTGGAGTCCCCTCCGGCAAGCTTCTCGGGTTCTTCGCGTCTCAGCGGGGAAATGAAGCCAATCCCGACAAGATCTAGGCCATTGAGCAGATTGAAGCACCAAAGCACGTCAAGGATGTACGTAGACTCACCGGCTGCGTGGCTGCTCTCAGCAGGTTTATCTCTCGGTCTGCTGAGCGCGCCCTGCCGTTTTTCAAAATTTTGAAAAAGGCAGGTCCAATGAAATGGACTCCGGAAGCGGAGGCTGCGCTGCAGGACTTGAAGAGATACCTGTCCTCCACTCCAACACTTGTCGCACCTAAGCCGCAAGAGAAGTTGCTGCTATACATAGCGGCAACCAATCAAGTGGTTAGTGCTGTGTTAGTGGCGGAGAGAGAGGCAGATGACGAGCTAGCAACCGCGGCAAGCGCATCCAGCGACAAGCAGGGGGCTTCCCCGACAAGCTCTGGTCCCTACAAAGATGGATCTGCGCAGATGTGCGAGGAGATACAGAAGAGAATGGTGCAGCGCCCAGTTTACTTTGTCAGTTCCCTTCTGCAGGGGGCTAGGTCAAGGTACTCTGGTGTGCAGAAATTGCTTTTCGGCCTTCTCATGGCCTCGAGAAAGCTGCGCCATTACTTCCAAGCACATGAGATCACAGTTGTCACTCGCTTTCCGCTGAAGAGGATACTGCAGAATCCAGAAGCGACAGGCAGGATTGTTGAGTGGGCACTGGAACTGTCGAGCTTTGGCCTCTAGTTTGAGAGTACTTCAACTATCCAAAGCAGAGCATTGGCAGAATTCATAGCAGAGTGGACGCCAACACCGGATGAAGAAATTCCGGAGACGAGCATCCCCGCCAAGGAAGCATGCAAAGAGTGGCTCATGTACTTTGACAGTTCCTTCTCGCTGCAAGGCGCCGGCGCTGGCGTGCTGCTTGTCGCACCCACCGGAGAGCACCTCAAGTACGTAGTCCAGATGCACTTTCCCAAGGAGCAAGCGACAAACAATACTGTAGAGTATGAAGGCTTGCTTGCCTGTCTCAGGATCGCGGCAGACCTTGGGATCAGGCAGCTCATTGTCAGGGGTGACTCGCAGCTTGTCGTCCGCCAAGTGAACAAGAATTATCAGAGTCCATTGATGGAAGCCTACGTTGACGAAGTGAGAAAGCTAGAAGAGCACTTTGACGGCCTACAGATGGAGCATGTCCCAAGAGCTCAGAACGACATTGCTGATGGCCTGTCAAAGTTCGCCGCACTTAAGTTACCTGTGGAACCAGGGATCTTTCTGCTCAAGCTGACTCAACCGTCCGTAACCCCATCGACTGGACAGAGCAAGAAGAGGAAGTTGATTTCTGGTGACTATTTTCCGGCAGAGCTTCCCGAAGCCGCCGCCAAGAAGGTCCCCAAGATCAACACCAAGAGTGCTGAGGAGCAGTCTGCTCCGGCAAGCCCTAGGGTTTGTTCCGTTGAAGCAGATGCTCCCGACAAGTTTTGCTCCGGCAAGCTTGCCGGGGAACGTCAAGCTCCGGCAGATCCGCAGGCTCTTGCCGTAGAAGCGGATGTTCCCGCAGCAGTAGATATGCCTTTAGTCCTTGTTTTCGAGCCACAAGCTCCAACATGGTCACAGCAGATTGTCCGTTTCCTTCAGACAGGAGAACTTCTCGAAGAGCAAGAAGAAGCGGAAAGAGTAGCCCGGCAGTCAAGTATGTACCAGTTTGTCGACAGCACACTGTACAGAAGAAGACTCAACGGTGTGAAATTGAAGTGTATTCCTCGGGAAGATGGACAAAAGCTGTTGGCAGAGATACATGGAGGCATATGTGGTCACCACATTGGCGCAAGAGCACTTGTCGGCAAAGCATTCCGGCAAGGTTTCTTCTGGCCGACAGCCCTCCAGGATGCAACAGCACAAGTAACCAAGTGTGAAGCATGCCAGTTCCATTCCAAACAGATACACCAGCTAGCTCAAGCTCTCCAGACAATCCCTTTATCCTGGCCATTTTCGGTCTGGGGGCTCGATATCCTCGGCCCCTTTCCCCGAGCAGTCGGGGGCTTTGACTACTTGTACATTGCAATCGACAAGTTCACAAAGTGGCCGGAAGTGGAACCAGTGAGGAAGGTGACTGCACAGTCAGCAGTCAAGTTCTTCAGGTCGATTGTTTGCCGTTTCGGGATCCCTAACAGGATAATCGCCGACAGCGGTACGCAATTTACGAGTCGCACCTTCATGCAGTACGTCCAAGATCTTGGCGCCAAGGTCTGCTTCGCTTCTGTTGCTCACCCGAGAAGCAACGGTCAAGCGGAGAGGGCAAATGCTGAAGTGCTGCGCGGGCTCAAGACCAGAACTTTTGACAGGCTGCACAAGTGCGGAAGAAACTGGATCGAGGAGCTCCCGGTGGTTCTTTGGTCGATTAGGACGACGCCAAATCGAGCCACTGGCCAGACACCTTTCGCTCTAGTCTATGGAGCAGAGGCAGTTCTCCCCGCGGAACTCGTATGCGGGTCACCTCGAGTGCTCGCTTACGATGAGCTTGAGCAAGAGTAGCTGCAACAAGATGACGCGCTGCTCCTTGAGGAAGACCGTCTTCAGGCTGCTGTGCGAGCTGCTCGCTACCAGCAAGCTTTGCGCCGCTACCATAGCCGCAAAGTTAACGCCAGAAGTCTCGAGGAAGGCGACCTTGTTCTTCGGCGTGTTCAGTCCGCCAAGAATTCCAACAAGTTGATGCCGAAGTGGGAAGGCCCTTACCGGGTGAAACGAGTCACTAGGCCTGGCGCTGTCCGCCTTGAGACCGAAGATGGCATACTAGTGAGCAACTCCTGGAATATCGAGCATCTTCATAAGTTTTACCCGTAGGGCGCGGTTGCCGGAACCCGTTCTGGCAACCACCTTTTGTACAAGTCTTGCCGCTGTTGCATGTAATCCTTTGTACAAAGCCGGGTGCAGATCCCGTGCATAAATCTTATGTGCTCCGCGCATCTTGTCGATTTCATGCTTTTTATCTTTTGCATGTGTGATCTGACACTTTGTGCAGCACTTACACCCGGTAAGCAACAACGAGCCATAAGGCTCCATATTTTTATTTTCTCCTTCTTTCTTTTCTCAAGGAAAGGAAGGGTTCCTCGCCCACAAGTTTGCCAGGGGGGGGGGGGGAGGAGAAGATGATGGTATGGACCAGGCGTTGTCCAAGAAAGTTTCGCCTTGCCGGGAAGCAAACGACAGAATAGATAAGTTGCCAAAGTTTGAACAAACAGATTTTTAAATTTTTTAAGTTATCTTCCTTGAACGACCATACTTTGTATGGAAAACCTGTGCGTGGACGAACCAACTCATAGCTAGTTGCGCCCTTACTGTTGTTTCGAGTCCGCTCAACAACTTAAGTGAGCTGCGACTAGTTGCGACAAGGTTTCTTGTTGGTAGCGGCACCGCCAGCAGGCTGCTGACGTCCCGCACTCAGCGCTCGCGGCCAAGGTGCCTGCGCCGGCAAGTTCCCTAAAAGCGTAGGGCAAAAACATACAAAGGAGGGAATCAAGTAGAGGAAATAACATTGCAATTAGTACCCGAAATAAAAGTTATATTACAAGATAGCTTGTCGCAGCTCTAACAGATTGTTCTTGTAACATGACTAGCAGCGACAAGAAGAGAAGGAAACGGGCGGCCTAGTCTACGCGGTTGCCCTCGACCCTCTTGATCTCGCTCACCTTGTCCACAATGGGTGCGACAAGGGTCTTGAGCGCCTCCAGATCAGCTTCCGGTGGCAAGGACCTGAGGACGTTGATCTTGCGCGACTCGTCGGCCAGCTGCTTTGGGATCCTCTCCCGGAGTCGCCGGAGGGCCGTCGCCACGCCTTTGAAGAACAAAGTGAGCTTGCCGCTGGGTTGGAGGCTCTCGTCGGAAGAATACCCGAGACCCTCCATTCCCAGCTGCGCCAGCTCCTTGTCAATATCTGCGGCAACGTCCATAAGACCCTTCGTCCAGTGCTCCACATTCTCCCGGAAAGTGCTCTGGGCGGCAGCGGCACTCGCCAGCAGCGCCTTGCCGGCCTTGATCTCCTCCTTCAGGGCCGTCTCCTGCTCCTTGGCGCCATCCAGCGTCTTGGTCAAAGCAATCAGCTTCAACTCAAGATCGGCGTTGGAATCCTTGGCGGCGTCAAGCTCCTTGCCCTTCTCGGCGAGATGGGCCTGCAACTCCGAGTAGCTGTTGGCGTCCTTCTCCCGCTCAAGCTTGAGCGCGACAAGCTCATCGCCGCTCACCTGGAGATCCGCCTCCAGCTGCACCACCTTCGTCTCCAGCTCCTTCTTGGCGGCCTCGGTAGCTGCTGCAGCGTCTTCTGCTTGTTTGAGGGCTCCGCCAACTGTTCACTCAAGCGCGGCAAGCTCCTCCTCGTGGCTGTCAAGATTAACTTTCCGCTGCACCAGCTCGCCCTCCTGCATGGACACCTTCTCAGCGGCAAGCCTCTGTTGCTCTTCGACTTCAGCCTTCTCGAGGAGGAATGCTTCCCGCTCCTCGGCAAGTCGCGCCCGCTCCACTGCCAAGGATCAGAGAGTTTCCTGATTGGCACCCGGGAGCTCCTCCGCGCGCTTCTCGATGTTGACTCCCGCCTTCACGAAAAGCGCCTCGTGGGTTTCCAGCTTGGCTTGCTGGGCGCGGTAGAGTGACACCAGCTTCAGCAGCAGCAGCTCCTCCTCAGGCTCGCCGCTGCTGCTGCTTGGCGCGTCAACCAGCGCCAGCCTGGCGGAGGCGAGCACTTCTCCGTCAAAGCTTTCTCCCTCGACCGGCGCCCTGGAGCTTGACGCCCAGGGGAGGTTGATGAAGATGTCGTCGCCAGCCTTCAAGTAGATGCCAGGCTGGGGCTCTTCGGAGCCTGGCGCAGCGGCAGCGGCGGAAGGATCGACGGTCGGTGTAGCGCCTGGTGCTCCTGCGGCCTCAGGCTCGTCAGTGCGATCGCTAGATCCCCCGCCTGCTTCTGCAGCGGCAGCCCTGGCGGCCTCTTCGCCGGCGGGCTCGTCAGCGCTGGCTGCTTCCTCGGCGGCAACGGCGTCGTCGGCGGCAACTTCGGTCTCCATCGGCTCTGCAGCAGATGGATCTGACAGCCGGAAAAGGGGAGAAGAGTCAAGCAAATATCCAAGAAAGAAGATCAAAAGAAGAAGAACCCAAGGGAAGTTCTGGAGCAAGAAGATTACCTGTGCCAGGATCTGCAACCGTGGTCTCCGCCGCCGGGGGGCCGCTGGTGCCGTCCCTTGCCGGAGTACCCTCCCTTGCCGGGGACCTCTCCCTTGCCGGAGGACTCTCCCTTGGCGTTTCGGGGGCGGCCTCCGGGCGTTCCTGGTGGGGCTGCTCTGCTCCTGCACAAGTCAACAGACAGATATCAGCAAAGCAAAGAGATTCCAGGCGCACCCAACAGCGGGAAGCAAACAAGATACTTACGCTGGGGGCTGCTCTGGAGAACAGTTGCCAGGTCCGGCAAGGTTGTCTCGGGTGCATCCCCTGCTGACGCGGTGGGTTCGTCCTCGATGACAATCACCGGGGCCTTGGCTCTCTTCGCCGCTCTCTGGGCCAGAGTCCTAAGAAGGAATGGGTTCAGATGGAAGCAAATGAGATACAAGACAAAAACAGCAAGGATTGAAGAACTGCAAATACAACGAGTGAATCTTACTCTTCTTCTTCTTCCTCGTCGGAGCTGAACGCGGAGAAGTCGAAATCCGGCTCACGCCCGGCGCGGGAAGGCGGAGGAGTAGGTTCCCTTGGCCGCTTGGCGGGAGCAGAAGCGGTGGTCCGGGAAGACCCTGCTCCAGTTGCCACAGCGGCGTGAGGCGCTCCCGCGGCAACAGTGCTTGCCGCGGTAGAGCGTGTCGCGCGACGCGGCGACTGTCGACTCGCCTGCCGCCTTGCTACGTCCCCGGCCTTGCGAAGACGCCTTCTTGGTGGAGATGGAGGCTCTGCTTGCGGCGAGCTATCTGAGGATGAGGAGGAAGAGGAGTTGATATCCAACGAGCCGCTCGTATCCTCGGCGGGCTCGCTCGGCTCGGCGTCACGCCCGGCAAGATCTTTCTTGCCGGCAAGCTCCTCTTGCCGGGCAAGCTCTTTATTGCCGGCAAGCTCCTCTTGCCGGGCAAGCTCTTTCTTGCCGGCAAGATCCTCTCGCTCGGCACGGTTTGCCGCCTCTGCTGCCTCTGCCTCCTCCAAGGTGAATCCAAACTCGCCTGCCGCTGCAGCTGCCGCCGCCTCTTCCAGCCTGGTGGCGATGCGCTTCAACTCCGCATCAGTGGTGTCGCGAGTAAGGCCATTCTTCTCGTCGGGGCGGATCGGCACTTCTACCAAGTCGTCGAAGAATTTCTGCACGACCTGGTCTGCAGGCTCTTGCCAAGTTGGCACAAGTCCATGCGAGTCGCACAGCGGCATCATTGCCCAGATGCGGTCAAGCGCAGAATTGTTGCACAGCGGGACGACGCCCTGCGGCAACCTAAATACTTCGGGATGGTCAGGATCATACTTGAACAGCTCGTGAAGCATTGCGTTGAGCTCCAAGACAGCAAAGTTGTAATTGAGGCCCGGGCGCAGCCTCATGATATCTGCCGCATTCTTGAACTCCCAGGCGGGCCTCCTCCATTCCTGCAGGGGGGCGATGCGGCGGCGAAGGAAATCTGCGCCAACGACGCCTACAGTGAGTCCAGCAAGCCTGAGGCGTTGGATCCTGGTGACGGCAATTCTCAGCCTATCGTCTTCCGGGGCCACGTCGCTCCAATCGCTGCCGCGTACTGCTGCTACTCGGCGCCGGGCGGTAAATGGCTGCGGGTTCTCCTCGAGAATCCAGCAGCAATCTCCTCTCCCCTCCTCCCACTTGCTGCGGAACTCGCCCTCCAGATAAGAATCCTTCTTGCCGGCCCTTGAGATCCAGGCGATTCCGCCGGATAGAAGCTCTCCTCTCTCTACTCGGGGCATGAAGAAGTGACAGAAAAGGGCTACGTTGGGGTGGACTCCGACAAAGTTTTCGCAAAGGTGTGCGAAAACTGCCATGGTCAGAACGGCATTGGGGGTGAAATCAAGGAGGCAGAGGCCGTAGGTGTTCATGATGTCGCAAAAGAAGTCAGAGAAAGGCGGGCAGAGCCCGTAGTAGAAGAACACGGCGAAGAAGGGATATCCGTGCGGAGCCATTTTATGAGCAGTGGCTGGGAGTACCTTCATGCTCGGGTGTGCTCGCGTCTCCGTCGACCAGAAGAGGTAGTAGTACTCCCTCAGCTCCTTCGTGTCAAGCTTGGGGGGGGGGGGGGGAAGATGACCCGCTCCTTCCGCAGTGCCGCAAGCCGCTGCGCCTCGGTCGACTTCACAGCCTTCCCCTTGTCGGCTTTCGGAGCCATGGCGGAGGTGGTGGAGGAGGTCGACGGCGTTGGTGGTGCTGGTGGCGATAGGGGTCAGGGCGCAGCTCTCTCTCTTCAGCTTTGGGAAGACGGAGGCGGGGCGGAGGCTTCTGAGATTGGAATGGAAAGGGGGCGAGTGGGCGCACTACCCCTGTTTTCCCTGCTTATAAAGGAGGAGGGAGCGGACGTTCCGCCTTTCCTAATAAATAAACCGCCCACGATCTCTCCCACGACGCCGCGTTTGACGCGTGTCGTGCGGGGAGGGCGCGGTGGATGCGGACTGAGACACGGCGTAACCCAGGCCGCGCGTGCCCGTGCCCTGTTTTGGGCCTGGCCCAACAGCGCTCGGCACCGTGTATGGCCTAGGCCCGGGGGCTCCTGTCGGTGTACTAGAGTAGGGGTACCCTAGTATCCCGAACTTGTGCACGGGCAGTCGCAGCGTCCCGCGGCAAGGCTTGCCGGGTGACCGCCAAGGTCCTCTGTGGTTCCTTTGGAGCCATTCAAGAACAAAGTATCCAAGACAAGGCCCTGGCAAGAGGAGCTTGCTGGGAAGGACAAGGCCCCGGCAAGAGGAGCTTGCCGGGAAGGCCAACCAAGGCTCGGTGAGCGACAAGCTCCCGGATGCGACAAGACAACGACCGCGGCAAGGCACTTGCCGCGGCAAGCTTCCATTCTGTACCTGCGCTCCAGCACCTCCACCAACGTGTCGCTCTGGGACCCTTCCAGGTGTACGTGGCGAGAGGCTGTGCAGCTAGCGGTACACGGTGGCAAGCGGCGCTGACAAGATTGCCATCATGGCAAGTAGAGGCGTCCCTGGCGGTCCCTTTCTGCACCGTCTAGGCGACGCAGACAGGCATTTAATGCCCTTGTCCCCTGCCACCAGGGTTAGGTATGATACACTGTAGTAGGCGGTGGTGCCAACCGCACCGCCTTTCCATTTTTTCCCTCATCTACGTTGCCACCTGTCGGTGACCCCTTAAGCATGTAAAAGGAGGCCCATGTGCAACGTAGAGGGGGTCGGCCAACAGAATTCTCATGCTCGGTCTAGCTAGCTGCTGGTGTGTACTGTAGCAATCAGCCTCCCGAGCAAGAAATCAATACAACCACAAAGCAGGAGTAGGGTTTTATGCATCCGTGCAGCCCGAACCTGGGTAAACTGATCACGTGCTCGTGCACTTCGCCTCGATCTGCTCTTCGTGCTCTCTCCGCCCCCTGCCGAACCGAAAGGGGCTCGGTCCGCCGTGGTCCCATAGGTGTCCGTGGGATTAGCACCCCCGACAAAATGTTAGTTATATAGCATTGTTAGAAATGTTATAGGAATGTTAGTTATATAGAAATGTTAGAAATTTTAGTTATCAAAATCCAATCATTAAAAAAATGTTACTTTTTGTGGGCATATAGCTATTTGTTCTGGATGATGCCCGGCCCGCATCCTCGCCGTCGACCCGTCCGCGACGATGTCCGACTGACCCATGTTCGGGACTGGGCTTCGCCGGGCTGGCACTGGGAGGTGCTGCCTGGAGGGGCGCACCGCTTGATGAGGAACCCGGCCCCGGGTCCCGTCGTCGACCCTGATCTCGATTGGTGGCGTTCGCGTGGGCCAGTTTCGGTGCGGAGGGAGCCGGCCCCACCGGAGGAGGTACGTCGCCGTGTCAGGGAGGAGGACGAGCACGTCCATCACTACATGGTTGCGTTAGAGGGCGACAGGTTCTCCAATACCTGGCAGTTTCTTCAGGGATCTCACTTCAGCTATGATCCTGTGAGGGTTCCTTCTCTTTGGGTGTCCACCGCCCGCGCCGAAGGAACCGCGAGTGTCCTAGATTCTTCTGTAGTATTCAATCTTTATTAGCTACCTAGCCAGTGATGTACTCGATATATAATATTCGAGACGATGTATTCGAGATTATATATTATTCGAGACGATGTATTCGAGATTATATCTATTATTTGAGACGATGTATTCGAGATTATATCTATCATTCGAGATGATGTATTCAAGATTATATCTATTATTCGAGACGACTTATTCGAGATTATATCCGAGGATGCTTATTAAGTACTATGATTGATTTAGTTTTTCCTTATTAATTGATTGCATTCATGCATTGTAATTTGAATATATTTCTTTTGGATTAGTTAAACAAAACCTATGGCGGACAATACCGGAAGAGAGGGAGAAGAGGCCCTGTTCAATATCATACGCAATCCTCGCGGGCCAGATGATGATCAGAATGAAGAAGATTATGACGGCTCCGAATATCTAAACAACACCGGGGAGGGTGATATGATATTCGATCGCGACGACCGAATTGATGAAGTCGTGAACTATGAATATGATGAAGAAAATGTTGATCCTGAAACAACAAAGACCGGCGAGGTATATATATTTATATAAGAAGGCATCTGGTGATCATCACATGTTTTAAATGACTTGAAGATATATTAACGAATCGATCTTTCTTCTTTCAGCCATCCGGATCGAGCAAATCTTCAGGCAACAGGACGAAACGAGGCCCGAACAAAAAGTTGAAGGATGGCATAAAGTACAATATCGAGGCAATCAAACCTAATGGCGAACCATTCGCGCCTAAGAAGATTGCGGACAAGTTCGTTCGTCAGTGCGGAGTTCTTGTGAAGGACCTACTCTCGATATCCCTTCAAGAATGGAGAGAGCCATCAAAGCCACGTCTAGGAGTTACTTTTGTCGACGACAGAGAAAAATATTTGCTTTGGGAAATGCTCATGGAACATTTCACCCTACCAGATCATTTCACAAAAGCAGATGTGGACAAAGTCAAGGACCATGCTCTTAGGAAGATGGCGGTTGCATTCAAGAACCACAAGATTCGTGAATGGGCCAAGTACGTCAATGGAGGAAGGAAGACTTCAGTATTCGAGGGAGTACTAGAGAAGCAAAGTGCTCATTGGGAAGATTTCGTGAAATTCAAGGATTAGGAATTATCTAAGGAACGGTCGAGAATAAACAAGGCCGATGCCGCAAAAAAGGATAAGTTCCATAAGCTGGGGCCAGGTGGCTATGCGGTGGGATTGCCTAAGTGGGATAAGTCCGAGAAAGAGATGTTGGATGCAGGTGTCACTCCAGAAACATTGAGCTGGCCCCCCAGGTGCAGGACTTGGTTCTATGCGCATGGGGGGGAGTTGGACCCAAAGACAGGCAAAGTTTCCAAGAAGGCATGTCTGGACGGAGCCGAAGATAAGCTACTTGTTGCAATAGAAGAGGCTCGATCCGGGTTGTTCGAGCCCAACAGAGAGAACGACGAGCTTACGCGTGCCCTGGGAAATCCTGAACACCAGGGAAGAATACGAGGCATGGGCGCTATTCCGTGGTATGAGGGGTTTTCGGACTAGAACGCCGACTACAGAACCCGTGCGAGAAAGAAGATTGTGGAGAAGAAGAAGAGGAAGATGGAGGAGGAGCAGAGGAAGCTAGACTATGAACGCCTTCAAGGCCTAGAATTAGCGCACGCGGACTTGGCAATCAAATTCCAGCGGCAGCAGGAGCAGATCGATTCACTTAGCCAGTAAAGGGGGTCTCAGCAGCTAGCGGATGATCCACCAATGGATAGCACCGTCCCATCCATGCCGAGAAGCAGCGTGGGTTCTGCCCCGGGCGACGCATTGCTGGATAGCTACCCAGTGGATGACATCATGGAGAACATTAACTGTGAGCTACACTTCAAAATGAAGAACATATCCATGAAGGTGGCGGACGCCCTTGCTTTTACAAACCCCCCCAAGGCAACCTTACATTGCAAACCGATTCCAGCGGGCTATGCTCGTGTCTTGGTTGATGAGGTGGTGGACCAATATTCGGGGCTAGAGCTTGACATTCCTGGAGGTGACGATGAGCACACACTAGGAGAGGCCAACCATCATATCATCCTATGGAGAAAGGATTGCATCATCTTTCCAAGGCCACCGACACCGCGTCATCCGACTCCTCGTCGCAGTCCGCCACCGAGTCAGCATACTCCCACTCCTCCAAGTCCACCAACGCGTGAGGCCACTCCTCCTCCAAGTCCGGCAAAGAGTCAGGCCACTCCTCCTCCAAGTCCGGCACAACTTCAGGCAACTCCTCCTCCAAGTCCGGCACAGCTTCAGGCCACTCCTCCTCCTCCAACTCAGCCACGTCAGCCGTCTTCGCCGCCTCAGCAATCACGGAAGAGAGACGCCTCAGCTATGGTGTGTAGCGGTACAAGTCGAGGTAGTACTACAGGTACAGGCGGAGGCAAGCGATTTCAATATGGTCCAAGAAGCCTCGCGCCTCTTCCACAGAGGCCTTACGACAAGTCCGAGGAGGAAAACGTAGCCATATCGAAGGCCGAAGTGGAAGCCCATTTTGCACCGAAACCACCACCACCGCCAAGGGAGAAAGTGCATGTGGAAAAGATTGACCACTTCATTCGTATGGCTAGACCACCAGCTCCCAAGCCTGTTGACTCAGACTATGAGCGCCACATCAAGAAGTTAAATCGAGCACGTCTACAGAAAGAGGCGAGATCGAGCTCGAGAAAATCAGCTGGCAAAAGGAGCGGTAAAACTGTTCCCCGGCTGGGAGAACAGGCGGCGCAATCAATCCCCCCGCTTGTTGTGCGAACAACACAGGAGAGTTGGCGCGCCCAATATTATTGTGGGCAAACCGTTAACGTTCCCGGGTTGGGAGATGTCGTAATAACCGAGGAGCATATTGCGCAGGCTGAATCGATCGGGATCACAGTTGGACAACTCCTCGATATCAAGCCCATGTCTCCGACTAGAGAGGAGGAAATAAAACAGAAATATGCCCGGGGCCAACCTTTGGTCGAGCCAGAGGAGGTCAATAAGCTCCCAACGAGAATGTATGCATTGCATCAATGGTACATGGACATTACCAAGATTTCCAATCAAGAGTCCCTCATGGTGAATGTCAACGAGGAGCATTACGACCATAAGAAAGCTGTGACCATTGAGTATTCAAAACTTTTTCAGCTATACAATAAAGATGCACTCGACAACTCTATCGTCAGTTGCTATTGTCTGTAAGTGATTTCTTTCTGTAATTTAAGTCTCAAGCTAGTTGATCATTTTGATCAATCATTACCTGTAATTATCCTTACTATATTCTTTTCTGTGGTATTATGCAGGATGAAGATTTATGAAATGAAAAAAGGTGGACACTATGGCATTGGGTTCGTTGATCCAAATACCATTAATGAATACACATGGAAAATAGATCCATATGACGCAAAATGTGTAGAGGAAAGCATGCTACAGTTCTTCAAGGAACTCAAATACAATGAAGATATACTACTTCCTTACAACTTCCAGTGAGTCACACTGTCTGGTACTACAAATTCTATTTTTCCCTACTAGCTATAGCTACATGTTTTTGCTTTCATATGCCCGCTTAATTAAGTCATGCAAACGTGTGTGCATGCAGATTTCATTGGATCTTGTTAATCATTAAAGTTGATGAAGGAACAGTTGAAGTACTAGACTCGCTACTTAAGAAAGCAAGTGACTACGGCATCGTGGAGGGGATAGTCAACAGGTACAGTTGAAGTTCGTCATTTCCTGATAACAACTATTTAATAACCCATTTATTCATTTTCTTTGTCGGCGGGCAGGGCTTGGGCAAAGTTCATCAGGGTCACTCCAGGCCCATGGAAACAAAGTCTGAAATGGTAGCGACCCAAGGTAAGTAATTAAGTAGTACTACCTAGGTGCCATCTCTTTAATACTCATGCTTGATTAATTATTATCTGATCAAAATTCCATTCTCGTAAAGTCCCTGAAGCAGGCACCGGGGAATGATCTATGTGCATACTACATTTGCGAGAACATTCGCATGATGGCGTCCGAAAGGAGCAAATCTCAAAGACAGGAGTGGGTACGATATCGATTGTCAGAACACTATTCACAACTTTTACACCATTATCGATATCTAGTCACACAACTAATACACATGCATATTGATCTCCTTCTTAACAGTTCAAAGAGGTGCGGGACAAGCTCCTAGCACAGGACCGCATAGAAGCAATTCAAGAGGAAATAGCGGGATTTTTGCTCGACCAGGTCATAGATCCCAAAGGAGAATACTATTACCCGCTACCGGCCCCATGAACCATTTCCAATTGTTATCGTGCACCGAAGGCACCAATTAGCTAGGCTAATGCCACTGGTGATGAAGCTATGTACCTAGGGTAGGGTCACGGACCTGTCCTAACTACCCTAGGACACCTCTAGAATAAATCACCTTTCAATCGACTTGGAGGTGTTCCACTCGACAGACTCGAAGACACTCGACCAAGAAGCAATTACTCGACCAAGATCCAACCACTCGACTGCCAGGAGACCTAAAGTCACTCCGCACGCCAATGGTCGGTCATTAAGTAGCTTTTATGGTCATCATAGCACTTTATTACTAGCGTTATCAGTAATGCCCTGCTTTAATGTACATTGAACCCTTCGTAACGTGGGCTGGCCGGGGTCCATGCGCACTCTATATAAGCCACCCCCTCCTCCGAGACAAGGGTTCGCACCTCTGTAACTCATACTCACATAATCCAGTCGACCGCCTCCGGGCTCCGAGACATAGGGCTTTTACTTCCTCCGAGAAGGGCCTGAACTCGCAATCCTTGCGTCCTTACAACTTCTCCATAGCTAAGACCTCGCCTCTCCATACTTACCCGCCTACATTACTGTCAGACTTAGAACCACGACAGTTGGTGCCCACCGTGGGGCCGGTGTTTTAGCGTTTTGTTGGAGGAGTTGCGATCTTTTCCGACCCGAATCATCATGGTTTTTGACGGAGTTTTGGTGGGGGGCCACGAGATCCATCTCGGCACGCTCACGTTCATCGCCGGCGACTCCACCTTGCTTTAGGAGGCTCCGCTCGACGTGGACGCACTCCCTGTCCGCGGGGCAACGCACTTTAGCGCGTGCGTCCGCGGCGTTCTCCTGCAGCAACCGTCGACCCCCTACCGGTCGGCTCCTGTGTTGTCCTCCCTCCCCGTTTCCCGCCGGCGCAAGCGCTCCAGTCGGTCGAGACTTCAGTGGTGGGTGAGACACGCGGTGGCCCGTCAGTCGGCCACCCCTCAAGTCGCGGCGATCGAGCCCGACGAATCCCTCTACGGCATGTTCGACCTGTCGACTGGCTCCGAAGAGACTGCATCCGAGTGCGACAACAGCGATCCGGCGGAAGAGGTTCCGATGGTCAATGGACCGCCCAGTCCCCCCGGTTTTACCCGCACCAACAGAGGTGCGGGAGGAGGTGACCCGTTGCATCCCCATGAGAAGTATCTTCCCGAGCCTCTCACGTCGCTGCAGAGAGAAGAACTTCGCTGCTGGAATGTGGATGCACTACACACTCCTATCGTTGGAGAAACCCCCGAGGCTCGCGCCTTGGAGGACACGCGCCTGGCAAACTTGGCCGAGCGCACTCGACTGGAGAACCTCCAGCGAGCACTCGACGAGCGTGCGCGATAACGGGTTCCCGAATCCAGTCGACGTCAGCTCTTCCCGCCCCCGCAGGTGTATCGGACTCTGATTCAGAATTTAGCAGCTGCGGCCCGTATAGCGGAGTTGATTCAGCCTTCCCAATCGGAGGCTAGCAGAGGCTTGCTGCAGATCAGAGCGTTACTCCGGGCAGCACGAGATCAGAATTCCGCTGTTTCTCAGTCGTGGAATAGAATTCACAGTAGATCCGTTGCCGCGGACACGGTCCAGTCGGCTCACAGCCCGAGATCGCCCCCGAGGCGTGAGGGACGTGAGACTAGCATGACCAGTATGGGAACCATGAGCAGTATGATCACCGAGTCGATCGTGACGGTCGACGTCGAGTGCCCACGCCTCCCCCGAGGAGCGGGTCGTATGTGCCTCGCCAGCAGGATGACAGGCGCCCTCATAGTGGTGGGAGAAGGATTCCAGTCGACCCCACAGGGCCAGGCTTTGATGCGAGATCCATCCTCGTCCAAGGTCTGGTCGACAGGAACAGGGCTCACCGAGAAGGCCACGACAGAGATGCGCCTGCCAGCAGCAGAGTACATGTTTCGGGGCCAGAGTGCTTTAGTAGAGCCATCAGGGCTGCTGTGATTCCTCACAATTTCAGGTTGGCAACTGGAGTCAGTAAGTTCACTGGCGAGTCCAAGCCCGATAATTGGCTTGAGGACTACCGAGTGGCGGTCCAGATTGGCGGCGGTAATGATGAAGCGGCCATGAAGCACCTGCCTCTCATGTTGGAGGGCTCGGCCAGAGCGTGGCTAAACCAGTTAGCACCTAGCAGCATTTACACTTGGGAAGATCTCTCTCGAGTGTTCGTCACCACATTTGAAGGCACATGCAAGTGACCGGCAGGACTGACGGAACTGCGATCCTGTGTGCAAAAGCCGAATGAAACTTTGAGGGATTACATCCAGAGATGGATCACGTTACATCACTCGGTGGAGAATGTGCCTGACCACCAAGCAGTTTGTGCCTTCAAGGAAGGCGTCAAGTACAGAGAACTGGATTTGAAATTCGGTCGAACCGGAGATATGTCCCTGAATCGGATGATGGAGATTGCCACCAAGTACGCTAATGGTGAGGATGAGGATCGACTCAGGAGTGGCAAGCTCAAGTTAGTCGCCCAAGAAACCGGAGGCAATTCCAATCGGAAACAGAACGGAAAGCCGAGCCAGCGGCTCCCGGGGAAGCCTTAGCTTTGCCCCAAGGAAAGTCTAAAGGGAAACCTAAAGGGCCTTGGAACCCCAAAAAGGTTAAAGACCAGGAGGGAAATGATGTGTTGCACTTACCGTGTCTCGTCCACACAAAGAAAGATGAAGATGATAATTTCATTTACCCGAAACACACCACTCGGCAGTGTCGACTCTTGATCCAGCAGTTCCAGGGCAAGCAGCCCAAGGGTAAGGAAAAGGAGTCAGACAAGGTCAAGGACAAAGAGGAAAGTGATGACGGATACCCTCAAGTCAATTCCACCCTGATGATTTTTGCTGATGTTGAGAGAAAAAGTAGACTGAAAGTTATTAACCGAGAGGTGAATATGGTCGCTCCGGCGACACCTAGTTACCTGAAATGGTCTCAGACTGCCATAACATTCGACCAGTCCGACCACCCAACGCACATCGCCACCCCTGGGAGGCAAGCTTTGGTGGTCGACCCAGTTGTTGAAGGCACCCGACTGACCAAAGTCCTGATGGATGGTGGCAGTGGTTTGAACATATTATACGCTGAGACGTTGAAAGGCATGGGCATTCCGATGTCCAGACTCAGTGCCAGCAACATGAGTTTCCATGGCATCATTCCTAGGAAGAAGGCTGAATCACTCGGCCAGATTGCTCTTGATGTGGTTTTCGGTGATTCCAAGAATTACCGCAAAGAAAAGTTGACATTTGAAGTTGTAGACTTCCAGAGTGCCTATCACGCTATTTTTGGCAGGCCGGCTTATGCGCGCTTCATGGCCCGACCATGTTACATGTATCTCAAATTGAAGATGCCTGGCCCCAAAGGTGTGATCACCATTACGGGCAATCGGAAGAAAGCGGAAGATTGTTTTCAGAAGGGTTCGAAGATCGCCGACGCACAGATGGCAGTGGTAGAGTTGCGGGAATACCAGAAGACTGCTGACCCGAGTGATCTGTTGCGAGCCAAGAATCACGCTGCAGAGTCAACTTTCCAGTTGGCTGGCGATACGAAGACAGCTCACATCCACCCGACCGACCCCGGCGCCGCTCCGACTCATATCTCGACAACACTCGACTCTAAATAGGAAGAAGCGCTCATCCAGTTCCTCCGTGAGAACTGGGACATTTTCGCATGGAAGCCTTCTGACATGCCAGGTGTTCCCAGGGAGCTGGCTGAGCATCGGCTGAGAGTCGACTCAAAAGTAAAACCTGTCAAAGAACATCTCCGACGGTTCGCCGTCCAAAAGAGAAAGGCTATTGGCGAGGAGGTGGCTCAGCTCTTAGCAGCGGAGTTCATCCGAGAAATCTACCACTCTGAGTGGCTCGCCAATGTTATCATGGTCCCCAAGAAGGACAAGTCACTTCGCATGTGCATTGACTTTAAACATATGAATCGGGCCTGCCTGAAAGATCATTTTCCTCTCCCCCGCATCGACCAGATAGTCGACTCGACTGCGGGATGTGAGCGATTGTCTTTCTTAGACGCCTATTCCGGGTACCATCAGATCCGTCTGTATGGACTTGAAGAGATCAAGAGAGCTTTCATCACTCCATTCGGGTGCTTCTGTTATGTTACCATGCCGTTCGGCCTCAAGAATGCCGAAGCCACATTCATGAGGATGATTCAGAAGTGTTTACTCACTCAAATCAGTCGAAACGTGGAAGCATACATGGATGATATTATGGTCAAGTCACGGAAGGGTTCCGACATACTGACTGACCTTGCTGAAACCTTTGCCAGCCTCAGGAGGTATGATATCAAGCTTAATCCATCAAATTGTACATTCGGAGTCCCTGGCGGAAAGTTACTCGGTTTTCTCATTTCCGAATTGGGAATCGACGCTAATCCAGAAAAAGTTGGCACTATACTCCGAATGAAAAGCCCTGCGCGAGTGCACGACGTCCAGAAGCTTACTGGCTACTTGGCCGCCCTAAGTCGATTCATATCTCGTCTCGATGAAAAGGCATTACCTCTTTACCGATTGATGAAGAAGTCCGACAAGTTCGAGAGGACTCCTGAAGCTGATGCAGCATTTGCAGACCTCAAAGCTCTGCTCTCCACCCAGCCGGTGCTTGCTGCCCCAATCAGCAAAGAGCCTTTCTTGCTTTACATTGCAGCCACAGGACAAGTCGTCAGTATGGTACTTATGGTCGAGTGGGAAGAAGAAGGGAAAACCATCAAAGTTTAGCGCCCAGTATATTATATTTCTGAAGTCTTGACCCGATCGAAGCAAAGATATCATCACTATCAGAAGCTTGTATATGGGATTTATATGACCACCAAGAAAATTGCTCACTACTTCTCTGATTATTCCATTACAGTCGTCAGCGATGCTCCATTATGAGAGATCCTGCATAACAGGGATGCAACTGGTCGAGTGGCAAAATGGGCGATTGAACTCCTTCCCCTAGATATCAAGTTTGAGGCGAAGAAAGCTATCAAGTCCCAAGCAATCGCAGATTTCGTCGCCGAGTGGATTGAACAGCAGCTGCCGACTCAGATTCACTCGGAGCATTGGACTATGTTTTTCGACGGCTCCAAGATGTTGAGTGGTTCCGGTGCCGGAGTGGTGTTGGTCTCCCCCAGAGGAGATAAACTCAGATATGTTCTTCAAATCCACTTTGATTGCTCCAATAACGAGGCAGAATATGAAGCACTTTTATATGGGTTGCGCATGGCCATCTCACTTGGCGTCCATCGCCTCATGGTCTATGGCGACTCAGATTTGGTGGTTAATCAGGTGATGAAGGAATGGGATGTCAGAAGTCCAGCCATGACTAGTTATTGCAATGCAGTGAGAAAGCTGGAGAAGAAATTCGAGGGGTTAGAGCTTCATCACATACCCCGACTGAAAAATCAAGCAGCTAATGATTTGGCAAAAATAGGTTCCAAAAGAGAAGCCATTCCCAGCAATGTGTTTTTGGAACACATCCACACACCATCAGTCCAGGAGGATCCCTTCATGGAAGAGGCCCCGCAGCCAAAAAGCGCCACGGATCCGACTGAAGTTGAAGTTCCAGCTATGGTCGATCTGATCATGGAAGTGTTGGTTATCACTCTGTCTGGACAGAACCGTACATCGCGTACATCCTAAGGAAAGAACTCCCAGAAGACGAAGAAGAGGCTCGACAGATCGTCCGTCGATCCAAGGCCTTTACAGTCATAAAGGGACAGTTATATAGAGAAAGCACGACTGGGGTCGGCCAGAAGTGTATCACACCAGAAGAAGGCCAGATGATCCTTAACGATATCCAGTCGGGGACCTATGGTCATCATGCGTCCTCTCGGACCATTGTGGCTAAAGCATACCGAGCGGGGTTCTACTGGCCAAGGGCCAATGAGATGGCAAAAGAGATAGTCGACAAATGTGAAGGGTGTCAGCATTACTACAATATGCCGCACAAGCCCGCGTCAGCCCTGAAAACCATTCCACTCGTCTGGCCCTTTGCTGTTTGGGGGCTGGACATGGTTGGGCCACTGAGAACAGGCAGGAGCGGCTTCACTCATGTGCTGGTAGCAGTCGACAAGTTCACCAAATGGATTGAAGCCAAGCCTATCAAGCATCTTGATACTTGCACCGCTATCAGTTTCATCAGAGAGTTGATATTCAGATATGGAGTTCCGCACAGTATCATCACGGATAATGGGTCAAACTTCGATTCCGACAAGTTCAGGGCCTTTTGCACCTCTCAGGGCACTCAGGTCGACTATGCTTCGGTCACTCACCCCTAGTCGAATGGGCAAGCAGAAAGGGCAAATGGCCTAATTCTCAAAGGACTGAAACCCCGGTTGATGCGCGATCTCAAGCATGTAGCAGGTGCATGGGTCGACGAGCTCCCATCAGTCCTTTGGGGATTGAGGACAACCCCGAATCGATCGATCGGAAGAACCCCATTCTTTCTGGTATACGGAGCCAAGGCGGTCTTATCGAGTGACCTGCTTCACAACGCTCCTAGAGTCGAGCTCTACTCAGAAGATGAAGCAGAACAAGCCCGGCAAGACGCAGTCGACCTCCTAGAAGAAGAAAGAGAAATGGCCTTGATTCGATCGACCATCTATCAGCAAGACTTGCGTTGATTCCATGCCAGAAATGTGAAGAGCCGAGCCTTCCAAGAAGGAGACTTAGTCCTCCGAGTGGATCAGTAGAAACCACACAAGCTCGCTCCTACTTGGGAAGGCCCCTTCATAGTCACCAGAGTCCTCCACAATGGAGCATACCACCTCTACAATGTCGATCGCCAGATTGATGAGGCACGAGCCTGGAATGTGGAACTACTCCGCCCCTTTTATACTTGAATTCTCAATCGGATGAGATGTAATTAGAAAAACTCCTGTAGTTTATTTATCAAAGACAAGAGCGTTATAATTTTCCCAGCGATTATTATTGTTTTGTTTGCGTAAGAAATACCCCAGGGGGTGGCTTAGCTGCGAATCCGCTTCGCCTAAGTTTGTAAAACCAGTTTCCTACCGAGTGGCAAGCCGGCCTCCCACTCGGAGGATTAGCTGCGAATCCGTTTCACCTAAGTTTGAAAAAATCCTACCAAGTGGAGAGCAACCCTCCCACTCGGGGGCTTAGCCGTAGTCCAGTACTCGCCTAAGTTCTCTCACTAGAAGACTTAGCTGCAGTCCGGCACTCGCCTAAGTTTGAAAAAATCCTACCGAGTGGAGAGCAACCCTCCCACTCGGGGGGCTGCAGTCCAGTACTCGCCTAAGTTCTCTCACTAGAAGACTTAGCTGTAGTCCGGCACTCGCCTAAGTTTGAAAAATCCTACCGAGTGGAGAGCAATCCTCCCACTCGGGGGCTTAGCTGCGGCCCAGTACTCGCCTAAGTTCTCTCACTAGAAGACTTAGCTGCAGTCCGGCACTCGCATAAGTTTGAAAAATCCTACCGAGTGGAGAGCAATCCTCTCACTCGGGGGCTTAGGTGCAGTCCAGTACTCGCATAAGTTCTCTCACTAGAAGACTTAGCTGCAGTCTGGCACTCGCCTAAGTTTGAAAAAATCCTACCTTGTGGAGAGCAACCCTCCCACTTGAGGGGCTTAGCTGCAGTCCATTACTCGCCTAAGTTCTGTCACTAGAAGACTTAGCTGCTGTCCGGCACTCTCCTAAGTTCGAAAAATCCTACCGAGTGGAGAGCAATCCTCCCACTCGGGGCTTAGCTGCAGTCCAGTACTCGCCTAAGTTCTCTCAGTAGAAGACTTAGCTGCAGTCCGGCACTCGCATAAGTTTGAAAAAATCGTACCGAGTGGAGAGCAACCCTCCCACTCGGGGGCTTAGCTGCAGTCCAGTACTCGCCTAAGTTCTCTCACTAGAAGACTTAGCTGCAGTCCGGCACTCGCCTAAGTTTGAAAAAATCCTACCGATTGGAGAGCAACCCTCCCACTCGGTGGCTTAGCTGCAGTCCAGTACTCGCCGAAGTTCTCTCACTAGAAGACTTAGCTGCAGTCCGGCACTCGCCTAAGTTTGAAAATTCCTACCGAGTGGAGAGCAATCCTCCCACTCGGGGGCTTAGCTGCAGTCCAGTACTCGCCTAAGTTTTCTCACTAGAAGACTTAGCTGCAGTCCGGCACTCGCCGAAGTTTGAAAAAACCCTACCGAGTGGAGAGCAACCCTCTCACTCGGGGGCTTAGCTGCAGTCCAGTACTCACCTAAGTTCTCTCACTAGAAGACTTAGCTGCAGTCTGGCACTCGCCTAAGTTCGAAAAATCCTACCAAGTGGAGAGCAATCCTCCCACTCGGGGGCTTAGCTGCAGTCCAGTACTCGCCTAAGTTCTCTCACTAGAAGACTTAGCTGCAGTCCGGCACTCACCTAAGTTTGAAAAAATCCTACCGAGTGGAGAGCAATCCTCCCACCCAAGGGCTTAGCTGCAGTCAAGTACTCGCTTAAGTACGAAACACATCTCAATCCTCAAGAACAACGAGGAGCAGGTCGACTGCCACCTTCTCCTAGAGAGCTTCGTCACAAATACAATGTGCACTCCGTCCCACTCTGCAATAACAGGGTGTGGGTCGACCACCACCTTCTCCTGGAGAGCTTCGCCACAAATACAATGTGTGCTCCATC
The DNA here is from genome assembly GCA_034509565.1 of Triticum monococcum. Classification (NCBI taxonomy): domain Eukaryota; kingdom Viridiplantae; phylum Streptophyta; class Magnoliopsida; order Poales; family Poaceae; genus Triticum; species Triticum monococcum. The sequence continues at coordinate 106,869,521 of CM067842.1, read as the reverse complement.
CCACTCTGCAGTAACAGGGTGTGGGTCGACCGCCGCCTTCCCCTGGATCACAAATACAAGACATGGGTCGTCTGCTTCCCACTCCTTCGGGGCTGCGCTGCGAATACAGAAAGTTGACTCGAATGAAGAATGGTTTCACTCAGCAGGAGATTCATAAAGATATTCAACGGTAAACCAAGTTCAGATAAAATTCTAAAGGTTCTAGATCACAGATCGAGGTACTCGGGCATGCAGCCCGAAAAAGTTTAATGGTTACAAAAACCACTCGACATTCCGAGGCAAATTTAAGGTAGGACATAAGAGTTTGTTCACTCCGCGGGAGAAGGGCTGGTAGGCTCGATGAACTCATCCAGGTCGACACCATCGGCAATCCGAGTGGCGGTAGCTATGAAGGTCTCCATAAAACTTCGGAAGTCGTGCTTCTGTGTGTTTGCGACCTTGATTGCGGCCAGCTTGTCTTGTCGCACCTCCTTGCAATGGACACGAACCAAGGACAGAGCCACATCGGCGCCACAACGAGCAAAAGACTTCTTCCACTCTTGCACTTGGTCAGGGATTCCGTTAAGTCGAGCCATCAGAGACTCAAGATCGTTTTGGAGCATAGCCTCTGGCCAGAGTGCCGGGTTGATCCGTGACATGGCGACCTTCAGTCGAGCCAAGTAGTCCACGGCATCGTTGATGCGAGATTCCAGTCGGAGCAGATTCATGGCAGTTTCATCTTTCACGGGAGAGTTGATTGGATCCAAAACTGGTTCGATCCTCCCAGTCTCTTCTTCAAAATTCTGGCAAAACTCTGCATTCACGATCCAAGGATAAGTCAATCTTCATACACTGAGTCGACACAAAAAAAATCAGTCGGAACTAAATATGCACCTTCAAGCTTGATATACAACTTCTTGGCGAGGCTCCTCAGGTAGCTCTCCAGATCGTCCCTCCTGCGAGCGATGCCTTCCATCTTTTCGCTCAGGTTGAGGTTCTCCTTCTTCCAGCGTGTGCACTCCCTGTTGGCTTCATTCAGAGCAGTCTTCAGCCTGGTATTCTCGTCTTCCAACTGGCCGACTGAAGCCAGCTTCTGTCCGGCTAGAGCGGTCCTGTCGTCAGCCTCCTTCTGGGCAGCAGCCAAATCCTGATCCTTTTTCACCAAAGCTTCCCTTAGTTTTTCTGCAAAGAAATGATGATTGATTCAGAAGTAGCAGAAGGATGCTCGAGCCGAAAACTGACCAGTCGACAAACTTGTCTTACCAGCGGCACCGTCTCTGACCGTTTGCAATTCTGTCCTGGCCAGCTCCAAGTCAAGTTTCAGTTGAATCTGCTGCCTCTCCAAATCAGTGAAGCAAGCCCCAAGATCACAAGATTTCTGAAATCAAAGGGGAGAAATTATTCCACAGCAAAAAACTTCAAAGACATTAAGTGCTAAGACTATGGTCGACTGCCCGCAGTCCACCATAGTCTCAGGGACTACACCCAGTGGGTGCACTTTGCGTGCCCCCACCAGTTTTGATTCCACTCGGCCGGTCCGCCGGAGTCGAGTTCAAAAAAAAGAGAGACAAAGTAGAACTCAGACCATAGTCGACTGCCAGCAGTCGACCGCGGTCTCGGAGACTACAACCAGTGGGTGCACTTTGCGTGCCCCCACCGGTTCTGATTCTACTCGACCGGATCGAGCAGAAGAAACAAATTACCAGTTCGGTTTTTACTCGACAAAATACAAAGACTACAGTCGACTGCCAGCAGTCCATCGTAGCCGCGGGGACTACACCCAGTGGGTGCACTCAGCGTGCCCCCACTAGTCCAAAACTTCAATTGACGCACCCAGTGGGTGTACAGATGCAAAGATTTTTGAAAAGAATCTTCAGATAGCCAACTAACCTGAACATTGCTCTGGAGAGCCGAGCTGGCATCATAGGCGGCTTGGCTGGCGTCCCGCACCGTCTTCATCTTCTCCATCATAATGCCCGCATGGCGTATGGCTTCCCTAGCAGCATTCACCTCATCCTCTGGGACATGATGGATCGCAAAAACTGAAGGCGGGTCGACAGGGGCCTGAGCAGCCGACGAAGAAGGCAAGGCACTCGACAGGGGCTCGGTGAAGGAAACAGAATCCCGATTAACGTCACCAGTGTCCTGAACGACTGGTTCCGCCCTCGGCGTCGACTGTGGCGCCTCGCTTGTACGAGCTCACCTATTCTTCCTCATCAAAGGCCTCTCGGGCTCTTCATCATCATCAGGGAGGTCAATAATGTTGGGACCTGTGCAAAGTTCAATTGCCAAAATCACGTCACCTAATGGTGCACATTGCAGTTGAATCGACTGAACAAAGACAGTATGGCAGAAGTCATACCCGGATTAGAAGTGACCGCATCCTCCATCACCTCATCATCATCCCTGTAAGCTGAGGTCCCGGAAGTGGCAGCACTGACAATTCCAAAGTTTGTTCAGTTAAAACAAGAAAAACAAACAGCGCGGAGCGTCGAGTGAATACAAGGAGAGACACTTACGCGAAGGCGACAGGGATATCGATCTTGATCTTCGGCAGCGCCTTCCGAGTCTTCGGTTCTGCTACTTTGGGGTGCTTGGGCGCCTTCTCAGTCGTGGTTGGTGAAAGAGATCTGAGGACACTTTGAAGACTGACCAGCCTGAGCAGTCGCCTTGTCACGGGCACTCGGCCGATCCTGGTCAAGCTTGGATCGTCTCTCTATGCGAGGAGGCGACTCGACTTCTTCCCCATCACTTGAGTCATCGCTTCCTCCATCCCCTTCACCATCGGAAGTCCACTGGCCGCTTTCGCCACCGCTCGCCTCGCCTTCCAGAACTTGCTCTTGCGCCCCGTTGGGCATCGAATAAATTTCAATAATGGCCTGAAAGAAAGCAGGGAGGACAAAGTCAGTCGACGCAATACAGACAGCTGCGCGAGTGGATTCAGATTACAAGCAGAAACTCAGAATCAGACCTGCTCTGGTGCACGCGACTGGTCGAATGGGGGAACTCTCCTGGCTCCTCTGGGATTGTCCTTGTTGCCGGTAATACTCGACAACCACTTCTCTAGTGTGTCGTCGTCGACCTCCTCCGGGTGGATCCGAGTGGAGTCTTCTAGACCCGAGTACATCCACATCGGATGGTCTCGGGCTTGGAGAGGCTGGATGCGCCGCTGAAGGAAGACCTCCAAGAGATCCATACCAATAACCCCGTCACGAATGAGCTGGACCACTCGGTTGACCAACACCTTCACTTGCGCCTTCTCCTCCGGGAGCACCTTCAAAGGGGAGGGTTTTTCCACTCGGTCCATGGTAAAGGAAGGGGGGCCAGTCGATTGCCCTGGCGTTGACTGGTCTTTACAGTAGAACCAGGTCGACTGCCATCCGCGAACTGAGTCGGGAAGAATCATGGTCGGAAAGGAGCTTTTTCCCCTCGTCTGGATGCCAAGACCCCCAAACATCTGGATCACTTGGGTCCTCTCGTCACTCGGATTAGCCCTTTTCACTGTCTGGGAGCGACAAGTGAAAATATGCTTGAAAAGACCCTAGTGAGGTCGACAACCCAAGAAGTTCTCACACAAGGAAATGAACGCGGCAAGATAAACGATTGAGTTGGGGGTAAAATGGTGGAGTTGAGCCCCAAAGAAGTTCAGAAACCCTCGGAAGAAAGGATGAGGAGGCAAGGAAAACCCACGGTGGACATGGGTGGCAAGAAGAACGCGCTCACCCTCCCGGGGTTGCGGCTTGGATTCCTTCCCTGGAAGCCGCGCCGAGTCATAGGGGATCAGCCCTTCCTCGGCCAGGTCGTCGAGGTCTTCTTGGGAGATCCTCGAGTGGATCCAGTCGCCCTGGATCCAACCCTTCGGCAGGCCAGTCCGCGAAGAAGATCCGCCCCGGCTCGTCGCTTTCCCCTTCGACCTCGCCGTCGCCTTCTTTGCCCGCTCCAGAGCCGCTGTCTTCTCCTTCACCATTGTCGCCGACGAGACGCGTGTGGTGCAGTGGCGCTGGGGCGAGAGCGAGCGCAGCGGAGAGGCGTGAGGAGGAGAAGAGGTAATGGGGCGCACTGTTCGGGAGACTCTGGTCCAACACCTTATATGAGGCCGCTTCCGAGTGGCTGATAGGTAGGCCCAGATGGCTCTGTCAAATCCCGTAACGACCGCGCGAACGATACGTGGCGAAAAAGATGGCGCGGGGGATCGAGGCGGCTCCGCTCTATCCCATCCGATTACTACGGCCTGCCCCGTCCCGCGCGCTTCCCAAAATTCGGATCCCACTAAATCCGCGGGCAGCAAACAACTTGTCAGATCAAAGATCTCCTCCGCACCATCACTCGGAGCCTTACAAGTAAAGAAACTCACTCGACGAAGAATTAAGAATGGATCAAGGCGACTGAAAAGGGAGTTGCTGTCATCACTCATGTCCGCTGATCCGAAACAAGATATGCTCACGGCATGGAAAACGAGTCGGAGAAGTACTCAACTCCTTCCCCACTCAAACCTCGATCCATTCGGGGGCTAATGATGAAGCTATGTACCTAGGGTAGGGTCACGGACCTGTCCTAACTGCCCTACCCAAGGACACCTCTAGAATAAATCACCTTTCAATCGACTTGGAGGTGTTCCACTCGACAGACTCGAAGACACTCGATCGAGAAGCAATTACTCGACCAAGATCCAACGACTCGACTTCCAGGAGACCTAAAGTCACTCCGCACACTAACGGTTGGTCATTAAGTAGCTTTTATGGCCATCATAGCACTTTATTACTAGCGTTATCAGTAACGCCTTGCTTTAATGTATATTGAACCCTTCGTAACGTGGGCTGGCTGGGGTCCTGGCGCACTCTATATAATCCACCCCCCTCCTCCGAGACAAGGGTTCACACCTTTGTAACTCATACTCACATAATCCAGTCGACCGCCTCCGGGCTCCGAGACGTAGGGCTTTTACTTCCTTCAAGAAGGGCCTGAACTCGTAATCCTTGCGTCCTTACAACTTCTCCATAGCTAAGAACTCGTCTCTCCATACTTACCCCCCTACATTACTGTCAGACTTAGAACCACGACAACTGGCTCCGAAGGCACCAATTAGGAGAAATGGTATATATATATATGTGTGTGTGTGTGAATTAATTAATGGTGGTTGTGAGACATTCGATGATATACATATATATATTATGATCGGTCGTTCTACTAGAAATTCTATTTATATATATGCATAACGTGTACAATATGTAGTATCGTAAAATACCAGCAAACGAAAAAGAATTAAATGGAAAACACAAAATTAAATGAAAAATAAATCATAAACCCAAAACCCCCCCAAACATTTTAATACCGGTTGGTGACACCAACCGGTACTAAAGGGCTCCCTGCCCCCGAAGCTGGCTCGTGCCACGTGGTTGCCCTTTAGCACCGGTTCGTGCTGAACCGGTACTAAAGGGGGGGGCTTTAGTGCCTACATTTTAGCGCCGGTTACCAAACCGGCACTAAAGGGCCTTACGAACCGGTGCTATTGCCCGGTTCTGCACTAGTGTGTGCCCCCTAAATACGGTGATGCTGCAACGGGGGGAGCTGGTGAAGATCAAGAGGAACCAGACGATGTGCCCAATGATGCTGCAATGGGTGAAGTTGTTGAAGATCAAGAGGAATCAGATGATGTGCCCGATGATGATGATCTCCACCGGGTCATTGTCGATGCAAGGACACAATGCGAAAGTCAAAAGGAGAAGCTGAAGTTCGATCGCATGTTAGAGGATCACAAAAAAGGGTTGTACCCCAATTGCGAAGATGGCAACACAAAGCTCGATATCATACTGGAATTGCTATAGTGGAAGGTAGAGAATGCTGTGCCTGACAAAGGATTTGAGAAGGTACTGAAAATATTGAAGAAGAAGCTTCCAAAGGATAACGAATTGCCCAACAGTACATACATAGCAAAGAAGGTCGTATGCCCTCTAGGATTGGAGGTGGAGAAGATACATGCATGCCCTAATGACTGCATCCTCTACCGCGGTGCATACAAGGATCTGAACGCATGCCCGGTATGCGGTGCATTGCGGTATAAGATCAGACGAGATGACCCTGGTGATGTGGACGGCGAGCCCCCCAGGAAGAGGGTTCCTGTGAAGGTGATGTGGTATGCTCCTATAATACCACGGTTGAAACGTCTGTTTACAAACAAAGAGCATGTCAAGTTGATGCGATGGCACAGTGAGGACCGTAAGAAAGACGGGAAGTTGAGAGCACCCGCTAACGAGTTGCAGTGGAGAAAAATCGAGAGAAAGTACTGGGATGAGTTTGCAAAGGACCCAAGGAACGTATGGTTTTCTTTAAGCGCGGATGGCATTAATCCTTTCGGGGAGCAGAGCAGCAATCACAACACCTGGCATGTGACTCTATGTATGTATAACCTTCCTCCTTGGATGTGCATGAAGCGGAAGTTCATTATGATGCCAGTTCTCATGCAAGGCCCTAATTAACCCGGCAACGACATTGATGTGTACCTAAGGCCATTAGTTGAAGAACTTTTACAGCTGTGGAATGGAAACGGTGTACGTACATGGGATGAGCACAAACAGGAGGAGATTTAACCTAAAGGCATTGCTGTTCGTGACCATCAATGATTGGCCCGCTCTTAGTAACCTTTCAGGACACACAAACAAAGGATACCATGCATGCACACACTATTTAGATGACACTAAAAGTATATACCTGGACAAATGCAGGAAGAATGTGTACCTGGGCCATCGTCGATTTCTTCCGACCAACCATCAATGTCAAAAGAAAGGCAAGCATTTCAAAGGCGAGGCAGATCACCGGAAGAAGCCCGCCATGCGTACCGGTGATCACGTACTTGCTATGGTCAATGATTTACACGTAATATTTGGAAAGGGTCCCGGCGGACTAGCTGTTCCGCATGACGCTCACTACAAGAAATATGTCAACTTATGACCACCACTATTGGTCACTGAATGGTCACAAATTTCCATTTATGACCTTTTTGTGACCAAAAACATAAGGTCAAAAGTTGGCCATCGTAAACTGACTATAGCGACCTTTCTTCTGGAATGGTCGTAAACGTTTATGACCAAAAAAAAGGTCGTAGATTTAACGACCAACTGTTTTGGTCACTAGCAATCCGACCACACCATGTCAGATCCACCGTGGCAAGCTGACGTGGCAGACTTACGACCAAATGAAAAGGTCGTAAAATAGAATCAGCCCGGTCCATTTCAGCCGTCTTGATGGGCCAAGCCCAATAATTCAGCCTATTTAATTTTTTTCTCTTTATTTTGCTTATCTGCATGGGCCTGGCCCAATAATTTGGCCTTTTATTTTCTGGGAATGGAGCCTTTTTCTGATGATTTTTTCATATTCCACTATTGTTTTGGGCCACAGCCTTTTTAGTCTAGTTCGAATTTGCGCCTTGGCCTTTTTATTTTCTGTTATGCAGCCTTTTATAATTTTTTTCTTACAGTCATTTCTTTTTTTAGGCCCAAGCCTTTTTGGTCTAATTCTTGTTTGGGCCTTGGCCTTTTTAGAGCCCAGGTTCTCATTTTGCATAACTATAAATGGGAAAGGCCCAGGTGCACAAGTGATCCACAAGTGATCCACAAGCCCAGGTGCACAAGTGATCCACATAACTTCATAGAAAATAAACAAAATGATCCACAAGTGATCCAGGTTCACAAGATCACATAACTTCAAAGAAAGGCCCAGGTTCACAAGTGATCACATAACTTCATAGGATCCATGTGCTCTAGTTTAAACAGCAAATGCAACAAAATGCAACAGCTCTCAGCTCAGCTCCCAGGCTCACAGGTTCAAAATGCAACAACTACCTTAGCTCCAAGACAAAGAGGTTCATAGCACAGCCATCAAACTACCTTAGCTCCAAAGAGAGCCATCAAGTGGGCTAACTTCTCTTCCTGTTCTTGAGACTTCTTGCGCAGCAGCTCAAGTTCCTTGTCGTGTGCAGCTTCAAATTCTTCCGCCTTCATCTTGATTGCCGCCAATTATTCTTGCACCAGTTCAGATTCTTCCGCCTTCATCTTGATTGCTGCCAATTCTTCAAGGTCACAAACATGAGCAGGAACTTTGCCGGAGTTGTTCCTAGATGACTGGAGCCCAACATTCCTGAGGAATGTGCTTTGCTTGGCTTCGGTCTTGAGGACTTGTTCAACAATTTCAACAGCAGACTTTGGCTCTTCACCTTCTGGTACTGGTGCTTCCTTCATTTTTTCCATCTCAAGCTAGCATATCGAGGAAAATGATAGGCATTAGTGGGAGATCTATTTCACATTTTGCAAACCAAACCAAGCAAGAGAAACCAAACCAGCACACAAATGGATTATTTGAAGTAATCAAACCAGCACACAAAATCTATACAAGAAGATGATGACTAGTGACCTGGAGACATGCAATTGGAACAATATGATCACTTCATTAAGCCTAGAATGGTGGTTCTATATAAGATGGCTTCCCGAGTGAGCCTATCATCAAACTAACATTCAGATCAAATTTCATCATATCATAAAAAATGCATCAAATAGCTACAGCAAGTTCTGATATCTTTGTTGAACTATCAAACAACATCAAAGCATGGAACATAGCATGTGTTCTTGACTGGCTCCGAGTCAAACAACATCAAATCATCAAAGCATCAAAGATGGCTGTGAATCAAATAGGGCAAAGCATGTTGTGGGTGGCCTTAAACAAGTCAATCGCAGACAGCTCCTCACCCTTACGCTCTTCTTTCTGAAATGTTTTTCAACAAAAATCGAAATGTTATTCAGCAAGAATCATAAATGTTATTCAATGAGGAACCAAAGGTAAGGTCTCTAGAGAAGAGTTCTCACAGTGGCAACAATGTGTGCTGTGTAGTGCCTGGAACCAGTTCTTTGATTGTACACGACTTTTTGTCGATTCATCTTGTTCGACAAACAGGTTTCCTACAAAAAAGCATACTGTCAGCATGATCTAGCACTAGCATATCATGTGCAGAACATAAAGCATCAAACAAAGCAGAGACAAACCTTGTGTCTTGGGGTAGACCACATCTCCACCAGAGCTTGCCATTCACCATCCGTTAGATCAGGCACCGGAGACTTAATGCTGACTTTATTTGCGGCTACAGTATCAAAATACTTCTTCTTGATCTGATGGCGTCTGTTCTTTGAATATTTCTGCAGAATATCTTTGCACGAGGTCTTGATGGTCTCCGAGTCCGTGTTCATCTCAAAATTTGCCTACCAAGATAGCAAACAAGGTAGGAACAATATTAGTGATCATGCATAGGTGTAACAGAAAATAGATAGCACATTAACTATGAAACAAGTAGCTTACAACAACTTTCCCAATGTAGTTCTCCAATAGACTAGCATTTTTTGTATAGCTTGAAGTGAGGAAGAACTGGAAGATGGCTTTTTGCAATGAGTCCTCAGTCAGAAGCAAACTTTGCTGCCTTCAGAGGCTTCTCTGGACGAGTCATCCCTTCGGCAATTTGGATAGGCACCTTGCTACGAAGCGACTTGGTGATCCTCTCTAGCCCTTTGCCCTTTCTAAGTCTAGTATTGGGAGTCATTGCATCTGAAAATGTAACTGAACTCATAAATTAGAATAGAAATCGACAAATGCAGGAATCAACAAAAGCATACATGATCATTCCATTTCGAAAATGCACTAGTAAAAGATAGCATTGCAAAGGTCATCTTGCCTGATTGACGCACAAGCTGCTGTTCTTCTTCATTGATGACAGCGTTCCTGTCAATAGAAGGTGCAACAGGGCTGAGGTCTGTGTGGACAGTGCCTGCTTCATCAATGCAGATGGTTCCTGCTTCATCTAGGCAGACAGTGCCATTTCCATCCATGCTGAGAGTGGTTCCTTCATCCATGGGCGGCAACTCATGACCCGTTTGCACCGAGGTCTGAGAGTCCATGAGCAGCATACTTTCCTGATGGTCTGTCGCAGTCGCCATCCTTGCTTTCTGCCTTGTGACTCTATCAAGGGCAGGTTCATCAGGTTCCAAGATCCTCTTTTTTTGTCCTGGAGCTGGGGCCATCACCCTTCCTGGAGGCATTGCAGGAGATGTTTCTGAGCTCTTGTGCTTCTTACTGACTGTCTTCTTAACACCAGGCCTCTTCGTCCTAGATTCCTTCAGTGCCTCGTATAAACAGCACGGAAAAAAGCATTAGATCACAAGAGAAATATGTGAGCACAAGGAATAACATAGAATAACAGAACCCCAATCCTCCAAGCAAGACAGAGTTTGCACCTTAACAATCTTGTTGACTACAACATCATCCACTTCCTCTCCATCAATAACTTCATCCTCCTTAGGATTGTACTCTGGGTCATCATTGATAACTCCACTACCCTCTTGAACCTCATCACTTCTACCTTCTTGTACACCATTTGTTTTCCTAATCATCGACGCTATTGCACCGATGCTAAGGGACTGGAACATCCAATTGTTCCTCATGATATTTCTAGCCCTAACCTTCTCGTACCCGGTGAGAGGCTCTTCTTTGCATGATAAAGGAAACATAACTATTAGGTGAATGTTTGGAATGCATGGACAGGCAGCCAAACATATCTTATGAAATTTATTATCATTTAATCCTAGTTATTCAGGTAAGGAAGACTAACAGCACACAGGCACAATTAAGCCAGCTTATTCAGATTGCAGCAATACATTTCACTTAGCATATTAAGACACAGATTTTATGAAACTGACCACAAGGAGCAAGTTACATACCAACGGTTGGCGTCATGCTTGACCTTGTCCTCCTTGCCATGGATGATCTTGAGGTGGTGCTTGCAAAATAGAATAAACAACAATCAGATACAACAGCGATAAAGTAAAATGATGCACTTGTATCAATAAAGGAAAGCATTTGGACCATCATGCACATATAGTGATGTACTGTTATTAATTAAGCAAACATGTAAGTGCACTAAACAAGCATGCATGTACAGTGGAAATATATGTACACTAAACAAGCAAGCAAGCAAAGTGCTAATAGAAACAAGCAAGCATTAAAGGAAATTGAAAAGAAGCAAGCAAATACTATTGATACAAACCCTAATTAATAAGAAAGCAAGTAGCTTCTTCTCCATGTGCTACTGATACAAGCAAGTACTGCTAATGGAAACCCTAATTAAGCATGTATGCTTGCAAGCAACATGTATGTTAGCAAGCAAGCAACATGAACTAGTGAATTGGTGTCATGTACACATGCTTAGACAGTCTGACAGCAAGCTATACGAGTATATCATGAGGACCTTCAAAACAACTAGATGTTTCCACTAGTAAAGCATGAAACAACAGTACTTGCAGAAGTACAAAAGCAGATGAAAAAAATACTCTCAACTGCTCAATAAAGTTCCCAGTCTTTGCAACAACAACAACAAAAAAAGGCGAGAGGGCCACACGGGACGGCCTCTATGCTGATAAAGAAATGCTTATCTGAATCATGTAATTCCACAATAGCTTGATGACTGAACACATCACCTTCTACTTAACACAAATTGCTTTTGTGTTTGAGTACAGAAAGAACGCCATACCCGCAAAAAAAGGACAGATCATGGGCAGCCATAGAACGATATTATAACATCTTGGGCCAGCACAAGGCATCATTTTCGATGAAATCAAAGGGAAATAAACTACTGGTTTCATAGGGGTGAATCGTGATGATGACAACATTCACTTGGCCATACATCTCATCAGAGAGATACGACATAAACACCAGGTTCAGAAACATCAATGACACAGCGCCCCGCTCACAAGAGCGGTAAACACGCCACGAACCAGACCAACGCACAAGAACAATATAACGAAACGCACAGCAAACCCACCCATAACCTCAAAACAACAGGAATGGGTAGCATGAGACGCCCTGAGGGGCACCTTCTCCAAGTGCTACTGATACAAGCCAAGTAATTAAGTCATACACAAGCAACATGAACCATGAACCAGAGGGAGGTCTTCCTCAAACCTCATCCACCTCCTCATCCATCCCCATCCCCTAAAATCATGCACTTCCTCTCCATCAACATGAACCCTAAACCATGAGGGGGATCAAACACTACAAGTGCACAAGGACACGCATGCAACATAACCAACTGTGACCCAAGCCAAGCACCATGAGTGAATCTGGTGAGCACGTTCTGGATCAGTAGGATTCGAGCAGGGAGGGAGGAGCCGAAGCGCGAATCCTAACCCTAGATCGACAAGAAAACGAATCCTAGCCCTAGATCGACATGAACAAGAACAAGAACCAGGAGCTCGATGAACATGAACAACTTGTCCAATGAACATGAACAAGAACCACCAGGAGCTCATAGATCAACCGAATGCTAACCCTAGATTGACCAAATCCTAACCCTAGATCGACCGAATCCTAACCCTAGATCGACCGAATCCTAACCCTAGGTCGACCAGGAGGGGGATCTACCGAACCCAAGGGGGAGAGGGAAGAGGAGAGGGGTACCTGTCACCATCGTCGATCGTTGATGATGTGGATGATGTAGCCACTGTTGCTGATGTACTCACTATTGTTGATGTAGCCGTCGATGTAGCAACCGTCGTCGAGGGGAGAGAGAAGGGTGGATTCATCGTCGGGGTGGGCGGCGCACCGTGGTGCGGCGTGGCGGGGCGGCATGGAGCAGGGGAGAGAGTGGGAGCGGGGCAGCGCGGAGCGGGCGGTTCGTCGGGGCGGAGTAGAGAAGGGGCGGCGGGGCGGCGGGGAGGGGAAGCTAGGGTTCGTCGGGGAGAGGGGAGGGGAATGGAATGGGGAATTTTGGGGAGTGGGAGGGGAGGGGAGTGGGATCCCACGTGTTTAGTGGGAGAGGGGTGGTGGGTCCTGCCTGGTAGTGAGAGAGGGAGTGGAGGGAAATATTGGGAGAGGGAAATTTTGGTGGAGGGAAAATTTTGGTGTGGGAGGGAAATCCTTTTGGGTTTGGGTGTAGAAAAAATAGGGTTTTTTGTAAACTTTGTAGAAATCATGGTTAAAATCATACCGAGTAGCTCAAGAAAACGCCGGTATTGCAAGTTTAGTATTTTTGCAAGTTGGTAGGCCACATTTGATGATGTGACGCGGAGGTCTCCCATTTTTTTTGATTTTTTTTGAATTTTTTACGGTGTTTTCAAAAACCGGCCGATTTCGTCGCGGCGACCGTCCGTGGCTAGGGCTTGAGCCGTGCAAATCTATTGTCGATTCTGTGATGGAATGCCTACCTGTGAAGCTAAAAAGCATTTTTAGTGAAAATAACGGGGAAGCTATGGAGGACCCGCAGTTCAAATTGCAGCCGGTTCTAGCTGAATCAGCCGAAGGTGGTCCGAATTGCCGGGAGTAGCTACGAGGGTCGGAAATGCATGCTTTTTGATGACCGTCCGTAAAACAGGGTCTACTTTGAGATAGAAATGGAATGGCGATGTTTGGGGTGCCCCTCCTTGTAGCCGCTTCACGAAAAACGCATGTCTTTTGCATTCAGAAAATGAAAAACGGATTTTTTTTGTTAAACAAGTTGGAACCTCGCTTTGGCAACATTGTTTTCCATCACAAGACGGAGGCATGCGCCCAATTTGGGCATATTATCATAAACTATTCAACGGATGCGGCCATATCATTGCTAGTTTGGCTTGAAAGCCATGAATCTTCGTTCGTGGTAGGTCGTTTTTGAGAACACTTTTTCAAGAAAAACTGGTATTGCAAGTTTAGTATTTTTGCTAGTTGGTAGGCCACATTTGATGATGTGACGCAGAGGTCTCCCATTTTTTTGATTTTTTTTTTGAATTTTTTACGGTGTTTTCAAAAACCGGCCGATTTCGTCGTGGCGATCGTCCGTGGCTAGGGTTTGAGCCGTGAAAATCTGTTGTCGATTCTGTGATGGAATGCCTACCTGTGAAGCTAAAAAGCATTTTTAGTGAAAATAACGGGGAAGCCATGGAGGACCCGCAGTTCAAATCCAGCCGGTTCCAGCTGAATCGGCCGAAGGTGGTCCGAATTGCCGGGAGTAGCTACGAGGGTCGGAAATGCATGCTTTTTGGCGACCGTCCGTCAAATAGGGTCTACTTTGAGATAGAAATGGAATGACGACGTTTGGGGTGCCCCTCCTTGTAGCCACTTCACGAAAAACGCATGTCTTTTGCATTCAAAAAATGAAAAATGGTTTTTTTCTTAAACAAGTTGGAACCTCGCTTTGGCAACATTATTTGCCATCACAAGACGGAGGCATGCGCCCAATTTGGGCATATTATCAGAAACTATTCAACGGATGCGGCCATATCATTGCTAGTTTGGCTTGAAAGCCATGATTCTTCGTTCGTGGTAGGTCGTTTTTGAGAACACTTTTTCAAGAAAACGCCGGTATTGCAAGTTTAGTATTTTTGCTAGTTGGTAGGCCACATTTGATGATGTGACGCAGAGGTCTCCCATTTTTTTGTTTTTTTTGAATTTTTTACGGTGTTTTCAAAAACCGGCCGATTTCGTCGCGGCGATCGTCCGTGGCTAGGGTTTGAGCCGTGCAAATCTGTTGTCGATTCTGTGATGGAATGCCTACCTGTGAAGCTAAAAAGCATTTTTAGTGAAAATAACAGGGAAGCCATGGAGGACCCGCAGTTCAAATTCCAGCCGGTTCCAGCTGAATCGGCCGAAGGTGGTCCCTATTGCCGGGAATAGCTACGAGGGTCGGAAATGCATGCTTTTTGGCGACTGTCCGTAAAATAGGGTCTACTTTGCGATAGAAATGGAATGGCGACGTTTGGGGTGCCCCTCCTTGTAGCTGCTTCACGAAAAACGCATGTCTTTTGCATTCAAAAAATGAAAAACGGTTTTTGAATTTCAATTTTGCTAAAGCACATCTAGATGTGCCATAAGTATTGCACATCTAAGTCCTATGGCATTGATCTTACATCGAGATTCGTGTGGATATTTTCCTTTTTCTTTTTTCTTTTCTCTTTATGCTTGATTCACTCACTTAGATGTGCAATAACTAGAGCACATCTAGATGTGCCCTAGACACACCCTTTGAATTTGTATGGTGTTTTCAAAAACCGGCGGATTTAGTCACGGCGGTCGTCCGTGGCTAGGGTTTGAGTCATGTTTTTAGCATTCAAAAAATGAAACTTATATTGTTTCATACATGAGCATGCACAAAAACCCATAATTTTATCTTTCATCCATGAGCATGCATAAAAAATTTCAATTCCCATCAATTACCAAACTGAATATTCATTGTTAAAAACATGACTTGTTTAGATGACACTGTCATACAACATCCATGAGCCTGCACAAAATTAAACCTGACATACTTAACATTGACATGTTCATATTGCACTAACAAGCTTAAACCTAACATGCTGAACACCTTCTTAACACCTTCACTCCTCCTTCTTCTCCTTCATCAACCTGATGCGCTCAGAGTGGCGAATCCCAACGCGGATGTACTCCTCTACCACAATTGGCATGGTCCTGTCGCCAAGCTGTGGGATTGCAGGCGCCGCCACCATCGCGAGGTCGTCGTCTGCCACCACCATCGCAAGGTCGTCGTCCGCCACCACCATAGCAAGGTCGTCGTCTGCCACCACCATAGCAAGGTTGTCATCCGCCACCAACATAGCAGGGTCGTCGTCAGCCACCACCATAGCATGTTCGTCATCAGCCAGAATAGGCTGCTCCTCGTCATCCCCGCTCTGCTCCTCGTTTTCATCCCCGCTCTGCTCCTCGTCATCCCCGCTGCTGCTCCCATTGCCTGGCCAAATGCAACAAAGTGTGAACATGGTGTTGTCATCGTGCAGGTAGAGGAAGCCAAAAGGACAGGAAGAAGAGAGGCAGAGAGCTTACTAGCATCGTCGTCGTGCTGGTAGTACATGCGGCACATGGTGTTGTCGAAAATCTTCACGGTGAACATGGCGTCGCCATCGTAGCGGAAGACAAGGAAGTACCCGAGCTGTAGCTCATGGGCGCGGGCGAAATGCTCCCAGCCGGGCCCTAGGTACATGTGGCCTTCACCATCAAACACCACCAACACTTCCCACCAGCACAGCCTGTGAAGCCCACTGCCGGCCTCCCGCAGCTTCACTTTGTGGGGCTCACGACCGGCGAGCATCTTCGCAAACTTGGCAGGCAGCCTCTGCAGCGAGGGTCAAGTAGTGGTTAATTGTGGCAATCAAGCACTAGACAGCAGAGTGATGATAAAGATACCTGCCTACTGCAAGATTTCTCAATTACGATCTCGAAGAACTCGAAACCTTCCAAGACAGCCATCTCACTTCTCTGAAAAGCAGCATTGTAATTAAACAACAAGTTACCATAAACCGGACGGGACATAAATAGGAACAGAACCAAGTTTATGATGGCAAAAGTTATAAAAATGAGAAGAGCAATGCACTTGTGGATATTTATGATAGCAAAAGTGAGAAAAAAGCAATGCACTTGTGAACAATTGGAATAGTACTACTCTATCTACAATGGACCATATCTTCCCATGTGCCCATGTCTACTATAAATGGCAAACACAGCATCAGGATCATATCTACTATAAATGGACCATATTTACAATGAACCATATCTACTATAAATGGACCATATCTACTATAAATGGACCATATCTTCCCATGTGCTACATTTTGTTAGAACCCAGTGAAAGCTTTATAGTCATGTACCTGAATTTAACACTAGAATTTCAGAGATTCAGAGCTATTGGCTTAATTTGCTTTGCTAGGGTTTATATAGCCAAAGGCCACTGGAGGCTAGATCCCCTACAAGTTTAACTGCTCCACTGTGCCACTTCATCTTTTTAGAGAAATATGAACATGTTTATTTTAAAAACAAACAAACAAAATTGGAAAATACTAACACACTTGCAACATTATAAGTGTTGGTATCATTTTTTCCCCGTTCGGTCTGCCTTTTCTATTTCTGATGAATTCTACGTCACTGTGAAGAGAACCACAGGGAAACTAGCATACCTAGCAAGGTAGCACCACATCAACTGAACATGGCCAAAAGGGACCTAAACCTAAATGCCTAATTCAGTCTGCAAAATCCCTCTTGATCTACTACTCTATCTACGGACCTGGGGGAAACAAAGCAAATCAAAGAAGACGGGGGGAACAGAACGGTCCTGGGGGGACGACGACTGCTTGAGCTTGTTGGCCTTGTCGGTGTCGTGGATGGTGCCTCCTCTTGATCTACTACTCTATCTACAATGGAACCCTAATCAGCATGCACCAGGGAACCCTAATCTAATCAATAGGAAGAGGAACAGGAAGGACTCGGCGGATTCATACCTTAGGAGGCCGTCGCTGTCGATGGAGGAGTGGTTCGCCAGGGAGGTCATCACCGTCGATGGAGGAGAAGGGGATGCCAGCGGCGGAGAGGAGGAGTGGGTCGAGTGGATAATGGAGAGGAGGAGCGGGTCGAGTGGATAATGGAGAGGAGTGGTCGGAAGGTCCACTTATCAGCGAGTTCGATGTTTGCTACGTGACTGGTTTGATATATTAAAAAGGGTGGGCATAGATTACAAAACCAAGAGCCTCTTCCTAGCCCAGTGGTCGAAACACAGTGAAATAAGCGCACGGTCGTGGGTTCGAGCCCCCGCACGCGCATATTTTTTGGCCACGCGCAAATTTTTGGTACAATAGCAAAATGGCCCACTTGTCAGCGAGTGGGTCGAGTGGCCTACTTGTCAGTGAGGTGTGTGCTTCATACTTGACTAGTTCGATATATTCAAAAAGGTTGGCATAGAGTGAAAGACTAATAGCCTCGTCCTAGCCCAATGGTAGAAACATAGTGAAACAAGCGCACGATCGTGGGTTCGAGTCCCTGTTGGCGCATATTTTTTTGCTCACAATGAAATGGGTTTAGTTGAAGCAAAATTCAGTTAAAATAGCATCTTCAGTTCTGACCAAAATTCAATTAAAATAGCTACAAGACAACATTCTGACCAAAACAACTACAAGATGATCACAGCAACTACAAGACAACATTCTGAACAAAACTTGAACTAAAGATGTTCAAAAAATCTTCTGTATGATCATTTTGCAATCTTTTGCATTACAAGACAACATTTTGACAGCAAGCATAACAGCTACAATAACATCTCAATTCAGGTCAAAACAGCAAGCATAACATCTCAATTTTGCTGTTGGAATCTTAAAGCACTGTGAATCAGGATAACTACATCACTATTGCTACAACCATCAGGATCATCATTTTGCTACAACCATCAGGATCATCATCTTGCTACAACCATCAGGATCATCATTTTGCTCCTAGAATCTTCAAGGATTTTTCTACCTGGAGAGAAGATTGATCACATCAGGTCACCAGTCCCATAGATACCAAAACAAAGAACATTAAGTAATAGTATTTACCTTTGCCAGTACATTCGCTACTCATCATCGTCGATACGAAAACAAGGAACTCTATGCCCACTCCTGTTTTCCTCATCATCACTACAATATTGCAGCATAGTATGATCAGTCCGGTTTTCCTCATCATCGCTTTCATGTCCATCCTCTACCACCTTTCTTCTTTTCTTGATGCCTTCAACTGTTGCAGCACCAATGATCACATGTTCCTAGTCCCTTCGCACTCTGCTTTGCACCGGAACTTCCATAGAGTCATCATCAGCTTGCAACGGAACTTCCGTAGAGTGATCATCTTGGTATGTTAGTCCACCATCACTGGGGCCCTTTTCCACTTCAGTTTCAGTCACACTCCACAAGTGTTTGTGCTGGAAGTTTTGCACAACTCGCCATTTTCCGTGCAAAAGAGTGTCTGGCAGATAGAACACCATTGTTGCTTGTGTTGTTAGAATAAAGGGATCACTCTTATACCAGCACCTTGCAGTGTTGATGCTTTTGAAGTGGCCATCATATTTGACAAAAGAGTCTCTCCTCTTCTTGCTACCAAGCTCAAACCAGTCACAGCGAAATAAGACAACCGAGCGATGGATGCCTCCAATAGAGTTGTACTGCAACTCTACGATGCTTCTCAACTGACCATAGAAGTCAATGATCTCACCATCATGTGACCCCTCGGTGACGATTCCACTAGTCTGTGTCTTCCTTTTTTCCTTGCGATCAACGGTGTGGTACCGGACACCGTCGGCAATGCATGCTAAATACACTCTCACTCGCTTATCCGGTAAGCATGCCAATGCAAATAGATCATCACTAACCTTCTTCTCCTCATGCAACTTTCCAATCTGCACAAATAAACCATTTAGCAAACAATGGTATTTAACAATGGGTGAATAACACAGAAAACATAAAACATGTGGCTAAAGATCTCACATGATTCTTAAACCACTTAGCAAACACCTTGGCAACCCTTTTATCAACATTGATATTGCTTTCTTCCTGATTTAACTCTTCCTTACATTTCCTACAATGCCAACAAAACATGTGAATTAAAACATTAGGCTGGTGCCAACCCAAGCAATATATATATAATGAGTGCACAAGATATAACGTACTCGATATATGGTAGAACCTCGGTGCAATTGCTGAGCACAAACAAACCATCTTGTCATACTCATCACCAGCCTCCAAGTTTTGTGAGGCTCCAAGAAAGTTCACACCATGGTTGAAAACAGAGACATCACCACTTTGCGAATCAGACCGCTCTCTATTTCTGCCCGGCCGGTTCTATCTTGTTTCCACATCACCAAAGTATCTAGAGCAAAAAGTCAAGCACTCGTCAACGACATATGCTTCAGCAATAGAACCTTCAAGTCTTGCCTTGTTTCACACATAACGCTTACAAGTAAGAAGCCTTCTTTCGATTGGGTACATCCAACCGTATTGCACAGGGCCTCTAAGCATTGCCTCTTTGGGTAAGTGCACCGCCAAATGGACCATCACGGTGAAGAAAGCTGGAGGGAAAATCTTCTCGAGCTTGCAAAGAATAATTGGGATTTCTTTTTCAAGTCTTTCCAAGACAGTTAACTTGAGGGTTTTGCAGCACAGTTCTCTAAAGAAATTTCCCAACTCAGCAACCGCTTCATATATATCCTTGTGCATGATTCCTCGGAGGCCCGCCAGTAAAATCCTTTGGAGGAGGATGTGACAATCATGGGTTTTCAGTACTGAAAGCTTGAATCCATCAGAAGTAACACACTTTGCTAGGTTAGCAGCATAACCATCTGGAAATTTCACCGCTCTTAGGAATTCACAGAATGCAAGCTTTTGTTCTTTATTCATTGTATACCATGCTCGTGGAATTTCAAATGAATCTTCATCTTCATTGTGCTGTAGATGAAAATCTTCTCTTATGCCCATGTCCTCCAAATCAAGCCTAGAACTAACCGTGTCCTTTGTCTTCCCTTCAATGTTCAGAAACGTCCCTAGCAGATTCTCGCATATGTTTTTCTCAATGTGCATTACATCGAGATTATGCCTTAATTTCAGATCAGCCCAGTATGGCAGGTCCCACAAACAAGACCTCCGGTCCCAACATTGACCTTCCTCACGCTTTCTTTTCTTCGCCAGCTTTCCTGGTCTCACATCTTTCACCTTTTCAAGTTGCTGCTCCAGCTCTTCTTTAGTGAATTCAGTTGGCTTGTCACGGGTTTCATTCTCACCATTAAAATCTTTGCTTCTTCGCCAGCGATGGTTTCGGGGAAGAAAGTGGCGGTGCCCAATATAGCATATCTTGCTCCTTATTCTCTTTGAGCAAGGGTCTTTGTCACAATGGACACAAGCCTGATAACCCGCTGTGATCCTCCCAGACAGAGTGTGCAGAGCCGGGAAATCATGGATGGACCATATGATCGCAGCACGTAGATTGAACTTTTCTTCCGGACTCAAGGCATCGTATGTAGGTACACCAGTCCAGAGCTGGAGCAGTTCTTCTACAAGGGGCTCCATAAAGACATCAAAATCCTTTCCTGGAGAATCTGGACCCGGGATAAGCAATGGCATCATGAAGTTGGACTAATCCATGCATGCCCATGGTGGCAGGTTGTACGGCACCACAAAAACTGGCCACATGCTATAAGACGTGCTCATGTTCCCAAACAGATTAAACCCATCTATGGCAATGCCAAGTTTTATGTTCATTGGATCTACAGCAAAATCAAAATGTATACAGTCAAACTCTTTCCATGCCTCTCCATCCGCTAGATGGCTCAGCTCATTGTCCACAGGTTGCCGCTTCAGCTTGTGCCACTGTACCTCACGCGATGATTTCTTCGAGATGAACATCCGCTGCAGCCTTGGTATCAAGGGAAAGTGCCTCAGTACCTTCTCCGGTATTGACTTCTTCCCATCAGCATCTTTCCACCTAGATGCGTTGCATTTTGGACAGTTGTCATGCTTTACTAAATCCTTCTGAAACAAGACACAGTTATTTGGGCACACATGTATTGACACATAACCTAACCCCAGCCTACGGATTATGCTCAATGCTTCATCATAAGATCTGGGAACACAACTATTAGGGAATTGCAAGCTCAAAAGACGGAGTATTGCGGTGAATGCGGCATTGCTAATCCGGTAGAAAGACTTGATGTGGAGTAACTTCATGTAAAGGTAAATCTTGAAAATTTACCCCCTTCATGAGCTGCACGCTTCGCCTCCTCTAACACCTCAGCAAACAACGATTTTTGTCCATCAGCATGATCTTTAGCATCGTACAAATCCTTCAAAAGGTCGGGAATCCTATCATCTTCATGCCCATCCTCTTCCTCCAAAACAACATTATCTCGCAAAACCTTTTCCATGAAATCAATGCCAGCATCACCACCACCCATCATATGAGGGGCCTCTGTATCAGCTTCAAAATGTTGAGGTTGTCTGTCTAAAGGTTCTGCATGATATATCCATCTATCATATGTGCTGGACATCCCATTAAGAAGCAGATGATCTTCCACTCTTCCTTGAGCCATTCTTGAATAGTTGAGGCTTTCACAACATGGGCAAAGAATGTGAGCATCGTTGGAAAAATTTGCCCGAACAAATGCCATGAAATCATCAACTCCTTTCATATGTTCTTTCGAAAACTTTCTAACTCCTTGTCTAATCCAGCTTCTGTCCATCTGCCAAATACAACAAATTGTTGCAACTTAGAAAATCAATCTAAGTGCATCAACATTAAATAATGAAAATGGATGGAAGTAATGGAAGCTAAAATTCCAGAAAATAAGGTAGGCGCCCAAGTTTATATGCTAACTGCCTAAGCACAACATTCAGCTATTTCCAATTCCTCACTACTATAGTCCAGTTCACATGGTTTACTGATTTCACATGGGAGCAATAAAAAGTAGTTCAAATGGAAATACAGATTTCACATGGGAGAAAAGAAAAGATAACTAAAACATGATGGTTCACAAAAAACAGAGGTGGTTAAACAACCAACAATAACAATATATGCTGCCACTAAGAACTATTTTGGTTAAACCACCAACAATAACACCACTGTCAATTTACATGAATGCCATTTCCAAGATTGCATCAAATCTACATCAATGAGAGTTTTCCTAGTTTACATCTAATCTGCATCAATATTCAGGTCCTTTCACGGATTTGAGGCTGAAATTTCAAAGGTGTAACATCAAATCTACATCAACCCCAGGATCCTGTTTCATGGAAAGACCAACTCGAGCTCTGTTCTATTGATTGCTGACAATATAATTTACCAGTAACAATTGACTGAATTCCAAAAGAATTATTAACAATTTCATCAACAACAATTCTCCTAATAATTTCATCAATAGAAATTCTCTTCACAATTTCTACCAAATTCATCAATGAAATTTCCAAGGGATTTTTCCAAGCTTACAACAAACCTACATCAAATCACTCTGAAGATTCTCCTAACAAATCTACATCAAATCATTGACATCAACAGAGAGGAGAGGGGGAAGAGAGGGGGGAAGGAGAGGGGTGCATACGTGGGCGAGGTGGCGACTCCCCCATGCTCGGCGGCGGCGAGTCCCCCATGTGTGGGCGACGCGAGCGACGTGGGTGACGCGAGCGGCGAGGCCCACGCCCCCGCCTCCGCCCCTGCTGGTTGCTTCCACCGCGAGGCCGTGGGCGAGGTCACTTGAAGCGAGGTCGTGGGCAAGGCGAGCGGCCCCTACTGGTTGCTTTGGCCACCGGCCCCCGCCCGCCGCCCGCCGCCCCCCGCCCGCCGCCCGCCGCCCACCGGCCCCGCCCTCGTCCGAGCGACCCTTGCTGGTTGCTTCCGCCGCCGCCCGCTGCCACCTAGTCGGAAGACCTAGAAAAACGCTAAGTGTTGCTCTGTTCGACGCCACCCCCCGCCACCTGGTCGGAAGGCCCCACTTGTCACTGATACGAGAGAGCCCTGGTTTTGTATACTAATAGAAAATTACCCACACATTAGCAACAATCCCTCTCTAGCCCAGCGGTACCGAATGAGCGAGCGAGCGCCAGGTCGTGGGTTTGAGTCCCCGCTAGCGCACATTTTTTAGGAATTAAAGCGCACATTTTTTTAGGGATTTAAATGCTCGCTCACCCACCTGTCAGTGGCTCACCCACCTGTCAAATGGTTCCCACCTGTCAGTGTTGCTCTGTTCGATGCCACCTGGTCGGAAGGTCCCACTTGTCAATGATACGAGAGAGCCATAGTTCTATATAATGTATAGATAAACTCCTAGATGTGAGCAACTGTCCCTCTCTAGCCCAGCGGTAGCATGCGAGCGAAGCAAGCGCGAGGTCGTGGGTTCGAGTCCTGCCTCGTGCATCTTTTTGGGCGAATTAAGCGCTCGGCCCCACCTGTCAAATGGGTCCCGCCTGTCAGTGTGTGCCCCGTCTGTCTGTTGAATATTAAAACTCAAGCAAAAATGACACCTAGACAGTGACACATAAGCGAGGTTGCTGAGGTGGCTGCCTAATCATCCTAACTCATTCAAACTCAAGTGTAGTGAACATTTTATATTGGTCGTTATCAGCTACGCATGAGGCAGTGGACAGTGCTACTAGCTTTAGGACCATTTCCTCTAATGAAATTATGACCTTTCTGACCAAAATGGTCGTTATGGTTTAGGGTTTAGAGCCTCCCAGATAGCTTTTGACCAATTGGTCTAAAATGGTCATAAAATTATGACCAATTCTTCGAGGGTCACTGACAGAAGGTCATAAGTTGACATATTTGCTGTAGTGGCTGAGGGACATGCACCCATGTGGAAGAAGAAATCTATATTTTGGGACCTATCCTACTGGAACACTGGTAGAAAAAGGGCCTATAGTCCCGGTTCGTAAGGGCCTTTAGTCCCGGTTCCTGAACAGGGACTAAAGTGTCGGTACTAATACCTCCCACCTTTAGTCCCGGTTCAATCCAGAACCGGGACTAAAGCCCATCCACGTGGGCAGTGTGCAGAGCCCAGTCATGAGACCCTTTGGTCCCGGTTGGTGGCACCAACCGGGACCAATAGGCATCCACGCGTCAGCATTTCTGTGGCTAGGGTTTTTGTTTTTTTTTGAAGGGGGGGGGGGGGTTGGGGGTTTTGGGGGGTTAATTTAGGTGTTTCATATATTGTGTTAGCTAGCTATAATTAATATAGAGAAGTGTCCTCTCTTATGTCCGTGCTTGGTCGACGCTATGTACTATACATACGTATAGAGAAGACTAGACACGCTGGCTAGCTAGTAAAGCAAACGAAGGAAACAGAAGATCGTCATGAACATATATGCATACAGAGAGAAGTGATATCGACCACCTCTCCTTCTCCGAGAGATTGGTCGAACAACAAGTTCTCGTATATCTATCTAACAGTACCGGTTACATATATACAGTAATTATCTCTTACAAATATAATCATACGGACTCAGGTTTAACATAGAATTCTCCGTCTTCAGGGATCACGTGGTCAAGAAAGAATGCCGCCAATTCCTCTTGAATTGCTCGCATGCGAGCTGGTGCTAGGAGTTCATCCCGCTTCCGAAACATCTAATTTGAAGAAGGGGGTCAATACATATATATATATGAATGAATGAAACTAATCACAAATGATGGTAATAAAATAAAATTGTGAATATTGTTATTTACGTACTTCATATTGTTCGTTAGAGTACCCGCCCCGCTCACATGTCGTGTGGCGGATGGACTCGCAGATGTAGTATCCGCAGAAATCATTCCCTTGTTCCTGCCACAACCACTTTACAAGAAATAGAGGTCAATCAAACTGATAAGCAAGAATGCTAAATGGTATTGATGAAACTAGCGCTTGAATCACTAGGAGATGCGCGGAACATGCTACTATAGTACTTACTTTCGGGTGTCTAAATTCCAGCTCCTTCGGCAGTCCCGGAACTTTTTTGGGGAATTTTCTCCAAACCCTGCCGGACAAAGAAAACAATTACTTGATATCAGGAAATGAACAAAGTTGCTGATATGGTGGATAATGATCGATTTAACTTACTTCTTGAGGATTTCAGTCATGTCTGCATAGTCCTGGGGATCTTTTCGTTTTGAGTCTAAGACGGTTACTAGTCCCTTCTCAAGCTTAATCTCTAGGAGAATATAGTGGAAACTGCACACGCATGCATAACTCATGAATTACATTACTATAACCTTGAGTAATATATAAGGGAAACCGAATACGCACAAGACAGTAACACTCACTTGAAGTTGTAAGGAAAGAGTATTATATCTTTGTTTTGATTTATTACGAACGATTGTAGCAAGTTGGCCTCGGTAGCTGCAACATGAAGTTTAACCTGAATTGCATCTATGAGATATGTGTTAATGAACCCAATATCACTGACTTGTCTTTTCTTCAATTCGACGATCTTCAATCTGCATAATATAGTGAGGATGATTATAAATACATGCAATGAAAGAGCTAAGCTATATAGAGAAACTTAATGACAGAAGTAGTACTACTTACAGACAGTAGCAGGCGACCGTTGTTTTATCGAGGGCCAATTGATTGAAAAACTGATAGAACTCCTCAAATGGAACAGGCAACAGATCAATTCCAACGAGGTCATGCTCCTTTTTAACTCTCACATACAAAGTACTCCTCCCCCCAGAGTCTCTGCAGATTTTCAAGTACCAATCATGCAATCTTCGCATCATCGTTGATAGAGATCTTTCATCTTTGACGAGAGGCTTCCCATACTCGTATCTTTGCATCTGCATGTCCATGGGTTCATAATGTACTTCGTCGGGCAGGTAATCTGCAAGATTATTATAACCGGGCACCATCCTCGGATCATTAGCGACGTTGTGGCTAGGCACCTTGAGCGGGGGGCATGATTGCTTCGCTTGTTTGCCGAGCTGGGCAATTTGTTTCCCAGCTCGTCGTTTTTTCAGCCTTTCATCACTGACAGTAGTTCCCGACCGCTCCGCTTCGGAAAATTCCTTTCCAATAATGCGGTCGTAGTTTCCTTTCGGCGGATCAGACTTTGGTGGTTTTGTCAGGGCAGCCAGAGTGCGCTTCACTTTCACCCCATCTACCTTCTCCTCCGGAGGTGGATGTTTCTTTGCTTTCACCCCTTCAAAGAATTTCCTCACTTCTTCTCGCGCGATCTCGGCCTTCTCCTCCTGGGTCCTCTCGTATGGTAACTTCTCTGGAGTCTTCAGAGAAGGACCGAATCTGTATGTCCTCCCGCCTCTCGTTGTACTGCTAGACGCCGACCGAGCAGACGAAGCGGTTGTCTTCTTTACTTGCTTAAGAGGCGGAGGAGAAGGACTACGACCCGCCGGAGCAGCTGGAGCGGCGGCAGGTCTCTTCTGCCCTTGCTGACGAGGCGGAGAAGGAGGAGGTTGGCTACTCGGGCGCGTCGGCGCAGGCGGAGACGGAGGCGGAATGCCGCCACCCGCCGGAGAAGGAGCCGGCCGAGGTCCCTAATCGTCACTCGGCGGAGGAGGAGGCGGTGGAGGAGGCGGAGTCCCCTGACTCGCCGGAGGAGGAGGAGGAGGCGGAGGCGTCCAGTTCAGAAGGTTGATGAGGTCCTTCCACCATAGGCATGGAGTCTTCAGAGCAGACCCCAGCCGAGTCTCCCCTTCACCGGTAGGGTGGTCAAGCTGGAGGTCCTCAAATCCCTCCGTTATCTCATCCACCATCACCCTAGCATATCCTTCTGGAATCGGCATGCAGTGAAAAGTTGCACCGGGTTCAGTAGGATAAACAGAGCCAACAGCCGCCTTGACCTTCAAATTCATCCATTGCGTCATAAGGTGGCAATTTTGAGACTCCGTTATAGCATCCACAGGATAGCTGGCAGGAGCCGTCAAGGCATGCTGCAGCTGAAGCTGCTCGGTGGAAGCCACGCTGCTTCTGCGCTGAGATGGTGGGGTAGCTTCGGGGGAGGCTTCGGCAGTACGTTTCCTGCGATTTGTCTCTCGTTCCTCTATCGCTTGTACCCTTGCGTGCAGCGCCTGCAGTTCGGTCTGCTGCACTTTTTTCCTCCTCTCATGGGATTTGTAACCGCCTGCGTCCGGAAACCCAACCTTCCACGGAACGGAGCCTGGCGTGCCTCGTGTCCGTCCAGGGTGCTCAGGATTCCCGAGGGCCATTGTGAGCTCGTCGTGCTCTCTGTCTGGAAAGAACGTCCCTTCCTGCGCTGCGTCGATATAGTGCTTAAGCTTACTGACTGGTATGTCCATTTGTTCGTTCGTCCAAATGCATTCCCCTGTTTCAGGGTCCAAGGTTCCGCCAGCCCCGAAGAACCAAGTCCGGCAACGGTCTGGCCAGTTATTTGTCTCTGGTCTGATCCCTTTATGAACCAGATCATTCTCAACCTTGGACCACTTAGGCCGGGCTACGAGGTAGCCACCTGACCCCGTGCGATGGTGAAGCTTCTTCTTCGCGGCATTCTGCTTGTTTGTCGCCGACATCTTCTTACTCTTTTCCGATGTCTTGTAGGCCACAAATGCGGGCCAGTGGTCTCTGATCTTCTCATATCTGCCCTTGAATTCTGGTGTCTCTTTTTTATCGACAAACCTATTCAGCTCTTTCTTCCACCTCCTGAATAGATCTGCCATCCTCTTCAGAGCAAAAGACTTGATTAATTT
Source organism: Triticum monococcum (assembly GCA_034509565.1). Classification (NCBI taxonomy): domain Eukaryota; kingdom Viridiplantae; phylum Streptophyta; class Magnoliopsida; order Poales; family Poaceae; genus Triticum; species Triticum monococcum. The sequence goes on along the minus strand of CM067842.1, from coordinate 106,841,552 downwards.
CTCTTTAATTGGGTTCTCTGGATTATCCTCTGGCGGTAGGGTGAAATTTGACTTCAGCTCAGTCCAAAGATCATTTTTCTGCATATCATTGACATAAGACACCTCAGTGTCTTCTGTAGCCGGCTTAAACCATTGCTGGATGCTTATCGGGATCTTGTCCCTAACCAGAACCCCGCACTGAGCAACAAATGCCCTCTTTGTCCGAAGGGGTTCAATAGGTTGGCCGTCGGGCGCGATTGCTGTGATCTCAAGCTTTTCATCCGAGCTCAACTTTTTCTTCGGGCCTCGTCTCTTTACCGAAGTTGTGCTCGATCCGGAGGGCTAGAAAAAAGAACAAAGACTTAATTAATATGTGTACATACCAAAACAATGAATGCATCAATCAGCTAGTCAGCATAGGCTTAACTAATATATATACCTGGCCGGACTCGGTTCGGTCACCGGAGCCGTCATCACGGTCTCCTTCTTGCACCGGCATTGGGTCACCGGCGCCGTCCTCATGTTCTTCTTCTTGCACCGGCATTAGGTCACCATAGCCAGCTTGTTCACCCTCTCCTTCCGGACCATCGATGACATCATTGAGATAGTACGAGACGGCATCACTTCCTTGTGCGATTATCTCCCTCAACAACGCTTCTTTTGTTGCTTCGTCTAGGGCGGTGTCCATAGTTTCTACAACTATTTACAACATGGCAATTATTATTCAAACATGACAGATGGATATATTAGTGCCAAACGTAGAACTAGCTACCTAATCATAGTAAGCTATCGGGAGGGGGTATATATCGACAACTATGACACTACATCTATATATGTCCCTTGATGACCCTCGTTCCCGATAAAAAAAGAGGAAGAAGAAGAAAAAAAGAGGAGAAGAAAGAATAGAGGAGAAGAACTCCTCTATTCTTTCTTCTCCTCTTTTTTCTTCTTCTTCCTCTTCTTTTTTTATCCTCTTCTTCCTCTCATGTTCGAGAGGATCGCCTTGGGGTCGGGAGGTTGCCTAGTGTCAAAGGATTCAACAAAACCATGTCTTCATCATTAGGCGAAAGTAACATGTGCATGATGGTAGGAAGCTCTTCAAAGTTGTTCTGGAACGGAGTCCCAGATAGGATAATTCGCTTTTTGGTACAAAGTTCATCAAGAGCCTTCCGAATATCGCTATTTGGAAGGCCTTTGCTGAATTTGTACCAAAAGGCGGATTATTCTATCCGGGACTCCATTCCAGAACAACTTTGCAGAACTTCATACCAACATGCCCTGGTTACTTCCAGCTAATGATGAAGGCATGGATTTCTTCAATACTTTGACACTAGGAAACCTCTCTCGACCCCTCGGCGATTCTTGACCCCTCGAACCCTCAACGACCCTGAAACCCTCGACCCTTGACCCCTTAACGACCCTCGACCCTCTACCCTAGTTCCGGACCCTCGACCAATAGAGGAGAAGAAGAAAGGAATAGCTAGAGGAGAAGATTGAAGAAAAAAAAGAAGAAACAAAAGAGGAGAAGAAGAAAGGAATACTGGAGAAGAAGAGAAAATAGAATATATTCTATTTTCTCTTCTTCTCCAGTATTCCTTTCTTCTTCTCCTCTTCTTTTTCTTCTGTTTTCTTCTTCTTATTTATTTCTCCTCTTCTTTTCGGTAGAGGAAACCCTAAATAGCTAGCAAGTATCGTGGGTGTGAGATACATGTGGCCTTCGGTGTCGGACACTACATCCACGTCCCACAAGTGACGTGGGCGTCGAAACCCGCGCCACTTGTGGGATGTGCATTTAGTGTCCGACACCGACGGTACATGTATCTCACACCGACGACACTTTCTATTTAGGGTTTCTCCTCTACCACTCGGCGGCCCTCTCGACGACCCTTGTTCCCGATAAAATAAAGAGGAAGAAGAAGAAAAAAAAAAGAGAAGAAAGAATAGAGGAGAAGAACCCTCGAACCCTAGACGACCCTCTTCTTCCTCTCATGTTCGAGAGGATCGCCGAGGGGTCGGGAGGTTGCCTAGTGTCAAAGGAAACCCTAAATAGCTAGCAAGTATCGTGGGTGTGAGATACATGTGGCCTTCGGTGTCGGACACTACATCCACGTCCCACAAGTGACGTGGGCGTCGAAGCCCGCGCCACTTGTGGGATGTCGATGTAATGTCCGACACCGACAGTACATGTATCTCACACCGACGATACTTTCTATTTAGGGTTTCTCCTCTACCACTCGGCGGCCCTCTCGACGACCCTCGTTCCCGATAAAATAAAGAGGAAGAAGAAGAAGAAAAAAGAAGAGAAGAAAGAATAGAGGAGAAGTCTCCTCTATTCTTTCCTCGCCTCTCTCATGAATGTCCGGCGTTCTCGACCCCCCCTCCCCACGTGTCGAAGAAAAAAAGAAGAAAACAAAGAGGAGAAGAAGAAAGGAATAGAGGAGAAAAGAGAAAAATAGAATATATTCTATTTTTCTCTTTTCTCCTCTATTCCTTTCTTCTTCTCCTCTATTTTTTCTTCTTTTTTCTTCTTCTTATTTATTTCTCCTCGTCTTCCTCTCCCCTCTCGGCGACCCTAGACCCCCTCTCGACCCTCGACCCCTAGGCGACCGTCGACCCCTCTTTTTTTTTCCTCTTCTATTTTATCCTCTTCTTCCTCTATCGCTCGGCGACCCTCGACGACCCTCGTTCCCGATAAAAAAAGAGGAAGAAGAAGAAAAAAAAGAGGAGAAGAAAGAATAGAGGAGAAGAAAGAATAGAGGAGAAGTCTCCTCTATTCTTTCTTCTCCTCTTTTTTCTTTTCTTATTCCTCTTCTTTTTTATCCTCTTCTTCCTCTCATTATATTTTCTACGAATGCTCTATATACATACATCCATCGATATCATTCCATACATACATATACATCTACATTATATATGAACAAAAAAATATCAAAATTCATCATACATACATCTACAGTATATATGAACAGTATATATGAACAAAAAAATATCAAAATTCATCATACATACATCTACAGTATATATGAACAGTATATATGAACAAAAAATATCAAAATTCATCATACATACATACATCTACAGTATATATATGAACAAATATCAAAATTCATCATACATACATACATACATCTGCAAATTCAGGAGCAGGGAAGGAAGGAAGGGGGTAGGAGGCGGTAGCTACCTCTCCCGGAGGGGTCGCGGAGGAGACGCGGGCGGCCGGCGTCGGGGGCGACGGCGACGAGGACGGGCTCGGGGTCGGCGAGGGCGAGGGCGACGGCGGGGCGCGCTCGGCGGCGGCGGACGGGCTCGGGGGCGCAGTGGGTGCTCGGGGGCGGTGGACGGGCGGCCGGCGACGACGGTGGGGTAGGGCGCGCTCGGGGCGGGACAGGGACAACAGCGTCGAGGGCAAGGCGCAGAGGGTGCTCGGCGGCGCAGGGGGTGCTCAGGGGCGGTGGACGGGCGGCCGTGGACGACGGCGAGGCAGGGCGCGCTCGGGGGGCGGGGCAGGGGCAACGGCGGCGACGGCGAGGCGAGCAGAGGGGCAGCCTGGCGGCGGCGTCGGGGCGGGTTGAAGAACTGATCCAAAATTTTCACAAGTGTAGGCTTATATAGCCAGAGCAATGGTCCCGGTTCGTGGCACGACCCGTGACTAATGCTCCCTTTAGTCCCGGTTGATGCCACGAACCGGGACCAAAGGCCAATTTTCGGCAGCCCAAAGGGCGGGAAGCGGCGGCCTTTGGTCCCGGTTGGTGGCACCAACCGGGACCAAAGGGGGGCATTGGTCACGGTTGGTGCCACGAACCGTGACCAATGCCACCTTTCGTCCCGGTTGGTGCCACCAACCGGGACCAATGCCCTTGTGCGCCCCGGGTCCAAAAGTTTAGTCCCACATCGCTAGTTGAGAGCGCCCGAGACCAATTTATAAGGTCTGCTGCCTCCTCCCTCTCGAACTCCTCTGAACTGAAGGCCTATGGGCTTAATTTGACCCTGCTTTGCCTGTGGGCCTATTGGGCCTTCTGCGGGCCTGAATCCTGGCCCATGTAGGGTTTCTAGTCGTATTCAGGCCGTGGAGGCCCAGTAGGTGGCATTTTTTTGTTTTTTCTTTTTTATTTCTACATATTTTTGGTTTTTTATTTTTTGCTTTTAGGTCACAAAAATTATAAACTTTCTATTAGTGCCATTAGTTTTAAATTTTAAATAGTTTAAATTTGAATTTTTAAAAATTTGTGAGAATCACTAGTTTATGAATAACTTTACTATAAAATTAGAATTTTTTTCTATTTATTTTTTATTTCTACTTACAACTAAATACTTACAGTTTTTAGTGATTTCCTTTTGCTTTTAGGTCAAAAAAATTATAAACTTTCTGTTAGTGCCATTAGTTTTAAATTTTAAATAGTTTAAGTTTGAATTTTTAAAAATTTGTGTGAATCACTAGTTTATGAATTTTTTTCTTCTTTGCTATTTATTTTTTATTTATACTTACAATTAAATACTTATAGTTTGCTTTTAGGTCACACAAATTATATTCTTTTTGCTATTGAAGAATATTATAGTTTTATTTTAGTTGATCATAACATAATATTTTAATTGATTGTTTTTATTTTCATAAAAGTTTTGTAGTTCATTCTGTTTGCTATTAATTCATTCTATGAGCTAAATGACTCTGAAATTGGAAAGCATTTCAAAATGAACTCTGAAAAGGTTGAAAGTTGGCATGGTATCATCATTTCACCCACATAGCATGTTCCAAAAAGTAGAGAGGGTTACGACAAAAACTTGATGCACTTCATGTACAAAATGGAGAATCACTTTCGAAGTATCAAAGTTTCAACCCATAAGACATGAAAGCATTTCAAATGAACTCTGAAAAAGTTGAAAGTTGGGATGCATGGTATCATAATTTCACCCACATAGCATTTTCTTATTGCGGGAGAAAGTCTTCACTTTTTCTTCGCTTGTGTCATTTTCTTATTGCGCGGTAACCATGGATAATCTTCATTGTTTATCAGGATGCTTGGGTCAGCCTTGACCTTGAAGGGAGGAATTTCATGAAACTTTTCATAATCTTCAGACATGTCTGTCTTGCCGTCCACTCCCAGGATGTCCCTTTTTCCTGAAAGAACTATGTGGCGCTTTGGCTCATTGTATGATGTATTCGCTTCCTTATCTTTTCTTTTTCTCGGTTTAGTAGACATGTCCTTCACATAGATAACCTGTGCCACATCATTGGCTAGGACGAACGGTTCGTCAGTGTAACCAAGATTTTTCAGATCCACTGTTGTCATTCCGTACTATGGGTCTACTTGTACCCCGCCGCCAAATGGAATGACCCATTTGCACTTAAACAAAGGGACCTTAAAATCAGGTCCGTAGTCAAGTTCCCATATGTCCACTATGTAACCATAATATGTGTCCTTTCCGCTCTCGGTTGCTGCATCAAAGCGGACACCGCTGTTTTGGTTGGTGCTCTTTTGATCTTGGGCGATCGTGTAAAATGTATTCCCATTTATCTCGTATCCTTTGTAAGGCAATACAGTCAAAGATGGTCCCCTGGACAACAAGTACAACTCATCACAAACAGTGTTGTCACCTCTGAGACGTGTTTCCAACAAACTGCTGAAAGTCCTGATGTGTTCACATGTAATCCAGTCGTCGCATTGCTCCGGGTGTTTGGAGCGCAGACTGTTCTTGTGTTCATCGACATACGGGGTCACCAAGGTAGAGTTCTGTAGAACTGTGTAGTGTGCTTGAGACCAAGAATATCCGTCCCTGCATATTATTGAGTCTCTTCCAAGAGTGCCTTTTCCAGTCAGTCTCCCCTCATACCGCGATTTAGGGAGACCTATCTTGTTAAGGCCAGGAATGAAGTCAACACAAAACCCGATAACATCCTTTGTTTGATGGCCCATGGAGATGCTTCTTCTGGCCTAGCGCGGTTACGGACATATTTCTTTAGCACTCCCATGAACCTCTCAAAGGGGAACATATTGTGTAGAAATACGGGCCCCAGGATGACAATCTCGTCGACTAGATGAACTAGGACGTGCGTCATGATATTGAAGAAGGATGGTGGGAACACCAGCTCGAAACTGACAAGACATTGCGCCACATCACTCCTTAGCCTTGGTACCAGTTCTGGATCGATCACCTTCTGAGAGATTGCATTGAGGAATGCACATAGCTTCACAATGGCTAATCGGACGTTTTCTGGTAAAAGCCCCCTCAATGCAATCGGAAGCAGTTGCGTCATAATCACGTGGCAGTCATGAGACTTTAGGTTCTGAAACTTTTTCTCTGGCATATTTATTATTCCCTTTATATTCGATGAGAAGCCAGTCGTGACCTTCATACTAAGCAGGCATTCAAAGAAGATTTCTTTCTCTTCTTTCGTAAGAGCGTAGCTGGCAGGACCTTTATACTGCTTCGGAGGCATGTCGTCTTTTTCGTGCAAACGTTGCAGGTCCTCCCGTGCCTCCGGCGTATCTTTTGTCTTCCCATACACGCCCAAGAAGCCTAGCAGGTTCACGCATAGGTTCTTCGTCACGTGCATCACGTCGATTGAGGAGCGGACCTCTAGGTCTTTCCAGTAGGGTAGGTCCCAAAATATAGATTTCTTCTTCCACATGGGTGCGTGTCCCTCAGCGTCATTCAGAACAGCTAGTCCACCGGGACCCTTTCCAAAGATGACGTAGGGTAAATCATTGACCATAGCAAGCACGTGATCACCGGTGGGCATGGCGGGCTTCTTCCGGTGATCTGCCTCACCTTTGAAATGCTTGCCTTTCTTTGGACATTGATGGTTGGTCGGAAGAAATCGACGATGGCCTAGGTACACATTCTTCCTGCATTTGTCCAGGTATATACTTTCAGTGTCATCTAAACAGTGCGTGCATGCGTGGTATCCTTTGTTTGTCTGTCCTGAAAGGTTACTGAGAGCGGGCCAATCGTTGATGGTCACGAACAGCAACGCCTTAAGGTTAAATTCCTCCTGTCTGTGCTCATCCCACGTACGTACACCGTCTCCATTCCACAGCTGTAAAAGTTCTTCAACTAATGGCCTTAGGTACACATCAATTTTGTTGCCGGGTTGCTTAGGGCCTTGGATGAGAACTAGCATCATAGTGAACTTCCGCTTCATGCACATCCAAGGAGGAAGGTTATACATACATAGGGTCACGGGCCAGGTGCTGTGATTACTGCTCTGCTCCCCGAAAGGATTAATGCCATCCGCGCTTAAAGCAAACCATACATTCCTTGGGTCCTTTGCAAACTCATCCCAGTACTTTCTCTCGATTTTTCTCCACTGCGACCCGTCAGCGGGTGCTCTCAACTTCCCATCTTTCTTTCGGTTCTCACTGTGCCATCGCATCTACTTGGCATGCTCTTCGTTTCTGAACAGACGTTTCAACCGTGGTATTATAGGAGCATAACACATCACCTTTGCAGGGACCCTCTTCCTGAGGGGCTCGCCGTCAACATCACCGGGGTCATCTCGTCTGATCTTATACCGCAACGCACCGCATACCGGGCATGCGTTCAGATCCTTGTATGCACCGCGGTAGAGGATGCAGTCATTAGGGCATGCATGTATATTCTCCACCTCCAATCCTAGAGGGCATACGACCTTCTTTGCTGCGTATGTACTGTCGGGCAATTCGTTATCCTTTGGAAGCTTCTTCTTCAATATTTTCAGTAGCTTCTCAAATCCTTTGTCAGCCACAGCATTCTCTGCCTTCCACTGCAGCAATTCCAGTACGGTACCGAGCTTTGTGTTGCCATCTTCGCAATTGGGGTATAACCTTTTTTGTGATCCTCTAACATGCGATCGAACTTCAGCTTCTCCTTTTGACTAATGCATTGCGTCCTTGCATCGACAATGACCCGGCGGAGATCATCATCATCGGGCACATCATCTGGTTCCTCTTGATCTTCAGCAGCTTCACCCGTGGCAGCATCATTGGGCACATCGTCTGGTTCCTCTTGATCTTCACCAGCTCCCCCCGTTGCAGCATCACCGTATTCAGGGGGCACATAGTTGTCATCGTACTCTTCTTCTTCGCCGTCTTCCATCATAACCCCTATTTCTCCGTGCCTCGTCCAAACATTATAGTGTGGCATGAAACCCTTGTAAAGCAGGTGGGAGTGAAGGATTTTCCGGTTATAGTAAGACCTCGTATTCCCACATTCAGTGCATCGACAACACATAAAACCATTCTGCTTGTTTGCCTCAGCCGCATCGAGAAACTCATGCACGCCCTTAATGTACTCGCGGGTGTGTCTGTCACCGTACATCCATTGCCGGTTCATCTGCGTGCATTATATATAATTAAGTTTCCAAATTAATAGAAGTTCATCATCACATTAAAACCAAAGTACATACATAGTTCTCATCTAACAACATATAGCTCTCCAGAGCATCTAATTAATTAAACCATACATTGAAACTATGTAAAACATTTTAATGCGAAAACAAATGCGATCATAATCGCAACCAAGGTAACAATTGATCCAATGGCATAATGATACCAAGCCTCGGTATGAATGGCATATTTTCTAATCTTTCTAATCTTCAAGCGCATTGCATCCATCTTGATCTTGTGATCATCGACGACATCCGCAACATGCAACTCCAATATCATCTTCTCCTCCTCAATTTTTTTATTTTTTCCTTCAACAAATTGTTTTCTTCTTCAACTAAATTTAACCTCTCGACAATAGGGTCGATTGGCATTTCCGATTCACATACATCCTAGATAAATAAAATCTATGTCACGTTGGTCGGCATAATTTTCATAAACAATAAATGAACCAATAGTTATAACGATAATATACATACCACATCCGAATCATAGACAGGACGAGGGCCGACGGGGGCAGATACCAAAACCATCGCACTATATAAGATGCAATAATAAATGTAAGAAAATGATACAAGTATCTATCTAAACATACAAGTAAGAATATTTTTCCTTTCAGAAAGAAGATAAGAATAAGAGGCTCACCACGGTGGTGTCGGTGATGAGATCGGCGCGGGTGATCGACGGCGGTGAAGACGGGGACGGGGCGTGACGGACCGCTAAATCTAGACAAATCTCGAGGAAAATGGAGCTTGGAGGTCGAGCTTCGAGAGGAGAAAGCTTAAGTAGTGTGGCTCGGGCATTCCATCGAACACCTCATGTGCATAGGAGGTGAGCTAGAGCACCACAAAGGCCTCTCCCCCTCGGCCAGAAAAAACAGAGCACTGTGCTCTGCTCTTGCGCGAGGGGGTATATATAGGCAATTCATTGGTCCCGGTTTGTGGCATGAACCGGGACTAAAGGGGAGCCTTTGGTCCCGGTTCATGCCACCAACCGGGACCAATGGTGGTGGGCCAGGAGGGAGGCCCTTTGGTCCCGGTTCATCCCACCAACCGGGACCAAAAGGTCCATACAAACCGGGACCAATGGCCCACGTGGCCCGGCCGGCCCCCTGGGCTCACAAACCGGAACCAATGCCCACATTGGTCCCGGTTCAAGACTGAACCGGGACTAATGGGCTGAGGCGGCCTGGACCATAGCCCCTTTTTCTACTAGTGGAAAGACCTACATGTCCGCTCCTCAATCAACGTGATGCATGTAACGAAGAACCTTTGCGTGAACCTGCTAGGCTTCTTGGGCGTGTATGGGAAGACAAAAGATACACCTGAGGCACGGGAGGACCTGCAAAGTTTGCACGAAAAAGACGGCATGCCTCCGAAGCAGTATAAAGGTCCTGCCAGCTACGCTCTTACGAAAGAAGAGAAAGAAAATGCCTGCTCAGTATGAAGGTCACGACTGGCTTCTCGTCGAATATAAAGGGAATAATAAATATGCCAGAGAAAAAGTTTCAGAACCTAAAGTCTCATGACTGCCACGTGATTATGATGCAACTGCTTCCGGTTGCATTGAGGGGGCTTCTACCAGAAAACGTCCGATTAGCCATTGCGAAGCTATGAGCATTCCTCAATGCAATCTCTCAGAAGGTGATCGATCTAGAAATCGTACCAAGGCTAAGGAGTGATGTGGCGCAATGTCTTGTTAGTTTTGAGCTGGTGTTCCCACCATCCTTCTTCAATATCTTGACGCACGTCCTAGTTCATCTAGTCGACGAGATTGTCATCCTGGGGCCTGTATTTCTACACAATATATTCCCCTTTGAGAGGTTCATGGGAGTCCTAAAGAAATATGTCCGTAACCGCGCTAGGCCAGAAGGAAGCATCTCCATGGGCCATCAAACAGAGGATGTTATCAGGTTTTGTGTTGACTTCATTCCTGGCCTTAAGAATATAGGTCTCCCTAAATGGCGGTATGAGGGGAGACTGACTGGAAAAGGCACTCTTGGAAGTGACTCAATAATATGGAGGGACAGATATTCTTGGTCTCAAGCACACTACACAGTTCTACAGAACTCTACCTTGGTGACCCCGTATGTCGATGAACACAAGAACAGTCTGCGCTCCAAACACCTGGAGCAGTGCGATGACTGGATTACATGTGAACACATCAGGACTTTCAGCAGTTGGTTGGAAACACGTCTCAGAGGTGACAACACTGTTTGTGATGAACTGTACTTGTTGTCTAGGGGACCATCTTTGACTATATTGACTTACAAAGGATACGAGATAAATGGGAATACATTTTACACGATCGCCCAAGATCAAAAGAGCACCAACCAAAACAGCGGTGTCCGCTTTGATGCAGCAACCGAGAGCAGAAAGGACACATATTATGGTTACATAGTGGACATATGGGAACTTGACTACGGACATGATTTTAAGGTCCCTTTGTTTAAGTGCAAATGGGTCAATCTGTCAGGAGGCGGGGTATAGGTTGACCCACTATACGGAATGACAACAGTGGATCTGAAAAATCTTGGGTACACTGACGAACCGTTCGTCCTAGCCAATAATGTGGCACAGGTTATCTATGTGAAGGACATGTCTACCAAACCAAGAAAAAGAGAAGATAAGGAAGCGAATACATCATACGATGAGCCAAAGCGCCATATAGTTCTTTCAGGAAAAAGGGATATCCTGGGAGTGGAGGGCAAGACAGAAATGTCTGAAGATTATGAAAAGTTTCATGAAATTCCCCCCATCAATGTCAAGGCTGACCCAAGCATCCTGGTAAACGATGAAGATTATCCATGGTTACCGCGCAATAAGCAAATGACACAAGCAAAGAAAAAGTGAAGACTTTCTCCCGCAACTATTATGATGATACGATGCCAACTTTGTAACACACGAGTATGCTATGCCAACTTTTTCAGAGTTCATTTGAAAACTATGAATTTAGGTCGAATTTTCTCTATAGGTGCATCTATGTTCATTTTTTAGTAAAGTTAATCACAAACTTGTGATTCACACAAATTTCAAAGAATTCAAATCTTAACTATTCAAATTTGAAAACCAATGGTACTAACAGAAAGTTTATAATTTTTCTAAAACTAATGGCACTAACAGAAAGTTTATAATTTTGCTGAACTAAAAGCAAAAAGAAATAAAAAATAAAGCAAAAAACAAAAGAAAATAAATAATGCAGAAAACAAAACAAAAAAACTAGAAAAAAATAAAAATAGCAACAATAAGTATTTTTTTGTAAATAGAAACAATAAAATAAATAAAGCAACAAAGTTTATAATTTTTCTAAAACTAAAAGCGAAAAGAATTAAAAAATAAAGCAAAAAACAACAGAAAATAAATAATGGAGAAAACAAAATAAAAAAACTGGAAAAAAATAGCAACAATAAGTATTTTTTTGTAAGTAGAAACAAAATAAAATAAATAAAGCAACAAAGAAAAAAAACAAAAAAAGTGTTTTCAAATATGAAAACTAATGGCACTAACAGAAAGTTTATAATTTTTCTAAAACTAGAAGCAAAAAAGAATTAAAAAAATAAAGAAAAAAACAAAAGAAAATAAATAATGCAGAAAACAAAACAAAAAAACTGGAAAAAATAGCAACAATAAGTATTTTGTTATAAGTAGAAACAAAATAAAATAAATAAAGCAACAAAGAAAAAACAAAAAAAAGTGTTTTCAAATTTGAAAACTAATGACACTAACAGAAAGTTCATAATTTTTCTAAAACTAAAAGCAAAATAGAATTAAAAAATAAAGCAAAAAACAAAACAAAATAAATAATGCAGAAAACAAAAAAACTGGGAAAAAACTATTTTTCTAGTAAAGTTAATAACAAACTTGTGATTCACATAAATTTCAAAGAATTCAAATTTTAACTATTCAAATTTGAAAACTAATGGCACTAACACAAAGTTTACAATTGTTCTAAAACTAAAAGCAAAAAGAATAAAAAAATAAAGCAAGAATCAAACGAAAATAAATAATTCAAAAAACAAAACAAATACTGGAAAAAAAATTAAAAATGCCACCTATTGGGCCACACGGCCTGCATACGACTAGAAACCCATCTGTACATGGGCCAGGATGCAGGCTCGTAGGCCCAATAGGCCCAACAAGGCAGTGACAAGGGTAGGCAAGTACTGCGTGCATATTAGAGAGGAGGTCAGCACCTGAGCCGCAACGCAGCTTATAAACAGGTGCTGAGCTCTCTCAGCTAGCGAGGTGGGACTAAACTTCCCACCGCACCGCGCCAGGCCTTTGGCCCCGGTTGGTGGCTGCAACCGAGACTTAAGGGGGCCATTGATCCCGGTTCGTGGCTCCAACCGAGACCAATGCCCCTCTTTAGTCCCGGTTGGTGCCACCAACCGGGACCAAAGGCCCCCGCTTCCCGCCCTTTGGGCTGCTGAAAAGATGACTTTGGTCCCTGTTGATGGCACCAACCGGGACTAAAGGGGGGCACTGGTCCCGGTTTGTGCCACGAACCGGGACCAAAGCCTTTCCTATATAACCAAACACTTGGGAAATTTCCCCCCACCCGACATTCTTCTCCAACGCTGCCAGGCTGCTGCCCTGCTCCTCGACGCCGGCCTCGACGTCGCCGTCGCCTCCCCTAGCCGCCCAAGGTCACCGTCGCCGCCCGCTCGCCGTCGCCCGTGCCCTCGCCCGACGCCGTCGCCGCTCGCCGCCCTGCCCCGACGCGCGTCGCGCGCCCCGGCCCGCCCGTCGTCGTCGCCCTGCCCCGCCCGTCCCCATCGCCCCTGCCCCGCCCGTCGCCGTCGCCCTGCCCCTCCGTTGGTCTGGCCGGTACCCCTCCCCTATTTTTTTCATATATTATATGCTTGTGTATATTGTGTATATTGCTTCTTTGTGTATATTATGTATATATTTCAGTATATATATTGTGTATATTGCTTCTTTTCAGATTTTTTTCATATATATGTTTGTATTTTGTATTTTGCTTTTTTATAAAAATGTATATATGTTTGTATGTTCTCTGTGTATATATGTTCATATATGCAAAAGTTAGATTTAAATATTTAGAAAAGGATTATCTATATATGTTCTCTGATTTAGTACATTTTAGGTTAGTTTCATTTCTAGAAAAGTTTTATATATGTAGGAGAGGAAAAAGGAAAATAAGAAGAGGAAAAAGGAGAAGAAGAGGAGAGGAAGAAAAGGAAGAGGAGAAGAAGAGGAGAGAAGAAAAGGAAGAGGAGAAGAAGAAAAAATAGAAAAAAAATTCTATTTTTTCTTCTTCTCCTCTATTCCTTTCTTCTTCTCCTCTTTTTTTTCTTCTTTTTTTTCTTTTTTTTCTTCGATCTTCTCCTCTATTCCTTTCTTATTCTCCTCTTTTTATTTCTTCTTCGTATTCTTATGTTTTATCGGGTTTGTCGTCGATATACCCCTCCCGATAACTTCAGCACGAGGGGGGGTCGATATACCCCCTCTCGATAACTTCAACACGAGGGGGGGTCGATATACCCCCTCCCGATAACTTCAACACGAGGGGGGGTCGATATATATACCGCCTCCCGATAATTTCAACACGAGGGGGGGGTCCACTACTAGGAAAAGGCCTACTAATGGCGCACCAGTTTTGCCTACTAATGGCGCATCACTGGTGCGCCATTACTAGCACGCCATTAGTAATTTTTACTAATGGCGCACCACTGGTGCGCCATTAGTATAGGCTACGGTGCGCCATTAGTATAGGCCACTGGTGCGCCATTAGTATAGGCCACGGTGCGCCATTAGTATTTTTGAATTTTGAAGGCGGGAAAATAGTAGTGGCGCACCGTCTAACCCCCACCGTGCGCCATTACTATTTTTGAATTTTGAATTTGGATCTGGATCGTGATTTTTTTGCCCATTTTTTGCTAGTTTTTTTGCTCGCTTTTTGGCACGATATTATTTCAAATTTTGTTCCTGTTTTTGGATCTTGTATGTTCTTTTGCCGTGTTCTTTTGCCGGAGAGGAGTTCGCCGGAGAGGAGGAGGAGGAGGTCACCGGAGAGGTGCTCGCCTCCATCGCTGGAGAGGAGGAGGAGGTCATCGGAGAGGAGTTCACCGAAGCATCGGAGAGGAGGAAGGAGAAACCATGAGGGAATGGGAGGAGAGGAGGGAGGAGGAGCTCACCGGAGAGGAGGGAGGAGAAACCGTGAGGGGAGGGGAGGAGAGGAGGGAGGAGGAGGAGGTTCCCGGAGAGGAGGAGGTCGCCAGAGAGGAGGAGGAGGTCGCCGGAGAGGAGGAGGAGGAGGTCGCCGGAGAGGAGAAGGAGGTCGCCGGAGAGGAGGAGGAGGTCGCCGGAGAGGAGGAGGGTAGTATGATGGAGGAGAGAAGGGAAGATGGAGTGGAGGAGAGGAGGAGATGGAGTGGAGGAGAGGGGAGGAGGAGATGGAATGGAGGAGAGGTGGAGTGGAGGAGGTACGCCATGGGCAGATACGACGGGAAGATACTAATGGCGCACCATGGGCAGGTGCGCCATTAGTAACTTTTTTTTTTATTTTTTTGACTAATTTTGAATTCTGAAGGCGGGAAGATACTAATGGCGCACCATGGGCAGGTGCGCCATTAGTAACTTTTTTTTATTTTGTTGACTTATTTTGAATTTTGAAGGCGGGAAGATAATAATGGCGCACCATGGGCAGGTGCGCCATTAGTAACTTTTTTTTTATTTTTCTGACTACTTTTGAATTTTGAAGGCGGGAAGATACTAATGGCGCACCATGGGCAGGTGTGCCATTAGTAATTTTGAATTTTTTTGCCTCTCCATATCTTAAAAGCCCCGTATCTTTTTTTCTGTTAGGTTTTTGAGGATTTTAAAAAACTTTTTCATTCGAGTTAGTATGCAAAAGTTATGCCCATTTTTACAAATTCTCGAGAGATTTTGCAAATGAAGTCGAAATTCATATTTGCAAATTTTCCCAACAACTAGACCACATATCACATGGGAAACTTATTTTCTTTTATTTTTTTGACATTTTCATCATTTTCTTTTATTGTTTTTAAAACTGAAAAGGCGATCCATGGGGGGGGGGTGTTGCATTCGGTGGAAGTGGTGGCCAAGTTAGTAATGGCGCACCATGGCCAAGTTGAACTCGTAATGGCGCACCACTCCCACGGTGCGCCATTAGTAGTTTTGAAAAAAAACTAAAAAATTAAAAAAAAAATTTACTAATGGCCCACCGTGGATGTGGTGTGCCATTACTAGTTCAACTACTAATGGCGCACCACTCCCACGGTGCGCCATTAGTAGTTTTGAAAATTTTAAAAAAAAATTTACTAATGGCGCACCGTGGATGTGGTGCGCCATTAGTATTTGGACACTAATGGCGTACCAACACATGGTGCGTCATTAGTATATAGTAATGGCGCACCACATGTCTAGTGCGCCATTAGTGTCAATTCCATCTATAGCCCTTTTCCTAGTAGTGGTCGATATACCCTAAATAGCAAGTATCGTCGGTGTGAGATACATGTGGCCGTCGGTGTCGGAGACTACATCCACATCCCACAAGTGATGCGGGCTTCGACGCCCACGTCACTTGTGGGACGTGGATGTAGTGTCTAACACCGACGGTCTCATGTATCTCACACCCACGATACTTGCTATTTAGGGTTTCCTCTACCGCTCGGCGACCCTCGACGACCCTCGTTCCCGATAAAAAAAGAGGAAGAAGAAGAAGAAGAAAGAGGAGAAGAAAGAATAGAGGAGTCTATTCTTTCTTCTCCTCTTTTTTCTTCTTCCTCTTCTTATTTTATCCTTGAAGCGTTGCTGAGGCCACCCCAAACCCTAGAGAAGCAGCGTCGAGGCCACACCAAACCCTAGAGAAGCAGCGTCGAGGCCACTAATTAATATTAGTTCTACGTTTGCCACTAATATATCCATCTGTCATGTTTGAATAATAATTGCCATGTTGTAAATATTTGTTGAAACTATGGACACCGCCCAAGACGAAGTACAACAAGAGTTGTTGGGGGACATAATTGCATGAGGAAGTGATGACGTCTTCTCGTTGTTTCTCAACGACACCGATGGTCTGGAAGCAGCTGGCTATGATTATGATGGCTCCGGTGACCTAATGCCGGTGCAAGAAGGAGACCATGAGGATGGCTCCGGTGACCCAATGCCGGTGCAAGAAGGAGACCGTGATGACGTCTCCGATGACCGAACCAAGTCCGGCCAGGTATATATATTAGTTAAGCTTGTGCTGACTAGCTAGTTGATGCATTCATTGTTTTGGTATGTACACATATTAATTAAGTCTTTGTTCTTTTTTCTAGCCCTCTGGATCGAGCACAACTTCGGTAAAGAGACGAGGCCCGAAGAGAAAGTTGAGCTCGGGTGAAAGGTTTGAGATCATAGCAATCGCGCCCAACGGCCAACCGATTGAACACCTCCAGACAAAGAGCGCATTTGTTGCTTAGTGCGGGGTTCTGGTTAGGGACAAGATCCCGATCAGCATCCAGCAATGGTTAAAGCTGGCTATAGAAGACCATGAGGTGTCTTATGTCAATGATATGCAGAAAAATGATCTTTGGACTGAGCTGAAGTCAAATTTCACCCTATCGGCAGAGGATGATCCGGAGAAGCCAGTTAAAGAGCAATTAATCAAGTCTTTTGCTCTTAAGAGGATGGCAGAACTATTCAGGAGGTGGAAGAAAGAGCTGAATAAGTTTGTCGAGAACAAAGAGACACCAGAATTCAAGGGCAGATATGAGAAGATCAGAGATCACTGGCCTGCATTTGTCGCCCACAAGACATCGGAAAAGAGTAAGAAGATGTCGGCGACAAACAAGCAAAATGCTGGGAAGAAGAAGCATCACCATCGCATGGGATCAGGTGGCTACCTCGTAGCCCGGCCTAAGTGGGCCAAGACTGAGAATGATCTGGTTGATAAAGGGATCGAACCAGAGACAATTAACTAGCCAGACCGTTGCCGGACTTGGTTCTTCGGGGCTGGCGGAAACTTGGACCCTGTATCAGGGAAGTGCATTTGGACGGACGAGCAAATGGAAATACCAGTCAAGAGGCTTAAGCACTATATCGAAGGAGCGCAGCAAGGGACGTTTGTTCCAGACAGAGAGAACGACGAGCTCACAATGGCCCTCGGGAATCCTGAGCACCCTGGACGGACACGAGGCACGCCAGGCTCCATTCCGTGGAAGGCTGGGTTTTCGGACGCAGGCGGTTACAAATGCCACGAGAGGAGGAAGAAAGTGGAGCAGACCCAACTGCAGGCGCTGCACGCTAGGGTACAAGCGATAGAGGAACAAGAAGCAAATCGCAGCAAACAAACTGCCGAAGCTTCCCCCGAAGCTACCCCGCCATCTCAGCGGAGAAGCAGCGTGGCTTCCACCGAGCTGCTTCAGCCGGAGCATGTCTTGACGGCTCCTGCCAGCTATCCCGTGGATGCTATCATGGAGTCTCTAAATTGCCACCTTATGACGCAATGGATTAATATGAAGGTCAAGGCGATTGTTAGCTCTGTTTTTCCTACTGAACGTGGTGCAAATTTTCACTGCCGGCCGATTCCAGAAGGATATGCTAAGGTGATGGTGGATGAAATAAGGGAGGGATTTGAGGACCTCCATCTTGACCACCCTACCGGTGAAGGGGTGACTCGGCTGGGTTCTGCTCTGAAGACTCCATGCCTATGGCAGAAGGAGCTCATCAACCTTCTGAACTGGACGCCTCGTCCTCCTCCTCCTCCTCCGGCGAGTAAGGGCACTCCGCCTCCTCCACTGCCTGCTCCTCCGGTGAGTGACGATCAGGGCACTCGGTCGGCTCCTTCTCCGGCGCGTGGCGGCACTCCACCTCCTTCTCCGCCTGCGCCGGCGCACTCGAGTAGCCAGCCTCCTCCTTCTCCGCCTTGTCCGCAAGGGAGGAAGAGACCTGCCGCCGCTCCGTCTGCTCCGGCACATCGTAGTCCTTCTCCTCCGCCTCATAAGCAAGTAAAGAAGACAGCCGCTCCGTCTTCTCTACCGGTGTCTAGCAGTATAGCCAGAGGCGGGAGGACATATAGATTCGGTCCTTCTCTGAAGACTCCAGAGAAGTTACCATACGAGAGGACCCCGGAGGAGAACGCCGAGATCGCGCGAGAACAAGTGAGGAACTTCTTTGAAGGGGTGAAAACAAAGAAACATCCACCTCCAGAGGAGAAGGTAGATCCGGTGAAAGCGAAGTGCACTCTGGCTGCCCTGACAAAACCACCCGAGTCTCCGCCGAAAGGCAACTATGAGCACATTATTGGAAAGGAATTTGCCGAAGCGGGGCGGTCCGGAAGTACTGTCAGTGATGAAAGGCTGAAAGAACGAAGAGCTGGGAAACAAATTGCCCAGCTCGGCGAACAAGCAAAGCAATCGTGCCCCCCGCTCAAGGTGCCTAGCGACATTGTCGGTAATGATCCAAGGATGGTGCCCGGTTATAGCAATCTTGGAGATTACCTGCCCGACGATGTACATTATGATTTCCTGGAGGTGCAAATACAAAGATACGAGTACGGGAAGCCTCTCGTCAAAGATGAAAGATCTCCATCAACGATGATGCAAAGATTGCATGATTGGTACTTGAAAATCTGTAGAGAGTCTGGGGGAGGAGTACTTTGTATGTGAGAGTTAAAAAGGAGCATGACCTCGTTGGAATTGAACTGTTGCCTGTTCCATTTGAGGAGTTCTTTCAGTTTTTCAATCAATTGGCCCTCGATAAAGAAACGGTCACCTGCTACTGTCTGTAAGTAGTACTACTTCTGCCATTAAGTCTCTCTCTATATAGCTCAGCTCTTTCATTGCATGTATTTATAATTATCCTCACTATATTATGCAGATTGAAGATCGTCGAATTGAAGAAAAGACAAATCGGTGATATTGGGTTCATTAACACAAATCTCATAGATGCAACTGAGGTTAAATTTCATGCTGCAGATACCGAGGCCAACTTGCTACGATCGTTGGTAATAAATGAAAACAAAGATATAATACTCTTTTCTTACAACTTCAAGTGAGTGTTACTGTCTTGTGCATATTCGGTTTCCCTTATATATTAGTCAAGGTTATAGTAATGTAATTGATGAGTTATGCATGTGTGTGCAGTTTCCACTATATTCTCATAGAGATTAAGCTTGAGCAGGGACTAGTAACCGTCTTAGACTCGAGACAAAAAGATCCCTAGGACTATGCGGACATGACTTAAATGCTCGAGAAGTAAGTTAAATCGATCATTATCCACCATATTAGCAACTTTGTTCATTTCCTGATATATCAAGTAATTGTTTTCTTTGTCTGGCTGGGTTTGGAGAAAATTCACCAAAAAAGCTCCGGGACTGCCGAAGAAGCTGCAATTTAGACACCCGAAAGTAAGTACTATAGTATCATGTTCCCCGCATCTCCTAGTGATTCGAGCAATAGTTTCATCAATACCATTTGGCATTCTTGCGTATCAGTTTGATTGACCTCTATTTCTTGTAAAGTGGTTGTGGCAGGAACAAGGGAATGATTTCTGTGGATACTATGTTTGCGAGTCCATCTGCCACACGACCTGTGAGCGGGGCTACTCTGAAGAACAATATGAAGTGCGTAAATAACAACATTCACAATTTTACTTTATTACCATCACTTGTGTTGAGTTTCATTCATTCATATATATATATATATATATATATATATATATATGTATTGACCCCCTTCTTCAAATTAGATGTTTCGGAAGCGGGATGAACTCCTAGCACCAGCTCGCACGCGAGCAATTTAAGAGGAATTGGCGGCATTCTTTTTTGACCACGTGATCGCTGAAGACGGAGAATACTATGTGGACCATGCGTCCGTATGTTAGGAAATTATATTTGTAAGAGATAATTATTTTATATATGTAGCCGGTAGTGTCGGATAGATATACGAGAACTTGTTGTTCGACCAATCTCTTGGAGAATGAGAGGTGGTTAATATCACTAATCTCTGTATGCATATATGTTCATGACGATCTTCTGTTTCCTTCATTTGCTTACTAGCTTCCTACTGTGTCTAGTCCTCTTTATACGTATGTATAGTACGTAGCGTCGACCAAGCACGGACATAAGAGAGGACACTTCTCTCTATTAATTATAGCTAGCTAACACAATATATGGAACACCTAAATTAACCCCCCAAAACCCCCAACCCCCCCCCCCTTCAAAAAAAACAAAAACCCCAGCCACAGAAATGCTGACGCGTGGATGCCTATTGGTCCCGGTTGGTGCCACCAAATGGGACCAAAGGCCCTCCTGCCTGGGCTCCGCGCATAGGCCACGTGGAGGCCCATCTGTCCCGGTTCTGGATTGAACCGGGACTAAAGGGACAGGGCATTAGTACCGACCCTTTAGTCCCGGTTCAGGAACCGGGACAAAAGGCCCTTACAAACCGGGACAATAGGCCCTTTTTCTACTAGTGACTCGGCAGTGTCGCCTCCTAATCCAGCAGTTCTGAGAGAAACAGCCCAAGGAGAAGGAGAAAGAAGTAGACAAGCCTGAGGATGAGGGTGAGGATGATGATGGTTATCACCACGTGAATTCCACTCTGATGATTTTTGCTGATGTTGAGAGCAAAAGTCGATTGAAAGTCATCAACAGGGAAGTGAACATGGTCGCTCCAATGACACCCAGTTACTTGAAGTGGTCACAGACTGCCATTACATTCGACCAGTTCGATCATCCAGCGCACATCGCCACCCCTGGGAGGCAAGCACTGGTGGTCGACCCGGTGGTCGAAGGCACTCGACTGACAAAGGTCCTGATGGGCGGTGGCAGTGGTCTGAACATACTGTATGCAGAAATGTTGAAAGGAATGGGCATTCCGATGTCCAAACTCAATGAAAGCCATATGAGTTTCCATGGGGTCAGTCCGGGCAAGAAGGCTGCATCCCTCGGTCAGATTGCACTCGACGTGGTTTTCGGCGATTCCAAAAATTACCGCAAAGAAAAGTTGATGTTTGAAGTTGTGGATTTCCAGAATGCTTATCATGCAATTCTGGGCAGGCCAGCTTATGCACGATTTATGGCTCGACCATGTTACGTGTACCTCAAACTGAAGATGCCTGGTCCCAGGGGAGTGATCACTATCTCTGGTAATCGGAAGAAGGCAGAAGAGTGCTTCCAGAAGGGCTCAAAGATCGCCGATGCCCAGATGGCCGTGATAGAATTGCAAGAATATCAGAAAAATGCAGATCCGAGTGACTTGCTGCGAGCCAAGAAGCCAGCCACACATTCTGCATTCCAGTCGTCTGGTGAAACGAAGTCGATTCACATTCACCCGACAGATCCAGTTCCTCCATGAGAACTGGGACATCTTTGCATGGAAGCCTTCTGACATGTCAGGTGTTCCCAGGGGACTGGCTGAGCATCGTTTGATAGTCGACCCGAAGGTGAAACCAGTTAAAGAGTATCTTCGACGGTCCGCCATCCAGAAAAGAAAGGCAATCGGTGAAGAGGTGGCTCGGCTTTTGGCAGCTGAGTTTATCCGAGAGATTTATCACTCTGAGTGGTTAGCCAATGTTGTCATGGTCCCAAAGAAAGACGACTCACTTCGTATGTGTATTGATTTCAAGCATATCAATCGGGCCTGCCCGAAAGATCACTTCCCTCTCCCTCGCATTGATCACATAGTCGACTCGACTGCAGGGTGCGAGCGTTTGTCCTTTTTAGACGCCTATTCCGGGTACCACCAGATCCATCTGTACAGGCTCGATGAAATAAAGACAGCTTTTATCACCCCGTTTGGGTGCTTCTGTTATGTCACAATGCCATTCGGTTTGAAGAACACCGGAGCCACATTCATGAGGATGATTCAGAAGTGCCTGCTCACTCAGATCATTCAGAATGTGGAAGCATACATGGATGACATTGTGGTCAAGTCACGTAAAGTTTCCGACCTACTGACTGACCTTGCTGAAACCTTTGCCAACCTCAGAAGGTATGATTTCAAGCTCAATCCATCAAAGTGCACTGTCGGTGTCAAAATCAGCGGATCTTGGGTAGGGGGTCCCGAACTGTGCGTCTAGGCGGATGGTAACAGGAGACAAGGGACACGATGTTTTTACCCAGATTCGGGCCCTCTCGATGGAGGTAAAACCCTACTCCTGCTTGATTAATATTGATGATATGGGTAGTACAAGAGTAGATCTACCATGAGATCAAGGAGGCTAAACCCTAGAAGCTAGCCTATGGTTTGATTGTTGTTCGTCCTATGGACTAAAACCCTCCGGTTTATATAGACAACGGAGAGGGCTAGGGTTACACAGAGTCGGTTACAATGGTAGGAGATCTACATATCCGTATTGCCAAGCTTGCCTTCCACGCCAAGGAAAGTCCCTTTCGGACACGGGACAAAGTCTTCAATCTTGTATCTTCATAGTCCAGGAGTCCGGCCGAAGGTATAGTCCGGCTATCCGGACACCCCCTTATCCAAGACTCCCTCAGTAGCCCCTGAACCAGGCTTCAACGACGACGAGTATGGCGCGCAGATTGTCTTCGGCATTGCAAGGAGGGTTCCTCCTCCAAGTACTTCATAGAAGATTTTGAACACAAAGGTAGTGTCCGGCCATGCAAAATAAGTTTCCACATATTGCCATAGAGAGAATAATATTTACACAAATCTAATCTGCTGACGTATTCCGTAGCGTGACATCACACCACGGCCAAGTCTTTATTCGAATCGTTTTACTGTCCCACCTCAGCGTGTTTAGCCAGGCGGTTTCCTTGGCACGTCTTGTCAAAGCAGAGATCGTGTCCCCTTATTCCGGGATTCTCATCAATACGGGTGTGGGTAACCTAGTCGTACCCGTTGGTATGTTTTCTCGATCAAAGGCGAGTCCGAAACGGTCACGGGGAGGGCCCTTGGTATTCAACCTCTTATAAAGAGACCAAGGCCTTACTCCTTTCTTTCAATCTCAAACGAGTTCGGCCTTCGCCTCGAGTTCCAACACCCAAGGCTCCAGATTTCAGGCGCTTCAGACCTTCGACAATGTCTGGTTCCGACCTTCGAGGCCGATGGATGCCCTCCTCTGTCATGGAGGAGGACGTGCTGAGGTTGAGAGAGGCCAGGTTCTTGACCGGCGAAATCTGGCATAGGCTGCCTGCTCAAGGGCAAGTCATTCCCACTGTGTGGTGTTCATGTCTCACCTCCTTCGGGGGCTAGGCTTCCCGACGGATCCCTTCGTGAGGGGGCTCATGTTTTATTATGGGCTGGAATTTCACGACTTAGCTCCGGAGTCCATCCTCCATATTTCCTCATTCATCGTCGTGTGTGAAGCCTTCCTCCGTATTACTCCTCACTTCGAACTATGGCTCAAGACCTTCAAAGTAGAGCCGAAGATGATCGAGGGACTGCACGCGGAGTGCGGAGGTGCTTTTATAAGCAAGAATGCTGATGCTCCATGGCCCGAGGGCTCTTTTCAAGAGGAGTCCAGCTTATGGCAACGAGAGTGGTTTTACATCACCGTTCCCAGGGGCACCAAGTGGGTGGCGCCACCTGCCTTTCGCTCGGGTCCCCCTCCCCATAGCTAGTGTCGTGGGTCAATAAAGGACTGGACCGGGGGCCATCCAAGGACATGCCCCTGTTGCAGGGCCGCATTCGAGATCTCTTAGAAAGAGACATTAGCCTGGTCGTGGTGATGCAGGTCATGTTGATCCGCTGAGCCTTGCCCGGCAAACGTCGCCCCCTTCGCCTGTGGGAGTTCAATCCGGAGGGACCACGAGCTCTCCAGCATTTCATGGGCACAACACCCGTGGAGATGTACAAATTGTTCTTCAGATCACAAGCAATGTGTCCGGACTTGACCGAGGATGCAGGCCTGAGCTGCAATCGCCCGGATACTCAATTAAGTAGCCTTGTGCCCGGACTCGCTATCCGTATATTTATCATAAAATTGCCCCTAAAAAAGTTGTCCTTTAAATAGGAGTGGGTAGCGAAAGCAAAGCTAATCAGGTGTCCCCCCCTCCCTGAGACCACGCCGGATCCCGTGCTAGTCAGGATGTTGGAGGTTGTGCCTTCGGAGGAAAGCGAGGGAGGGGACAAGGAAGCTACGGCCTCCTCGAAGAAGGTTGTACGGAAGGGAGGAATCGAAAATTCCTCTCCTCAGGGGAAGAAGAGGACCGCCTCTGACGACCCGGAGACCATGGCCTCAAAGCAGGGGAAGAAATCTTCGTCAGAGGATCATGCGTCGGGGGATACTTCGGCCGAATTATGGCTTCAAGGGGATCAGCCCTCCGCTGAGCCGTAAGTTGAGTGGAGTTTTTCTTTATAAGAAATGAGAGAAATCCTTGCGTCATATCTGAGAAGAGTAATCAAAAATTTACCTTGTAGCTCGGACCTTAGCCCTTCTCAGCAGAGCTCGTCTTCGGGGCATCTTCTTCCGGAGATGATGGAGAGCGGAACACCTCCCCCTGTTGTACCGCCTTGCGAGGCGGGCGACCCTGAGGTATCGTCGCGGAGGGTTTCTCTGAATCCGGCAGGGCCGGAAGGTAGTCATATGGCCCCCCAAAGCCCTCCGCGTCCGGCCTTCGAAAAGGGCCATTGGACGAGTCCGGCACCGTCTGGTACGCCGTCGGAGGAGCTGAAGGATCTGCTAGGGCGAGCATCTGTCTCAGAGGAGCATCGTGCATTGATGGGTAGGGTGATTGAGAGGATTTCATTCGCGGAGAGCGGATTGCACGAGGCCTTCAGGAGTTTACTGACCGGTTTTGAGGTACGCGAAATAATGTACCCTTTTTGGACAGTTGCGCATAAATAAGATGCGCCCAGTGTAGATAGTAGCCCCTGAGACTCTGTGCGTTGTCAAAAGAGACGGTGCGCAGAAGATCATAATCCCAGGTCTAATATGCCGCCTTCATAAGTAGGTGGCGAAGTGTCGGGTGGCCAGCCGGACTGATGAATTTGCCGAGCTAAAGCGGCAACTTGATGTGGTAGATGCCGACATCGCGCTTGTCAATAAGCGGCTTGACGAGGCACAAGGTATGTAATTACTCCGGCGGCACCTGGTAAGTGGAGCTTTATGCCAGTATCTTACAATGTGTGCGCTTGATGCAGATGGTGCTGCTGCCATGGAGAATCTTTGGGCGGAACTTGCCCGAGCCAAGGAGCAAGCCAGGAAAAGTGATGCGGCTGCCGGAAAGGCAATTGAAGAGCTGAAAGACGAACATGTTGCTCACTGCCGAAGCAAGAAGGAAATGGCCGAGATGGCTGTGAAGCTGAAGAGCGCTGTTGACCATTGCAAGCTTCTTGAAAAAAAGATCAGGCGGAACAGACGGACCTGGAGAAGGCCGTTGCCGATGCCAAGGATGCTCGCTCTGTGATGAGAGCTATGAAGGAGGAGCTGCGTCAGGCCAGAGAGATTGCGGCTGGAAAGCCCTTTATGCTGCGGAGGAAGTTCGGTGATCCTAAACATGCTCCATTAGACCGGATCTGGAGTACGGCGGACACCTATCTGGATTTGGCAGCGAGTGCCGCAGATGCGGCCGAACACTTCCGAGATCAAGAAGATCGCGAAGTGGAAAAGCTCTTTTGGTCGCAGTTCCACAATCCGGAGCGTCCACTGTCATTAGCCGATCGTTTGGCTGAATGGGCCGAGCTAAATAGGTTGTCTGGACTCGCCATGAAGTATGTCATGAGTCATCTGTGGCCAGAGAGGCCAGAGCCGAAAAGTTATTTCAACTTGGTGCAGCAGTTCCTTGGTGCAGCACCGCATATCAATGCGATGAAGAGGTCAGCGTGCGTAGAGGGTGCGCGGATGGCTCTTGCCCGTGTCAAGACATACTGGGCCGGAATGGAGGCCACGGCTGTTGCATCCCCAGACTCGGATGGAAGCCGAGTACCTACCGAGCACTATTTTCAGGAAGTTCTGCAAGGCGCTCGTTTAATAGAGACGCAATGCTCGAAGGATACTATATTCGAATAGCATATATTATTGTAAAACAATATTTTGATAAATTGTAGAAGCTTTTTATACTTGTGCCTGCAAGTATTAGAACACCTCCTGTGTGGCCGTTTAACATATATGTATATATAATCTGAAAGATGGCAGTCGTCGGCTTCAGCCCCCACGCACATAATGCGGGGGCGTTCGCAGAAGGCGCATTTTCACACTTGATCCAACGTCTTGGTCCTACAAAGGAGGTGATAGTGCAGCGAACTAGGCAATCGGACTATGATGCTTTATCACTTTCACTTAGCCATAGGAGTTTGACAGTGAGGCTACTTATATAGCCCCTGGTGGCGCCTGCGCTCGCCCGAACTCGGGGCACGTATGTGCCTGGCCGGGAAGCGGCCCTTTGTTAATGCGGAGGAATCCTAAAGATTCCGGTAAGTCATCAAGTGGTTGACTAGTCTCACGCTATATCATGACAGTTAGCTTTCGGCTTTCTCTACTGAGGTGCTTGCCTGGCCGAATCGGGGCACAATCGCAGTAGTTCTCCTGGTGCCGCCTTAGCCAATAGAGTGGAACGTAAGGTAGCAAAACATAGGAGCCGGGAAAACCCAACATTTTACCAAAGACATGATTCGGAGCTGATGCATATAAGGCCAAACTCATGACGCCGAACACTCCCTAAGGTATTCGGTCTTTATGAGGGCGGGCGGGATAACGCCCTTAGTAATAAGCCCCTAGTGTCCAGGTACATGCAAAACTCTGACGTGGCCACATGCCAAAACGCTAGCCTCCTCCTTTGTTATACCAAGAAACCAGGGGATGTGTATCAACAAGAGACAATAAAAAAGGTTTACGCAGGGTCTTAATCTGAAAAGAATCCTTGGAACGGGTCCCTGCTGCACGTCTGCGCCTGTGTCTCCGTTGTGCCGTATCCTGGACGGGCGTAGCATGGTGTTTATCTGTAAAAGAGAGGAACTTAGTTGAAGAAAGATCGTGCCGAACATGTGTTATACTAAATAAACAAAGTATAAATCGAAATGGGTAAAATTGAGCTTTATTGTCTCTTGTTTTATATGCGCGGAGCCCCTAGTACAAGGGTATACGGCTATTAAGCCTTTATCAATTGTATGTTTATGCCGGACTCGTCTAGCCTTGTCCGTGGTCTTGACGACCTATTTAGGTGCTTTGGCTGGTGAAGCCGCTTTATTGTGGGGCTGTCAAGGTAGCCGCATTGTCTTCCGCGCGGGAGGAACACTCAATGTTTTCCCTTTAATGAGATGATGCCTCGTGGACAGGGCATCTTAAGCATAAGATATGCATAATGCGGTATTGCGTTAAAGCGGGCGAAAGCTTCGCGTCCCAGCACTGCTTGATAGCTACTTGAGAATGGGGCGATGTGGAAAGTTAGCTGTTCGCGACGGAAGTTATCGGGGGAGCCGAACATAACTTCTAGCCAGAGAGAACCCATGCAACGGGCATCCGGGCCTGGCGTTACCCCTTGAAAGGAGGTTTTGCTATGGCAAATTTTTGTTGGTTCTATGCCCATGTTGCGGATTGTGTCCTGGTATAACAGGTTTAGACCACTGCCGGCGTCCATCAGAACATTTGTAAAGTGGAGTCCGCCGATTATTGGATCTAATACCAAGGCAGTGCAGCCTGCGTTCCGGATACTTTTAGAGTAATCCTGATGGTCGAAGGTGATCGGTTTTAACAACCATTGGCGAGACTCCTTTGGGATAGGCCGTATGGCGCGCATCTCTGTTGGCGCCATTCTGTTCGTCACGTGAAGGAAGTTTACTGTTTTGACTTCTTGTGGGAAATCCTTGTGTTTCCTGGTGCTCTGCTTGTGGGGTTCGTCATCGACCTCACTTGGTGTGTCGAGCCCCTTGTGTTCGGTGTTGAGTTTGCCGGATTGCTTGAAAACCCAACAATCTCTGTGGGTATGGTTCGCAGGTTTCCCGGGAGTACTGTGTATTTGACATATCTTGTGCAAGATTTTGTTTAAGTTGGATAGCTCGTCCCTGTTATCCTTGAGGGGCGGCTTTCTCTGATTCTGTCGCGAGCTTTTGAATTCAGCGTTGACCGTCGTGCTCTTTGGGCTGTTTCTCTTATTCCGGCGTTGGTCCTTGCTGCGTCGGGGTTTTCTGTTTCCATCCCTAACTTCGGGTGTACTTGGGTCGCTGGTGCTACATCTTGCCAACCAGCTGTCCTCTCCTGCGCAAAAGCGGGTCATGAGGCTTGTTAATGCAGCCATTGTTTTGGCTTTTCTTGGCCGAGGTGTCTGGCGAGCCATTCGTCTCGAACGTTATGCTTAAAAGCTGCTAGGGCTTCGGCGTCCGGACAGTCGACTATCTGATTCTTTTTAGTAAGAAATCTGTTCCAGAATTTCCGGGCTGACTCTCCGGGCTGTTGAGTTATGTGACTGAGATCGTCTGCATCCGGAGGGCGGACATAGGTCCCTCGAAAATTTTCCCGGAAAGCATCCTCAAGCTCTTCCCAACTTCCAATGGTGTTTTCGGGAAGGCTTTTGAGCCAATGCCGGGCTGTCCCTTGAAGCTTGAGGGGTAAGTACTTTATGGCGTGGAGGTCATCTCCTTTGGCCATGTGTATGTGGAGGATATAATCCTCGAACCAGACCCCAGGGCCTGTTGTTCCGTCGTACGCCTCTATGTTTACGGGCTTGAATCCCGCTGGGAATTCATGGTCCAGCACCTCATCGGTGAAACATAGGGGGTGCGCGGCACCCCTGTATTTGGGTGTGCCATGATGTTCAGATATTTGTTGTGTTGCATTGCTTACTAGAGCTTGCTTTCTTGGCCCGTAGATAGATCTGGCTGGGCCATCTTTTTGATGCGGATCCTTTGGTGGATCGCGTGTCGGCTTGTGTGCGGTGCCGCTTGCCGCTCCATGCTGGCCATGCGGTCGTCTATCCTACCGGGTGGCTTTCCTTTTTTTGACTGCGGGGGCTCTAAGGCCTCCTCGTCAAATTCAGGCAGTAGCTTTCGCTTTGGATAGCTTTTTTTGCGGCGACTGCCGCCATATTTGTCTGCGGTGTTGCGTACTTTGGTCCATCTGATTCTGAGTGCATGTTCCGCAGTTTTGAGCTTCCGCTTCTGCTTTTTCAGGCAACGCGCAGTGGAGACGAGCCTTTTGTGGAGGTTCTTCTGCTCCATGAGCCTATCCGGCGTAAGGTCGTCCGGACTGTTGTTTTTGCCGGGGACGGGGTGTTCGGTTTGTTTATCCAAGTTGCCCTGCTCGGACGGTTGCTCGAAGGCATGTTCGTCGTCCGCCGGCTCGTCCTGCTCTATGGCTGGGTCTGTATGGATGCCGTCTCTGTCGAGGCGGGGCTTGGAGCGGCGCTTACATCGCCGCTTTGATTGCTTTTCGACTGAATGATCCCTCATTGCATCCATGTGTTCCTTGTCGCCGCTTCCTTTGGGTGTGTCCACCATGTATACATCATGAGATGAGGTGGTTGTCCAGTGCCTTATAGGCGTTGGTTAATGTTCATCTCCTACATCGTCGTCCATACCGTCGATGTCTTCGGAGTCTTAGTCGAGCACGTCGTTCAAATTATCGATAGTGGCTATGAAGTGGGTGGTGGGTGGGCATCGAATTTCTTCGTCGTCCACATCCCGATCCTGCCGGTCATAGTCCGGCCAGGACTCTCCTGACATAGAGAGAGACCTGAGTGAATTCAGAATGTTGCCAAAGGGCGAGTGCTGAAAGATGTTTGCGGCGGTGAACTCCATGATCGGCGCCCAATCGGATTCGATCGGTAGGGGCGCGGAGGACTCGGAGTCTGGAGAGGAGTTTGGCTAGGAGTCACGGGCTTTGCAGAGAATAGGGCTGGTGTTCGGCTCGATCGCCGTAGAGATTGCAGCCCCCGAGGCGGTGTCCAACCACGCATCCTCGATTGGCGGAGTTGGCTCCGAATTCAGGGTCGGAGCTGATGCGGGTGCGGCCTCCGGGGCACTATTCGGTGGCAGACCTATATCATGCCCATCGTAACAGTGCGGCGCGCTCGGCTGCGGCTCGAATCCGTCGAAGATCAAGTCTCCGCGGAGGTCGGCCTGTAGCTCAAACTTCCAAATCTGACCTGATGGCCAGGGGCGTAGCTTTCGATCTGCTCCAGATGGCCAAGCGAATTGACCCGCAGTGCAAAGCCGCCAAATACGAAGATCTGTTCGGGGAGAAAAGTCTCACCCTGGATCGATCGTCGTTGATGATCGGAGGAGCCATCGGGCCTAAAAGTGATGACATAGAGGAACTCTCAATGAAAGCACCAATGTCGGTGTCAAAACCGGCGGATCTCGGGTAGGGGGTCCCGAACTGTGCGTCTAGGCGGATGGTAACAGGAGACAAGGGACACAATGTTTTTACCCAGGTTCGGGCCCTCTCGATGGAGGTAAAACCCTACTCCTGCTTGATTAATATTGATGATATGGGTAGTACAAGAGTAGATCTACCACGAGATCAAGGAGGCTAAACCCTAGAAGCTAGCCTATGGTATGATTGTTGTTCGTCCTACGGACTAAAACACTTCGGTTTATATAGACACCGGAGATGGCTAGGGTTACACAGAGTCGGTTACAATGGTAGGAGATCTACATATCCGTATCGCCAAGCTTGCCTTCCACGCCAAGGAAAGTCCCTTCCGGACACGGGACGAAGTCTTCAATCTTGTATCTTCATAGTCCAGGATTCCGGCTGAAGGTATAGTCCGGCTATCTGGACACCCCCTAATTCAGGACTCCCTCATGCATGTTTGGAGTTCCAGGCGGAAAGTTACTCGGTTTTCTTGTTTCCGAACGAGGAATCGATGCTAACCCAGAGAAAGTAGGCGCTATACTCCGAATGATGCGCCTTGTGCGTGTGCATGATGTCCAGAAGCTTACTGGTTGCTTGGCCGCCCTAAGTCGATTCATTTCTCGCCTCGGTGAAAAGGCGATGCCTCTTTACCGACTGATGAAGAAATCAGACAAGTTTGAGTGGACCCCAAAAGCTGATGCAGCGTTTGCAGAGCTAAAAGCCCTGCTTTCCACCCAGCCGGTGCTTGCTGCTCCAATCAGCAAAGAGCCTCTACTGCTTTATATAGCAGCCACTGGACAAGTCGTCGGTACAGTACTTACGGTCGAGCGGGAAGAAGAAGGAAAAGCTTATAAGGTTCAATGCCTAGTTTATTATATTTCTGAAGTCCTGACCATGAAGAAGGTTGCACACTATTTCTGGGATCACTCTGTTACAGTCGTCAGCGACGCTCCATTGTCAGAGATTCTGCACAACAGAGATGCAACTGGTCGAGTGGCCAAATGGGCGATTGAACTCCTTCCCTTAGATATCAAGTTTGAGGCAAAGAAAGCTATCAAGTCCCAAGCACTAGCTGATTTCCTCGCTGAGTGGATCGAACAGCAACTGCCGACTCAAGTTCACTCTGAGCATTGGACCATGTTCTTTGACGGATCCAACATGCTGAACGGTTCTGGTGCTGGAGTAGTTCTGGTATCCCCCCGAGGAGACAAGCTCAGATATGTCCTCCAGATTCACTTTGATTCCTCCAACAATGAAGCAGAATATGAAGCACTCCTGTATGGGTTGCGCATGGCCATCTCACTCGGTGTCCGTCGCCTCATGGTCTATGGCGACTCAGATTTGGTAGTTATTCAAGTGATGAAGGAGTGGGACGTCAGAAGCCCAGCCATGACTGGTTACTGCAACTTGGTGAGAAAGCTTGAGAAGAAGTTTGAGGGGTTAGAACTCCACCACATACCCCGACTGAAAAATCAAGCAGCCGACGATTTGGCAAAGATAGGTTCCAAGAGAGAAGCCATTCCCAGCAATGTATTTTTGGAGCATATCCACTCACCGACAGTTCAGGAAGATCCTTTTACTGAAGAGCCCCCGCAACCTAAGAGCGCCACAGATCCTACTGAAGTCGAGGTCCCAGCCATGGTCGACCTGATCATGGAGGTTCTGGCCATTACTCCCGACTGGACGGTGCCCTACATTGCGTACATCCTCAGGAAAGAACTCCCAGAGGATGAAGAAGAGGCTCGACAGATCGTCCGTCGATCCAAGACCTTTACTGTGATAAGAGGGCAGCTGTTCAGGAAAAGTGTGACTGGAGTTGGTCAGAAATGCATAACACCAGAAGAAGGTCGAATGATCCTCAATGACATCCACTCGGGGACCTGTGGTCATCATGCGTCCTCTCGGGCCATCGTGGGTAAAGCATACCGAGCTGGATTCTATTGGCCACGAGCAAATGAAATGGCGAAAGATATAGTCGACAGATGTGAAGGCTGCCAGTTTTACTCCGACATGCCTCACAAGCCGGCGTCAGCCCTGAAGACCATCCCCCTCATCTGGCCCTTTACTGTTTGGGTCTGGATATGGTTGGACCACTGAGAACTGGTAGGAGCGGCTTCACTCATGTGCTCATTGCAGTCGACAAGTTTACCAAATGGATCGAACCTAAACCTATCAAGAACCTTGATGCAAGCACCGCTGTCAGTTTTATCAGAGAATTAACATTCAGATATGGAGTTCCACATAGCATCATCACGGACAACGGGTCGAACTTCAATTCTGATGAGTTCAGAGCTTTCTGCGCCTCTCAGGGCACTCGAGTCGACTATGCTTCGGTCGCTCACCCGCAGTCGAACGGACAAGCAGAAAGAGCCAATGGCCTAATTCTCAAAGGACTGAAACCCCGACTGATGCGTGATCTCAAACACGCAGCAGGCGCTTGGGTTGATGAACTTCCGTCAGTTCTGTGGGGCTTGAGGACAACCCCTAATCGGTCGACCGGACGAACCCCTTTCTTCTTGGTTTATGGGGCCGAAGTTGTTTTGCCAAGTGACCTACTCCACAACGCACCCCGAGTCGAGCTCTTCTCCGAAGAGGAAGCAGAACAGGCCCGGCAAGATTCAGTCGATCTTTTGGAGGAGGAAAGAGAGATGGCCTTGATCCGGTCGACCATCTATCAGCAAGACTTGCATCGATTCCACGCCAGAAATGTGAGGGGTCGAGCCTTTCAAGAAGGAGACCTAGTTCTTCGAGTGGATCAACAGAAACCACACAAGCTGGCCCCGACTTGGGAGGGCCCCTTCATCATCACCAAAGTTCTCCACAATGGAGCATACCATCTTTATAGTATTGAACATCAGAAAGATGAGCCACGGGCTTGGAACGCGGAGCTGCTCCGTCCCTTTTATACTTAAGCACTCATTCGAATAAAATGTTTATCAAAGAGACGAGCTTACGGTTCTCTAATTCGATTGTGTTGTTCTTATTTACTTCTGAAATCCCCCATTGGGTGGGCTTATTCGCGAATCCATTTCGCCTAAGTTCGAAAAAATCCTACCGAGTGGAGAGCAATCCTCCCACTCGGGGCTTAGCTGCAGTCCAGTACTCGCGTAAGTTCTCTCACTAGGAGGCTTAGCTGCAGTCCGGTACTCGCCTAAGTTTCAAAAAATCCTACCGCGTGGAGAGAAATCCTCCCACTCGAGGGCTTAGCTGCAGTCCAGTACTCGCCTAAGTTCTCTCACTAGGAGGCTTAGCTGCAGTCCGGTACTCGCCTATGTTTGAAAAAATCCTACCGAGTGGAGATCAATCCTCCCACTCGGGGGCTTAGCTGTAGTCCAGTACTCGCCTAAGTTCTCTCACTAGGAGGCTTAGCTGCAGTCCGGTACTCGCCTAAGTTTGAAAAAATCCTACCGAGTGGAGAGCAATCCTCCCACTCGGGGGCTTAGCTGCATACCAGTACTCGCCTAAGTTCTCTCACTAGGAGGCTTAGTTGCAGTCCGGTACTCGCCTAAGTTTGAAAAAAATCCTACCGAGTGGAGAGCAACCCTCCCACTCGGAGGCTTAGCTGCAGTCCAGCACTAGCCTAAGTTCTCTCACTAGAAGACTTAGCTGCAGTCCTGTACTCGCCTAAGTTCTCTCACTAGGAGGCTTAGCTGCAGTCCGGTACTCGCCTATGTTTGAAAAAAATCCTACCGAGTGAGAGCAATCCTCCCACTCGGGGGCTTAGCTGCAGTCCAGTACTCGCCTAAGTTCTCTCACTAGGAGGCTTAGCTGCAGGCCGGTACTCGCCTAAGTTTGAAAAAATCCTACCGAGTGGAGAGCAATCCTCCTGCTCGGGAGCTTAGCTGCAGTCCAGTACTCGCCTGAACCCTCCACTCGGAGGCTTAGCTGCAGTCCAGCACTCGCCTAAGTTCTCTCACTAGAAGACTTAGCTGCAGTCCAGCACTCGCCTAAGTTTGAAAAAATCCTACCAAGTGGAGAGCAATCCTCCCACTCGGGGGCTTAGCTGCAGTCCAGCACTCGCCTAAGTTCTCTCACTAGGAGGCTTAGCTGCAGTCCAGCACTCGCCTAAGTTTGAAAAAATCCTACCGAGTGGAGAGCAATCCTCCCACTCGGGGGCTTAGCTGCAGTCCAGCACTCGCCTAAGTTCTCTCACTAGGAGACTTAGCTGTAGTCCAGTACTCGCCTAAGTTCGAAAAAAAATCCTACCGAGTGGAGAGCAATCCTCCCACTCGGGGGCTTAGCTGCAGTCCAGCACTCGCCTAAGTTCTCTCACTAGGAGACTTAGCTGCAGTCCAGCACTCGCCTAAGTTCTCTCACTAGGAGACTTAGCTGCAGTCCGGCCCTCGCATCAGTTCAAAATAATCCTACCGAGTAGAGAGCAATCATCCCACTCGGGGGCTTAGCTGCAGTCTAGTACTCGCATAAGTTTGAAACATATCCCTATCCGCAAGGATGATGAGGTGCAGGTCAATTGTAACCTTCTCCTTCGGAGCTGCGGCACAAATAAAACAGCCGGTCCATCCCTATCCGCAAGGACGACGAGGTGCAGGTCGACTGCAACCTTCTCCTTTGGAGCTACGACACAAATACAACGTCCAGTCCATCCCTATCCGCAAGGACGACGAGGTGCAGGTCGACTGCAACCTTCTCCTTCGGAGCTGCGGCACAAATACAATGTCCGGTCCATCCCTGTCCGCAAGGACGAAGAGGTGCAGGTCGACTGCAACCTTCTCCTTCGGAGCTGTGATACAAATACAACGTCCGGTCCATCCCTATCCACAAGGACAACGAGGTGCAGGTCGACTGCAACCTTCTCCTTCGGAGCTACGGCGCAAGTACAATGCCCGCTCCATCCCTATCCGCAGGGACAATGATGCACAGGTCGATTGGAGCTGCCACCTCAGAGCCGCATCTCCAGCGCAAAGACTATTCAAAGCAGTGAGCAAAGTCCATTCGAGGAGAAACACAAGCACATTCAGATATAAACCAAATTCAGATAAATCCTAAAAGCTCCAAGCAGCAAATCAAAAGTGCTCGGGCATCAAGCCCGAATGAGTTCAATGGTTACAGCAGTCACTCGGCATTCCGAGGCAAATTTAAAGCAGATTCAAGTTTCATAAGTTTGTTCACTCGGCCGAAGGAGGGCTGGCAGGCGCCACAAATGAGTCCAGGTCGATCCGATCAGCGATCCGAGTGGCGGCAGCAATGAAAGTCTCCATGAAGGACTGGAAGTCATGCTTTTTGGTATTAGCAACTTTGATCACAGCCAGCTTGTCTTCACGAGCTTCCTTGCAATGGACTCGCACCAAGGGCAGCGCCACATCAGCACCACACCGGGCGGAGGATTTCTTCCATTCTTGCACTCGGTCAGGGATCTTGTTCAGTCGAGTCATCAAGGATTCCAAGTCGTTCTGAAGCGTCGCCCCCAGCCAAAGCGATGAGTCGATTCGGGAGACTACCTCCTTCAGGCGCGCGAGGTAGCTTATGGCGCTGGCGATGCGGACGCCAGTCGAAGCACGTTCATTGCAGTTTCGTTGCAGACTGGAGATGCGATAGGGTCCATAGCCGTCTCGACCCTTCCAGTTTCCTCGTCGAAGTCTTGACAGAATTCTGCAGCAAAAAATAGTCAATCGACCAAGCAAGATCCAATCGCAAGCATCAACACAGTCGGATTAAAAGAAATACCTTCCAGCGTGAGATAAAGCTTCCACTCAGATAGGCTTCCGTGTCATTACTCCTGCGGATCGCTGACTCCAGCTTTTCATTCAGGGCGACCTTGTCCTTCTTCAGACTGGTCACTTCGCGGTTAGCTCCATTAAGACAAGATTTCAGTTTGGTCACCTCTTCTTCTAGCGTCCCGATTGAAGCAAGCTTTTGGTCTGCAAGAGTAGTTTTATCTTGAGCTGCTTTTTGCGTGGCGGCGAGGTCCGAGCCCTTCTTCTCCAGAGCCAACTTCATTTTCTCTGCAAAACAAGCAATCAAATCAAAGAAGAGATCAAAGAAATGTATTGAAAGTTAGTCGACAGTCAGTTACCTTCCATACCAGCGGCTTCGTCTTGAGCTTTCTTCAAATTCTGCTGGGCTAATTCCAAGTCGAGATTGAGTTGCCTCTACTTCTCCTCAAGTTCAGAAAACTTAGAAATAAGAGTGCAAGACTTCTGCAGAAGGCAAAAGACGGATCAGTTGATAAGATCAAAGGTTGTTTACTTCCGAGTGAATAAAGCCTAAAGAAGTTCGCTTAGACCTCAGCCGACTGCACACAATCGACTGCGGTCTCAGGGGCTACACCCAGCGGGTGCACTTGGCGTGCCCCTGCTGACTAAGACTCAACTCAAAAAAACTGCTCACACCCCAGTCGACTGCCAGCAGTCGACTTCGGTCTCGGGGACTACACCTAGTGGGTGCACTTGGCGTGCCCCCACCGGTTCAGATCCCACTCGCCCAGACCAAGTGGAAGAACGAAACTACTCGACCGGTCCGCCTGAGTCGAGCGTAAGGAGTAAAAAAGAAAGGAAAGAAGAACTCAGATCCCAGTCGACTACCAGCAGTCGACCGCAGTCTCGGGGACTACACCCAGTGGGTGCACTTATCGTGCCCCCACCGGTTCTGATTCCACTCGCCCAGATCGAGTAGAAGAGCGAAACTACCAAAATCAACAAAACACCCAGTGGGTGCTCTAATTCGACGCAAACAACAGGAGATTGTGCAGAAGAAGATTTTTCGAGGACAAAAACAGTCGGAAAGTCTACTCACCTGGACATTGGCCCGAAGGGCGGCACTGGCGTCGTAGGCAGCCTGGCTGTTCTTGTGCACCGTCTTCACCCGCTCCATCATCATGTCAGCCTGTCGGATGGCTTCCACAGCCGCTTCCGACTGGTTGTCCGGGACGGGGTAGCTGGTGAAAAAGTGTGCAGACGACCCAGGTGCGGCGGCTTGGAGCTCCGTGGCGTGGAGTTGGACAGGTCAAGGAATCACAGGTGCAGTCGACGGTGAGGGATGCCCACTCGACAAGGGTGCAGCGAACGTCACAGAGGCCCTGCCCGCGTCTTCAGCTTGACGGACGGGAGGTGTTGTAGTTGGTTCTTGCCGAGCCACCCTGTGAGCTGCTACCTTCTTGCTCTTCCTGGTCTTAAGAGCCACATCTTCATCGTCATCTGGAAGATCAGTGGTGTTGGGTGGAGCTGCAAGGCAGATCATTCGACCCCAAGTGAACCACTCGAACGCAGTCGACCAAAGAATCAAGAACAAAATCACAAGAGTTTATACCTGGGTTGGAGGTTACCGCATCTTCCATTTCCTCGTCCCGGTACTGGAAAGAAGAGGTTCCTGATGTAGCAGCACTGCAAAGACCCGTATTCAATCGGTTACGTCTGGTTAATCGAGTCGACGAAAAAGACAAGCCAGATGGTTACCCGGAGATAGTAGGAACGGTCACTTTGATCCTGTGCAAAGCTTTTGGCAGTTTGGAAGAGGTGGCTTTCGGCGCTTACGGCGCTGGAGGTGGCGCAACTTTGGATTGCTTTGGAGCCTTCTCAGTCGGCGTTGGGGAAGACGTCCTGGGGCGCTTCGACGACTGCCCAATCGGTGCGGCCACCAAGTCCGGAGCGCTTGCCGGGTCGTGAGCGTGCTTGGATCTCCTCTCCCTGTGAGGAGGCGAGTCGACTTCTTTGTCATCAGTCGATTCATCGCTCTCCTTGTCCTCCTTGGCTTCCGAATGCTCCTCGCCGCTCTCGCCCCCGCTCCCTTCTTCCTCAGCGTCTTGGTCTTGCACTCCATTGGGCATTGAGTACATGTCGATGAGGGCCTGAAAGGATAACGATCAAAGGAAATTCAGTCAACCACAAACAAGACATCGCACAGTGAATCGGAAAGATACTTGATAAAACAAAAATATACCTGCTCCGGCTGGTGCGAGTTGTCGAATGGAATCACCCTCCTAGACCCCCGGGGGTTGTCTTTGTTGCCGGTGATTCCCCTCAACCACTTCTCCAATATATCCTTGCTGACATCCTCCGAGTGGATCCGAGTGGAATCCTCGAGCCCAGAGTACATCCACATAGGATGATCACGCGCCTGAAGAGGTTGGATGCGTCGACCGAGAAAGACCTCCAGCAGATCCATCCCGGTCACTCCGTCGCGGACAAGCTGGACGACCCGCTCGACCATCACCTTGACCTGCGCCTTCTCTTCTGGAACTACCTTCAGGGGGGTAGGCTTCTCCACTCGAGCCAAGGAAAAGGGAGGAAGTCCAGTCGACTGACCCGGGGTCGGCTGATCCTTGCAGTAGAACCAAGTCGACTGCCAGCCCCGAACCGAGTCGGGAAGAATCATGGCTGGGAAAGCCCTCTTGCTCCTCATTTGGATCCCCAGACCCCCGCACATCTGGATCACTTGTTTCTTCTCGTCACTAGACTTGGCCTTTTTGACCGACTGGGAGCGGCAGGTGAAGATGTGTTTGAAAAGACCCCAGTGCGGTCGACACCCCAAGAAGTTTTCACACATCAACACGAAAGCGGCCAGATAGACTATGGTGTTTGGAGTGAAATGGTGGAGTTGAGCCCCAAAGAAGTTCAAAAAACCCGGAAGAAAGGATGGGGAGGTAGTGAGAATCCACGATCTACGTGGGTGGCGAGGAGAACGCACTCACCCTCCCTTGGCTGCGGCTCGGTTTTGTTCCCCGGGAGCCGTGCCGACTTGTGGGGGATCAGTCCCCCCTCCACCAGGTCGTCGAGGTCGTCTTGGGTGATTGCCGAGCGGATCCAGTCGCCCTGGATCTAGCCCGCCGGCAGGCCAGATCT
This sequence comes from Triticum monococcum, assembly GCA_034509565.1. Taxonomy (NCBI): domain Eukaryota; kingdom Viridiplantae; phylum Streptophyta; class Magnoliopsida; order Poales; family Poaceae; genus Triticum; species Triticum monococcum. The sequence goes on along the minus strand of CM067842.1, from coordinate 106,802,189 downwards.
ATGACGATCCGCCCCGGCTGGTCCGCTTGCCCTTGTCCTTTGCGGTCGCCTTCTTCGCGCGTTCCAGCGCCACCGTCCTCTCCTTCCCCATGGCAACGGCTCAAGCTCGAGCAAAGTACTGGCGATGAGGGCGGAAGCGAGCGGGGCGGAGAGATTGGGAGAAGAAGAAGAGAGAATGGGAGCATGCGGGGCACATGCCTGGTCCGGGGCCTTTTATAAAGTCGTCACCCGAGTGACTGACTGGTGGACCCAAGCGATCTAAAAAAATCCCCCAACAGTTGCGCGTGCAGTACGTGGTGAAAAGATGGCGCGGGGATCGAGGAGACATGCCTAATTCATCCCGATAACCTCGGTTCCGTCCGTCTGGTGCGCTTCCCAAAATTCGAATCCCGCGAGATCCATGGAGAACAGAACAACCTGCCAGACTGAAGACAAACATCCGCCACATCATCATTCAGAATTCTACCATGAAAATTCACTCGACAAAAACCAAGAATGGACCACGACGACTGAGAAAGGAGTCGACATCATCACCTCAACTCATTGTTCCAGAACAGGATATACTCATAACACAAAGAATGGGCCGGAAGTGTTCCCAGCTCCTTCCTCACTCAAACCCTGATCCATTCGGGGGCTAATGATGAAGCTATGTACCTAGGGTAGGGTCATGGACCTGTCCAACATACCCTCCCAAAGGACATCTCTACAAAGAATCAGAAGCAGTCGAAGAGAAACCATCGTCCACTCGACCATGAAGATGCGCTCACTCGACCACTTGGAAGGCACTCGACCACCTTGAAGACACTCGACCGCCAGAAGGTGAGAAACTCTCCACTCTGCAACGGTCAAGACTTAAGCCATAGCTTTATAGGAATTTATAACACTTTACTGCAGACGTTACCAGTAACGCCCCTCCTTTATGAACATTGAACCCTGTGTAATGGAGGGGAGCTGGGGTCCTGGCGCACTATATATAAGCCACCCCCTCCTCTGGGACAGGGGTTCGCACTTTCTGTAATTCACACACATATATTCAGTTGACCGCCTCAGGGCTCCGAGACGTAGGGCCGTTACTTCCTCCGAGAAGGGCCTGAACTTGTAAACTCGTGTGTACAACTCCTCCATATCTAGAATCTTGCCTCTACATTCCTACCCCCCTATTCTACTGTCAGTCTTCGGACCACGACAGGGGGGCTTGCCTGGTTGCTCAGACGAGAAGGAGGGGTCGTCAGTGACGTAGTCGATCGCAGGGGCATCAGCATCGACACGGGGTCTACCAAAGAGAAGAGGGGGAGAAACGGTAAATACATAGCAAGCAAGTGCACAACAGGAAAACAGGCAGAGCTAGACGTGTTTTAACGCGGTGCTACATGATACCGGTGAAGGGGGAGGTCAACCGGTAACGTTTTCCCGGTTCCAGACCTGTGTCACACAGATGACCGGAGAGGAAAAGTTCCATATTCAGATAGTTAGAGGCATCTGACAAGTAAACGGACCGCGAGTTCGAATTCGCCTCGTCGTTCTGAGTAAAATTCATGTACAAAGTATTTTCATCCGAGCTACGGTCTATTTCCTATGATTTTTTGAAGTTTAAGCAATATTATGGAATTTCCTGAAAATTGGCTAAGTTTGAGAATTGATCAGTTTTTGAGCATCACTTAGCTGTTTTCCAAAGGCTATAGCTAGTGTTCTGTACATCCTATGAATTAGTGCATTTTACCAATTTCTATCATCTTTATGTGATCTACATGATAGTATCATTGACATCCATTTTAGAGTTCAGTTGCTCGATCAAAATTGTATTTGAGAAGTGCCACTTGAAGTTAATTCTAGAAACTGTTAAAATATACGAACATAGGATTTTGTGATTTTCATAGGATTTAATCGTTACATATTTTGAATTTGGACCAATGGGATAAAACAGAGTTTGTCAAGTGTACTTTCTATGAGTATTATCTGTCATTTTGTTGTTGTTTTGCTGCATTACAGAGGAATAATCAGTTAAACGTAGCAAAGCTAGCTACTGCTACAGTAACAGCAGAGTGTGGTATATGCACACACACCACACACATAGCCGCACTTGGCCATGGCTATGGCCTGCAGCGGCAGCAGCAGCTAAGCAATAGCTGTGGCTTACATCATCTACAGAACAACGACAATAGCAGTAGCATAGCAGCGGTGAGCATCGGCAGTAGCGGCAGCTACAGCGGTAAGAAGCAAGCAACAAGCACCAGTGCATGGGCATGGGGACGAGGACGTGCAGGGACGTGGCCATGAGCGCGAGGGGAGGGGCGGTCAGCAGCGCCAGGCACGGTGTCGCGCGCGTGGACGGCGATGGCGGCCATGGCCAACACGTCCAGGTGAGGTGGAGGCATGGCAACGGGTGAGCGCGGGGCTGGACGGTGTATCAGTCCAGGGCGCTGGCCTGGACGGGGGTGGCCAAGAACAATGACGACGTCGACGGCCAAGCGGCAACAGCAAGCAAAGCAGTAGTAGGTAGCAGCGCTGCGCAGCAGCAATAGAGCAAGGGCGCGACCGCCGCGCGCAGAGGCGCGAACGGGTGTGGGCGGCGCTTGGGGAGGCACGGCCACGACACGGCAGGGGAACCCAGAGCACGCACAGAGCGGCCGGGGCGCAGGGTCAGAGCGGCGCGGGCGCGGCAAAGTCGCGGTGAGCGCGTCCATGCAGTGAGATGGGGCGTTTGGCTACGGCGCCTACGGCGGTGGATCGAGCGGGGAACAGGGGGAATCGGCGCAGCTCACCGAGAGGGAGGTCGGGGCGTGCTTGTGACGGTCGGGGTGGTGCGATGGTGTAGATCGACGGCGAGATGCCGCGGCCATGCCGGAGAAACTGGCTCGATCCCGAGCGTATGGTGCGGCTTGGCTCGGGTTCTTCGATGGGGACGAAGGAGACGAGCGAGGGGAGGCTTGTGGACACCTTGGTGCAGCAAGGGGAGGCCGGCGGCCGTGATGACGACTATGGCGCAGTGCCGGAAGCTTCGGCTCCTCTTCTAGATCGAGTGCGAGGGGGAAATGAGGGAACTGGGTGTCTAGGGTTTATCCTGGGGCTTGGGGATGGTCTTGTACACCGCGGGGACTCGCCGGATGGTCGACACGACGGTCATGGAGGCGTGGATGTGCTCCGCGCACAGGTCTCTGCCTCCTGTACAGAGAAGATGGAGAAGGCCCTGGTGGGCTTGGGCCGTGCTACTGTAGCACTAGGCTTTTAGTGCACAGTGTGCACTTGGCCCATTTTCTTTTTTAAGTTTTCTGCTTTATTAATTTCGTACTGTTTTCTACTTAATTGCCAAAGTAATTAAATTTAGTTCAACTTGAAATTTGGCCCATAATTAGTACGCAATATTTTGGGACCACACACAATGTTTCACATCATTTTGAAAATTGTAAATATTTGCTTATTTTGAAAAGGGCAATTTAAATGAGTTTGGACCACTTATTAATTTCCTAGGAATTTATTTGTGAGTCAAACCAAGTTGGTTTCACATGACATTGAACAAGGAAATTGTATAGAACTATTCGAACATTTTAGTTTTATAGCTTGAGCAGAAATAATTTTGACTTGTCTTTTAAATTTGAATTTGAGGTTGGTTTTGGACAACGTGATGATTAGCAAAATTTAATAATGATGATGTGGCACCATTAATAGGAGTTTACTTTAGCATGACACCCGGGGTGTTACAAGCAACCAAGAGCGGAGTACAACAGGTTTCACCCACCCCATCTTCATCTGACCTAATGTTTGAATCATCTCCTCATAATACTATACAACTTCGGCGTAATTCGTTGAATTCCAACATAATTGTTCTCCATAATTTTTGTGAGCTATCTATGTTAAATATCTTAGTCTATCTTGTGTTTATGGGTGTGATTTTGTGTCGTTCATTCTGTATTTGATAACTAAATCGCCGCCTCTTTCGCATCTTCGGTGTCGGCAAAGAACTGGTCATCGACATATATTCACTAAGCAGAGGGAGACCGTCGACATATCTATGGATGTCGGCATATCGGCCTGTAGCCGACGGACGGCTGACGCTGTCATATGTATGCTGATGGCCATGACGGCAGCCACCGGCATAGTTTTTATCCTATTTTATTTTAAAATTTGAAATCATTTCTTCTTTTTTAATCATTTAATTCAAATAGGACTTATCTAAACTTAACCATATACAAATATATATCAAATTGGGACAAAATTTTTCATTGATTAATAATATCCACTTTGTTTATGTTTCTGAATATGTTAAAAATACAACATCATGTGCTTTTGCAAATAGGTCCTTATACTTTATCAAAATCACAAGTAATTCATACTTGCATGGATATTGACAAATTTTTTATTTTTTGATCAGCACCTTGAAAGGATTCTATTGGTATACTATGCTTTCAAATTTGAACAAACTAAAATCATGTTTGCTTCAAATTTGCAGAAAACAAATTCATGTTTGCTTCAAATTTCCATTCCTTGGCCAAATGAGACAAATTTTATATCTATTTGCATCAGCAAGTTTCAAGGATTAGAAAAATAATGTTTTTACACATGAGTTGCAACTCACAGAGGTTCGACACTTAGAGGGGGAAACTACCACCATGGGTAACCTAGAGGGAATCTTTTGATAAATTGGGCTCTAACTTGTTTTTGGCATTACTATGGGCTAGCAACCATGTAGAAAAGTCCATTGGTGAAACGTCGTTCATCGCCGGTCGAAGACCTAGATCTCTTGGTCAAACGGGACAGGGTTAGGCCCATCCGGGATCTTTGGAGGGTAGCAATCCCACCAAAACTTGCGTTCTATCGTAATACATGTCTAAAAGTGTCGTAATACATGTCTATAGTGTGACCCACTTCATAGACGGCACTAATGCCTGTACTTAGAGTAGGAAACTGCCGCCACGGGTAACCCAAAGGGAATCTTGTGATAACTTTGGATCAAACTTTATTTTGCATGTTCCTATGGGCTAACCTATCACAACCAAGTAGAAAAGTCCATTCATATAACGCCGTTCGTCATCGGTCAAAACCTAATATTTCCTGGCCAAACGGGTCAGGGTTAGGCCACTCCGAGATCTTCGAAGGGTAACAAGAAAACTTGTATTGTGTCCTCATACATATCTTAAAGTGTGGTGGTGGTGGGGCGGGGGGAGGGTTAAACACCCAATACACAGCTCCGGAGTGTGCCCCCTTCACAGACGGCACAACCACCTGAAGTTAGGGCGGGAAACAGCCACCAGGTGTAGCCCGGAGGATACCTTGTGATGACTTGGGATCAAACTTTGTTTTTCATGTTCTTATTGGCTAACCTAGCACAACCAGGTATAAAAGTCCATTGCTGGAACACCGTCCATTGACGGTCAATATGCCCTATAACTCGCTGTCAAACGGGTCAGGATTAGACTGCTCGGGGGTATTCGTTGGCTAGTAATCCAACCAAAACTTACATTGTAACCTCATACATGTCGGAAATTGTGGTGAGAGACTTAAACACCCAATACACAGCTCCAGAGTGTGACCCTCTTTACGGAAGGCAATAACACCGAGGAAACTTTCAACAATTTTGTCCTTTTTTTGAATTGTTCGGATTGCTTACCACATGTGTCTCCGATGAGCTCTTGAAGGAAATATGACCTAGAGGCAATAATAAAGTTGTTATTTATATTTCCTTGTATCAAGATATATGTTTGTTATTCATGCTAGAATTGTATTGACCGGAAACTTAGTACATGTGTGAATACATAGACAAAATAGAGTGTCCCTAGTATTCCTCTACTTGACTAGCTCGTTAATCAAAGATGGTTAAGTTTCCTGACCATAGACATGTGTTGTCATTTGATGAGCGGGATCACATCATTGGAGAATGATGTGATGGACAAGACCCATCTGTTAGCTTAGCGTAATGATCGTTAAGTTTTAGTGCTATTGATTTCTTCATGACTTATACATAATCCTCTGACTATGAGATTATGCAACTCCCGAATACCGGAGGAACACCTTGTGTGCTATCAAACGTCACAACATAACCGGGTGATTATAAGGATGCTCTACAGGTGTCTCCGAAGGTGTTTGTTGGGTTGGCATAGATCTTGATTAGGATTTGTCACTCCGAGTATCGGAGAGGTATCTCTGGGCCCTCTTGGTAATGCACATCACTATAAGCCTTGCAAGCAATGTGACTAATGAGTTAGTTGACGAACGATCCATTACAGAATGAGTAAAGAGACTTGACTAATGAGTTAGTTGCGGGGTGATACTGGTGATCGAATCTCAGGCAAGTAACATACCGATGACAAAGGGAATAACGTATGTTGTTATACGATTTAACCAATAAAGATCTTCGTAGAATGTGTAGGAGCCAATATGAGCATCCAGGTTCCTCTATTGGTTATTGACCAGAGATGTGTCTCGGTCATGTCTACACAGTTCTCGAACCCGTAGGGTCATTCGATGACGATTTCTATTATGAGTAATGTGTTTTGGTGACCTAAGTTTGTTCGGAGTCCCGGATGAGATAACGGATATGACGATGAGTCTCTAAATGGTCGAGAGATAATGAGTGATACATTGGAAGGTTATATACGAACACTAGAATGGTTCCGATATGGTTCGGGGATTTTTCGGAGTACCGGGAGGCTACCGGAACCCCCCGGGAAAGTGAATGGGCCTATTGGGAGATAGTGGAGAGAGCGAGGCTGCCATAAGAGGTGGGGCGCCCCCCAAGCCCAAACCAAATTGGACTAGGGTTGGGGGGCGTGACCCCCTTTCCTTATCCCTCTCCCCCGTTTCCCCTTTCCCCTTTCCGTTAGTTGGAAGGAGGGGGGCCGAATCCTACTTGTACTAGGAGTCCAATTAGGACCCCTCCCTTGGCGCGCCCCCTCGGGCCGACCACCTCCTCCTCCCCCCTTTATATATGGGGTCGGGGGGCACCCCAAAGGTACACCAGGATTTCTCTTAGCCGTGTGCGGTGCCCCCCTCCACAGTTTACCACCTCGGTCATATTGTCGTAGTGCTTAGGCGAAGCCCTGCACGGATCACATCACCAACACCGTCGCCACGACATCGTGCTGACGGAACTGTCCCTCGACCTTCTACTGGATCAAGAGCTTGAGGGATGTCATCGTGCTGAACGTGTGCTGAACTCGGAGGTGTCGTACGTTCGGTACTTGGATCGGTTGGATCGTGAAGACGTTCGACTACATCAACCGCGTTACATAACGCTTCCGCTTTCTGTCTATGAGGGTACGTGGACACACTCTCCCCTCTCGTTGCTATGCATCTCCTAGTTAGATCTTGCATGATCGTAGGAATTGTTTTGAAGTACTATGTTCCCCAACAGTGGCATCCGAGCCAGGTCTATGCGTAGATGATATGCACGAGTAGAACACAAAGAGTTGTGGGCGATAATAGTCATACTGCTTACCACCAATGTCTTATTTTCACTACTACGAAAAGGCCTACTAATGGCGCACCTAATTTGGCCATTAATGACGCATTAGTGGTGCGCCATTAGTAGCAAGCCATTAGTATATTTTACTAATGGCGCACCACTGGTGCGCCATTAGTATCTGGTATACTAATGGCGCACCACGCAGTGCGCCATTAGAATAGCCCACGGTGCGCCATTAGTATGCCTCCCAGGTGCTTTGGCATACTAATGACGCACAACAATAGGATGCGCCATTAGTAACTTCGGCATACTAATGGCGCACTGTTTAATGATGCGCCATTAGTATCCTTTGGCATACTAATGACGCACAATGATGTGATGCGCCATTAGTATGAATATTAGGTTTTTTTTTCTGTTTTTTGCACAGGTTACAAAATATATAAATGGACAAAATATAGACAGCACACATCAACAACAGATTCATCGAATAAAATAGATGATTAGTCTCTGAATACAATTCATCATTTTAGTCTCCGAATAAATTCATCATATTAGTCCCTGAATTGAAAAGACCAAACAAAGATAGAACATTATATTACAAGTCTCGAGACCGCGAGTTTGTCTTCACATTACAAGTGAATATCGATCATCTAAACTACCATCACATAGAAGAGAGCTGCGGTCATCACGATGAGCATCATCACGATGAAACTCGTCTTCATCCGGTTCCTCCAACGCTCCCTCCCCTCTCCCGCTAGATAGCGGGCCTATCTAGATTCGGCCTCGGCCCTAGTGGTGTACCCTTTGTAACTATTACCGCTGAATCGGTGAACCTATCTTCGACACTCCTCCCAGTCGTTGTAGACTCCGGGAACCTTACCCTTGTACCCGACATACCACGGCATCGCTATGCAGTAGCCAAACGAAATGTTAGTACCAATTCACATAAGCAACATATAAGTATGCAACAGAACGATCGGAAGAGAAAAGCAAAACATTAATAGCATCGATTACATCTAAGTTGAACGACTCTTGAAACCAAAGAGACATACTACAAGTTCATTAAAGTTTAATTACAACATGAGCCAATTGATGTTTCAGAACTAGAAACAGCATCACTGTTTTCGACTCGACTCAAGGGACTGGAGCGTGGATGAAGCCGCCGTCTATCGTGGGAGTCATGAAACAATGGGCGTTGTCAGCCTGCATTTATAGGATTGTGTCGATGTCACTATTGGACTGTTGATTTCTGAGGTAGAACTGCCCCGAGGTACGAAGGACATCTTGATGGATGGTTTCCGCAAACTCCGAATGGATCGCGTCCTGGATTGCCGACACGCTCGCGGCCCAATCTTTGAGTCTACTCGGTAGCAGAAGTTGATGATGGTCCCGTATGATCGCCCGCATGTGATGGATGGCGTAGTAGGCTCCCTTCTGACCGCCAGTTGGCTGCTTGACGCAGCAGAACATCGTATTGTGGGAGAACACGTGCTTGCCGTACTTACGAATAGGCCTGGTGAAGGTGCCTCCAGATTTGACGTAGCCGGGGAGAACATCATCAAGAACCTTCTTGACATTTGTGTAGTCTACGTTCGACTGACGGTCCGGGTCGAAATATGTGGCCATGGAATATTTGGGGCTTAGGAGGATGAGCGTGCAACGTGTGTCACTGCAGAAAACCTGGAATGTTAAATGAAAAACGATCGAAATCTAAGAATTCATATGTTACGGGGCGGTTGAGGGGAGGACTTACTCGGGAAAGTAAGGCACGAGGAAGTTATCCTTATCTTGGTTTGCCAGAATGACGCCTTCGAGGTAAGAGCTCGCGACTTACCGGTCCCCAGCGCTGCCCAAGATCTTGGCACGCATGTAGAAGGGGTCGACTATCACGATGTCCGGGGTCTTGTCGCGAATGATCCGCATCTCCATACTCAGCGAAAATAGCCAAACGAAGGTGTAGTGCAGCGGATGAAGCTTCAACATAGCGTGGATGTCATCAAACCGCAGGACGATCATACCCCCGATGGAGTTATCCACAAAGCCCTTGCCCTCTGGCACCTTGGCCGCGAAAACCGGGTATGACACATCCTTCTCTCCGAGACGCCGCTTCTCCAATGAAAGAACACTGTCATGCAGACTCCGCATAGCACCGGTTGCAACATCGAGCATATTTCTCGGTAGGATCAGCCTACCTGCCTCATGCACCCTCCTAGAGATATCCTCAGGTGCAGGTGGCCCGTCCTGAGCACGGATCGTACTCGGTGCCGGCTGGCCCGCACCCTTGTTAGTCTTTCTTTTGCGTGCCTTCTTCTTCTCCTGTAATGGGACCGAGTTCTGCTCACAGACCGCCTTTTGAGTGTGTTGGGGCTGATAATATTTCCCTCCTCGCCTATCTGAGGCTCGGTGAAGTCGGCAGCTGGAGGTGTCTCCTGAGAGCTGAACGCTAGACGACGCATGTTGCAACTTGGCTTCTCCGTGGTACCAGCTAGATCGCGCACGTCTTTTGTTGGGTTGGGTTCTTGAGAAGGAGGCCCCATGAAGTCGCCACCGTACCCATGATCGGAAAAGTACTGATCAACGTTGGCAAATGTATCGTCGTCGTTGTCGTTCTGATCCTGTGCCATATGCATGTTTGGATCCAGTGGCATAGGGATGTCCGGCACCGTTGCGGCGGTCTTGCCATGGGGCCGACTTGGCGCCGGCACGACTGGCGGTGTTGTCTTTGGGGTGGTGTCCCCCACCCCCAAATGAATCTGGCTCTTCGGCCAAAGCAGGGGCCAGCTCAGGCAGGCGCTGAGGGTCATCACGTCATCATCATCGGCCCCGATGGGTCGAATCGGAGGTAATAACTCGTTGCAGCCTGGCAGCACCCAAACCAGTTGAACCCTAAACAAGTTGGGTGGCATCTGGGTAGCGTGGAACAAGGGGTTGCCCGGTTGAACAATTTTGCCCTTGGCGACATCGACCAACTCGTTGTTCACGAAGTGCAGGAGAGTGCACGGAACGTCGGCGGCGCCCTGCGAAAACATGTAGGGCGTCAGGGATGCCCAGTCAAAGGCAAGGAGATGAAGTCCTCGACCGAGAGAGGCTTAATTAGTTACCGTGATGATGGCGTCGAGCTCGGCTAATGTCGAGGCACCGCCAACGGTGGGCGTGCAGTTGACGGAGGGGCCGCTTGCTGCAGAGGTGCCGGCCGGCGTACACCCGAGTGCATTAAGCTCCCGTGCCGGCGTCGGAGACACCAATGCCGCCTCCATCGGAGACACCAATGGCCCCGCCATCGCGTTCTGCGAGTTGCTGGACGTGAAGCTAGGAATCGGGGGCGGCCCCTGTTGGCCGCCCGCAATCCACGCACTAATCCCCTGGATCAAGGTAGGAACAATGGCGGTGATCGTCTTCCCGAGTTGTTGTTCCACATGCTCTTGGACCATCTCCGAAATCCGCGCCACCTGTGCCCTGAGTTCTTGAACCTCGCGCGCCTGGCTTTCCGAGCTGGTCTTTTTCTCCTTTCGCCCACCAGTGTTATAGTATGACGACCATTTTGTCGACAAGCCTTTGCCGGCCACACGACCAGCTGACGTTGGCTTACTGAGCTTATCCTTGTTCTTCATTACATTCAACGCCCTATTTAGAGTGGTGTCCCAAGGGTTGCACTTAGTCGACCCCGCGCTACTGCTTTCAGTCGCCTGCGGAAGGAATGTGAACCATTTAGAAATTTGGCATCATTAATTAGAATGCAACCATATGAAGCTAATTACGCGGGGGTGTATTCCTTACCAGAACAAGCTCAAGCTCCCTGGTCTTCGGATCCGTGGTAAGCTCCTTTGTTTTCGGGTCCTTCTTGTACCGGGCCCTGACAAAGTTCCTGGTCTGCTTGTCACCGTATTTATCGAAGAGGGGCGGTAGGCCTTGCTCGGCACGGTCCGCATCCTCCTTGTCCCATATAGGCTCCGCCACTCTGTAACTGCCGGGACCGAGTGTGTGTTCCCCTAAGTTCAGCTCCCGCATTTCTTTCCCCTACTCACTTGAATCGGAGCTTGCGGTGCTCGAGCAATTGATCTTGAAGTCGTTGTAGTCATCTTCGGTGATCGAAGGATTTTTCTACTTGATCTTCTCATAACTCTCACCTTTCTGGATCATTCTCTTCACATTGCTTTTCCAAGTAGACAGGGCCGTGCTCATCTTCGTGAGGGCAGAATTGTTCACTTTATTCCCTTTGAGGCTTGTGTTTTCAAATTCAGCGGGGAACTTGTATCGTTCGTGCAGCTTCGTGAAGAGGAGGTTGCGCAAATTCCCTCGGTCAGGATGCCTGAGGTTCTCGGTGTTGATCGAGACGGTGCTCCGGAGAATGCACCCGAGCTGAAGCGAGTACCCCTTGACTATTCTTTCGGGCGCCGTTGGATTCCCGTCGGAGTCCACTTCAGTAACTTCCTCCTTGAGGGTGCGGAGCACGGTCGGGCGCCGGTCCTTCCGTTGCCTCTTCGGTTGGCTGCCATCTGTGCGTGCGCCGCCATCATCAGTGGTGGCATCCTCGGCGGCACCATCAGTGGTGGCATCAGTGCGGTCATCCTCGGCGGTACCATCAGTGGTCTCAGGATCGGTGGGGAAGGCGGCGGCCTCATACAAGTGAGGTTGTTCCTCCATCTCCTGGGATAGCTCCCAGAATGCCTTGATGCCCGAACCCCCGGCCTCATCGTTGTTGGCCATGTTTCTCTCTAAATAGGAACAAAGTTTGGTCAAAAAGTTGGTTATTGTCAAGGAACAAGATCATGGTCTCATCATTTAGGGTTTGTCGACATCGAGGAGAATTCTAAGTTGGGCCTAATCACTTGGCTTTATTGCCGCCTATGGTTTAATGTAGCTAGAATAAAGGGGCACTTGATCCTACTTAATTAACTAATAAGTACCCCATATGGTCCTATTTTTAGCAAAGTCATGCTAAAATTCACGAAAAATTTCAGCATGACCTTTGCTGAAAATAGGACATATGGAGTACCCGAATTTGCCGGAACGGAAGTTAATCGACATTCCAGCAAACTCAAGGGCCTCTCGGGTGGACAAGGCAAAAAAGGCCTTCATCACAACATGGAAAATACATTGGCATGTGAAGAGGTGAAACAATATATGCATCTCCAAGCAGTATCATCTGGTCAGCAGCAGTTGACTGACAGATGCACCAAATACAACAATTCCAATTGCAATCTCCAAACAAAAACTACCCCAAAAAAAAGGTGACCTCCAACTAATGTCATACTAGCAGTCATGTGGCAGTTCATCTATAGTACAACAGCATTTTTGCAAACAAAGATTCAATCAGAAGGCATGAGTAGTACTAGTATGCATGAACCCTAATCCTTGAACCCTAATCCTAATTTCTTCAGCAAGCAGCAAGCAGCATTGTAACAAAAATTAAAAATTTCTTCAGCAAGCAGCAAGCAGCATTAGTGAACTACAAGCAAGCAGCAAGCGGCAAGCAGCAAGCAACAAGCAACAAAGGGGGAGAGGGGGAGAGGAGGAGGGGGAGCTCACGGGGGCGGTGGTGTGGACGGGGCGACGAGGTGGGGCGACGATGTCCGGGTGGTGGTGGTGCGACGAGGTCCGGGAGGCGACGAGGTCCGGGTGGTGGTGGTGCTCCGGCGACGGTGGTGTGGACGGGGCGGCGTCCGGGCCACCGGGGAGGAGGGCGGCGGGGCGATGGCGTCCAACGCGACGGGGAGAGCGACGCCGAGGAGACGAGGACGACGGGGCGGCGGGGAGACGGGGACGACGGGGCGGCGGGGCGGCGGCGTCGGGAGAGGAGAGGGCGGCGTCGAGAGAGGAGAGGGGAAGGGGATCGAGGGCGAGGGCGAGGGAGAGAGAGGGGATAGGGAGGGGCCTGGAGGAAATATGGATGGGGGCGGCACAATACTAATGGCGCACCAAGGTGCGCCATAAGTACATCCATACTAATGGCGCACCTCACCGTGGTACACCATTAGTAGGTTTTTTTTCTTATAGCAATGGCACAATACTAATGGCGCACCACCCCTCGGTGCGCCATAAGTACATCCTTACTAATGGCGCACCTCACCGTGGTGCGCCATTAGTATTTTTTTATTTCTGCTCGAGCCAACAGGTTATCTTCCACCTGACCTGATACACACCAAGTTGCCTCTACTAGCTCGATTGGTCAGCAGCCAGTTCTCACACCAGGAGGTCCTGGGTTCGATTCCCAGGATCCACAAATTTTTTTATGCATTTAAAATGCTGTTTGATCCTTATTTGTGTTTAAATATGTTCAAACTTGTTTAAATCATAACAGTAATATTTTTTTATAAGACAGTAATAATTTTTTAAATAATATCATCAAACAGTAATGCCGGTGGAGCGGGGGAGGGTGCACGGGGTGCGGGGGGTCGGCGGCGGCGGTTGAGTAGGGGAGGGGTGCGGGGGGTTGGCGGCGGCGGTTGAGTAGGGGAATCGAGGGTGCGGGGGGTCGGCGGCGGCGGCCGGTGGACCGGGGGTTGCTTGGTGGCGAGGGGGGCCGGATCTGGCGAGGTGGGATAGCGATCGAGATGGAGGGGGATCGAGATCGAGTCTCCATGAAATTTAAAAATATTCATGATGGTTCAAAAAGTGCCCATGAAATACAATCAAGAAATGAAGGCTACGATTTAAATACAATCGATCTTAGCTAGCTATCTGTTCACAATCTTCTTGCCCTTCTTTTTCGCAAATGGAGTTCTTCTGTGGAACGGACGTCCTTTAGGTAGGGTGGTCCTACTTCTTCTTGTGGTGTATGCTGCTACTTCATCATCATCGTCATGTTCGATCCTCGGGTCGCCGTACTTGTCGAAGTCTTGCTCATTGGCTACTCCATCCATTCCGATGATCTTCCTTTTGCCTCTCCTCACGACAACACGACTGGGCTTTGACGGGTCGGTAATGAAGAAGCATTGGTCCACTTGGGAAGCCAGTACCCATGGCTCATTTTTCGCGGTGACGTTTGCGCCCGCGGTCTTGGATTTGGCTTCGGGTATAACCATGGTGGTGAAATACCGGTCTTCTTTTAGGACGCTCTTGGCCCATCTGACACGGAACATCGGGACCTTCTCTCCAGCGTAGCTCGGCTCCTAGATCTCCTCGATCCTTCCGTAGTATCTGTCCTTGTCGTTACTGGTGTAGGATTCCATCGTTACCCCGGAGTTCTGATAACCATCGCTCTTCATGTCCTTGGCCTCGGTGTAGAATGTGTAGCCGTTGATATCGTACGCCTCATAGGTCATCAGGTTGTGCTCGGCGCCCTGTGACAAGGCGAATATGAGTTGTTCTTCCGCGGAAGAATCCTCATGTAAAGGGTACGACAGAAGCTTCTGCTTGAGGCAATGCGTGAAACATGAGTTGTGCTCTTTGAGTATATCTCCGTCCGTCCTCTGTTGGCCTCGGTCATTGTACGTCTTCTTAATAAAGGTTTTGTGTTGTACCACCCAAGGATCGACCACGTCCATGTGTTGTAGCGCGACTAGGTTTGCTCTTTCAAAGTCGGCGAGTCGACCCTTGAAGTCGACATGCATTTCTCGACGACCCTCACGGTGACCCCATCCAGCGAGCCTGCCGAGGTGCTTGTTGACGGGCAGACCAATGGGGTTCTCGATGCCTAGATAATTCATGCAGTAGGACATGCACTCTTCGGTCAGAAAGCCCCTGGCTATGCTTCCCTCTGGACGTGACATGTTGCGAACGTATCCTTTGATGACACCATTCATCCTTTCTAACGACATCATGCTGTGCAGTAACGTCGGCCCGAGTTGGATGATATCGTCCACGATATGGACCAGCAGATGCACCATAACGTCGAAGAATGCGGGCGGGAAGTACATCTCAAGCTCGCATAGTATCACCACGATCTCTTCCTGTAGCCTTCTGAGTTGCCTCGCGCCAACAGACTTCCGAGAGATGACGTCGAAAAAGTTGCATAGGCCAAATAGGGTTTCACGGACGTGCGCGTCCATGATCCCACGGATTGCAACTGGAAGTATCTGCGTCATCAGCACATGACAGTCGTGAGACTTCATCCCGCTGAACTTCTGCTTCGCTGGGTCTAGGTATCTGCTTATCTTCCCCGCGTAACCGTAAGGAAGTTTTACTCCTACGAGGCAGGTGAAAAACTGCTCGATCTCCTCCTGACTTAGAGTGAAGCACGCGGGAGGGTAGTCATTTCCGGTCTTCTTGGCCTTCTTACCTTTGCGACGACTTTCCGTGTCCTGCTTCGCCTCATCATCATCATCATCATCATGATCATCATATATAGTGTGAAGCTCCTGCCTGATGCCCATTGATTTCAAGTCTGCCCTTGCTTTCGGCCCATCTTTGGTCCTCTCTGGCATGTTGAGCAGGGTACCAAGCAGACTCTCGCACACGTTCTTCGTGATATGCATGACATCAAGGCTGTGAGGCACACGGTGGATCTTCCAGTACGGCAAGTCCCAGAAAACAGACCTCGTTTTCCATAGCTTCAGCAGCGGCTCTGGCGCCTTTCGCTTCTTTCCCGGCTCTGGCGCCTTTTGCTTGTTTCCCGGCAGTGGGCAGTGTTTCCAATTTTTCAACAGCTCGTCTATTTCCTCGCCGCTCCTCGTACGCGGGCGTCCTCGGGGTTCGGTTTCACCATCGAACAGATCCTTGCGTTTTCTCCACGGGTCATCGTCGCGAAGCCACCTTTGATGTCCCATGAACACGGTTTTCAAAGACCCGGGATCTCTATCTGGCTGGCGATACGTTGTGTCATCCATGCACCTGGCGCATCCAGAAAATCCGTGGACCACCTGCCCCGCGACATATCCGTAACCGAGATAGTTGTGCACCGTCGTGAGCAGCGCGGCTCTCATAGGGAAATATTCTTTCTCTGCGGCGTCCCACGTATTGGCTGGCGTTTTCCACAGCGTGTCAAGCTCCTCTTTTAGCAGCCCCAGATACAGATTGATGTCGTTCCCTGGTTGTTTCGGTCCTTCAATTAGCATACTCATGTGAATGTACTTCCTCTTCATGCACAACTAGGGGGGAAGGTTGTACATCCACACAAACACAGGTCAGGTGCTATGTGTGCTTCTCTGGCTGCCAAACAGATTGACTCCATCGGTCCTCGCGCCCAGCATGATGTTCCTTGGATCGTTCCCAAATTCTGGGTCTTCGAAGTTCAACGCTTGCTACTGGCTCGCATCCTTAGGGTGACTCAGCATCTTGTCTTTTTTATCTATCTCCAGATCATTTGCGTCATCTTCTCGCTTCTTCTCCTCCCTATCCGCGTGCCAGCGCAGGAGCTTTGCTACCTTAGGGTCCGCGAAATACCGCTGCAGACGAGGAGTGATCGGAAAGTACCACACCACTTTTCGAGGAGCTTTCTTCCTCTTCTTGTATCGAGTGACGCCGCACACCGGACATATGTTAAGCAATTGTTCATGCACACATGGTATTTCACGTGTGGTAAATCTAGAGGACACATGATTTTCTTCACCTCCTCCAAACTGGTCGGGCACTTGTTCCCCTTGGGAAGACGTTCGTGCCAGAATGACATGTTCTCGTCGAAGCATGCGTCGGTCATTTTGTGTTTTACCTTCATCTCCAGAGCCATGAGCGTTACTTCCAGGCGGGTATCCTCGGGCCTGCATCCTTCATACAATGGAGTGACCGCATCTAACTCAAGTTGATCCATCTTGGCTTTCTCTCGGGCGGCAGCTCTTGCGTTATCCGTCTGCTTGAGAAGCAGCTCTTCAATATGAGGGTCCTGCACCCAGCCCATCGATGGTCCAGCGTCGTCTGCTCCGGCATCTTCCTCATCATCATGTCCTGCATCTTCTACATGATGACCGTGTACAGCATCACCGTCGTGATCATCTCCTGGGGATTCTTCGTCTTCTCGCCCGCCCGAGCCGCGGTGGTTGTCTTGCTGCCCTTCCTCAATTCTTGCCCGGCCCCCATGGACGAATTCGTAGTCATCTTCATCACCTTGCCACCGATAGCCATCCATGAAACCACGCAAGAGCAGGTGGTCCCGCACCTGCCCGGATTCCGGGTCCGCAATAAGGCTCTTCAGCTTGCATCTTTGACACGGACATCTTATCTCCGTCTCGTTCTTTTGAAGCATCTCGGCCTTCGCAGACCTCAAAAACCTATTCACGATGCCTTCGGTCATCATGCGGACCATGGTCGCCTGCGGGGTAGAGCAAAACGATATTTTAGAACCAAGAAAAAATTTGGCATGACTTTCCCTAAAAATAGGACCAAAAAGAATGCTTAATGCCAAAATTCTCGCCGAAACGGAAATGAATCAACATTCCGGCAAAATATTGGCAACTATCGCATTTCAAATACCGGTACACCTCCAAACACAAACACATATGCAACACCACAAACATATGGAACACCACGAACATACATAGATCTAGCTAGGCCATAAAAAGTGCATGTGCACATTGTTGTAGGGAGAAATACATAAATATAGCTTCCCCCATTACTTACCTATCAAAACAAGGTAATTTAACCACTTAAATTGAATGAATCTATGGTGGAAATGAGGTGAAAAAGAGGAGGCACCCGTGACAAGGAGGAGGTGGAGAGAATGAAGTGGGGAGAAAGTGAGTGTGGGTAGGAGAGGCTCCCCAAAATATCTTGTTGCTGCCCACTTACTAATGGTGCACCAACTCCAAATGCGCCATTAGTAATCCAGGTTACTAATGCCGCACCATCTGGTGGTGCGCCATTAGTAGTTTTGCAAAAAAAAATTACTAATGGCGCACTGTCCCCCAGTGCGCCATTACTATTTCAAACTAGTAATGGCGTACGGTGCAACAGTGCGCCATTAGTAGTTTTGCAAAAAAGGGAATAAAAAATATAATAAAAAAACAACATTAGTGGCGCACTTTCCGACAGGTGCGTCATTACTAGTTACAACTAGTAATGGCGCACTTTTTCTGGATGCGCCATTAGTATGTTTGGACAGGCGCACTAGTTAAAAAAAATTGATACTAATGGCGCACCCTGTGCCAGGTGCGCCATTAGTAGTTTCAACTCTAATGGCGTACCATATGGTGGTGCGCCATTACTATATACTAATGGCGCACCGCCTGTCAGGTGCGCCATTAGTGTCAATCCCATCTATAGCCCTTTTTCTAGTAGTGTTTGATTTGGTGGTATTGTTGGCTGAAGCGTCCTGGACCAACATTACATGACCAGATTCATGAGATCCGTTCTACTGACGCGCTTTTGCACACAGGTGGCTGGCGGGTGTCCGTTTCTCCAACTTTAGTTGAATCGAATTTGGCTACGGATAGTCCTTGTTGAAGGATAAAATAGCACACATGATGAAAAATCATTCTGTTTTTATGCGTAGGTAAGAATGGTTCTCGCTAGAAGCCCGTAGCACCCACGTAAAACTTCCAATAACAAAGTAGAGGACGCCTAACTTGTTTTTGCAGGGTATGTTGTGATGTGATATGGTCAAGACGTGATGAGATATAAATTGTTGTATGAGATGATCATGTTTTGTAAAAGTTATCGGCAACTGGCAGGAGCCTTATGGTTGTCGCTTTATTGTATGAAATGCAATCGCCATGTAATTGCTTTACTTTATCACTAAGAGGTAGCGATAGTCGTAGAAGCGATAGTTGGTGAGACAACAACGATGCTACAATGGAGATCAAGGTGTCAAGCCGGTGACGATGGTGATCATGAAGGTGCTTTGGAAATGGAGATCAAAGGCACAAGATAATGATGGCCATATCATATCACTTATATTGATTGCATGTGATGTTTATCCTTTATGCATCTTATTTTGCTTAGTACGGCGGTGCTATTATAAGATGATCTCTCACTAAATTTCAAGGTATAAGTGTTCTCCCTGAGTATGCACCGTTGCTATAGTTTGTCGTGCTGAGACACCATGTGATGATTGAGTGTGATAAGCTCTACGTTCACACACAACAGGTGCAAGCCAGTTTTGCACACGCAGAATACTCGGGTAAAACTTGACGAGCCTAGCATATGTAGATATGGCCTCGGAACACTAAGACCGAAAGGTCGAGCGTGAATCATATAGAAGCGATAGCAATAGTCATAGAAGCAATAGTTGGCGAGACGACAACGACACTACGATGGAGATCAAGGTGTCAAGCCGATGACGATGGAGATCATGACGGTGCTCTTGAGATGGAGATCAAAGGCACATGATGATGATGGCCATATCATGTCACATATTTTGATTGCATGTGATGTTTATCTTTTATGCATCTTATTTTGCTTAGTACGGCGGTAGCATTATAAGACGATCCCTCACTAAATTTCAAGGTATAAGTGTTCTCCCTAAGTATGCACTGTTGCTACGGTTCGCCGTGCTGAGACACCACGTGATGATCGGGTGTGATAAGCTCTACGTTCACATACAACAGGTGCAAGCCAGTTTTGCACGTGCAGAATCCTCGGGTTAAACTTGACGAGCCTAGCATATGCAGATATGGCCTCGGAACACTGAGACCGAATGGTCGAACGGGAATCATATAGTAGATATGATCAACATAGAGATATTCACCATTGAAAACTACTCCATCTCACGTGATGATCGGACATGGTTCAGTTGATATGGATCACGTGATCATTTAGATTACTAGAGGGATGTCTATCTAAGTGGGAGTTCTTAATTAATATGATTAATTGAACTTTAATTTATCATGAACTTAGTCCTTGTAGTTTTTCCATATCTATGTTGTAGACCAATATCTCGCGTTGTAGCTTCCCTATGTTTTTGATATGTTCCTAGAGAAAACTAAGTTAAAAGATGATAGGGGCAACGATGTGGATTGGGTCCGTGATCTGAGGATTATCCTCATTGCTGCATAGAAGAATTATGTCGTTGATGCACCTCTAGGTGACGGACCTATTGCAGGAGTAGATGCAGATGTTATAAATGTTTGGCAAGCTCGGTAAGATGACTACTTGATAGTTTAGTGCACCATGCTTTACGGGTTAGAACCAGGACTTCAAAAATGTTTTGAACGCCACGAAGCATATAAGATGTTCCAAGAGCTGAAATTGGTATTTCAGACTCATGCCAGAGTCGAGAGGTATGAGACAACTGACAGGTACTTTGCCTACAAGATGCAGGAGAATAGCTCAATGAGTGAGCATGTGCTCAGAATGTCTGAGTACTAGCTTGAATCAAGTGGGAGTTAATCTTCCAGATAAAATAGTGATTGACAGAGTTGTCTAGTCACTATCGCCAAGTTACTGGAACTTCGTGATGAACTATAATATGCAAGGGATGATGAATACGATTCCCGAGCTCTTCGTGATGCTAAAATCGGCAAAGGTAGATATCAAGAAAGAGCATCAAGTGTTGATGGTTAAGAAGACCACTAGTTTCAAGAAAAGGGGTAAAGTAAAAGACAGGTAACTTCAAAGAACGACCAGAAAGTTGCCACTCCCGTGAAGAAACCCAAAGCTAGACCTAAGCTTGAAACTGAGTGCTTCTACTGCAAAGGGAATCGTCACTAGAAGCGAAACTATCCCAAATACTTGGCGGATAAGAAGGATGGCAAAGTGAACAAAAGTATATTTGATATACATGTTATTGATGTGTACTTTACTAGTGTTCATAGTAACCCAGGGTATTTGATACCGATTCAGTTGCTAAGATTAGTAATGTAACGCCCTCAATGCGGCTATATCTCCCACGTGTCGAGACACGACTTAGAGGCATAGCCGCATTGAAAGCAATGTCGCAAGTCGGGAAATCATCACACATCCCATGTACATAAATAATATAAAGGGGAATAACATAGTTGGCTTACACTCGCCACGTCACATCAAAGTACATAAATAACATCCATCATACAATTCACTCATGGCCCGACTACGGCGCCAAAATAGAAAAGACCCCCAACATGCGACAAGGCCCTGAATCTAACCCCAAATAGGCACCACTACTGATCATCAGGAAAAGACACATAGTAATGCTGAGAGTCCTCGTCGTACTGCCACTTGAGCTCGAACGCGCCATCTGGAGCTGTATCATCTGTCCCTGCATCTGGTGTAATAGTAATCTGTGAGCCACAGGGACTCAGCAATCTCGCACCCTCTCGATCAAGACTATTTAAGCTTAATAGGTAGGAAAGGGGGTAATGTATAAGTGGAGCTGCAGCAAGCGACTAGCATATATGGTGGCTAACTTATTCACAAAAGAGAGCGAGAAGAGGAGGCAAATCACGAGCGAGAAACTAGAGAGCAACCTGCGCAAACATAACTCCAACACCGTGTCCACTTCCCATACTCCGCCGAGAAGAGGCCATCACGGCAACACACTCAGTTGATTCATTTTAATTAATTAAGGTTCAAGTTGTCTACAACCGGACATTAACAAATTCCCATCTGCCCATAACCGCGGGCACGGCTTTCGAAAGATGAATCCCTGCAGGGGGTCCCAACTTAGCCCATAACAAGCTCTCACGGTCAACGAAGGAATATACCTCCACCCAAGACACACCGATCAGACTCGGTATCTCGGTACAACAAGATGATTCGACTGGTTAAAACAAGTCCAGCAACACCGCCCGAATGTGCCGACAAATCCCGATAGGAGCTGCACATATCTCTTTCTCAGGGCACGCTCGGATAGGTCAAGCTACGAGTAAAACCAACCCTCGAGTTTCCCCGAGGTGGCCCCGCAGGCTGCCTGGTTCGGACCAACACTCAGAGGAGCACTGGCCCGTGGGGGGCTAAAATAAAGATGACCCTCGGGCTCCGGAAACCCAAGGGAAAAAGAGGCTAGGTGGCAAATGGTAAAACCAATGTTGGGCATTGCAGGAAAAGCTTTAATCAAGGCGAACTATCAAGGGGTTCCCATAATAGCCCAACCGCGTAAGGGACGCAACAATCCGGGAACATAACACCGATATGACGGAAACTAGGGCGGCAAGAGTGGAACAAAACACTAGGCGAGAGGCCGAGCCTTCCACCCTTTACCAAGTATATAGATGCATTAAGATAACATGGCAATATAATGATATCCCAACAAGTAAATAAATGTTCCAACAAGGAACGGCTCCAATCTTCACCTGCAACTAACAACGCTATAAGAAGGGGGCTGAGCAAAACACTAACATAGCCAATCAACGGTTTGCTACGACAAAGGTGGGTTAGAGGCTCAATCATGGCAATTGGGAGGCTGACAAGCAAGTGGTAGGCATCGTAGCATTGGCAAAGCAAAAGAGCGAGCAAACTAGCATAGCAAAGATAGTACTGATTTCGAGGGTATGATCATCTTGCCTGCACAGTTGTCAAAGTTGACTGGATCCTCAAAAGCAAACTCAACGGGTTCCTCGTTAGCGAACTCGTCTCCCGGCTCTACCCAACAACACAAACAAGCAACAAGGATACAATCAACCACGTGCAAGGGCAACCAATAAGATGCAAAGATGGTATGCTATGCGGGATGCGATGTGGGATGCAAAATGCAAGACGTGACAGCAAATGCATGAACCTGGCCTCCACTTGGATAACCAAGTGTGCCACTGGATAGAGGGGAAGAAATCCCCTGAAAACGATATAAAGATCATAGGAATCGGAGCTACGGTTTGGAAATGGCGAGCGTTTTACGAAACGAGCCGATCCGCGATTTACAGCAAGTAGGCTCCTAAATGCAACGAAATGAACATGCTACAGCCATCAAACATGAAAAAAAATACATGGCAGGGATGTACACAAGATGCTTAACAAATCACCAGGACTGAGCCATAGGCAAATTCATCCATTAAGGGGTTCAAACAAGCATGGCAAAACTGAATAAGCAAAACAGATTTCAGACTTAGTGAAATTAACACTAGTCTGAAATTTCAGACCACGATGCTCTCTTTGGAGCATCAAAACAACATGAAACATAACCTGAACATGGCAAGTAAGAGCATGGAATGTAGCTACTCAACAAGCTTAACAAAACACCCAAAGTGACCTGGGGCCAAAAGGGTTCACAAAATACTCTAACGTGCACACGAACATAGATGAAACACAATCAGTTTTCAGAGTTAGTGAAAACTGAGACATGCTGAAATTTTAACTCACGGAGGCATGTAAACGAGCTCGATGCACTCACTAAGGTGCAAGTCATGGCAAGGCAAGCATATATCCATTAATAAGGCACAAAATGCTAACTAGGAATGGCAAGAACAATGGCATAGCATGCAAGGATCACTAGCAATAGCACCTGCAAAATCGCAAGAGTTCACGATCTGCCTAAATACACAATTATGCAAAAGTTGAGCTCGATTAACTCAACCTAGTGGGCTCCAACATAACAAGTAAAGACATGGATGGATAGAGCATAACATAAATATCAAAACTCCCTTACTGATCATCCTCAAAAGAGGCACAGATCACTAGAAAACAAGCTGGACATATGGCATCATGAACTAACATCCCAGACTTAGTGAAAATCACTAAGTTCCTGAAAACAACAATCTCAGGTACCCCTCTTTGCAAGCTTGCACAAGACACCACACACATCCTAAAAATGCATGGGTGGCACCTCTAGAAAGAAGACAAAATGCTTAACAATTCATCCCAAAGGGGCACATGCATATCATGCACACAATAATCATGGCAAAAATGACAAAAGTCTATGATGAGCTAACGGATCTGCAATTTAACTCACAATGCCTCCTTCTAACAGCATTTTGGGCATCAAGATGAACTCAAATGCAAATGATGCAATGCAATGAAATGATGTACTCGTCGAGACGAAGATTTCGATATATCATATGTCCAAAACGGAGCTACGGATGCAAAGTTACGGGCAGTCAAAGAATGCATAAAAAAATACGGAGATTAGGGTAAAAGTCAACCCCAACTAGGGTTTACTGTAGCGCGGATCCGGATCTAGCGATTCGGCACTGTTCACCGGCGGCGGCGGGCGCGGATGCCGAGGACGGCGGGGACGAGGACGGCGGCGGCCGGCGGCGAGGTCGCGATGGCCGGAGCGGGGAGCGGCCGGGGCGTGCGGTGGCTCGGGTCGCCGCGGTGGCCGGCGACGACGGCCGAGGCGGAGAAGGCGGCGAGCGGCGTCCGACGTCGGCGGGCGGGCGGAGGAGGCGGCGAGCGGCAGCCGGCGCGCCGGAGTTGGCGAGGGCGGCGGGGGAGACGACCGAGGAGCGTCGGGCTCGCGGGGGCCGCGCGTGGGCCGCACGGGCCTGGTGGCGGAGGAGGCCGGCGGTGCCACGTGGCAGCGCGCGGTTGGCGGAGCGGCTTCGTCCGGCGCGGGGCGGACAATGTCCGGCCGCGCGGAGAAGAAAGTTAGGGTTTCGGGGAGAGGGGAGATCCGAAAAACGAGGGGGCTATATATAGGTATAGAGGGAGCTAGGAGTGTCCAAATGAGGTGCGGTTTTCGCCCACGCGATCGTGATCGAACGACCGAGACGATGGAGCAGAGTTTGGTGGGTTTTGGACCAAATTGGAGGGGTGTTGGGCTGCAACACACACGAGGCCTTTTCGGTCCCTCGGTTAACCGTTGGAGTATCAAACGAAGTCCAAATGGCACGAAACTTGACAGGCGGTCTACCGGTAGTAAACCAAGGCCGCATGGCAAGTCTCGGTCCAATCCGGAAATGTTTAATCCCCACACACGAAAGGAAGCTAGAAATGGCCACCGGAGGAGAACGAAGCGCCGGAATGAAAAACGGACAACGGGAGAAACGCTCGAATGCACGAGATGAACATGTATGCAAATGCAATGCACGTGATGACATGATATGAGATGCATGAAAACGAAAACAACACACGGAGACAAAGACCCGAACCCGAGGAATAAATATAACTTAATGCCGGAAACGGCAAGAGTTGGAGTACAAATTGGGAAAGTAATATCTGGGGCGTTACAACACTCCACCACTACGAAAAGATCTCGTCCCGAGATCTAGGACTGAAAGAGCTCCGGGTACTCAGAACGGAGGTGATCCTCGCATTCCCAGGTAGCTTCACGGTCGGAATGGTGTGACCACTTGACTTTGAGAAATTTGATTGACTTGTTGCGAGTTTTGCGTTCAGTCTCTTCAAGGATTGCAACTGGGTGCTCATGATAGGAGAGATCTTCTTGGAGCTCAATGTCCTCGAAGTTGACCGTGCGTTCAGGCGTCTTGAAGCACTTTCGGAGTTGGGAGACATGGAACACATCATGAACATTGGCAAAGTTTGAAGGAAGCTCGAGTTGATAGGCGAGGTCGCCTCTCTTGCTGACAATCTTGAAAGGTCCGACGTATCTAGGGGCAAGCTTCCCTTTGATACCGAAGCGACGAGTCCCTTTCATAGGAGAGACGCGGAGGTAAACATGATCTCCGATCTCAAAAGCCAAATCACGGTGCTTACTATCATAGTAGCTCTTCTGGCGGGATTGGGCTGCTTTGAGGTTATCACGAATGACCTTGCACATCTCTTCTGCCTCTGTGATTAGGTCATTACCCAGCAGCTAACGTTCACCGGTTTCAGACCAGTTGAGAGGTGTACGGCATTTCCTACCATACAGAATTTCAAATGGGGCCTTGCCCGAACTTGCTTGAAAACTGTTGTTGTATGAGAATTCAGCATAAGGAAGACAATCCTCCCACTTCATGCCGAAGGAGATAACACAAGCCCTGAGCATATCTTCAAGAATCTGGTTGACACGCTCGACTTGACCGCTTGTTTGAGGATGGAAAGCAGTGCTGAAGCGGATGTTGGTTCCCATGGCCTTCTGAAAAGAATCCCAAAACTTGGAGGTAAAGATGCTGCCACAGTCTGAAGATATCACTTGAGGAATACCGTGCAGAGAGACAATTCGAGATGTGTAGAGTTCCGCCAATTGAGCTACAGTGATTGACTCTTTGATAGGCAGAAAGTGAGCCACTTTGGTGAGCTTGTCGATGACAACGAATATAGCATCATTGCCACGCTTGGACTTTGGAAACCCAGTCACGAAGTCCATTTCAATGTGGTCAAACTTCCATTCTGGAATGGCAAGAGGTTGGAGGAGACCTGCTGGCCTTTGGTGTTCTGCCTTCACTCTTCTACAGACATCACATTCATTCACGAATTGAGCGATCTCGCGCTTCATTCGAGTCCACCAATAAGTTTGCTTCAGATCCTGATACATCTTCGTGCTCCCAGGGTGGATGGAGAGGAGAGAGTTGTGAGCCTCGTTCATGATCACTTTACGAAGTTCACCTTTGGGCACAACAATTCGATCCTCGAAGAAGAGAGTGTCCTTGTCATCAAGTCGGTAGCACTTGTACTTGGACTGACTCTTTGCAATACCAATCTTCACCTTTTCACCATATCATCAAGAAGCTGGGCTTGGCGAATCTGGTCTTCCAAGGTAGGAGAGACTTGAAGGTTGGCGAGGAAACCTTGAGGAACAATTTGCAGATTAAGTTTGCGGAAAGCTTCACAAAGCTCGGGTTGATAAGGCTTGAGAATCAGACTGTTGCAATATGCTTTTCTGCTCAAAGCGTCAGCAATCACATTGGCCTTGCCTGGAGTATACTCGATACTCGGATTGTACTCTTGAATCATTTCGACCCATCAAGTCTGCCTGAGGTTGAGATTAGGCTGAGTGAAGATGTACTTGAGACTCTTGTGATCAGTGAAAATGTCCACTTTCCTTCCCAATAGAAGATGTCTCCAAGACAATAAAGCATGCACAACTGCCGCCAACTCGAGATCATGACTGGGGTAGTTCTTATCATTAGGCTTCAACTGGCGAGAGGTATAAGCAACAACTTTCTTCTCTTGCATCAGTACAGCACCGAGACCTTGGAGAGAGGCATCACAAAAGACCTTGTATGGCTTGGTTTCATCAGGCGGAGTCAGAACTGGAGCAGTGATCAATTTCTCTTTCAATGAGTTGAAAGCAATATCACACTCCGGAGACCAAACGTACTTGACGTGCTTCTGAAGAAGATTTGAGAGAGGCTTCGCGATCTTGGAAAAGTTTTCAACGAATCTTCGGCAATAGCTTGCAAGACCGAGGAAGCTATGGAGTTGCTTCACGTTCTGAGGAGGTTCCCAATTAACAATTGCCGACACCTTCTCAGGATCCACGGAAATGCCCTTGGCAGAGATGATATGACCAAGATATAGCACCTCATCGAGCCAAAATTCGCACTTGGAGAACTTGGCATAGAACTGATGTTCCCTGAGCTTGTCAAGAACCAAACGCAAGTGCTTGGCATGATCTTCCTTGTTCTTGGAGAAAACCAGAATGTCGTCGAGATAGACCAAAACAAAGTCATTGGTGTAGGGGTTGAAGATGAAGTTCATCATGCGAGAGAACGTCGGAGGAGTGTTGGCGAGGGCAAAAGACATGACAGTGTATTCATATGACCCATAGCTTGTCCTGAACGCCGTCTTGGGAATATCTTGCTCACGAATGCGAATTTGATGATAACCCATACGGAGGTCAAGCTTGGAGAATACTTGGGAACCCTTGAGTTGTTCGAACAGCTCATTGATGTTGGGAAGTGGGTATTTGTTCTTGATGGTCTTCTTGTTCAATGGACGATAATCAACACAAAGTCGGTCCGTTCCATCCTTCTTCTTCACAAAAAGAACACCACAACCCCACGGAGAAGTACTAGGCCGAATGAGACCCATTCTTTCTTGAACATCGAGTTGTTTCTTCAACTCCTTCAACTCTTCGGGGCCGAGCTTGTAGGGACGTTTGCACACAGGTTCCGTATCGGGCTCAAGTTCAATAACAAATTCAACCGGCCGGTTTGGAGGCATCGCTGTGAGTTCTTCTGGGAAGACGTCTTGATACTCACAAACAACCGGAATCTGCGAAATAGCATCCAATTCACCCTTCTCATTGAGAGAGAACAACCGGATGGTATTATCCCGAGCAGCAAAGACAATGACATCCTCAGACGAATGAGTCAGTTGAATCTGCCTGGCTGCACAATCAAGCTGAGCTTTATGCTTAGAGAGCCAGTCCATCCCAAGAATAAGATCGATATCAGAATTACCAAGAACCATAGGAGAAGCTAGAAACTTGAAATCGCCCATCTTGATAGTGACATCTGGCACCTCCAGACTTGCACTGAATCGTTTGCCAGGAGAAACGATATCCATTTGTTTACCCAAATGAGAAGAAACGAACTCATGCTTGGTAAAAAATGGCTTTGACATGAAACAATGCGATGCACCCGTGTCAAAAAGAACTCTTGCGGGAATAGAATTAACTGGAAAGTTACCCATGATGACATCTGAAGAATCCTCTGCCTGAGCTGCATTCAGCAAGTTGACCTTAGCGTGCTTGGGATTATGCTTGACCACAGTTGTACTTGCCGATCTGACATGAGGAGGAGGAGGAAGACCCCTCTGGTTGAAACACTTGTTGGCGTAGTGACCCTTCTGTTGGCACTTGTTGCACGTGACCTCTGAGAGCGGACGGTGGTATGGAGCACTCGATCTTGGAGCTTGAGATGAAGTCTTGTTCTGAAAGCCTGGGTTGGGTGGGTGGGATGAACCACTGCCACCTTTGCTCTTTTGCTGATACGGCTGACGGAACGGAGGAGGAGGAAGCCAATACCTCTGCTGCTTGGCCACTTGAGTAGAGGAAGAAGGCGTAGTGTCTCTGACTCGCTTCCTGGAAGCATCACACCTTAACTGAGCAGCCTCTTGCTTCAGTGCCATGTTGTAGAACTCATCGTATCTCAACGGCTCGAAGAGGACAAGAGCGAGCTGAATTTCTTCACGGAGACCACCCCTGAACTGATAGATCATGCTCTTCTCATCAGGAACGTCCTGCTTGGCAAAACGGGCGAGCTTCTGGAACAACTTGTTGTAGTCATAGACAGACAAAGAGCCTTGCTTCAGATTGCGGAATTCTTCACGTTTGCTTTCAGTCACACTCTGAGGGATGTGATGAGCTCGGAAATCACGACGGAAATCATCCCAAGTGATCAAACGTCCACCTCTGGAATCCTTGTACTGCTGGAACCACTCTGCGGCCTGATCTTTGAGTTGGAAAGAAGCGAACTTGACGAAATCTTTAGGCCTGACGTTGCTGCATTCAAAATGCTTGCCCAGATCCACTAGCCAATCGTCAGCATCGGTAGCTTCAATGCAATTGCTGAACGTCTTTGGACCATTTGTGAGGAACTGGTTCAGAGTTGCAAAATGGTTCTGATTGTTGCCTTGATTCCCTTGACTGCCTTGATTCCGCTCTTGGATGATTTGCATGATCAACTGTGTGTTTGCATTAGTAGCGGCCATCACAGCTTGCCATGCTTCCGGAGGAGGCGGAGGTGGTGGCGGATCTTGATTTTGGTTCTGACTGGTGCTCTTAGCGGGAGCCATCCTGAAGAGGTTGACCACCGTTAGCACATAGGAAGATAAATGAAGCTGAAACCAACGGAATGAAAATTGCAACATAAAGTCTTCACATCCGAACAAAATGAACGAATGTACTTCTCTTGAAGTGGTCACATATTCCTAAATTGCGAATCCACAAAGAATCAGGTAGAAGAGGAACGAGGGATGGAATCAACATATGACGTCGAAGCAACTCGAATGGCACAACTGAAAATAAAAACCAAGGGTTGGCTTGCGGAATAAGCGGTAACAAATATATGATAGAGATTTTGTCCGAAGTTTTCGTGGTGGGACCTACACGGTCTCGATCGTACATCACCATCATGTACAAGGCAGTGCACATGACATACGAAGCGTCCCCGAGTCAGCATAGCCAAGGACTCTTTAAGACACAACGAGACCACTGTAAAATCGACTTTGAATAGGCGAACCACTAGACGTCGAACCCCAATTTCATATCACACATTCGTTGGAAGGATATCCTAAGAGCTACTTGAATTCCCACCTATGAAACTCCCGAAACTTTCCGGTTATGCAATCAGGTGTTGGGGATACAGGGGAAGCATAATATCTCACCAAAACTAGCAAATCCTACATCCAGCTGTATCCATCCTTCAACACATAACCAAGAAACCTTCGAAAACCATCTACCTCAACCTTCGAAAAGCATCCATTATACAAGTTATGGCGATACTCCCGAACTCCCGCCCCAGTACTGGGTGGCGTCGAGGTTATCTCACCAACGAACTGCATAAAGGAGATTTTCGATGTCGCGCACATATCTCAAGTATACCAGAATTGCAATGATAAAATTATGATGAAAACACCTCAGAGCTCAACTCCCAGGGACACTTCCACTAAACCCCTGACACGAGGCACCAAGACAGTATTCTCATCATAAGCCATCGGAACAAAACCAAGATACTCGCGTGATCCTAAATTTTTTTTGTGAAATTTGAGAAGCGAAGAGTCAAAACTCTACGTCAAGATGCCTTACCAGAGCAATGAGGAGACTGGGAAGTAAAAAGAATTCCTAAACTCTCCGATATATAATTCCTAAGGACTCAAAACATTTTTCTAGACACAACTCGGCTGCTATAAACGATCAAGCAATGGTGGCTCCTAAGGTCGGGGAAGGCTCTGATTACCAACTTGTAACGCCCTCGATGTGGCTATATCTCCCACGTGTCGAGGCACGACTTATAGGCATAGCCGCATTGAAAGCAATGTCGCAAGTCGGGAAATCATCACACATCCCATGTACATAAATAATATAAAGGGGAATAACATAGTTGGCTTACACTCGCCACGTCACATCAAAGTACATAAATAACATCCATCATACAATTCACTCATGGCCCGACTACGACGCCAAAATAGAAAAGACCCCAACATGCCACAAGGCCCTGAATCTAACCCCGAATAGGCACCACTACTGATCATCAGGAAAAGACACATAGTAACGCTGAGAGTCCTCGTCGTATTGCCACTTGAGCTCGAACGCGCCATCTGGAGCTGTATCATCTGTCCCTGCATCTGGTGTAATAGTAATCTGTGAGCCACAGGGACTCAGCAATCTCGCACCCTCGCGATCAAGACTATTTAAGCTTAATAGGTAGGAAAGGGGGTAATGTATAAGTGGAGCTGCAGCAAGCGACTAGCATATATGGTGGCTAACTTATTCGCAAAAGAGAGCGAGAAGAGGAGGCAAAGCACGATCGAGAAACTAGAGAGCAACCTGCGCAAGCATAACTCCAACACCGTGTCCACTTCCCGGACTCCGCCGAGAAGAGGCCATCACGACAACACACTTAGTTGATTCATTTTAATTAATTAAGGTTCAAGTTGTCTACAACCGGACATTAACAAATTCCCATCTGCCCATAACCGCGGGCACGGCTTTCGAAAGATCAATCCCTACAGGGGATCCCAACTTAGCCCATAACAAGCTCTCACGGTCAACGAAGGAATAGACCTCCACCAAAGACACACCGATCAGACTCGATATCTCGGTACAACAAGATGATTCGACAGGTTAAAACAAGTCCAGCAACACCGCCCGAATGTGCCGACAAATCCCGATAGGAGCTGCACATATCTCTTTCTCAGGGCACGCTCGGATAGGTCAAGCTACGAGTAAAACCAACCCTCGAGTTTCCCCGAGGTGGCCCCGCAGGCTGCCTGGTTCGGACCAACACTCAGAGGAGCACTGGCCCGTGGGGGGCTAAAATAAAGATGACCCTCGGGCTCCGGAAACCCAAGGGAAAAAGAGGCTAGGTGGAAAATGGTAAAACCAATGTTGGGCATTGTTGGAAAAGCTTTAATCAAGTCGAACTATCAAGGGGTTCCCATAATGGCCCAACCGCGTAAGGGACGCAACAATCCGGGAACATAACACCGATATGACGGAAACTAGGGCGGCAAGAGTGGAACAAAACACTAGGCGAGAGGCCGAGCCTTCCACCCTTTACCAAGTATATAGATGCATTAAGATAACATGGCAATATAATGATATCCCAACAAGTAAATAAATGTTCCAAAAAGGAACGGCTCCAATCTTCACCTGCAACTAACAACGCTATAAGAAGGGGGTTGAGCAAAACGCTAACATAGCCAATCAACGGTTTGCTAGGACAAAGGTGGGTTAGAGGCTCAATCATGGCAATTGGGAGGCTGACAAGCAAGTGGTAGGCATCGTAGCATTGGCAAAGTAAAAGAGCGAGCAAACTAGCATAGCAAAGATAGTAGTGATTTCGAGGGTATGATCATCTTGCCTGCACAGTTGTCAGAGTTGACTGGATCCTCAAAAGCAAACTCAATGGGCTCCTCGTTAGCGAACTCGTCTCCCGGCTCTACCCAACAACACAAACAAGCAACAAGGATACAATCAACCACGTGCAAGGGCAACCAATAAGATGCAAAGATGGTATGCTATGCAGGATGCGATGCGGGATGCAAAATGCAAGATGTGACAGGAAATGCATGACCGGGCCTCAACTTGGATAACCAAGTGTGCCACTGGATAGAGGGGAAGAAATCCCCTGAAAACGATATAAAGATCATAGGAATCGGAGCTACGGTTTGGAAATGGCGAGCGTTTTACGAAACGAGCCGATCCGCGATTTACAGCAAGTAGGCTCCTAAATGCAACGAAATGAACATGCTACAGCCACCAAACATGAAAACAAAATACATGGCAGGGATGTACACAAGATGCTTAACAAATCACCAGGACTGAGCCATAGGCAAATTCATCCATTAAGGGGTTCAAACAAGCATGGCAAAACTGAATAAGCAAAACAGATTTCAGACTTAGTGAAATTAACACTAGTCTGAAATTTCAGACCACGATGCTCTCTTCGGAGCAGCAAAACAACATGAAACATAACCTGAACATGGCAAGTAAGAGCATGGCATGGAGCTACTCAACAAGCTTAACAAAACACCCAAAGTGACCTGGGGCCAAAACGGTTCACAAAATACTCTAACGAGCACACGAACATAGATGAAACACAATCAGTTTTCAGAGTTAGTGAAAACTGAGACATGCTGAAATTTTAACTCACGGAGGCATGTAAACGAGCTCGATGCACTTACTACGGTGCAAGTCATGGCAAGGCAAGCATATATCCATTAAGAAGGCACAAAATTCTAACTATGCATTGCAAGAACAATGGCATAGCATGCAAGGATCACTAGCAATAGCACCGGCGAAATCGCAAAAGAGTTCACGATCTGCCCAAATACACAACTATGCAAAAGTTGAGCTCGATTGACTCAACCTAGGGGGCTCCAACATAACAAGTAAAGACATGGATGGATAGAGCATAACATAAATATCAAAACTCCCTTACTGATCATCCTCAAAAGAGGCACGGATCACTAGGAAACAAGCTGGACATATGGCATCATGAACTAACATCCCAGACTTAGTGAAAATCACTAAGTCCCTGAAAACAGCAATCTCAGGTACCCCTCTTTGCAAGCTTGCACAAGACACCACACACATCCTAAAAATGCATGGGTGGCACCTCTGGAAAGAAGACAAAATGCTTAACAATTTATCCCAAAGGGGCACAGGCATATCATGCACACAATAATCATGGCAAAAATGACAAAAGTCTATGATGAGCTAATGGATCTGAAATTTAACTCACGATGCCTCCTTCTAACAGCATTTGGGCATCAAGATGAACTCAAATGCAAATGATGCAATGGTATGAAATGATGTACTCGTTGAGACGAAGATTTTGATATATCATATGTCCAAAACGGAGCTACGGATGCAAAGTTACGGGCAGTCAAAGAATGCATAAAAAAATACGGAGATTAGGGTAAAAGTCAACCCCAACTAGGGTTTACTGTAGCGCGGATCCGGATCTGGCGATTCGGCACTGTTCACCAGCGGCGGCGGGCGCGGATGCCGAGGACAGCGGGGACGAGGACGGCGGCAGCCGGCGGCGAGGTCGCGGTGGCCGGAGCGGGGAGCGGCCGGGGCGTGCGGCGGCTCGGGTCGCCGCGGTGGCCGGCGACGACGGCCGAGGCGGAGGAGGCGGCGAGCGGTGTCCGGCGTCGGCGGGCGGGCGGAGGAGGCGGCGAGCGGCGGCCGGCGTGCCGGAGTTGTCGAGGGCGGCAGCGCAGCTCACTTGGCGGCGGGGGAGACGACCGAGGAGCGTCGGGCTCGCGGGGGCCGCGCGTGGGCCGCACGGGCCTGGCGGCGGAGGAGGCCGGCGGTGCCACATGGCAGCGCGCGGTTGGCGGTGCGGCTTCGTCCGGCGCGGGGCGGACAATGTCCGGCTGCGCGGAGAAGAAAGTTAGGGTTTCAGGGAGAGGGGAGATCCGAAAAATGAGGGGGCTATATATAGGCATAGAGGGAGCTAGGAGTGTCTAAATGAGGTGCGGTTTTCGCCCACGCGATCGTGATCGAACGACCGAGACGATGGAGCAGAGTTTGGTGGGTTTTGGGCCAAATTGGAGGGGTGTTGGGCTGCAACACACACGAGGCCTTTTCGGTCCCTCGGTTAACCGTTGGAGTATCAAACGAAGTCCAAATGGCACGAAACTTGAGAGGCGGTCTACCGGTAGTAAACCAAGGCCGCATGGAAAGTCTCGGTCTAATCTGGAAATGTTTAATCCCCACACACGAAAGGAAGCTAGAAATGGCCACCGGAGGAGAACGAAGCGCCGGAATGAAAAACGGACAACGGGAAAACGCTTGAATGCACGAGATGAACATGTATGCAAATGCAATGCACGTGATGACATGATATGAGATGCATGAAAATGAAAACAACACACGGAGAGAAAGACCCGAACTCGAGGAATAAATATAACTTAATGCCGGAAACAGCAAGAGTTGGAGTACAAATTGGGAAAGTAATATCTGGGGCGTTTCAAGTAACTCAAAACAAGGAGTTGTAAAATGAATGGAGACTAGTTAAAGGCAAGGTGACGATGTGTGTTGGAAATGATTCCAAGGTTGATAAGATCACCATCGCACACTCCTTTTACCTTCAGGATTAGTTTTGAACATAAAATAAATGTTATTTGGTGTTTGCGTTGAGCATGAATATGATTGGATCATGTTTATTGCAATACGATTATTCATTTAAGTCAAAGAATAATTGTTGTTCTGTTTACATGAATAAAACCTTCTATGGTGATACACTTAATAAAAATGGTTTATTGAATCTCGATCATAGTGATACACATATTCATAATATTGATGCCAAAAGATGCAAAGTTGATAATGATAGTGCAAGGCACTGCCGTTTAGGTCATATTGGTGTAAAGCACATGAAGAAACTCCATGCGGATGGACTTTTGGAATCACTTGATTATAAATCACTTGATGCTTGCGAACCATGCCTCATGGGCAAGATGCCACGGACTTATTGGAAATAATACATATTGATGTATGCGGTCCGATGAGTGTTGAGGCTCGCGGCGGGTATCGTTATTTTTTGACCTTCACATATGATTTGAGCAGATATGGGTATATCTGCTTAATGAAACATAAGTCTGAAACATTTGAAAAGTTCAAATAATTTCAGAGTGAAGTGGAAAATCATCGTAACAAGAAAATAAAGTTTCTATGATCTGATCTAGGAGGTGAATATTTGAGTTACGAGTTTGGTCTTCATTTAAAATAATGTTTAATAGTTTCGCAACTCACGCCACCTAGAACACCATAGCATAATGGTGTGTCCGAACGTCGTAACCGTACTTTATTAGATATTGTCTGATCTATGATGTCTCTTTCCGATTTACCACTATCGTTTTGGAGTAATGCTTTAGAGGCAGCTGCATTCACGTTAAATAGGGCACCATCTAAATCCATTGAGATGACACCGTATGAACTATGGTTTGGCAAGAAACCTAAACTATCGTTTCTTAAAGTTTGGGGTTGCTATGCTTATGTGAAAAAGTTTCAACCTGATAAGCTCGAACCCAAATCGAAGAAGTGCGTCTTCATAGGATACCCAAAATAAACTATTGGGTATACCTTCTATCACAGATCCGAAGGCAAGATCTTTGTTGCTAAGAATGGATCCTTCCTAGAGAAGGAGTTTCTCTCGAAAGAAGTGAGTGGGAGGAAAGTAGAACTTGATGAGGTAATTTTACCTTCTCTCGAATTGGAAAGTAGCTCATCATAGAAAACCGTTCCCGTGATGCCTGCACCACTAGTGAGGAAGCTAATGATAATGATCATAAAACTTCAGAAAAAGTTACTACTGAACCTCGTAGGTCAACCAGAGCATGTTCCGCACCAGAGTGGTATGGTAATCCTGTTCTGGAAGTCATGTTACTAGACCATGACGAACCTACGAACTATGAGGAAGCGATGATGAGCCCAGATTTCGATAAATAGCTTGAGACCATGAAATCCGAGATAGGATCCATGTATGAGAACAAAGTATGGACTTTGATTGACTTGCCCGATGATCGGCGAGCCATTGAGAATAAATGGATCTTCAAGAGGAAGACGAACGCTGATAGTAGTGTTACTATCTACAAAGCTTGAATTGTCGAAAAATGTTTTCTACAAGTTCAAGGTGTTGACTACGATGCAATTTTCACACTCGTATAGATGCTTAAAGTCTGCCTGAATCATGTTAGCAATTGCCGCATATGGCAAATGGATGTCAAAACTGCATTCCTTAATGGATTTATTAAAGAAGAGTTGTATATGATGCAACCAGAAGGTTTTCTCAATCCTAAAGGTGCTAAAAAGTGTGCAAACGCCAGCGATCCATCTATGGACTGGTGCAAGCATCTCAGAGTTGGAATATACGCTTTGATGAGTTGATCAAAGCATATAGTTTTATACAGACTTGCGGTGAAGCGTGTATTTACAAGAAAGTGAGTGGGAGCACTACAACTTTTCTGATAAGTATATGTTAATGACATATTGTTGATCAGAAATGATGTAGATTTGTCTGGAAATCATAAAGGAGTGTTTGAAAGGAGTTTTTCAAAGAAATACCTTGGTGAAGTTGCTTACATATTGGGCATCAAGATCTATAGAGATAGATTAAGACGCTTGATAAGACTTTTGATGAGTACATACCTTGATACGATTTTGAAGGAGTTAAAAATGGACCAGTCAAAGAAGGAGTTCTTGCCTGAGTTGTAAGGTATGAAGTTGAGTAAAACTCAAAAACTCGACCACGACAGAAGATAGATAGAGAATGAAAGTCATTCCCTATGCCTCAGTCATAGGTTATATAAAGTATGCCATGCTGTATACCAGACCTATTGTGTACCTTGCCATGAGTTTGGCAAGGGGGTACAATAGTGATCCAAGAATAGATCACTGGATGATGTATACTATGCAACCTTCTTCTTGTAGACGTTGTTGGGCCTCCAAGTGCAGATGTTTGTAGGACAATAGCAAATTTCCCTCAAGTGGATCACCTAAGGTTTATCAATCCATGGGAGGCGTAGGTTGAAGATGGTCTCTCTCAAACAACCCTACAACCAAATAAACAACAGTCTCTTGTGTCCCCAACACACCCAATACAATGGTAAATTGTATAGGTGCACTAGTTCGGTGAAGAGATGGTGATACAAGTGCAATATGGATGATAGATATGAGTATTTGTAATCTGAAAATATAAAAACAGCAAAGTAACTAATGATAAAAGTGAGCGTAAATGGTATTGCAATGCTAGGAAACAAGGCCTAGGGTTCATACTTTCACTAGTGCAAGTTCTCTCAACAATAATAACATAATTGCATCATATAACTACCCCCCAACATGCAACAAAGAGTCACTCCAAAGTCACTAATAGCGAAGAACAAACGAAGAGATTATGGTTGGGTACGAAAGCACCTCAAAGTTATCCTTTCTGATCGATCTATTCAAGAGTCTGTAGTAAAATAACATCAAGCTATTCTTTTCGTTCCATCTATCATAGAGTTCGTACTAGAATAACACCTCAAGACACAAATCAACCAAAACCGTAATGTCACCTAGATACTCCAATGTCACCGAGATACTCCAATGTCACCTCAAGTATCCGTGGGTCTGATTATAAGATATGCATCACACAATCTCAGATTCATCTATTCAACCAACACAAAGAACTTCAAAGAGTACCCCAAAGTTTCTACCGAAGAGTCAAGACGAAAACGTGTGCCAACCCCTATGCATAAGTTCACGTGGTCACAGAACTCGCAAGTTGATCACCAAAACATACATCAAGTGAATCACATGCCCATTGTCACCACAGATAAGCACGTGCGAGACATACATCAATTGTTCTCAAATCCTTAAAGACTCAATCGGATAAGATAACTTCGAAGGGAAAACTCAATTCATCACAAGAGAGTAGAGGGGGAGAAACATCATAAGATGCAACAATAATAGCAAAGCTCGCGATACATCGAGATCGCATCACCTCAAGAACATGAGAGAGAGAGAGACAGAGAGAGATCAAACACATAGCTAATGGTACATACCCTCAGCCCCGAGGGTGGAGTACTCCCTCCTCGTCATGGAGAGCGCCGGGGTGATGAAGATGGCAACCGGAGAGGGATTCCCCCTCCGGCAGGGTGCCAGAACGGGTATAGATTGGTTTTCGATGGCAACGGAGGCTTCTGGCGGCGGAACTCCTGATCTATCCTGCTCCCTGGTGTTTTTAGGGTATATGGATATATATAGGCGAAAGAAGTCAGTCAGGGGAGCCACGAGGGGCCCACGAGGGTGGGGGCGTGCCCAGGGGGTAGGGTGCGCCTCCCTGCCTCATGCCTCCCTCGAAGCTTCCCTGACGTGTACTCCAAGTCTCCTGGATTGCTTACGTTCAAAAAATAAGTTCTGTGAAGTTTCAGGTAAATTACACTCCGTTTGATTTTCCTTTTCTACAATACTCTAAAACAAGGAAAAAACAGAAACTGGCACTAGGCTCTACGTCAATAGGTTAGTCCCAAAAATAATTTAAAAGTGCATAAGAAAGCCTATAAACATCCAAAACAGATAATATAATAGCATGGAACAATCAAAAATTATAGATACGTTGGAGACGTATCATCATCCCCAAGCTTAATTCCGGCTCGTCCTCGATTAGGTAGATGATATCAACATAATTTTTGATGTGGAATTCTACCTAACATATTTCTCTAAGTAATTCTCTTTATTGTGGCATGAATGTTCAGATCCATAAGATTCAAGACAAAAGTTTAATATTGACATAAAAATAATAATACTTCAAGCATAATATTGACATAAAAATAATAATACTTCAAGCATACTAATAAACCAATCATGTCTCCTCAAAATAACATGGCCAAAGCAAGCTATCCCTACAAAATCATATAGTCTGGCTATGCTCTATATTCAGCACACAAAGTATTTAAATCATGCACAACCCCGATGACAAGACAAGAAATTGTTTCATACTTTTGATGTTCTCAAACTTTTTCAATCTTCACGCAATACATGAGCGTGAGCCACGGACATATCACTATAGGTGGAATAGAATGGTGGTTGTGGAGAAGACAAAAAGGAGAACATAGTCTCAAATCAACTAGGCGTATCAACGGGCTGTGGAGATGCCCATCAATAGATACCAATGTGAGTGAGTAGGGATTGCCATGCAACAGATGCACTAGAGCTATAAGTGTATGAAAGCTCAAAAAGGAACTAAGTAGGTGTGCATCCAACTTGCTTGCTCACGAAGGCCTAGGGCATATTGAGGAAGCCCATCATTGGAATATACAAGCCAAATTCTATAATGAAAGATTCCCAATAGTATATGAAAGTGACAACATAGGAGACTCTCTATCATGAAGATCATGGTGCTACTCTGAAGCACAAGTGTGGTAAAAGGGTAGTAGCATTGCCCCTTCTCTCTTTTTCTCTCATTTTTTTGTTTTTTTGGGCCTTCTCTTTTTTTCTTTTTTTTCGTCCGGAGTCTCGTCCCGACTTGTGGGGGAATCATAGTCTCCATCATCCTTTCCTCACTTGGGACAATGCTCTAATAATGATGATCATCACACTTTATTTACTTACAACTCAAGAATTACAACTCAATACTTAGAACAAAATATAACTCTATGTGAATGCCTCCGGTGGTGTACCGGGATGTGCAATGATGCATGAGTGACATGTATGAAGAATTATGAATGGTGGCTTTGCCACAAATACGATGTCAACTACATGATCATGCAAGCAATATGACAGTGATGAAGCGTGTCATAATAAACGAAATGGTGGAAAGTTGCATGGCAATATATCTCGGAATGGCTATGGAAATGCCATAATAGGTAGGTATGGTGGCTGTTTTGAGGAAGGTATATGGTGGGTTTATGGTACCGGCGAAAGTTGCACGATACTGGAGAGGCTAGCAATGGTGGAAGGGTGAGAGTGCGTATAATCCATGGACTCAACATTAGTCATAAATAACTCACATACTTATTGCAAAAATCTATTAGTTATCAAAATAAAGTATTACGTGCATGCTCCTAGGTGGATAGATTGGTAGGAAAAGACGATCGCTCGTCCCCGACCACCACTCATAAGGAAGACAATCAATAAAAAAATCATGCTCCGACTTCATCACATAACGGTTCAGCATACGTGCATGCTATGGGAATCACAAACTTCAACACAAGTATTTCTCAAATTCACAACTACTCAACTAGCATGACTCTAATATCACCATCTCCATATCTCAAAACAATTATCATGTATCAAACTTCTCATAGTATTCATTGCACTTCTATGAAAGTTTTCATATTATTCCTAAAAGCAAATTTCCATGTTGTGTAGTCACATAATTGCATCATATAACTATCCCTCAACATGCAATAAAGAGTCACTTCAAAGTCACTAATAGCGGAGAACAAAGAGATTATGGTAGGGTACGAAACCACCTCAAAGTTATCCTTTCTGATCGATCTATTCAAGAGTCTGTAGTAAAATAACATGACGCTATTCTTTCCGTTCAATCTATCATAGAGTTCGTACTAGAATAACACCTTAAGACACAAATCAACCAAAACCCTAATGTCACCAAGATACTCCAATGTCACCTCAAGTATCCGTGGGTATGATTATACGATATGCATCACACAATCTCAGATTCATCTATTCAACCAACACAAAGAACTTCAAAGAGTGCCCCAAATTTTCTACCGGGGAGTCAAGACGAAAACGTGTGCCAACCCCTATGCATAAGTTCACGTGGTCACGGAACTCGCAAGTTGATCACCAAAACATACATCAAGTGAATCACATGATATCCCATTGTCACCACAGATAAGCATGTGTGAGACATACATCTAGTGTTCTCAAATCCTTAAAGACTCAATCTGATAAGCTAACTTCAAAGGGAAAACTCAATTCATCACAAGAGAGTAGAAGGGGAGAAACATCATTAGATCCAACTATAATAGCAAAGCTCGCTATATATCAAGATCGTATCACCTCAAGAACACGAGAGAGAGAGAGAGAGAGATCAAACACATAGCTACTGGTACATACCCTTAGCCACAAGGCTGGACTACTCCCTCCTCGTCATGGAGAGCGACGGGATGATGAGCATGGCCACCGGAGAGGGATTCCCCCCTCCAGCAGGGTGCCAGAACAGGTCTAGATTGGTTTTCGATGGCTACGGAGGCTTCTGGCGGCGAAACTCCCGATCTATTCTGCTCCCTGATGTTTTTCGGGTATATGGACATATATAGGCGAAAGAAGTCGGTTAGGGGAGCCACGAGGGGCCCACGAGGGTGGGGGGCGTGCCCAGGGGGTATGGCGCGCCTCCCTGCCTCGTGCCTCCCTCGAAGCTTCCCTGACATCTACTACAAGTCTCCTGGATTGCTTCCGTTCCAAAAATAAGTTCGGTGAAGTTTCAGGTCAATTGGACTCCGTTTGATTTTCCTTTTCTGCGATACTCTAAAATAAGGAAAAAACAGAAACTGGCACTAGGCTCTAGGTTAATAGGTTAGTCCCAAAAATAATATAGAAGTGCATAATAAAGCCCATAAACATCCAAAACACATAATATCATAGCATGGAACAATCAAAAATTATAGATACATTGGAGACGTATCACTGGACAGCAGTCAAAATTATCCTTAGGTACCTAAAGAGGACTAAGGAAATGTTTCTCGGTTATGGAGGTGACTGCTACATCTTGAGCATGCGTTGGTTTTCCCTAGAAGAGGAAAGGGTGATGCAGCAAAGCAGCGTAAGTATTTCCCTCGGTTTTTGAGAACCCAGGTATCAATCCAGTAGGAGACCACGCACAAGTCACCTCGTACCTACACAAACAAATAAGAACCTCGCAACCAATGCGATAAAAGGGTTGTCAATCCCTTCACGGCCACTTGGAAGGTGAGATCTGATAGAGATAACAATAAAAAGATAAATATTTTTGGTATTTTTATGATGTAGATTGAAAGTAAATATTGCAAAATAAAATAGATTGGAAACTTGTAAGATAGAGAATAGACCCTGGGGCCATAGGTTTCACTAGTGGCTTCTCTCAAGATAGCATAAGTATTACGGTGGGTGATCAAATTACTATTGAGCAATTGATAGAAAAGAGAATAATTATGAGAATATCTAGGTATGATCATGTATATGGGCATCACGTCCGTGACAAGTAGACCGACTCCTGCCTGCATCTACTACTATTACTCCACACGTCGACCGCTATCCAGCACGGATCTAGAGTATTATGTTCATAAGAACGGAGTAACACTTTAAGCAAGATGACATGATGTAGAGGGATAAACTCATGCAATATGATATAAAGCCCATCTATTTATCCGCGATGGCAACAATACAATACGTGTCATTTCCCTTACTGTCACTGGGATCGAGCACCGCAAGATTGAACCCAAAGCTAAGAACTTCTCCCATTGCAAGAAAGATCAATCTAGTAGGCCAAACCAAACTGATAATTCGAAGAGACTTGCAAAGATAACCAATCATACATAAAAATATTCAGAGAAGATTCAAATATTGTTCATAGATAATCTTGATCATAAACCCACAATTCATCAGATCTCGACAAACACACCGCAAAAGAAGATTACATTGAATAGATCTCCAAGAGAATCGAGGAGAACTTTGTATTGATATCCAAAGAGAGAGAAGAAGCCATCTAGCTAGTAACTATGGACCCGAAGGTCTAAGGTAAACTACTCACACATCATCGGAGGGGCTATGGTGTTGATGTACAAGCCCTTCGTGATCAATGCCCCCTCCGGCGGAGCGTCGGAAAATGCCCCAAGATGGGATCTCATGGGTACAAAAGGTTGTGGCAATGGAATTAGGTTTTCGTGGTGCCCTCTGATGTTTTTAGGGTACATAGGTATATATAGGAGGAAGAAGTAGGTCGGTGGATCCACGAGGGTCCCACGAGGGTGGAGGGCGCGCCCAGGGGGTAGGCGCGCCCCAGCCTCGTGGCCTCCTCGTTGATTGCTTGACGTCCACTCCAAGTCCTTTGGATCACATTTGTTCCAAAAATCACGCTCCCGAAGGTTTCGTTCCGTTTGGACTCCGTTTGATATTCTTTTTCTGCGAAACACTGAAATAGGCAAAAAACAGCAATTTGGGCTGGGCCTCCGGTTAATAGGTTAGTCCCAAAAAAATATAGAAGTGTATAAATAATCCCATTAAACATCGAAAACAGAATATATAATAGCATGGAACAGTCAAAAATTATAAATACGTTGGAGACGTATCAAGCATCCCCAAGCTTAATTCCTACTCGTCCATGAGGAGGTAAATGATAAAAACAGAATTTTTGATGCGGAATGCTTCCTAACCTATTTTTCAATGTAATATTTCTTTATTGTGGCATGAATGTTCAGATCCAAAAGATTCAGGATAAAAGTTTAATATTGACATAAAAATAATAATACTTCAAGCATACTAACTAAGCAATCATGTTTTCGCAAAATAACATGGCCAAAGAAAGTTATCCCTACAAAATCATATAGTCTGGCTATGCTCTATCTCCATCACACAAAATATTAAATCATGCACAACCCCGATGAGAAGCCAAGCAATTGTTTCAAACTTTTGATGTTATCAAACTTTTTCAACTTTCACGCAATACATGAGCGTGAGCCATGGACATAGCACTATAGGTGGAATAGAATGGTGGTTGTGGAGAAGACAAAAAGGAGAAGATAGTCTCACATCAACTAGGCGTATCAACGGGCTATGGAAATGCCCATCAATAGATATCAATGTGAGTGAGTAGGGATGG
The DNA here is from genome assembly GCA_034509565.1 of Triticum monococcum. Taxonomy (NCBI): domain Eukaryota; kingdom Viridiplantae; phylum Streptophyta; class Magnoliopsida; order Poales; family Poaceae; genus Triticum; species Triticum monococcum. The sequence goes on along the minus strand of CM067842.1, from coordinate 106,757,702 downwards.
CCATGCAACGGATGCACTAGAGCTATAAGTGCATGAAAGCTCAACAAAAGAAACTAAGTGGGTGTGCATCCTACTTGCTTGCTCACGAAGACCTAGGGCAATTTGAGGAAGCCCAGAATTGTAATATACAAGCCAAGTTCTATAATGTAAAATTCCCACTAGTTTATGGAAGTGACAACATAGGAGACTCTCTATCGTGAAGATCATGGTGCTACTTTGAAGCACAAGTGTGGAAAAGGATAGTAACATTGTCTCTTCTCTCTTTTTCTCTCATTTTTTTAATTTGGGCCTTCTTTCTTTTTCTTTTATTTGTTGGCCTCTTTTCTTTTTTTCGTCCAGAGTCTCATCCCAGCTTGTGAGGGAATCGTAGTCTCCATCATCCTTTCCTCACTTGGGACAATGCTCTAATAATGATGACCATCACACTTCTTTTTACTTACAACTCAAGAATTACAACTCAATACTTAGAACAAAATATGACTGTATGTGAATGCCTTCGGCGGTGTACCGGGATATGCAATGAATCAAAAGTGACATATATGAAAAATTATGAAAGGTGGCTTTGCCACAAATACGATGTCAACTACATGATCATGCATGTCAATATGACAATGATGAAGCGTGTCATAACAAACGGAACGGTGGAAAGTTGCATGGAAATATATCTTAGAATGGCTATGGGAATGCCATAATAGGTAGTTATGGTGGCTGTTTTGAGGAAGGTATATGGTGGGTGTATGATACCGGCGAAAAGCGCGCGGTAATAGAGAGGCTAGCAAATGTGGAAGGGTGAGGGTGCGTATAATCCATGGACTCAACATTAGTCATAAAGAACTCACCTACTTATTGCAAAAATTTATTAGTTATTGAAACAAAGTACTACGCGCATGCTCCTAGGGGGATAGATTGGTAGGAAAAGACAATCGCTCGTCCCCGACCGCCACTCATAAGGAAGACAATCAATAAATAAATCATGCTCCGACTTCATCACATAAATGTTGACCATACGTGCATGCTACGGGAATCACAAACTTCAACATAATTATTTCTCAAATTCACAACCACTCAACTAGCATGATTCTAATATCACCATCTCCATATCTCAAAACAATTATCAAGTATCAAACTTCTCATAGTATTCAATGCACTTATATGAAAGTTTTTATTATTCCTAAAATAAAATTACCATGCTGTTCTAAAGGACTCTCAAAATAATATAGGTGAAGCATGAGAGATCAATTGTTTCTATAAAATAAAGCCACCACCGTGCTCTAAAAGATATAAGTGAAGTACTAGAGCAAAAACTATATAGCTCAAAATATATAAGTGAAGCACATAGAGTATTCTAATAAATTCCGATTCATGTGTGTCTCTCAAAAGGTGTGTACAGCAAGGATGATTGTGGTAAACTAAAAAGCAAAGACTCAAATCATACAAGACGCTCCAAGCAAAACACATATCATGTGGTGAATAAAAATATAGCTCCAAGTAAAGTTACCGATGAACGAAGTGAAAAGAGGGGATGCCTTCTGGGGCATCCCCAAGCTTAGGCTTTTTGGTGTCCTTGGATTTTACCTTGGGGTGCCTTGGGAATCCCCAATCTTAGGCTCGTGCCACTCCTTGTTCCATAATCCATCAAATCTTTACCAAAACTTGAAAACTTCACAACACAAAACTCAAGAAAATCTCGTGAGCTCCGTTAGCGAAAGAAAACAAAACACCACTTCAAGGTACTGTAATGAAATCATTCTTTATTTATATTTGTGTTAAACCTACTGTATTCCAACTTCTCTATGGTTTATAAACTCCATTAGTGGCCATAGATTCATCGAAATATGCAAACAACACACGAAAAACAGAATCTGTCAAAAACAGAACAGTCTGTAGTAATCTGTAACTAATGCAAACATCTTGAACCCCAAAAATTCTAAAATAAATTGCTGGACGTGAGTAATTTATCTATTGATAATCTGCAAAACAAATTAACTAAATAGCACTCTCCAATAAAAAATTGCAGCAATTCTCGTGAGCGCTAAAGTTTCTGTTTTTACAGCAAGATCAAAAAGACGTTCCCCAAGTCTTCCCAACGGTTCTACTTGGCACAAAAACTAATTAAACACAAAAACACAACCAAAACAGAGGATAGATAAATTATTTATCACTAAACAGGAACAAAAAGCAAGGAATAAAAATAAATTTGGTTGCCTCCCAGCAAGGGCTATCGTTTAACGCCCCTAGCTAGGCATAAAAGCGAGGATAGATCTAGGTATTGCCATCTTTGGTAGGCAATTCTTAAATAAGACACCTATAACTCCTAGGAGTTTCTTTCTTTTTATTAATTATAAAACTCCTAGGCACAAAATAGAGAAAATCATTTGTAGCAAAAGATTCCTTAAGGATAGTGAGAAAGTTGGGGTGAACACTTATGTATTTGAGGTCCGTATTTCCCTTTACTAGAAGTTTCACCCTTACTTTTTGGAACATACATTAATTTGGCCATCTTAACATTAGAAGGAGTGTTTTTCACGGAAGAAAAGGCAGGCCCTAGGTTGGTAATAATTTCCTCAATTCTATTGGAGTCTTCATCTATTTTTTCATTAACCATAGGTTCCTTTTCTTTAAAAAATCTAAGAGAAACTCCTACCTTAGATCCGTATTGGGTAATTTGGTTATGGATCTTTCTATCCAAATTTTCAATCAACTCTATGGTGGCAACTTGATTTTCAATAATTTCAAGCCGTTGCATCACATGTTCCAAAGTTAGAAAAGTTCCATTATCCAAAAGAGGTGGTGGGCCAAACAAATCTATCATAGCATTATAAAAATCAAAAGTATGGCTACCCAAGAAATTTCCTCCGGTAATGGAGTGATGCCTACATAAAAATTGCAAAGAAGAATGGAAGTAGATTGCTTCCTAATAGTTCTATTTTGCACATTGCAAATTCTGAACCAAGCATATTTTAGATTTTCTCCCTCCCTTTGTTTAAAATTAAGGACTTCATTCTCGGGAGATAAAGGAGTAGATAAAGTACTAGCCATAATGACGAAGCAAGCAAATGAAAGGGCGAAAGGAAAACGAGGGCGAATAAAACGACAAGGGTGAAGTGGGGGAGAGGTAAACGAGAGGCAAATGGAAAATAATGTAATGCGAAGGATAAGAGTTGTGATGGGTACTTGGTATGTCTTGACTTGGGATAGATCTCCCCGGCAATGGCACCATAAATCCTGCTTGCTACCTCTTGAGCATGCAGTGGTTTTCCCTTGAATAGGAAAGGGTGATGCAGCAAAGCAGCATAAGTATTTCCCTCAGTTTTTGAGAACCAAGGTATCAATCCAGTAGGAGACCACGCACGAGTCACCTCGTACCTACACAAACAAATAAGAACCTCGCAACCAACATGATAAAGGGGTTGTCAATCCCTTCACGACCACTTGCAAGGGTGAGATCAGATAGAGATAATAATAATAAGATAAATATTTTTGGTATTTTTATGATGTAGATTGAAAGTAAAGATTGCAAAATAAAATAGATAGGAAACTTGTATGATGGAGAATAGACCCGGGGGCCATAGGTTTCACTAGTGGCTTCTCTCAAGATAGCATAAGTATTACGGTGGGTGAACAAATTAATGTTGAGGAATTGATAGAAAAGTGAATAATTATGAGAATATCTAGGTATGATCATGCATATAGGCATCACGTCTGTGACAAGTAGACCGACTCCAGCCTGCATCTACTACTATTACTCCACACATCGACCGCTATCCAGCATGCATCTAGAGTATTAAGTTCATAAGAACGGAGTAACGCTTTAAGCAAGATGACATGATGTAGAGGGATAAACTCATGCAATATGATATATACCCCATCTTTTCATCCTCGATGGCAACAATACAATACGTGTCGTTTCCCTTACTGTCACTGGGATCGAGCACCGCAAGATTGAACCCAAAGCTAAGCTCTTCTCCCATTGCAAGAAAGATCAATCTAGTAGGCCAAACCAAATTGATAATTCGAGGAGACTTGCAAAGATAACCAATCATACATAAAAGAATTCAGAGAAGATTCAAATATTGTTCATAGATAATCTTGATCATAAACCCACAATTCATCGGATCTCGAAAAACACACCGCAAAAGAAGATTACATTGAATAGATCTACAAGAGAATCAAGGAGAACTTTGTATTGAGATCCAAAGAGAGAGAAGAAGCCATCTAGATAATAACTATGGACCCGAAGGGCTGAGGTAAACTACTCACACATCATCGGAGGAGCTATGGTGTTGATGTAGAAGCCCTCCGTGATCAATGCCCACTCCAGCGGAGCGCCGGAAAAGACCCCAAGATGGGATCTCACGGGTACAGAAGGTGTCGGCGGTGGAATTAGGGTTTCGTGGTGCCCTCTGATGTTTTCAGGGTACGTAGGTATATATAGGAGGAAGAAGTAGGTCGGTGGAGCCACGAGGGGCCCACGAGGGTGGAGGGCGCGCCCCCTGCCTCGTGGCCTCCTCGTTGATTGCTTGACGTCCACTCCAAGTCCTATGGATCACGTTTGTTCCAAAAATCACGCTCCCGAAGGTTTCATTCCGTTTGGACTCCGTTTGATATTCTTTTTCTGCAAAACACTGAAATAGGAAAAAACAACAATTTGGGCTGGGCCTCTGGTTAATAGGTTAGTCCCAAAAATAATATAGAAGTGTATAAATAAGCCCATTAAACATCGAAAACAGAATATATAATAGCATGGAACAATCAAAAATTGTAGATATGTTGGAGACGTATCAGTGACAAAGAGTTCATCGTAAGGAGTTATGTCGATGCATGCTTTTACACTAATCCAGATGACTCTGAGTCTCAATCTAGATACATATTGAAAGTGGGAGCAATTAGCTAGAGGAGCTCCGTGTAGAGGATTGTAGACATAGAAATGTGCAAAATACATATGGATCTGAGTATGGCAGACCCGTTGACTAAACTTCTCTCATAAGCAAAACATGATCACACCTTAGTACTTTTTGGGTGTTAATCACATAGTGATGTGAACTAGATTATTGACTCTAGTAAACCCTTTGGGTTTTGGTCACATGGCGATGTGAACTATGGGTGTTAATCACATAAAGATATGAACTATTGGTGATAAATCACATGGCGATGTTGTCGGTGTCAAAACCAGCGGATCTCGGGTAGGGGGTCCCGAACTATGCGTCTAGGTGGATAGAACCCATGCAATGGGCATCCGGGCCTGGCGTTACCCCTTGAAAGGAGGTTTTGCTATGGCGAATTTTTGTTGGGTCTATCCCCATGTTGCGGATTGTGTCCTAGTATAACAGGTTTAGACCACTGCCGCCGTCCATCAGGACATTTCTAAAGTGGAGTCCGCCGATTATTGGATCTAATACCAAGGCAGTCCAGCCTGCCTTTCGGATACTTCTAGAGTAATTCTGATAGTCGAAGGTGATCGGTTTTAACAACCATGGGCGAGACTCCTTTGGGATAGGCTGTATGGCGTGTATCTCTGTTGGCGCCATTCTGTTCGTCACGTGAAGTAAGTTTACTGTTTTGACTTCTTGTGGGAAATCCTTTTGTTTCCTGGTGCTCTGCTTGTGGGGTTCGTCGTTGTCCTCACTTGGTGTGTCGAGCCCCTTGTGTTCGGCGTTGAGTTTGTCGGATTGCTTGAAAACCCAACAATCTCTGTGGGTATGGTTCGCAGGTTTCCCGGGAGTACTGTGTATTTGACATATCTTGTCCAAGATTTTGTTTAAGTTGGATAGCTCGTCCCTGTTATCCTTGAGGGGTGGCTTTCTCTGATTCTGCCGCGAGCTTTTAAATCTGGCGTTGACTGCCGTGCTCTTTGGGTTGTTTCTCTTATTCCGGCGCTGGTCCTTGTTGTGTCGGGGTTTTCCGTTTCCATCCCTAACTTCGGATGTACTTGGGTCACTGGTGCTACATCTTGCCAACCAGTTGTCCTCTCCTGCGCAAAAGCGGGTCATGAGGCTTGTTAATGCGGCCATTGTTCTTGGCTTTTCTTGGCCGAGGTGTCAGGCGAACCATTCGTCTCGAATGTTATGTCTAAAAGCTGCTAGGGCTTCGGCGTCCGGACAGTCGACTATCTGATTCTTTTTAGTAAGAAATATGTTCCAGAATTTTCGGGATGACTCGCCGGGCTGTTGAGTTATGTGACAGAGATCGTATGCATCCGGAGGGCAGACATAGGTCCCTTGAAAATTTGCCCGGAAAGCATCCTCAAGCTCTTCCCAACTTCCAATGGTGTTTTCAGGAAGGCTTTTGAGCCAATGCCGGGCTGTCCCTTTAAGCTTGAGGAGTAAGTATTTTATGGCATGGAGGTCATCTCCTCTGGCCATGTGTATGTGGAGGATATAATCCTCGATCCAGACCCCAGGGTCTGTTGTTCCGTCGTATGCCTCTATGTTTACGGGCTTGAATCCCGCTGGAAATTCATGGTCCAGCACCTCATCGGTGAAACATAGGGGGTGTGCGGCACCCCTATATTTGGGTGTGCCGTGATGTTCGGATATTTGTTGTGTTGCATTGCTCACTAGAGCTTGCTTTTTTGGCCCGTAGATAGATCTGGCTGTGCCACCTTTTTGATGCGGATCCTTTGGTGGATCGCGTGCCGGCTTGTGTGCGTCGCCGCTTGCCGTTCCATGCTGGCCATGCGGTCATCTATCCAACCAGGTGGCTTTCCTATTTTTCGATTGCGGGGGCTCTAAGGCCTCCTCGTCAAATTCAAGCAGTAGCTTTCGCTTTGGATAGCTTTTTGTGCGGCGACTGCCGCCATATTTGTCTGCGGTGTTGCGTACTTTGCTCCATTTGATTTTGAGTGCATCTTCCGCAGTTTTGAGCTTCCGCTTCTGCTTTTTCAGGCTACGCACAGTAGCGACGAGCCCTTCGTAGAGGTTCTTCTGCTCCATGAGCCTATCCGGAGTAAGGTCGTCCGGGCTGCTGTTTTCGCCGGGGACGGGGTGTTCGGTTTGTTTATCCAAGTTGCCCTGTTCGGACGGTTGCTTGAAGGCATGTTCGTCATCCGCTGGCTCGTCCTGCTCTATGGCTGGGTCTGTATGGCTGCTGTGTCTGCCGAGGCGGGGCTTGGAGCGGCGCTTACGTCGCCCCTTTGATTGCTTTTCGAGTGAACGATCCCTCATTGCATCCCTGTGTTCCTCGTCGTCACTTCCTTTGGGTGTGTCCACCATGTATACATCATGAGATGAGGTGGTTGTCCAGTGCCTTATAGGCGTTGGTTCATGTTCAACTCCTACATCGTCGTCCATACCGTCGATGTCTTCAGAGTCGAAGTCGAGCACGTCATTTAAATTATCGACAGTGGCTACGAAGTGGGTGGTGGGTGGTGGGTGGGCTTTGAATTTCTTCATCATCCGCATCCCAACCTTGTTGACCATAGTCCGGCCAGGGCTCTCCTGATAAAGAGAGAGAGACTTTAGTGAATTCAAAATATCGCCGAAGGGCAAGTGCTGAAAGAAGTCCGCCGCGGTTAACTCCATGATCGACGCCCAATCGGGTTCGATCGGTAGGGGCGCGGAGGGCTCGGAGAGGAGTCCGGCTCCTTGGAGTCACGGGCTTCGGAGAGAATAGGGCTGGTGTTCGGCTCGATCACCATAGAGATTGCAGCCCCCGAGGCGGTGTCCAACCACCCATCCTCGATTGGCGTCGTTGGCTCCGAATTAAGGGTCGGAGCTGATGCGGGTGCGGCCTCCAGGGCACTATTCGGCGGCAGAGCTAGATCGTGCCCATCGTGACAGTGCGGTGCGCTCTGCTGCGGCTCGAATCCGTCGAAGATCAAGTCTCTGCGGAGGTCCGCTGTCTAGTTTAAACTTCCAAATCTGAACTGACGTCCAGGGGCGTAGTTTTCGATCTGCTCCAGATGGACAAGCGAATTGGCCCGCAGTGCAAAGCTGCCAAATACGAAGATCTGTGCAGGGAGAAAAGTCTCACCCTAGATTGCATCGTCGTTGATGATCGGAGGGGCCATCGGGCCTAAAAGTGACGACACCGAGGAACTCTCAATTGTTTAAACCGATCACCTTCGACCATCCGGATTACTCTAGAAGTATCCAGAACGCAGGCTGGACTGCCTTGGTATTAGATCCAATAATCGGCGGACTCCACTTTACAAATGTCCTGATGGACGGCGGCAGTGGTCTAAACCTGTTATACCAGGACAGAATCCGTAACATGGGGATAGACCCAACAAAAATTCGCCATAGCAAAACCTCCTTAGAAGGGGTAACGCCAGGCCCGGATGCCCGTTGCATGGATTCTCTCCGGCTAGAAGTTATGTTCGGCTCCCCCGATAACTTCCGTCGCGAACAGCTAACTTTCCACATCGCCCTATTCTCAAGTAGATATCAAGCACTGCTGGGACGCGAAGCTTTCGCCCTCCTTAACACAATACCGCATTATGCATCTCTCATGCTTAAGATGCCCGGTCCACGAGGCATCATCTCTTTCGCGGAAGACAGTGCGGCTGCCTTGACAGCCCCACAATAAAGCGGCTTCACCACCCAAAGCACCTAAACAGGTCGTCAAGACCACAGACACGGCTAGACGAGGCCGGCATAAACATACAATTGATAAAGGCTTAATAGCCATATACCCCTGTACTAGGGGCTCCGTGCATATAAAACAAGAGACAATAAAGCTCAATTTTACCCATTTCGATTTATACTTCGTTTATTTAGTATAACTCATGTTTGGCACGATCTTTCCTAAACTAAGTTCCTCTCTTTTACAGATGAACACCATGCTACGCCCGTCCAGGATACGGCACAACGGAGACACAGGCGCAGGCGTACAACAGGGACCCGTTCGAAGGATTCTTTTCAGATTAAGACCCTACGTAAACCTTTTTTACTGTCTCTTGTTGATACACATCCCCTGGTTTCTTGGTATAACCAAGGAGGAGGCTGGCGTTTTGGCATGTGGCCACGTCAGAGTTTTGCTTGTACCTGGACACTAGGGGCATATTACTAAGGGTGTTATCCAGCCCGCCCTCATAAAGACCGAATACCTTAGGGAGTGTTCGGCGTCGCGAGTTTGGCCTTATATGCATCAGCTCCGAATCAATACTTTGGTCAAATGTTGGGTTTGCCCGGCTCTTGTGTTTTGCTACCTTATGTTCCGCTCTATCGCCTAAGGCGGCACCAGGAGAACTACTGCGATTGTGCCCCGGTTTGGCCAGGCGAGCACCTTAGTAGAGAAAGCCGAAACCTGACTGTCATGATATAGCGTGAGACTTGTCAACCACTCGATGACTTACTGGAATCTTTAGGATTCCTCCGCATTAACGAAGGGCCGCTTCCCGGCTAGGCACATACGCACCCCGAGTTCGGGCGAGTACAGGCGCCACCAGGGGCTATATAAATAGCCTCATTGTCAAACTCCTATGGCTAAGTGAAAGTGATAAAGCATGATAGTCCGATTGCCTAGTTCCCTGCGCTATCACCTCCTTTGTAGGACCAAGACGTTGGATCAAGTGTGAAAATGCGCCTTCTGCGAACACCCCCGCATTATGTGCGTGGGGGCTGAAGCCGACGACTTCCATCTTTCAAAGTATATATACATATATGTTAAACGGCCGCACAGGAGGTATTATAATACTTGCAGGCACAAGTATAAAAAGCTTCTACAATTTATCAAAATATTGTTTTACAATAATATATGCTATTTGAATATAGTATCCTTCGAGCACTGCGTCTCTATTAAACGAGCGCCTTGCAGAACTTCTTGAAAATAGTGCTCGGCAGGTACTCGGCTTCCATCCGAGTCTGGGGATGCAACAGCGGTTGCCTCCATTTCCACCCAGAATGTCTTCACACGGGCAAGAGCCATCCGCGCACCCTCTATGCACGCTGACCTCTTCATCGCATCGATACGCGGCACCGCACCAAGGAACTGCTGCACTAAGTTGAAATAACTTTTCGGCTCTGGCCTCTCTGGCCACAGATGACTCATGACATACTTCATGGCAAGTACGGACAACCTATTTAGGTCGGCCCATTCGGCCAAACGATCGGCTAATGACAGTGGACGCTCCGGATTGTGGAACTGCGACGAAAAGAGCTTTTCCACTTCGCGATCTTCTTGATCTCGGAAGTGTTCGGCCGCATCCGCGGCACTCGCTGCTAAATCCAGATAGGTGTCCGTTGTACTCCACATCCGGTCTAACGGAGCATGTTTAGGATCACAGAACTTCCTCCCCAGCATAAAGGGCTTTCCAGCCGCGATTTCACCCGCCTGACGCAACTCCTCCTTCGTAGCTCTCATTGCAGAGCGAGCATCCTTGGCATCGGAAACGGCCTTCTCCAGGTCCGTCTGTTCTGCACGATCTTCTTTTTCAAGAAGCTTGCAACGGTCAGCAGTGTTGTTCAGCTTCACGGTCATCTCGGCCATTTCCTTCTTGCTTCGGCAGTGAGTAGCATGTACGTCTTTCAGCTCTTCAATTGCCTTTCCGGCAGCCGCATCACTTTTCCTGGCTTGCTCCCTGGCTCAGGCAAGTTCCGCCCGAAGATTCTCCATGGCAGCAGCACCATCTGCATCAAGCGCACACATTGTAAGATACTGGCATAAAGCTCCTCTTACCAGGTGCCGCTGGAGGAATTACATACCTTGGAGAACTCGTGGTCCCTCCGGGTCGAACTCCCACAGGCGGAGGGGGCGATGTTTGCAGGGCAGAACTCGGCGAATTAACATAACCTGCGTCACCACGACCAGACCGATGTCTCTTTCTAGGAGATCTCGGGTCTGGCCCTGCAACAGGTGCATGAACTTTGCCAGCCCCCAGTCCAGCCCCTTATTGACCCATGACGCCGGTTGTGGCGGGGGACCCGAGTGGAAAGCAGGCAACGCCACCCACTTGGCGCTCCTGGTAGCTGTGATATAAAACCACTCTTGTTGCCATAAGCTGGACTCCCCTTGAAAAGAGCCCTCGGGCCATGGAGCACCAGCATTCTTGCTTATAAAAGCACCTCCGCACTCCGCGTGCCATCCCTCGATCATATTTGGCTCTACTTTGAAGGTCTTGAGCCATAATCCGAAGTGGGGAGTAATATGGAGGAAGGCTTCACACACGATGATGAATGAGGAAATATGAAGGATGGGCTCCGGAGCTAAGTCGTGAAATTCCAGCCCATAATAAAATATGAGCCCCCTCACAAACGGATCCGTCAGGAAGCCTAGCCCCCGAAGGAAGTGAGACATGAACACCACACTCTCACCAGGCTTGGGAGTGGGAATGACCTTCCCTTGAGCAGGCAGCCTATGCCAAATTTCGCCGGTCAAGAACCTGACCTCTCTCAACTTCAACACGTCCTCCTCCGTGATGGAGGAGGGCATCCATCGGCCTCGAAGGTCGGAATCGGACATTGTCGAAGGTCCGAAGCACCTGAAATCTGGAGCCTTGGGTGTTGGAACTCGAGGCAAAGGGCGAACTCGTTTGAGATTGAAAGAAAGAAGTAAGGCCTTGGTCTCTTTATAAGAGGTTGAATACCAAGGGCCCTCCCCGTGACCGTTTGGGACTCGCCTTTGATCGAGAAAACATACCAACGGGAATGGTTGGGTTACCCACGCCCATATTGATGAGAATCCCGGAATAAGGGGACATGATCTCTGCTTTGACAAGACGTGCCAAGGAAACCGCCTCGCTAAACGCGCTGAGGTGGGACAGTAAAACGATTCGAGTAAAGACTTGGCCATGGTGTGCTGTCACGCTATGGAATACGTCAGCAGATTAGATTTGCGTAAATATTATTCTCTCTATGGCAATATGTGGAAACTTATTTTGCAGAGCCGGACACTACCTTTGTGTTCAAAATCTTCTACGTAGTACTTGGAGGAGGAACCCGCCTTGCAATGCCAAAGATAATCTGCGCGCCGGACTCGTCGTCATTGAAGCCTGGTTCAAGGGCTACTGAGGGAGTCCTGGATTAAGGGGTGTCCGGATAGCCTAACTATACCTTCGGCCGAACTCCTGGACTATGAAGATACAAGATCGAAGACTTCGTCCCGTGTCCGGAAGGGACTTTCCTTCGCGTGGAAGGCAAGCTTTGCGATACAGATATGTAGATCTCCTACCATTGTAACCAACTCTATGTAACCCTAGCCCTCTCCGGTGTCTATATAAACCAGAGGGTTTTAGTTCGTAGGACGAACAACAATCATACCATAGGCTAGCTTCTAGGGTTTAGCCTCTCTGATCTCGTGGTAGATCTACTCTTGTACTACCCATATCATCAATATTAATCAAGCAGGACGTAGGGTTTTACCTCCATCAAGAGGGCATGAACCTGGGTAAAACATCGTGTCCCCAGCCTCCTGTTACCATCCGCCTAGATGCACAGTTCGGGACCCCCTACCCGAGATCCGCCGGTTTTGACACCGACAGATTATTGACTCTAGTGCAAGTGGGAGACTGAAGGAAGTATGCCCTAGAGGAAATAATAAAGTTGTTATTTATATTTCCTTATATCACGATAAATGTTTATTATTCATGCTAGAATTGTATTAACCGGAAACTTAGTATATGTGTGAATACATAGACAAAACATACTGTCCCTAGTATGCCTCTACTTGACTAGCTCATTAATCAAAGATGGTTAAGTTTCCTGACCATAGACATGTGTTGTCATTTGATTAACGAGATCACATCATTAGAGAATGATGTGATGGACAAGACCGATCTGTTAGCTTAGCATAATGATTGTTTAACTTTTATTGCTATTGCTTTCTTCATGACTTATACATATTCCTCTGACTATGAGATTATGCAACTCCCGAATACCGGAGGAACACCTTGTGTGCTATCAAACGTCACAACATAAATGGGTGATTATAAAGATGCTCTACAGGTGTCTCCGAAGGTTTTTGTTGGGTTGGCATAGATCAAGATTAGGATTTGTCACTCCGAGTATAGGAGAGGTATCTCTAGGCCCTCTCGGTAATGCACATTACTATAAGACTTGCAAGAAATGTGACTAATGAGTTAGTTGAGGGATGATGCATTATAGAACGAGTAAAGAGACTTGCCGGTAATGAGATTGAACTAGGTACAATGATACCGACGATCGAATCTCGGGTAAGTAACATACTGATGACATAGGGAATAACGTATGTTGTTATACGGTTTGACCAATAAAGATCATCGTAGAATATGTATGAGCCAATGTGAGCATCCAGATTCCGCTATTGGTTATTGACCGGAGATGTGTCTCGGTCATGTCTACATAGTTTTCGAACCCATAGGGTCCGCATAGTTAACGTTCGATGACGATTTGTATTATGAGTTATGTGTTTTGGTGACGAAAGTTTGTTCGGAGTCCCAGATGAGATCACGGACATGAAGAGGAGTCTCGAAATGGCCGAGAGGTAAAGATTGATATATTGGAAAGTTATATACGGACACCGGAATGGTTCCGATAAAGTTCGGGGATTTTTCGTAGTATCGGGAGGCTACCCGAACCCCCCCCCCCCCCGGGAAAGTTAATGGGCCTATTGAGCCATAATGGAGAGAGGGGGCTACCACAAGAGGTGGGCAGCCCCCCCCAAGCCCAAACCGAATTGGACTAGGGTTGGGGGGTGCGGTGTGACACCCTTGATTTGACCGTACACTAATCATACACGCTAATGTGTATGATCAAGATCAAGGACTGACGGGAAGATATCACAACACAACTCTAGACACAAATTAAAATAATACAAGCTTTCTATTACAAGCCAGGGGCCTCAAGGGCTCGAATACATAAGCTCGAAAACACAAAGAGTCAGCGGAAGCAACAATAACTGAGCACAGACATAAGTTAGACAACTTTACCTTAAGAAGGCTAGCACAAAAGCAACATCGATCGAAATGGCAAGGCCTCCTGCCTGGGAGCCTCCTAACTACTCCAAGTCGTCAGCGATCGTCACATAGTAGTAGGCACCCTCGGGGTGGCAGTAGTCATCAGTGGAGTCGTCTGGCTCCTGGGATCCGTCATCTGGTCGCAACAAACGGGCATGGGGGAAAAAGAAGTAGCAAAGCAACCGTGAGTACTCATCCAAAGTACTCGCAAGACTTACATTAGATCTAAACTAAGTATGCATATGTATCAAAGGAATGGGTTGTATATGTGGACTGGGCTGCAGAAATGCTAGAATAGGGAGAATGCTTAGTCCTATCGAAGACTAGCATCTTCTGGAAACCACCATCTTGCAGCAACAGGAGGGAGTAGAGTAGCATAAAGTAAAGCAACAATAGTGTTATCAACCTCGGCCAGAGATCCTTTCTCGACTCCCTGCGAGAAAGCAATCCCAGAGCCATACTATCCATTTCTCATCACCATCCATTTCTCATCATAATCCATCTCTCATCACAAGTATCCAGTTCTAGTTGTATCGTTCGGGATACAACTCCAAGTGTCCGTTACCGTAGGACGGGCTATCGATAGATGTTTTCTTCCCTACAGGGGTGCACCAACTTACCCACCACGCTCGCTTAACTCCGGTCGGACACACTTCCCTGGGTCATGCCCGGCCTCGGCCAAACAATACGCCGCAACCCGACCTAGGCTTAATAGAGAGGCCAGCACGCCGGACTAAACCTATGCCCCCAGGGGTCATGGGCCATATCCCCGCGCCTTGCATGTTGCGTATGTGGCGGTGAGCAGACCTAGCTACCTCCTTCAACAAGGTAGGTGCTTTCCAGTCCATCCCGGCGCGCGTCGCTCAGTCGCTGACGTCTATTAAGCTTGGGCTGATGTATACGACGCAGAACGCCCATACTATGCCCACGTGATGGTTAGTGCTATCAGGCCAGAGGCCCCTCGGATCAAATATCCAAATCGTAGTGGATTAGGAATGCACGGTAATGAGCAGAGACTGACGATCGATGTGACCCCGTCGCCCCATCTCGAGTACTTGCGACAAGGGCTAAGAATGCCCGGCCACGCCTCGTAAGTATCTCGTGGGCACCTTCCAGGTCAACCCGACTCCACATGACTCGCTATTAAGCTCGCGCGGGTACCCCTCAGGGTCGACCCATCTTTAGTAACATGGCTCAGTGTAAGGTCATAGTAACCATGGTAACTATGTGTCTAACACCAAGGGGAAATCCCGAGAAATCGCCCCCGGTGAATCCCACTCGATGTAAACATCAAGGTGAACATAAGAGGAACCACCCTCGAGGTTCACACTTGAGGGGTTGCACGACAGAGTCATATCGGAAGTGGTTAAGGAGGAAATCACCCTCGATGACCACGACCGAATAGCTACTCTACACAGATCTCATCAGGAGTGATGTAAGAGGTTCCACCCTCGGCACTCAATGGTAACTCTGTAGAGTCATACAACTAGGGGGGTTGATGTGTGGTATCAGGGCCTGGACGTCGATCATGTTGATCGAGTCATCGAACATAAAGCGAGGCAACTAGGACAAGGTGGGGGTCATTGATGGATCACTAACCAACCTATACTAATAAGTTTAGGATAAGCAGGTAAGGTATGAAAGAGGGTAACAAAACAGGCTATGCATCAGAGTAGGATCATACAGAAAGCATTAGCAGTTCTAATGCAAGCATGAGAGGGAAAGAAATGGGCGATATCGGAATGCTCAAGGAGGGTTTGCTTGCCTGGTTGCTCAGACAAGAAGGAGGGTTCGTCGATGACGTAGTCGATCACAGCGGCATCATCGGTCTCGGGGTCTACCGGAGAGAAGAGGGGGAAGAAACAGTAAATACAGAGCAAACAATGCATCACAAGGCATAACATGACGACGGAGGGGATAAACACCCGAGGATGAATTCCCTGCGTTAGGCGGATTCCGGACAGATGAAAGAGAGGGGACGATTCCATGTTCAACATGCTAGGGGCATGTGATAGGTGAATGGACCGCGTGTTTGGATTCGTTGGATTTTTCTGAGCAACTTTCATATAGAAAACATTTTCATTCGAGCTATGGTTTAATTACTATGAACTACTAAAGTTTTAATCATTTTCTGACTTTAATTATTTTTTTAAAACCAACATTATCCAGAACAGTGAACAACGACGCAAGCATGACATCAGAGTGATGTCATCAGGTCAACTGGTTGGTTGACTAGTCAAACCAGACAGGTGGGTCCATTGGGACCCACATGACATTGTCAGGGGCACTAACAGGTGGTTTAGACTAACTAAATGGGTTAATTAGCAAGTGGGGCCCAGTAGTCAATGAGAGATTAGGGTTTTAATTAACTAATATAATTAATTAGCAAATTATCTATTTATTTATCTCGCTTATGGCGTGGGCCCCTCAAGTCAGTGCCACTGGGCTGCCCAGTTAGCTCAGTTAACTGGGTCAACCCGATCAGCTGGGGCCAGGGGTCCCACTGGCAGCGATCCAGGTGGGCCCCAGTGGCCGGCCACGTCAGCGGCGGCACCGAAGGGAGCTCTGGTGAGCCACATCTACGGCGGCGTGGCTCGGCATCCACCGGAAAACGGCCGTAGGGGCCCGTTTCGGCCGCGGTTTGAACCTACGGCACCACGGGGCTCGCGCGCATCCGACTGCGGTGGTGGCCTGGCCGGAGCGCGCCTACAGCAACGACGGCGAGCAGTGAGGGCGGCGGCTGGGTCATTGTTCAGCGGGAACAACGACAGGGGCACGAGCGGAGGCGTAGGCGGTCACGTCGGACTCCTGGGAGACCCCGGAGCACGTCGTTGTGCTCGGACGCGAGCGTGAGTAGCGCTGGCCGTGGCGGTGATGCGGACGGCGGTGGCGAGCTATGGCTACGGCGGGGAAGAGGCTATGGGGCACGGGGATCGAATCCAAAGGGACGAGGCGGAGCGGGAGCTCACTGTGGTCCGGTAGGGGAGGGCAGCGGGCTCGAGGAGGCTCGCTGGCGCCGGATTTGTCGACAAGGTCGACCGCGCCTGAGGAGGAAGAAGATGGCTGGCCCAGCGATGGAGGGGCTTCCGGCTCCTGCCCGTGGGCGTGGAAGATGATGCTGACGGCCGTGAAGCTCTGGGATGCGCTGAAGAGGGTTGGGAGCAGTGGTCGCCGCGATGGGCGCCGGTGGGCGGCGGCAATGGTGCTCGGTGAGGTGGTATCTCGCGTGAGAGAGAGAGGGAAACCAGGGAGAGGGAGCATCCAGAGGGAGTGGGACGAGTGGAGTGGCAGGTAGGTGGGGGGGATATCTAGGGGGGGCTCGGTGGAGGCCTTATCCACCCAGTAGCGCTGCCGGCGAGCTAGCTCGGCGGCGACGGTGGGTGTGCGCCTCGATCGCTTGAACAGAGAAAGGGGGAGAAGGAGGAGGCTGTGGTGAGCTGGGCTCTAGGCACTGTGCACTTAGGCCAGTGCACAGTGGCCTTTTTTTTGTTTTCTTTTTACAGAAAGGGGGTTAGTAATATTTTGTGCTTCCATAAGATTTTGCAAAAATGTGAAACTTGGTCACATAATTACTTTGCAATATCCAGCACCGCCACAAAAAGTTTGGGCATTTTTGGAGTTCATTTGAATTTACACAAGAAAGAAAAGGGCATTTAAAGGCTATTTTTGCTATGTTAAAATGCATTAGGCCCATTTAGAGTTGATGATGATGTTGTGTTCCTTAACAGTAAATAGCTTTGGATTATTTGCTAAAAGGTGAACATCTTTGCAACAAGTTTTGATCAACTTCATTTTGCATTTTTTTATTTGAATGGAATTCAGAGAAGGAATTAGAGATGAGATATTATCCCAACATGGTTAAGCTTCATAAGTCAAGATGACTTGGCACTGATCATAAGGGATTACAGTACTGTGATGCTGGGGATGTTACATGCGGCCCCCTTTCCTTCTACCTCTCCCCCTGTCGATGTCAAAACCGGCGGATCTCGGGTAGGGGGTCCCGAACTGTGCGTCTAGGCGGATGGTAATAGGAGGAAGGAGGCCCTCTTGATGGAGGTAAAACCCTATGTCCTGCTTGATTAATATTGATGATATGGGTAGTACAAGAGTAGATCTACCGCGAGATCAGAGAGGCTAAACCCTAGAAGCTACCCTATGGTATGATTGTTGTTCGTCCGACGGACTAAAACCCAACGGTTTATATAGACACCAGAGAGGGCTAGGGTTACACAAAGTCGGTTACAATGGTAGGAGATCTACATATCCGTATCGCCAAGCTTACCTTCCACGCCAAGGAAAGTCCCTCCCGGACACGGGACGAAGTCTTCAATCTCGTATCTTTATAGTCCAGGAGTCCGGCCGAAGGTATAGTCCGGCTATCCGGACACCCCCTAATCCAGGACTCCCTCAGTAGCCCCTGAACCAGGCTTCAATGACGACGAGTCCGGCGCGCAGATTGTCTTCGGCATTGCAAGGCGGCTTCCTCCTCCAAGTACTTCATAGAAGATTTTGTACACAAAGGTAGTGTTTGGCTCTGCAAAATAAGTTTCCACATATTGCCATAGAGACAATAATATTTACACAAATCTAATCTGCTGACGTATTCCGTAGCGTGACATCACACCACGACCAAGTCTTTATTCGAATAGTTTTACTGTCCCACCTCAGCGCGTTTAGCGAGGCGGTTTCCTTGGCACGTATTGTCAAAGCAGAGATTGTGTCCCCTTATTCCGGGATTCTCATCAACACGGGCGTGGGTAACCCAACCGTACCCGTTGGTATGTTTTCTCGATCAAAGGCGAGTCCCAAACGGTCACGGGGAAGGCCCTTGGTATTCAACCTCTTATAAAGAGACCAGGGCCTTACTCCTTTCTTTCAATCTCAAACAAGTTCGCCCTTCGCCTCGAGTTCCAACACCCAAGGCTCCAGATTTCAGGTGCTTCGGACCTTCGACATTGTCCGGTTCCAACCTTTGAGGCCAATGGATGCCCTCCTCCATCACGGAGGAGCAGGTGCTGAAGTTGAGAGAGGCCAGGTTCTTGACCGGCGAAATCTGGCATAGGCTGCCTGCTCAAGGGAAGGTCATTCCCATTCCCAAGCCTGGTGAGAGTGTGGTGTTCATGTCTCACTTCCTTCGGGGGCTAGGCTTCCCGACGGATCCCTTCGTGAGGGGGCTCATATTTTATTATGGGATAGAATTTCACGACTTAGCTCCGGAGCCCATCCTTCATATTTCCTCATTCATCGTCATGTGTGAAGCCTTCCTCCATATTACTCCTCACTTCGGATTATGGCTCAAGACCTTCAAAGTAGAGCCGAAGATGATCGAGGGACGGCACGCGGAGTGCAGAGGTGCTTTTATAAGCAAGAATGCTGGTGCTCCATGGCCTGAGGGCTCTTCTCAAGGGGAGTCCAGCTTATGGAAATGATAGTGGTTTTATATCACAGCTCCCAAGAGCACCAAGTGGGTGGCACTGCCTGCGTTCCACTCGGGTCCCCCGCCACGACTGGCATCATGGGTCAATAAGGGGCTGGACTGGGGGTCGGCAAAGGACGTGCCCCT
Organism: Triticum monococcum; assembly: GCA_034509565.1. Lineage (NCBI taxonomy): Eukaryota > Viridiplantae > Streptophyta > Magnoliopsida > Poales > Poaceae > Triticum > Triticum monococcum. Next base: position 106,738,269 of record CM067842.1, on the reverse strand, counting down.
GTTGCAGGGCCGCATTCGAGATCTCCTAGAAAGAGACATCAGTCTGGTCGTGGTGACGCAGGTTATGTTAATTCGCCGAGTTCTGCCCTGCAAACGTCGCCCCTTCCGCCTGTGGGAGTTCAACCCGGAGGGACCACGAGTTCTCCAACATTTTCTTGGCATGACGCCCGTGGAGATGTACAAATTGTTCTTCGGACCACAAGTAGTGTGTCCGGATTCTACGGAGGACGCAAGTCTGAGCTGCAATTGTCCGGATACTCAACTAAGTAGCCTTGTGCCCGGACTCGCTATCCGTATATTTATCATAAAATTGCCCCTAAAAGAGCTGTCCTTTAAGCAGGAGTGGATAGCAAAAGCAAAGCTAATCAGGTGTCCGGCCCCCCTCCCCGAGACCATGCCGGATCCCATGCTAGTTAGGATGTTGGAGGTCGTGCCTTCGGAGGAAAGCGAGGGAGGGGACAAGGAAGCTACAGCCTCCTCGAAGAAGGTTGTCCGGAAGGGAGGAATCGAAAATTCCTCTCCTCAGGGGAAGAAGAGGACCGCCTTTGACGACCCGGAGACCATGGCCTCAAAGCGGGGGAAGAAATCTTGGTCAGAGGGTCCTGCGCCGGGGAATACTTCGGCCGCATTATGCCCTCAAGGGGATCAGCCCTCCACCGAGCCGTAAGTAGAGAGGAGTTTTTCTTTTTAAGAAATGAGAGAAATCCTTGTGTTATATCTGAGAAGAGTAATCGAAAATTTACCTTGTAGCTCGGACATTAGCCCTTCTCAGCAGAGCTCGTCTTCGGGGGATCGTCTTCCGGAGATGATGGAGAGCGGAATGCCTCCCCCTGCCGTACTGCCTTGCGAGGCGGGCGACCCTGAGGTATCGTCGCAGAGGGTTTCTCCGAATCCGGCAGGGCCGGAAGGTAGTCATATGGCCCCCCAAAGCCCTCCGCGTCCAGCCTTCGAAAAGGGCCATTGGACGAGTCTGGTACCGTCTGGTGCGTGGTCGGAGGAGCTGAAGGATCTGCTAGGGCGAGCATCTATCTCAGAGGAGCACCGTGCATTGATGGGTACGGTGATTCAGAGGATTTCATCCGCGGAGAGCGGATTGCACGAGGTCATCAGGAGTTTACTGACAGGTTTTGAGGTACGCAAAATAATGTACCCTTTTTGGAAAGTTGCGCATAAATAAGATGCGCCCTGTGTAGATAGTAGCCCCTGAGACATTGTGCATTTTCAAAAGTGACGGCACGCAGAGGATCATAATCCCAGGTCTAATATGTTGCCTTCATACGTAGGTGGCGAAGTGTCCAGTGGCAAGCAGGACTGATGAATTTGCCGAGCTAGAGCAGCAACTTGACGTGGCAGATGCCGACATCGCGCTTGTCAACAAGTGGCTTGACGAGGCACAAGGTATGTAATTCCTCCAGCGGCACCTGGTAAAAGGAGCTTTATGCCAGTATCTTACAATGTGTGCACTTGATGCAGATGGTGCTGTTGTCATGGAGAATTTTCGGGCGGAACTTGCCCGAGCCAAAGAGCAAGCCAGGAAAAGTGATGCGGCTGCCGGAAAGGCGATTGAAGAGCTGAAAGCCAAACAGGCTGCTCACTGCTGAAGCAAGAAGGAAATGGCCGAGATGGCCATGAAGCTGAAGAACGATGCTGACCGTTGCAAGCTTCTTGAAGAAGAAGATCGGGTAGAACAGACGGGCCTGGAGAAGGCCGTTGCCGATGCCAAGGATGCTCGCTCTGCGATGAGAGCTATGAAGGAGGAGCTGCGTCAGGCCGGAGAGATCGCGGCTGGAAAGCCCTTTATGCTGCGGAGGAAGTTTTGTGATCCTAAACATGCTCCGTTAGACCGGATGTGGAGTACGGGGGACACCTACCTGGATTTGGCAGCGAGTGCCGCAGATGCGGCCGAACACTTCCAAGATCAAGAAGATCGTGAAGTGGAAAAGCGCTTTTGGTCGCAGTTCCATATTCCGGAGCATCCACTGTCATTAGCCGATCGTTTGGCCGAATGGGCCGACCTAAATAGGTTGTCCGGACTCGCCATGAAGTATGTCATGAGTCATCTGTGGCTAGAGAGGCTAGAGCCGAAAAGTTATTTCAACTTGGAGCAGCAGTTCATTGGTGCGGCGTTGCATATCAATGCGATGAAGAGGTCAGCGTGTATAGAGGGTGCGCGGATGGCTCTTGCCCATGTCAAGACATACTGGGCGGAAATGGAGGCCACCGCTGTTGCATCCCCAGACTCGGATGCAAGCCGAGTACCTGCCGAGCACTATTTTCAGGAAGTTCTGCAAGGTGCTCGTTTAACAGAGACGCAGTGCTCGAAGGATACTATTTTCAAATAGCATATGTTATTGTAAAACAATATTTTGATAAATTGTAGAAGCTTTTTATACATGTGCCTGCAAGTATTATAATACCTCCTGTGCGGCTGTTTAACATATATGTATTTATAATCTGAAAGATGGCAGTCGTCGGCTTCAGCCCCCATGCACATAATGCGGGGGTGTTCGCAGAAGGCGCATTTTCACACTTGATCCAACGTCTTGGTCCTACAAAGGAGGTGATAGCGCAACGAACTTTGCAATCGGACTATGATGCTTTATCACTTTCACTTAGCCATAGGAGTTTGACAGTGAGGCTGCTTATATAGCCCCTGGTGGCGCTTGCGCTCGCCTGAACTCGGGGCGCGTATGTGCCTGGCCAGGAAACGGCCCTTCGTTAATGTGGAGGAATCCTACAGATTCCGGTAAGTCATCGAGTGGTTGACCAGTCTCACGCTATATCATGACAGTCAGTTTTCGGCTTTCTCTACTGAGGTGCTCACCTAGCCGAATCGGGGCACAATCGCAGTAGTTCTCCTGGTGCCGCCTTAGCCGATAGAGCGGAACGTAAGGTAGCAAAACACAGGAGCCGGGCAAACCCAACATTTGACCAAAGACATGATTTGGAGCTGATGCATATAAGGCCAAACTCACGACGCTGAACACTCCCTAAGGTATTCAGTCTTTATGAGGGCGGGCGGGATAACGCCCTTAGTAATAAGCCCCTAGTGTCCAGGTACACGCAAAACTCTGACGTGGCCACATGCCAAAACGCCAGCCTCCTCCTTGGTTATACCAAGAAACCAGGGGATGTGTATCAACAAGAGACAGTAAAAAAGGTTTATGCAGGGTCTTAATCTGAAAAGAATCCTTGGAACGGGTCCCTACTGCACGTCAGCGCCTGTGTCTCCGTTTTGCCGTATCCTGGATGGGCGTAGCACGATGTTCATCTGTAAAAGAGAGGAACTTAGTTAAAGAAAGATCGTGCCGAACATGAGTTATACTAAATAAACAAAGTATAAATCGAAATGGGTAAAATTGAGCTTTATTGTCTCTTGTATTATATGCGTGGAGCCCCTAGTACAGGGGTATACGGCTATTAAGCCTTTATCAATTGTATGTTTATGCCGGACTCGTTTAGCCGTGTCCATGGTCTTGACGACCTGTTTAGGTGCTTTGGCTCGTGAAGCCGCTTTATTGAGGGGCTGTCAAGGCAGCCGCACTGTCTTCCGCGCGGGAGGAACACTCAATGTTTTTCCCTTTAATGTGATGATGCCTCGTGGACCGGGCATCTTAAGCATGAAAGATGCATAATGCGGTATTGCGTTAAAGCGGGCGAAAGCTTCGCGTCCGAGCAGTGCTTGATAGCTACTTGAGAATGGGGCGATGTGGAAAGTTAGCTGTTCGCAATGGAAGTTATCGGGGGAGCCGAACATAATTTCTAGCTGGAGAGAACCCATACAACGGGCATCTGGGCCTGGCGTTACCCCTTGAAAGGAGGTTTTGCTATTGCGAGTTTTTGTTGGGTCTATCCCCATGTTGCGGATTGTGTCCTGGTATAACAGGTTTAGACCAGTGCCGCCGTCCATCAGGACATTTGTAAAGTGGAGTCCGCCGATTATTGGATCTAATACCAAGGCAGTCCAGCCTGCGTTCCGGATACTTCTAGAGTAATCCTGATGGTCGAAGGTGATCGGTTTTAACAACCATTGGCGAGACTCCTTTGGGATAGGCCGTATGGCGCATGTCTCTGTTGGCGCCATTCTGTTCGTCACGTGAAGTAAGTTTACTGTTTTGTCTTCTTGTGGGAAATCCTTTTGTTCCTGGTGCTCTACTTGTGGGGTTCGTCATCGTCCTCACTTGGTATGTCGAGCCCCTTGTGTTCGGCATTGAGTTTGCCGGATTGCTTGAAACCCCAACAATCTCTGTAGGAGTACTGTGTATTTGACATATCTTGTCCAAGATTTTGTTTAAGTTGGATAGTTCATCCCTGTTATCCTTAAGGGGTGGCTTTCTCTGATTCTGTCGTGAGCTTTTGAATCCGGCGTTGACCGTCGTGCTCTTTGGGCTGTTTCTCTTATTCTGGCGTTGGTCCTTGCTGCGTCGGGGTTTTCCGTTTCCATCCCTAACTTCGGATGTACTTGGGTCGCTGGTGCTACATCTTGCCAACCAGTTGTCCTCTCCTGCGCAAAAGCGGGTCATGAGGCTTGTTAATGCGGCCATTGTTATTGGCTTTTCTTGGCCGTGGTGTCTGGCAAGCCATTCGTCTCGAACGTTATGCTTAAAAGATGCTAGGGCTTCGGCGTCCGGACAGTCGACTATCTGATTCTTTTTAGTAAGAAATATGTTCTAGAATTTCCGGGCTGACTCTCCGGGCTGTTGAGTTATGTGATTGAGATCGTCTGCATCCGGAGGGCGGACATAGGTCCCTTCAAAATTTGCCCGGAAAGCATCCTCAAGTTCTTCCCAACTTCCAATGGTGTTTTCGGGAAGGCTTTTGAGCCAATGCCGGGCTGGCCCTTTAAGCTTGAGGGGTAAGTATTTTATGGCGTGGAGGTCATCTCCTCTGGCCATGTGTATGTGGATGATATAATCCTCGATCCAGACCCTAGGGTCTATTGTTTCGTCGTACGCCTCTATGTTTACGGGCTTGAATCCCGCTTGGAATTCATGGTCCAGCACCTCATCGGTGAAACATAGGGGGTGTGCGGCACCCCTGTATTTGGGTGTGCCATGATGTTCGGATATTTGTTGTGTTGCATTGCTTACTATAGCTTATTTTCTTGGCCCGTAGCTAGATCTTTTTGATGTGGATCCTTTGGTGGATCGCGTGCCGGGTTGTGTGCGGTGCCCCTTGCCACTCCATGCTGGCCATGCGGTCGTCTATCCGACCTGGTGGCTTTCCTATTTTCTGACCGCGGGGGCTCTAAGGCCTTCTTGTCAAATTCAGGCAGTAGCTTTCGCTCTGGATAGCTTTTTGTGCGGCGACTGCCGCCATATTTGTCTGCGGTGCTGCGTACTTTGCTCCATCTGATTCTGAGTGCATCTTCCGCAGTTTTGAGCTTCCGCTTCTGCTTTTTCAGGCTACGCGCAGTGGCGACGAGCCTTTCATGGAGGTTCTTCTGCTCCATGAGCTTATCCGGCGTAAGGTCGTCCGGACTGTTGTTTTCGCTGAGGGCGGGGTGTTCGGTTTGTTTATCCAAGTTGCCCTGTTCAGGCGGTTGCTCGAAGGCATGCTCATCGTCCGCCGGCTTGTCCTGCTCTATGGTTGGGTCTGTATGGCTGCTGTCTCTATCGAGGCGGGGCTTGGAGCGGCGCTTATGTCGCCGCTTTGATTGCTTTTCGAGTGAACGATCCCTCGTTGCATCCATGTGTTCCTTGTCGTCGCTTCCTTTGGGCGTGTCCACCATGTATACATCATGAGATGTGGTGGCTGTCCAGTTCCTTATAGGTGTTGGTTCATGTTCATCTCCTACATCATTGTCCTTACCATCAATGTCTTCGGAGTCGAAGTCGAGCACGTCGTTTAAATTATCGACAGTGGCTACAAAGTGGGCGGTGGGTGGGCATCGAATCTCTTCGTCGTCCACATCCCAATCCTACCGTTCATAGTCTGGCCAGGACTCTCCTGACAAAGAGACAGACCTGAGTGAATTCAGAATGTCGCTGAAGGGCGAGTGCTGAAAGATGTCTGTGGCGGTGAACTCCATGATCGGTGCCCAATCGGATTCAATCGGTAGGGGCGCGGAGGGCTCGGAGTCCGGAGAGGAGTCCGCCACCTTAGAGTCACAGGCTTCGTAGGGGACAAGGCTGGTGTTCGGCTTGATCGCCGTAGAGATTGCAGCCCTCGAGGCTGTGTCTAACCACCCATCCTCGATTGGTGTGATCGCCTCCGAGCTAGGTGTCGGAGCGGACACAGGTGCGGCCTCCAGGGCACTGTTCGGCGGCAGAGCTAGATCATGCCCATCGTGATAGTGCGGTGCGCTCGGCTGTGGCTCGAATCCGTCGAAGGTCAAGTCTCTGCGGATGTCGGCCGTGTAGTTCAAACTTCCAAATCTAACCTGACGGCCAGGGGCGTAGCTTTCGATCTGCTCCAGATGACCAAGCGAATTGGCCCGCAGTGCAAAGCCGCCGATTATGAAGATCTATCCAGGGAGAAAGGTCTCACCCTGGATCGCATCGCTGTTGATGATCGGAGAAGCCATCGGGCCTAAAAGTGACGACACAGAGGAACTCTCAATGAAAGCACCAATGTCGGTGTCAAAACCGGAGGATCTCGGGTAGGGGGTCCCGAACTGTGCGTCTAGGCGGATGGTAACAGGAGGCAGGGGACACAATGTTTTACCCAGGTTCGGGCCCTCTTGATGGAGGTAAAACCCTACGTCCTGCTTGATTAATATTGATGATATGGGTAGTACAAGAGTAGATCTACCGCGAGATCAGAGAGGCTAAACCCTAGAAGCTAGCCTGTGGTATGATTGTTGTTTGTCCTACGGACTAAAACCCTCCGATTTATATAGACACCGGAGAGGGCTAGGGTTACACAGAGCCGGTTACAATGGTAGGAGATCTACATATCCGTATCGCCAAGCTTGCCTTCCACGCCAAGGAAAGTCCCTCCTGGACAGGGGACGAAGTCTTCAATCTTGTATCTTTATAGTCCAGGAGTCCGGCCGAAGGTATAGTCAGCTATCCGGACACCCCCTAATCCAGGACTCCCTCACCCCCCTTTCTCCTTTCCCCTTTCAGTTAGTTGGAAGGAGGGGACCGAATCCTACGTGGACTAGGAGTACAAGTAGGACTCCCCCCTTGGCGTGACCCCCATGGGCCGGCCACCTCCTCCTCCCCCATTTATATACGAGGGCGGGGGGCACCCCAAAGCCACACCAAGATATCTCTTAGTTGTGTGCGGTGCCCCCTCCACAGCTTACCAACGCGGTCATATTGTCGTAGTGCTTAGGCGAAGCCCTGCGCGGATCACATCACCAACACCGTCGTCACTCCATCGTGCTGATGGAACTCTCCCTCGACCCTCTACTTGATCAAGAGCTCGAGGGACACCATTGTGCTAAACGTGTGCTGAACTCAGAGGTGCCGTACGTTCGATACTTGGATCCGTTGGATCGTGAAGACATTCGAGTACATCAACCACGTTACATAACGCTTCTGCTTTCGGTCTACGAGGGTACGTGGAAACACTCTCCCCTCTCATTGCTATGCATCTCCTAGTTAGATCTTGCGTGATCGTAAGAATTTTTTTGAATTACTACGTTCCCCAACAGCTCTTCCTCTCTGTCGGATTTCGGGTTCCGGCAGACCCTTAAGGTTCGAACACTGGGGTGCGCGCGGAAATCTCACCTTCAACCTCTCCGTCTCGATGGGATCTAAACTACTAGAAGAGCTGCACAAAAGACACAAGATTTATACTGGTTCGGGCCACCGATGTGGTGTAATACCCTACTCCAGTGTGTGGAGGATGGATTGCCTCCTGGGGCTGGTGTGGATCAACAATACAAGGAAGAACAGCCTCGCGAGGGTCTGTTCTTGGCTGTGGTGATGAACTGCTATGAAGAGTTCAATCACCCTCTCTCTCTCGCTCTACTTGCAAACCGAACGAACCAACCCGAACTCAACCCCTTGCTATGTGGGTGGCTAGTCCTATTTATAGAGGCCCTGGTCCTCTCCCCAAATATTGAGCGGGAAGGGACCCAACAATGGCGGGATAATTTGAAGGGGGACAACGAGTACATCTATCCTGACAAAAGCAGTCTTCGCCTGCCAAAGGCTCTGGTGATGACACCGCGTTGGGCTCCATGGTGACCTCCGTCTCGTAGTCCTCCTGGTCTTGGTCTCGTTGCACCGAAGTGGCAACCTTTGCCTGATGCCTCGGTACCCCGTGGATACACTTGCCCCCTTTGCACCAAAGAGGAAAGAGGGACGCTGCGCGCTGGCACCCGCCTGGTGCCCCGTGTCGTCATGGCTTGCGTTATGGGCACCTCGCGAGGTACCCCGCCTTGAACTCTCCGCCTCCTCGCGAGCCAGCCTGACGAGGCTGTGCCTGAGGATGCGCCGTGTCATCCGCCTCGCGAGGCTTGGCCCCTCGCGAGGGTCTTGAGCCTCGTGTTTATGAAGATGGGCCGCGCTGGGCCCCCACTTGAGCCATGCCGCAGGCCGCAGGCAGGCAAGTCTGGGGACCCGCGTTCCTAGAACGCTCACAGTAGCCCCCAGGCCCAAGGTGCGCATGGACTTGGCCGTGCCGAGAGGCGAAAGGGCAAGGGCAAAGCGCTGCGGGCCCGAACAGCCTACGGCCTCGGACGCCGTGTGGCGGTTGATTGGACATGGGTGCCTTAGCGACCGCGCGGGTTGACAAGGGAGAGGCATCTTCCCAAACTTCACCCTTGCTTTCTCCGGTTGCTGCTCAGATCCCCTTTCTTGCGCCTCCCCTTTCTTCCTCCAAACTTCCAGATCTACTCCGGTCGCGCGACCTAGGAAGCCATGGCGCCTCGCAAGCCTCTGGCCGAAGCTTGGTATTCCCCTGCTCTGGACCCGCCGACTGTGTCCAATGCCACCTTTGCCCGGCTGTGCCGGATGGCGGCGGCGTAGGGCACCGTCGGGACAGAGGTGTTCAAGGTCGGCTCTGCCTCCCCTGAAGGTCGAGGGAGCACCTATTATCCTTTCTTTGTGAGCGCCATCGCAGCGGGCTTGGTGCCTCCCTTCTCCGAGTTCTTCTTCTCTATCCTCCGCCATTACAACTTGCTGGCTTTGCATCTCCACCCCAACTCTGTTCTTCTCTTGGCGATCTTCGCTTACTACTGCGGGGCCCACGTAGGGCTGCAGCCCTCGGTGGCCTTGCTGCACCACTACATCTACCTTCGGACTACTGGCAGTTCCCCTTCCGCATGCGCGAGCTTCGTCGCGCATGGCAGCACCATTACCATCTCGAGTCCCGGGAAGAGGGCTGATGGCTTCCGGAGCAAGTGGGTCTTGGCTGACGCCGGGCACGTCCACTCTCGGCTGATGCCGCCCACGGAGCAGGACGTGATCCCCGCGCGAAGCCGGTGTTGGAGAAGATGGATGCGGACTTGAGGCCAGCCAACATGGCGACGGCGAAGTTCACTCGTGCGTCACTGTTGAGGGAGTTCTTGGAGCAGCAGTTGGCTCCACTCCGGCAATACTCTTCTCCGATGTGGAGGCCTCATCTGAGCCCCGGGCCTATGGACGAAGAGGACGTGAATGCGGTTCTTCAATCTCTGGTCGGGGGCACGGTGGCAAAGTTGGAGGGCGCTCCCGAGCCCTTGTTCCTTCACAGCGACTGGGAGCAGGTGGTGAAGTCCATGCCCGTTTTCAACGGGGTCGGGCTTGTGCCCGTGGCGCCTTCTGAAGGACTGGTGGACGTGCCCTCCGATGACTCCAGCGAGGAGGAGGACGAAGAGGAGCGGGGAGAGGGGCCCGACTCCAGGGCGATTGACGGAGAGTCGAGGGCTCCCCTCCCTCGGCGCTCGCCCCGTACTCTCCGCCTATCGCCGAGCGATGATGACGATGACGATGTGCTGGGTAGCGGGAGCTCGCCCCCAATCCCGAAGAAGGACAGGACCGGGCTGGTCCCCCGTGGGCCTGCCCCTACCCTGGGGCAGTCCACTGCCGCGCCTTCTGCTCCCAAGGTCGACCCTTCCAGCCGGCTGTTTGGCTTGAAGTTGGGCCGAAAGCTGCCCGAGCTCACCGGCGATGACCCGTAAGCGCTTGATCCTTGTTCTCTTGTTTCTCATTCTGCCGACGAGGCTTGATGATTGCTTCTCTTGAGTAGGCGGGCGCCCACGGCGAAGAAACCGAAGCGGGCTCCTGAGGCTCCATCCGCGGCAGCGCCCCCGCCTGTGAAAGGGGGCGATCACAGTGCGCGGGCTTCTCCTGGTCGGTCGCCCTCAGGAGGTCTGGCCATGCTGGCGGGGGCGAGTTCTGCCCCCATGGCCCAGGTGACTCCTGAAGTGTCCACGTCTGGCGCCACAGCCACGGTTGGGGAGACGCAGCGAACGCTGGCTCGGGATTCGGCGGCCTTGCCGCCGCCACCTTCTCATCACGTTTTGCTGGCCACTGCTCCCTCAGCTCCTCCTGTCGTCCTGGAGCGCGCCGAGGCTCCTCCGTCTTCTTCCTCCATCTTGGAGCGTGCTACTGCTGAACTGGACCGGCTGCGTCAGGACCTTCTCGGCGCCGACCCTAGCCTGGTGGCCGGGCGTCTGGAACTGGCTTCGGGTGGATTCGCTCTGATGCTTCGATCCGGGCGGCCCTGGTTCAGGCCTCGACGGCCTGCGAAGAGGAGAAGCAGGACATCCTTGAGGCGAAGATTGCTCGTGACGTGGACCTGGGGGAAGCGGTCAAGGCCCGCGACCGCTGCAAGGCGCTGGAGGACGAGCTGCAAGGCCTGCGGGGCCAACTTGCGGAGGAGGTTTGCCTTCGCCAAGAGTAGGAGAAGGGGGCGAAGGCGCGTGAGGTGGCGCTCGAGGACGTAGAGGCCAAGCTCAAGAAGCGCCGCGTGCGTCTAGGTGTGTGGAAGACAGAGCTGGAGGCGACAAAGACTGAGCTGGACGCCAAGGCTCAATTCCTCGCCGAAGATCGTGTGGCCTTCGCGGACATGGAGAAGGACACCCGCGCTTCGCTGAAGATGCTTTACGAGAGCGGCTTGGACAGCCCGCTAGCTGGTGACGAGGATGGCCCCGCCAAGCTGCTTCCCTTCCTGGTCAAGGCTCTTGGGGACGTCGTCCTTGGCATCGGCCCCGCAGCCGAGGCCGAGGCGCACGTCCTGTCTTCTGCCGCGCTGACACGGGTCTTCGCCCACGTCTACCTCCGCGATCCCAACACCGACCTCGACGCCCTGCTGGAACCGGTGAGCGGCGAGGGTGCTGCTGCCGCTGTCGAAGCCGTGAAGGGGCACGCGGAGGCGCTGCTGGAGAAGTTCCGGGCCTTCAGCACCAGGCCGAAGCAAGGCGCTGCCGACCCTGCCGTTCCACAAGGCGAAACCAGCGCCAACGAGTGACTCCGTCCCATCCCTGCTCTTCTTTAGGTTCCTGCACATGCATCACACCTCGGGGAGGCATTTAAACTTGCGTTTGGCATTGAGATTGACAGTATGGACTGTAATATTTGCTTTTAAGTTCCTTGGATTTTATGCTTTTCTTCCCTACTTTCTTGTGTTCTACGCCGGCAGGGCCCGGCCCCGTGCATGCCTCACCCAGCATTAGCCCCGACCGGAAACCAGGACGGGACCAAAGGAGTGAGGGGCCACATGACAAGTTAGGCTCCTGAGTCGCGATGCTCAGGAGTCCCCTTTGGCGCTCGAACAACGAGTAGGGAAGCGTGATGTAGGCGTGTCTTCTGTTCTACGTCTGCAGAGCCCGACTCCGCGCGTACCTCACCCAGCATAGCCTTTCGGAACTAAGGAGTGAGGGGCTACAGAGCCAGTTAGGCCCCTGAGTCGCGATGCTCAGGAGTACCCCTTGACGCGCGAACAGCGGGTGATGAGGCGAGATGTAAGCGTGGCTACCGTTCTATGTCTGCAGGGCCCGACCCCGCGCGTACCTCACCCAGCATAGCCTTTCGGAACTAAGGAGTGAGGGGCTACGGGACCAGTTAGGCCCCTGGGTCGCGATGCCCAGGGGTCCCCCTTGACGCGTAAATGGCCTTCATACCTTGGCTCCGCTCGGGGAGAGACGCGCGGCGAACCAGGCCCGAGGGGCCTGGCTGGGCGGCGTACGTCTGGGCGTGACCCCGCCATAGCCCCCGTGCCCAGCCCCCTCGCACGGCGCTCCCGAGGGGAGGCGTTGCGATGAGGCCAGCCACTGAGCTCTGGGCTCCCTGAGGTTAACGCGGCCTGGAGTCACCCTGAGTTGTTTATCACCAACACGGAGCATAGCGCTTCCGTATGTGTACGGGCATAGCCGCTCCTCGGCAGTGTTGTCAGCCAGCGTGGAGCATGGTGCTTCCACTGGTACGTGGGAGGGGGCTCCCCTCCGGGAGGAGCCCCCGGGGCGTATACAGCCCCTCCCTGACACGTGACCGGCACGGTAGAGCTGGGTGAGGTGTATCTGGGTACCCGTGAGCTAGCGCGGGACTCACGAGGCCCTACCTCTGGGCGGGTTGCGCCCGGCACTGGGCCGTATCTTGACATGTGTCCCTGCAAAATTTGGTTAGATGCCGGTACTCTACGTCCTCGGGTCCCGGCCCTCGAGCTTGTCTCAGCCGTCGCTGGTATGCCAGGTCGCGATGCCGTGGACAAGGCCAGAGGGTGAGGGCTGGAGAGCCAGTAAGAGCCCCGAGTCGCGATGCTCAGGCACCCCCCCTTTAACGTGCAAGCGGCCGACATGGGAAGAGAAGATGCCGCGGACGGGCACCATGCAGCTAAGCGTGATAGGCAATGCATAGTTGGAAATAAACGCTAGGGGGATACACGCCGCTGGGTCTGGCCCGAACGGCTCGGGGATGATGCAGCCCAAGGGGCGCCCCCAACAAGGCAAACTAACGACGGAAAGGTAAATGCAGATACATGCCGTGGGGACGGGCCCACGCGGCCTGGGAGTGATGCAACCCTGGGAGGGTGCTCCCAGCTAAGAATGGAACTTGAAAGATGTCACCTGAGGATGTCGTCGGCGTAGTGGCGTTGGTGCAGCCGACTTGACAGGCTGCAGAAGCCGATCCTCACGAGCCCCCAGGCCCCGGGGCCTCGGGAGGCTCCGGAGGTGCTGGTGACTCCTCGCGAGCTGCCTCCATCTCCGCCAAGGCCGCGGAACGCCTGTCTTCCTGAGCCTCCACGATGACCCTCATGAGGCGCTGGTACGCTGCAGCCATGCTTGGCAGGCCGTAAGGCATGCGAACATAGCTGTGGGGTGGACCTCCGCAGCGCCCCACTAGCGAGGGCCAGAGGTGCTCCGTTGTGGCGATCTGATTGAGCCTTGGTACATTGACGCAGACGCGCAGCCCACCATCCTCGCCTGGATGTGGGGCCACGGCTAGCAAGCGGCGGCAACCTCTCATGATCCTTGTCTCCTGTAGCTTTTGAATGGCCTCGTCAACGAACTCTTGCTGGTCTGATCTTCCTTGCCTGGCTCCCTCCTGAGGGAAACGTGCTGCGAAGCACGCCTCCACATGGTTCCCAAGCGCCTCCCTCGCGACCCTGGCTAGGTCGGTGGCCCTCCAGGTGAGAGCCCCCGAGCCCTGCCTGAGGAGGGTGCCGGGCGCGCTTTCCTATGCGATGGATGGAGGGCCCTCCTAAGGGGGCACGGGCCCTGAGGGGCCTGCCTCCTGAGGGGCTGAGCCTGACGATGTCTTCTTCTTCTTGGGGGTGGTCTCAGGAAGCCTCCTGCTTCCGCGATCTGGGTCTTCTAGCGACGCGGCCTGAAAGGCTCACTCCAGGGAACACACTGCATCTCTCTCTTCACAGGGCACCGTGATGACGCCGCCACTTCCTGGCATCTTGAGGACGTTGTAGCCATGGTGGGTCACGGCCATGTACTTGGCCAGCGCTGGGTACCCGAGGATGGCGTTGTACGGCAGGCGGATGTGGGCGACGTCGAAGTCGATGAGCTCGGTGCGGTAGTTGCTGCGGGCTCCGAAGGTGACAGGGAGGCGGACCTGCCCGATCAGGACTGTGGAACTGTCGGTGATCCCGGAGAAAGGCCTGGTCGGCTGGAGCTGATCATAGGGCACTTGGAGGTTATTGAATGTTTCCACGGACAGGACGTTGAGCCCTGCCCCGCCATCGATGAGGGTCTTGGTGACCTGCACGTTGCTGATGACCGGGGAGCAGAGCAATGGGAGGACTCCTGCAGTGGCCACGCACTTGAGCTGGTCTGCCGAGCTGAACGTGATGGGGCACGCCGACCACCTGAGGAGGCGCGTTGCTTCGAGCTTGGGGAGGGCTGCATTCACCTCGCGGGCAAACTGCTTGAAGATGCATTGGGAGGCTGGGGCTTGAGCTCCGCCCAGGATGCAGGCGATCGCGCGTGGCTCCTGGAAGCCCCCAGCCCCCTCGTCTTGATGGCGGTCTTCGTTCCTTCTTGGTGGAGGCGGCAGCGGAGGTAGGCCTGCGTTGCCATGAGGGCGGTCCTCACGAGGCTGGTCTCTCCAGTCCCCCTCACGAGGCAGGTCCCGCCAGCGGTCCTCGGGAGGCTGGTCGCGCCACCCCTGGCACGGGCCGCGGTCTTCCCAGCGCCCTGGGTTTCTTCCTCCTCCTCGGCCATAGCCTCGGTCAGCATGGTCAGGGCGACGGCCGATCCTTCCTTCTCGTACGGCGCGGAGCTCTTGACATTCGTTGGTGTTGTGGGTGTGGAGGTCATGGTACACACAGTACCGGCTGCCTCTGGAGTGTTCGGGCAGATCCTTGCCCCGCTTGGTGTCTGGTTCTGCCGCGAGTACGGCAGCCCCCTTGTGCTTTGCGTCCTTGGCTTTGGGCTTCTTCTCTTCTGGGTCCGCAGCAGGGAGCTCGAAGAGGGAGAGACGTCCCTCCTCAGCCCTCGTGCACTTGTTCGCCAAGTTGAACAGCTCCAGGGAGGTGCAGAGGTCTTCGTGCATCGCCAGCTCCTCCTTCATCTTGACATCACACACGCCGTCAGAGAAGGCGGAGATGATGGCCTCCTGTGACACCCTGGGGATCTTGAGGCGCGCACTGTTGAAGCGCTGGACGTACTTTTGCAGGGTCTCTCTGGGTTGTTGCTTGATGCGGCGCATGTCGCTCACGGCGGGCGGCCGGTCGCGAGTACCTTGGAAGTTGGCGATGAAGCGGGCGCGCATCTGGTCCCAGGAGGAGATCGTGCCTGGAGCCAGATTCAGGAGCCAGGTTTGAGCTCTTTCCTTGAGCGCCATGGGGAACCAGTTCGCCATGACATTTTCGTCCCCGCCGGCAGCCTCGATGCCCAGCTCATAGAGCTGGAGGAACTCTGCAGGATCGGTCGTGCCGTCGTAGCGAGGGGGCAGGTCGGGCTTGAACTTGTCAGGCCACGCGACGCTGCACAGATCAGTGGTGTAGGCGTGGCAGCCTGCCGTGGCCACGAAAGGCCTCGGTTGGTGGAGAGCTTGGTCTTGAGGGCCCCCACGCGCTGCAGCTAGGAGCAGGGCGGGGTATTGACGTGCTGGAGCTGGAACAGGGTCGCGACGTGCCGGAGTAGGAAGCGCCCTGGCAGCCCCCTGCGGGCAAGGGATTTCTTGGCAGCTTCGCTCTTGTTGCGATGGCGCCTGGCGGAGCGGGTTCCGCCCAGGGGCCAGTCACCTTGGAGCCACAGTATCTTCTTGGAGAGGAGGCGGCTGGTTTGCCACCGGAGCTTCGTTGCTCGCGCGGGGCGGAGTGCGGCGCAGACGGACGGACGGCGCGGAAGAACCCCCTGTGGCGCGGACAAGCTCGGTGACAGGCCCCCCGGCGCTCGGCACAGGCCCGACAAGCGTCAGACATGGATGCGACGGTCGGAGGAGAGCAGAGCGGTGGAAGACGAATTCCGGCGCACCCCTACCTGGCGCGCCAAATGTCGGATTTCGGGTTCCCGCAGACCCTTAAGGTTCGAACACTGGGGTGCGCGCGGAAATCTCGCCTTCAACCTCTCCGTCTCGATGGGATCTAAACTACTAGAAGAGCTGCACGAAAGACACAAGATTTATACTGGTTCGGGCCACCGATGTGGTGTAATACCCTACTCCAGTGTGTGGTGGATGGATTGCCTCCTGGGGCTGGTGTGGATCAACAATACAAGGAAGAACAGCCTCGCGAGGGTCTGTTCTTGGCTGTGGTGATGAACTGCTATGCAGAGTACAATCACCCTCTCTCTCTCTCTCTCTCTCTACTTGGGAACCGAATGAACCAACCCGAACTCAACCCCTTGCTATGTGGGTGGCTAGTCCTATTTATAGAGGCCCTCGTCCTCTCCCCAAATATTGAGCGGGAAGGGACCCAACGATGGCGGGCTAATTTGAAGGGGGACAGCGAGTACATCTATCCTGACAAAAGCAGTCTTCGCCTGCCAAAGGCTCTGGTGATGACGCCGTGCTGGGCTCCATGGTGACCTCCGTCTCGTAGTCCTCCTGGTCTCGGTCTCATTGCACCGAAGTGGCAATCTTTGCCTGATGCCTCGGTACCCCGCGGATACGCTTGCCCCCTTTGCACAAAAGAGGAAAGAGGGACGCTGCGCGCGCTGGCACCCGCCTGGTGCCCCGTGTCATCATGGCTTGCGTCATGGGCACCTCACGAGGTACCCCGCCTTGAACTCTCCGCCTCCTCGCGAGCCAGCCTGACGAGGCTGTGCCTGAGGATGCGAGGGTCTTGAGCCTCGTGTTGATGAACATGGGCCGCGCTGGGCCCCCACTTGAGCCACGCCGCAGGCCGCAGGTAGGCAAGTCTGGGGACCCCCGTTCCCAGAACACCGACACTCTCCACGCTGATGACCGGTCTTAGTGACGACCTCATGTTGTTGATCACGCAGTCCTTCGAGAATGTTGTGGTGTACCTTCTTCTTGAGGAGACCCGGCTGAAGCAGCTGCGCTCTCGCGTGGTACACACCAACCGCGCTGCCCCGTGGTGCCCCTGCTCCGCTATCTGTGGCGCTCCAGCTGTGGCCTCTGGTGCACTACCCACCTCAGTCGGCTCCCACTAGCCAAGCGCCTCCGGATTGTGATACGTCTCCAACGCATCTATAATTTTTGATTGCGCCGTGCTATATTATCTACTGTTTTGGACATTATTGGGCTTTATTATCCACTTTTATATTATTTTTCGGACTAACCTATTAACCGGAGGCCTAGCCCAAAATTGCTGTTTTTTGCATATTTTAGTGATTCGAAGAAAAGGAATATCAAACGGAGTCGAAACGGAATGAAACCTTCGGGAACGTGATTTTCTCGCCGAACATGATCAAGGCAACTTGGACCCTACGTCAAGAAACAAAGGAGGTAGGGGGCGCGCCTTCCCCCCCCCCCCCAGGCGTGCCCTCCACCCTCGTGGGCCCCCTGTTGCTCCACCGACGTACTCCTTCCTCCTATATATACCTACGTACCCCCAAATGATCAGATACGGAGCCAAAACCCTAATTCCACCATCGTAACTTTCAGTATCCACGATATCCCATCTTGGGGCCTGTTCTGGAGCTCCACCGGAGGGGGCATCCATCACGGAGGGCTTCTACATCAACACCAAACCCCTTCGATGAAGTGTGAGTAGTTTACCTTAGACCTTCGGGTCGATAGTTATTAGCTAGATGGCTTCTTCTCTCTTTTTGGATCTCAATACAATGTTCTCCCCCTCTCTTGTGGAGATCTATTCGATGTAATCTTCTTTTTGCGGTGTGTTTGTTGAGACCGATGAATTGTGGGTTTATGATCAAGGCTATCTATGAAAAATATTTGAATCTTCTCTGAATTCTTTATGTATGATTTGTTATCTTTGCAAGTCTCTTCGAATTATCAGTTTGGTTTGGCCTACTAGATTGATCTGTCTTGCAATGGGAGAAGTGCTTAGCTTTGGGTTCAATCTTGTGGTGTCCTTTCCCAGTGACAGTAGGGGCAGCAAGGCACGTATTGTATTTTTGCCATCGAGGATAACAAGATGGGGTTTTATCATATTGCATGAATTTATTCCTCTACATCATGTCATTTTCCTTAAGGCGTTACTCTGTTTTCATGAACTTAATACTCTAGATGCATGCTGGATAGCGGTCGATGAGTGGAGTAATAGTAGTAGATGCAGGCAAGAGTCAGTCTACTTGTCTCGGACATGATGCCTATATACATGATCATACCTAGATACTCTCATAACTATGCTCAATTCTATCAATTGCTCAACAGTAATTCGTTCACCCACCATCAAAATACTTATGCTCTTGAGAGAAGCCACTAGTGAAACCTATGGCCCCGGGGTCTATCTTCATCATATTAATCTTCCAATACTTAGTTATTTCCTTTGCTTTTATTTTACTTTGCATCTTTATCACAAAAACACCAAAAATATTATCTTATCATATCTATCAGATCTCACTCTTGTAAGTGACCGTGAAGGGATTGACAACCCCATATCACCTTCGTTGCGAGGAGTTATTTGCTTTGTGCAGGTACGAGGGACTCGCGTGTAGCCTCCTACTGGATTGATACCTTGGTTCTCAAAAACTGAGGGAATACTTACGCTACTTTGCTGCATCATCCTTTCCTCTTCAAGGAAATCCAACACAGTGCTCAAGAGGTAGCAAGAAGATTTCTGACGCCGTTGCCGGGGAGGTTCGTGCAAGTCAAGATTTGACTCCCGACAACGAGCCATTTCTGGCCCCATTGCTGGGGAGTCTACGCAAAAGTCAATATACCAAGTACCCCATCACAACCCTTATCTCCCTCATTACATTATTTGCCATTTTCCTCTCGTTTCCCTCTCCCCCACTTCACCCTTGCCGTTTTATTCGCCCTCTCTCTCTATCCTCCCTCTCTTTCTCTATTTGCCTCCTTTTGCTCTTTGCACTTTTCTGCCATTATGTTTGAAATTGGGGAAATTATTATCGATATGGACAATAATAATATCATGAAAAATTCTGATGCTCCTGTAAGGAACCCCCCATCTTACATACAAAAAAAATTATGTGTTGGTAGTGGTAATGTCACTACTAGGAAAAGGCCTACTAATGGCGAACCTAATTTGGCCATTAATGGCGTATTAGCGGTGCGCCATTAGTGTCACGCCATCAGTATATTTTACTAATGGCGCACCACTGGTGCGCCATTAGTATCTGGTATACTAATGGCGCACCTGGGATGCGCCATTAGTATATACAACAGTGCGCCATTAGTATGCCTCCCAGGGGGCCATGTATACCCAGGTGCTTTGGCATACTAATGGCGCACAACAACAGGATGCGCCATTAGTAACTTCGGCATACTAATGGCGACTGTTTAATGATGCGCCATTAGTATCCTTTGGCATACTAATGGCGCACTATGATGTGATGCGCCATTAGTATGAAGATTAGGTTTTTTTATTTTTTTATTTTCTGTTTTTTGCACAGGTTACAAAATGTATAATTGGACAAAATATAGACAGCACACATCAACAACAGATTCATCGAATAAAATAGAAGATTAGTCTCTGAATAGAATTCATCATTTTAGTCTACGAATACAATTCATCATATTAGTCTCTGAATTGAAAAGACCGACCAAAGATAGAACATTATATTACAAGTCTCGAGACCGCAAGTTTGTCTTCACATTACAAGTCGATATCGATCATCTAAACTACCATCACATAGAAGAGAGCTGCGGTCATCACGATGAGCATCATCACGATGAAACTCGTCTTCATCCAGTTCCTCCAATGCTCCCTCCCCTCTCCCGCTAGATAGCGGGCGTATCTAGATTCGGCCTTGGCCCTAGTGGTGTACCCTTTGTAACTGTTACCGCTGAATCGGTGAACCTGTCTCCGACACTCCTCCCAGTCGTTGTAGACTCCGGGAACCTTACCCTTGTACACGACATACCACGGCATCGCTATGCAGTAGCCAAACAAAACGTTAGTACCAATTCACAGACAATACATAAGCAACATATAAGTATGCAACAGAACGATTGGAAGAGAAAAGCAAAACATTAATAGCATCGATTACATCTAAGTTGAACGACTCTCGAAACCAAAGAGACATACTACAAGTTCATTAAAGTTTAATTACAACATGAGCCAATTGATGTTTCAGAACTAGACACGGCATCACTGTTTTTGACTCGACTCAAGGGACCGGAGCGCGGATGAAGCCGCCGTCTATCGTGGGAGTCATGAAACAACGGGCGTTGTCAGCCTGCATTTGTAGGATTGTGTCGATGTCACTGTTGGACGGTTGATTTCTGAGGTAGAACTGCCCCGAGGTACGAAGGACATCTTGATGGATGATTTCCGCAAACTCCGACTGGATGCGAAAGAATTCTTGTCTGATGTCCGCGTCCTGGATTGCTGACACGCTCGCGGCCCAATCTTTGAGTCTACTCGGTAGTAGAAGTTGATGATGGTCCCGTACGATCGCCCGCATGTGATGGATGGCGTAGTAGGCACCCTTCTGACCGCCAGTTGGCTGCTTGACGCAGCAGAATGTCGTATTGTGGGAGAACACGTGCTTGCCGTACTTACGAATAGGCCTGGTGAAGGTGCCTCCAGATTTGACGTAGCCGGGGAGAACATCATCAAGAACCTTCTTGACATTTGTGTAGTCTACGTTCGACTAACGGCCCGGGTCGAAATATGTGGCCATGGAATATTTGGAGCTTAGGAGGATGAGCGTGCAACGTGTGTCACTGCAGAAAACACGGAATGTTAAAAGAAAAACGATCTAAATCTAAGAATTCATATGTTACGGGGTGGTTGAGGGGAGGACTTACTCGGGAAAGTAAGACACGAGGAAGTTATCCTTATCTTGGTTTGCCAGAATGACGCCTTCGAGGTAAGAACTCGCGACTTGCCGGTCCCCAGCGCTGCCCAAGATCTTGGCACGCATGTAGAAGGGGTCGACTATCACGATGTCCGGGGTCTTGTCGCGAATGATCCGCATCTCCATACTCAGCGAAAATAGCCGAACGAAGGTGTAGTGCAGTGGATGAAGGTTCAAAATAGCGTGGATGTCATCAAACTGCAGGACGATCGTACCCCCAGATGTATCGTGGATTCAGGGGCTACAGCCTAACCCTGTTGAAATGTTTTATTGCTGAAGTTATTATCTGGTCTTAGTAGTACATCTTATAGTAAACAGGAGATGGCACCATCATCATGATTTTGAGTGAAATGCACTTGCAACCTAACTGGAGATGGTACCATCCAGGCGAGCAATGGCACGGCAAGCACGCGACGAGCAGCGGCAGATAGCAAATGTAGTTGTAGCCGGTGTTCTCGCACTCTCTCGTCGCTCTGAAACTGCAGCGTTTTCTTCTCTGCTACTTATTTGTTGTTACAGAAACACATTCTTCCTAGCCTACCGGCCACATTTGATCTAATTGCTGCACCATTCCATGGGAGCCAACACTGCAACACTAGCTACTACATGCAGAAAACAAAGACTACGAGCACGTACAAGAATGACTCCTTGTACATTTTTATTCTGAGGAAACTGAAAAAAAAATTGACACTTGGGTTAACTGAAGAAGGAAGCAGCACGATTCAATGTCTAACAACAGCGGCTGTGGCACTGGCAGTAGCGACAAGAGCAACAAGGGCCACGGCAGTGGCGGCTACAGGCGCGCGCAGCAGCAGCTGTTGCAAGGCACCGGGCGGGGCGCGGGCGTGGGCAGTTGCACACGCGCGAGGGGGCGAACTGGGGCGGCCAGAGACGCGGGGAAAAAGCACGGCCACGACGAGCTCGTGGCCATGGCGGACGATGGCTTCGGCCTCGAACAAACCGACGAATACGACGGCGGTTCCGCACGGGAACGAGAAGGGAATGGTTGAGTGCCTCACCAAGGAGGCACACGATGGCCCGTTGGTGGCTTAGGAGCAGCAGAACGGCGACAATCGTCATGGACGCGCTGGTGACTGTAGGTTGAAGACGACGACGAATCCGGCAATGTAGGGGCTCCCACCAAGGATGTCGGGGCGGCGGGGCGGGGTCGAGGCGGCGTCGGGGCGGCGGGGCAGCGTCGAGGCGGTGGGGCAGCGGCGTCGGGAGAGGAGAGGGGAAGGGGATCGAGGGCGAGGGCGAGGGAGAGAGAGGGGATAGGGAGGGGCCGGGGAGGGAATATGGATGGGGTCGGGCACAATACTAATGGTGCACCACCCCTCGGTACGCCATAAGTATTTTTTTCCTATAGCAATGGCACAATACTAATGGCGTACCACCCCCGGTGCGCCATAAGTACATCCATACTAATGGCGCACCTCACCGTGGTGCGCCATTAGTATTTTTTTCCTATAGCAATGGCACAATACTAATGGCGTACCACCCCCCGGTGCGCCATAAGTACATCCATACTAATGGCGCACCTCACCGTGGTGCGCCATTAGTATTTTTTTATAAGACAGTAATAATTTTTTAAACTAGTTTAAATCATAACAGTAATATTTTTTATAAGACAGTAAAAGTAATGATTTTTTTATAAGACAGTAATAATTTTTTTAAAAATATAATCAAACAGTAGGGGAATCGAGGGTGCGGTGGTTGAGTAGGGGAGGGGTGCGGGGGGTCGGCGGCGGTGGTTGAGTAGGGGAATCGAGGGTGTGGGGGGTCGGCGGCGGCGGTTGAGTAGGGGAATCGAGGGTACGGGGGGTCGGCGGCGGCGGCCAGTGGACCGGGGGGTGCTCGGCGGCGAGGGGGACCGGATTTGGCGAGGTGGGATAGAGATCGAGATGGAGGGGGATCGAGATCGAGTGTCCATGAAATTTAAAAATATTCATGATAGTTCAAAAAGTGCCCATGAAATACAATCGAGAAATGAAGGCTACGATTTAAATACAATCGATCTTAGCTAGCTATCTGTTCACAATCTTCTTGCCCTTCTTTTTCGCAAATGGAGTTCTTCTGTGGAACGGACGTCCTTTAGGTAGGGTGGTCCTGCTTCTTCTTGTGGTGTATGCTGCTACTTCATCATCGTCGTCATGTTCGATCCTCGGGTCGCCGTACTTGTCGAAGTCTTGCTCATTGGCTACTCCATCCATTCCGATGATCTTCCTTTTGCCTCTCCTCACGACAACACGACTGGGCTTTGACGGGTCGGTAATGAAGAAACATTGGTCCACTTGGGAAGCCAGTACCCATGGCTCATTTTTCGCGGTGAAGTTTGCGCCCGCGGTCTTGGATTTGGCTTCGGGTATAACCATGGTGGTGAAATACCGGTCTTCTTTTAGGACGCTCTTGGCCCATCTGACACGGAACATCGGGACCTTCTCTCCAGCGTAGCTCAGCTCCCAGATCTCCTCGATCCTTCCGTAGTATCTGTCCTTGTCGTTACCGGTGTAGGATTCCATCATTACCCCGGAGTTTTGATAACCATCGCTCTTCATGTCCTTGGCCTCGGTGTAGAATGTGTAGCCGTTGATATCGTACGCCTCATAGGTCATCAGGTTGTGCTCGGCTCCATGTGACAAGGCAAATATGAGTTGTTCTTCCGCGGAAGAATCCTCATGTAAATGGTACGACAGAAGCTTCTGCTTGAACCAACGCGTGAAACATGAGTTGTGCTCTTTGAGTATATCTCTGTCCGTCCTCTGTTGGCCTCGGTCATTGTACATCTTCTTAATAAAGGTTTTGTGCTCTACCACCCAAGGATCGACCATGTCTATGTGTTGTAGCGTGACTAGGTTTGCTCTTTCAAAGTCGGCGAGTCGACCCTCGAAGTCGACATGCATTTCGCGAGGACCCTCACGGTGACCCCATCCAGCGAGCCTGCCGAGGTGCCTGTTGTCGGGCAGACCAATGGGGTTCTCGATGCCTAGATAATTCGTGCGGTAGGAGATGCACTTTTCGGTCAGAAAGCCCCTGGCTATGCTTCCCTCTAGACGTGACATGTTGCGAACGTATCCTTTGATGACACCATTCATCCTTTCGAACGGCATCATCCACAGCGTGTCAAGCTCCTCTTTTAGCAGCCCCAGATACAGATTGATGTCATTCCCTGGTTGTTTCGGTCCTTCAATTAGCATACTCATATGAATGTACTTCCTCTTCATGCACAACCAGGGGGGAAGGTTGTACATCCACACAAACACAGGCCAGGTGCTATGTGTGCTTCTCTGGCTGCCAAACGGATTGACTCCATCGGTGCTCGCGCCCAGCACGATGTTCCTTGGATCGTTCCCAAATTCTGGGTCTTCGAAGTTCAACGCTTGCCACTGGCTTGCATCCTTAGGGTGACTCAGCATCTTGTCTTTTTATCTATCTCCGGATCATTTGCGTCATCTTCTCGCTTCTTCTCCTCCCTATCCGCATGCCAACGCAGGAGCTTTGCTACCTTAGGGTCCGCGAAATACCGCTACAAACGAGGAGTGATCGGAAAGTACCACACCACTTTTCGAGGAGCTTTCTTCCTCTTCTTGTATCGAGTGACGCCGCACACCGTACATATGGTAGACTCCACGTGCTCGTCCCGATAAATGATGCAATTGTTCATGCACACATGGTATTTCACGTGCGGTAAATCTAGAGGACACACGATTTTCTTCGCCTCCTCCAAACTGGTCGAGCACTTGTTCCCCTTGGGAAGACGTTCATGCCAGAATGACATGTTCTCGTCAAAGCATGCATTGGTCATTTTGTGTTTTACCTTCATCTCCAGAGCCATGAGCGTTACTTTCAGGTGGGTATCCTCGGGCCTGCATCCTTCATACAATGGAGTGACCGCGTCTAACTCAAGTTGATCCATCTTGGCTTTCTCTCGGGCGGCAGCTCTTGCGTTATCCGTCTGCTTGAGAAGCAGCTCTTGATTATGAGGGTCCTGCACCCGGCCCATCGATGGTCCAGCGTCGTCTGCTCCGCCGGCATCATCATCTTCATGATCATGCCCGTCGTCTGCTCCGGCATCTTCCTCATCATCATGTCCTGCATCTTCTACATGATGACTATGTACAGCATCACCACCGTGATCATCTCCTGGGGAATCTTCGTCTTCTCGCCCGCCCGAGCCGCGGTGGTTGTCTTGCTGCCCTTCCTCATTTCTTGCCCGGCCCCCATGGACGACTTCGTAGTCATCTTCATCACCTTGCCACCGATAGCCATCCATGAAACCACGCAAGAGCAGGTGGTCCCGCACCTGCCCAGATTCCGGGTCCGCAATAAGGCTCTTAAGCTTGCATCTTCGACACGGACATCTTATCTCCGTCTCGTTCTTTTGAAGCATCTCGACCTTCGCGGACCTGAAAAACCTATTCACGATGCCTTCGGTCATCATGCGGACCA
Source organism: Triticum monococcum (assembly GCA_034509565.1). Classification (NCBI taxonomy): domain Eukaryota; kingdom Viridiplantae; phylum Streptophyta; class Magnoliopsida; order Poales; family Poaceae; genus Triticum; species Triticum monococcum. The sequence goes on along the minus strand of CM067842.1, from coordinate 106,713,077 downwards.
GGGTCGCCTGCGGGGTAGAGCAAAACGATATTTTAGAACCAAGAAAAAATTTGGCATGACTTTCCCTAAAAATAGAACCAAAAAGAATGCTGAATGCCAAAATTCTCGCCGAAACGGAAATGGATCAACATTCCAGCAAAATATTGGCAACTATCGCATTTCAAATACCGGTACACCTCCAAACACAAACACATATGCAACACCACAAACATATGCAACACCACGAACATACATAGATCTAGCTAGGCCATAAAAAGTGCATGTGCACATTGTTGTAGGGAGAACAACATAAATATAGCTTCCCCCATTACTTACCTATCAAAACAAGGTAATTTAACCACTTAAATTGAATGAATCTATGGTGGAAATGAGGTGAAAAAGAGGAGGCACCCGAGACAAGGAGGAGGTGGAGAGAATGAAGTGGGGAGAAAATGAGTGTGGGTAGGAGAGGCTCCCCAAAATATCTTATTGCTGCCCACTTACTAATGGCGCACCAACTCGAAATGCGCCATTAGTAATCCAGGTTACTAATGGCGCACCATCTGGTGGTGCGCCATTAGTAGTTTTGCAAAAAAAAATTACTAATGGCGCACTGTCCCACAGTGCGCCATTACTAGTTTGAACTACTAATGGCGCACGGTGGAACAGTGCGCCATTAGTAGTTTTGCAAAAAAGGGAATAAAAAATATAATTAAAAAAACAACATTAGTGGCGCACTTTTCGACAGGTGCGCCATTACTAGTTACCAGTAGTAATGGCGCACTTTGTCTGGATGCGCCATCAGTATGTTTGGACAGGCGCACTAGTTCAAAAAAAAATTGATACTAATGGCGCACCCTGTGCCAGGTGCGCCATTAGTAGTTTCAACTCTAATGGCGTATCAGAAGGTGGTGCGCCATTAGTATATACTAATGGCGCACCGCTTGTCAGGTGCGCCATTAGTGTTAATCCCATCTATAGCCCTTTTTCTAGTAGTGTGTTATTGGAAAAGGAGTTATTCAAGATTTCTATGGGTAATTCTATCCTTCATAGAACTAGTAGTCTTGTGGATGCTATTGCCATGCTTGTAGTTGAACTTGAAAGACAATTCATGCACATGCATCCTTGCATACAAAGGATTTTCCTAGAATATTCTAATATTGAGCATTCTTCTGTTAAGCGTGCCGCTACTATCTTTTTGGCTAGTGAGTTTAGATTCATAATAAAAGAGGCCAAAGAAATCTTTGCGCATTATAGGGTGGACGCTTGCCGTCCTCCCATAGAGTCTATCCTTTTTGATCAAGAAGAAATAATGCGTTTTCAATCTCTAGACTATGTTGCTTTCAATGAAAATCTTAGAAAAAGGGTTCCCACCAATGTTTTAGTTGATAGAATTTCTGAGCTTAATGATTATTTGGCCATTCGAAATAATGAACTAGGATATTCTCCTGAATATAGGCTCACAAAGTTATGTCAAAAGAATGCTTATAATGATGAATTGGTTGTGCAATACGAAGGACCAAAGGAGGAACCTATACCTCCCAAGGTTGATCTTGGGGACTTTTGCCCCATTAAAATTAGCCCTTTTGATTACTTTTGCTTGCCTCAAATAAAACTTGTTGCCGAACGTAGAGAATATGAAATGAGTTTTAATGATCTATCTTACTATTATGGCAATACCTAGATCTATCCTTGCTTTTTATGCCTAGCTAGGGGCGTTAAACGATAGCGCTTGTTGCGAGGCAACCCAATTTTATTTGTATTCCTTGCTTTTTGCTCCTGCTTAGTAATAAATAATTTACCTAGCCTCTGTTTTGGTTGTATTTTTTGTGTTTTATTAGTGTTTGTGCCAAGTAGAACCTATGGGAAGACTTGGGGAAAGTCTTGATATCTTGCTGTAAAAAACAGAAACTTTAGCGCTCAAGAGAATTGCTGTCATTTTTATTTGGAAAGTGATATTTAGTCAATTATTTTTGCAGATGATTAATAGATAAATCCTCACGTCAAGCAATTTATTTTAGAATTTTTGGGGTTCCAGATCTTACGCTAGCTACAGATTACTACAGACTATTATGTTTTGCCAGATTCTGTTTTTCATGTGTTGTTTGCTTATTTTGATGAATCTATGGCTAGTAAAATAGTTTATAAACCATAGAGAAGTTGGAATACAGTAGGTGCAACACCAATATAAATAAAGAATGAGTTCATTACAGTACCTTGAAGTGGCCTTTTGTTATCTTTCGCTAACGGAGCTCACGAGATTTTCTACTTAAGTTTTGTGTTGTGAAGTTTTCAAGTTTTGGGTAAAGATTTGATGGATTATGGAACAAGGAGTGGTGGGAGCCTAAGCTTGGGGATGACCATGGCACCCCCAAGATAATCTAAGGACACCTAAAAGCCAAAGCTTGGGGATGCCCCGGAAGGCATCCCGTCTTTCGTCTACTTCTATCGGTAACTTTACTTGGAGCTATATTTTTATTCACCACATGATATGTGTTTTGCTTGGAGCGTCTTGTATTATTTGAGTCTTTGCCTTTTAGTTTACCACAATCATCCTTTCTGTACACACCTTTTGAGAGAGCCATAAATGATTTGGAATTTGTTAGAATACTCTGTGTGCTTCACTTATATCTTTTGAGTTATGCAGTTTTGCTCTAGCACTTCACTTATATCTTTTAGAGCATGGTGGTGGATTTGTTTTATAGAAACTATTGATCTCTCATGCCTCACTTAAATTATTTTGAGAGTCTTAAATAGCATGGTAATTTGCTTAAAATAATCCTAGTATGCTAGGTACTCAATATCAGTAAAAAAATTCTTACGAGCGTTTTGAATAATAAGAGAAGTTTGATACTTGATGATTGTTTTGAGATATGGAGGTAATAATATCAAAGTCATGCTAGTCGAGTAGTTGTGAATCTGAGAAATGCTTGTGTTGAAGTTTGCAAGTCCCTTAGCATGCACGTATGGTAAACGTTATGTAACAAATTTGAAACATGAGGTGTTCTTTGATTGTCCTCCTTATGAGTGGCGGTCGGGGACGAGCAATGGTCTTTTCCTACCAATCTATCCCCCTAGGAGCATGCGCGTAGTGCTTGGTTTTTGATGACTTGTAGATTTTTGCAATAAGTATGTGAGTTCTTTATGACTAATGTTGAGTCCATGGATTATACGCACTCTCACCCTTCCATCATTGCTAGCCTCTTCCCTTTCTCACATTGAGAGTTGGTGCAAACTTCGCCGGTGCATCCAAACCCCGTGATATGATACGCTCTTTCACACATAAACCTCCTTATATCTTCCTCAAATCAGCCACCATACCTACCTATTATGGCATTTCCATGGCCATTCCGAGATATATTGCCATGCAACTTTCCACCATTCCGTTTATCATGACACATTCATCATTGTCATATTGCTTAGCATGATCATGTAGTTCACATAGTATTTGTGGCAAAGCCACCATTCATAATTCTTTCATACATGTCACTCTTGGTTCATTGCATATCCCGGTACACCACCGGAGGCATTCATATAGAGTCATCTTTTGTTCTAGCATCGAGTTGTAATCATTGAGTTTCAAATAAATAGAAGTGTGATGATCATCATTTTCTAGAGCATTGTCCCAAGTGAGGAATTAAAAAAAGAAGAGAGAAATGCCATAAAAGAGAAGGCCCAAAAAATTAGATAAAAAGAGAGAAGGGACAATGTTACTATCCTTTGCCACACTTGTGCTTCAAAGTAGCACCATAATCTTCATGATAGAGAGTCTTTTGTTTTGTCACTTTCATATACTAGTGGGAATTTTTCATTATAGAACTTGGCTTGTATATTCCAACAATGGGCCTCCTCAAGTTCCCTAGGTCTCCGTGAGCAAGCAAGTTGGATGCACACCCACTTAGTTTCTTTTGTTGAGCTTTCATACATTTATAGCTCTAGTGCATCCGTTGCATGGAAATCCCTACTCCTTGCATTAACATCAATCGATGGCATCTCCATAGCCCATTGATTAGCCTTGTTGATGTGAGACTTTCTCCTTTTTTGTCTTCTCCACATAACCCCCATCATCATATTCTATTCCACCCATAGTGCTATGTCCATGGCTCGCGCTCATATATTGCATGAAAGTTTATAGGTTTGAGATTACTAAAGTATGAAACAATTGCTTGGCTTGTGATCGGGGTTGTGCATGATGAGAGCATTCTTGTGTGACAAAAATGGAGCATGACTAAACTATATGATTTTGTAGGGATGAACTTTCTTTGGCCATGTTATTTTGAGAAGACATAATTTCTTAGTTAGTGTGCTTGAAGTATTGTTATTTTTATGTCAATATTAACTTTTATCTTGAATCTTTCGGATCTGAATATTCATACCACAATTAAGAAAAATTACATTAAAATTATGCCAAGTAGCACTCCGCATCATAAATTTTGTTTTTATCATTTACCTACTCGAGGACGAGCAGGAATTAAGCTTGGGGATGCTTGATACGTCTCCAACGTATCTATAATTTTTGATTGCTCCATGCTATATTATCTACTGTTTTGGACATTATTGGGCTTTATTATCCACTTTTATATGATTTTTGGGACTAACCTATTAACCGGAGGCCCAGCCCAGAATTGCTGTTTTTTTGCATATTTTAGGGATTCGAAGAAAAGGAATATCAAACGGAGTCGAAACAGAATTAAACCTTCGGGAACGTGATTTTCTCACCGAACATGATCCAGGAGACTTGGAACCTACGTAAAGAAACAAAGGAGGAGGCTATGAGGTAGGGGGCGCGCCTACCCCCCACCCCCAGGCGCGCCCTCCACCCTCGTGGGCCCCCTGTTGCTCCACTGACGTACTCCTTCCTCCTATATATACCTACGTACCCGCAAATGATCAGATACGGAACCAAAACCCTAATTCCACCGCCGTAACTTTCTGTATCCACGGGATCCCATCTTGGGGCCTGTTTCGGAACTCCGCCGGAGGGGGCATCCATAATGGAGGGCTTCTACATCAACACCATAGCCCCTCCGATGAAGTGTGAGTAGTTTACCTCAGACCTTCGGGTACATAGTTATTAGCTAGATGGCTTATTCTCTCTTTTTGGATCTCAATACAATGGTCTCCCCCTCTCTTGTGGAGATCTATTCGATGTAATCTTCTTTTTGCGGTGTGTTTGTTGAGACCGATGAATTGTGGGTTTATGATCAAGACTATCTATGAACAATATTTGAATCTTCTCTAAATTCTTTTATGTATGATTGGTTATCTTTGCAAGTCTCTTGAAATTATTAGTTTGGTTTGGCCTACTAGATTGATCTTTCTTGCAATGGGAGAAGTGCTTAGCTTTGGGTTCAATCTTGATGTGTCCTTTCCTAGTGACAGTAGGGGAAGCAAGGCATGTATTGTATTGTTGCCATCGAGGATAACAAGATGGGGGTTTTATCATATTGTATGAATTTATCCCTCTACATCATGTCATCTTGCTTAAGGCGTTACTCTGTTTTCATGAACTTAATACTCTCAATGCATGCTGGATAGCGGTCGATGAGTGGAGTAATAGTAGTAGATGCAGGCAGGAGTCGGTCTACTTTTCTTGAACGTGATGCCTATATACATGATCATACCTAGATACTCTCATAACTATGCTCAATTGTGTCAGTTGCTCAACAGTAATCTGTTCACCCACCGTAAAATACTTATGCTCTTGAGAGAAGCCACTAGTGAAACCTATGGCCCCGGGGTCTATCTTCATCATATTAATCTTCCAATACTTAGTTATTTCCTTTGCTTTTATTTTACTTTGTATCTTTATCACAAAAACACCAAAAAAATTATCTTATCATCTCTCACTCTTGTAAGTGACCGTGAAGGGATAGACAACCCCTTATCGCATTGGTTGCGAGGAGTTATTTGCTTTGTGCAGGTACGAGGGACTCGCGCGTAGCCTCCTACTGGATTTATACCTTGGTTCTCAAAAACTGAGGGAATACTTACGCTACTTTGCTGCATCATCCTTTCCTCTTCAAGGAAATCCAACACAGTGCTCAAGAGGTAGCAAGAAGATTTCTAGCGCCGTTGCCGGGGAGGTTCGTGCAAGTCAAGATTTGACTCCCAACAACGAGCCATTTCTGGCGCCGTTGCTGGGGAGTCTATGCAAAATTCAATATACCAAGTACCCATCACAACCCTTATCTCCCGCATTACATTATTTTCCATTTGCCTCTCGTTTTCCTCTCCCCCACTTCACCCTTGCCGTTTTATTCGCCCTCTCTCTCTATCTTCCCTCTCTTTCTCTATTTGCCTCTTTTTGCCTTTTGCACTTTTCTGCCATTATGTCTGAAATTGGGGAAATTATTGTCGATATGGACAATAATAATATCATGAAAAATTCTGATGCTCCTACTAAGGAACCCCCCCATCTTACATACAAAAAAATTCTGTGTTGGTAGTGGTAATGTTATTGGAAAAGGAGTTATTCAAGATTTCTTTACTTGTGCTGGTGCTTTACCTTCTATGGGTAATTCTATCCTTCATAGAACTAGTAGTCTTGCGGATGCTATTGCCATGCTTGTAGTTGAACTTGAAAGACAATTCATGCACATGCATCCTTGCATACAAAGGATTTTCCTAGAATTTTCTAATATTGAGCATTCTTCGGTTAAGCGTGCCGCTACTATCTTTTTGGCTCGTGAGTTTAGATTCATAATAAAAGAGGCCAAAGAAATCTTTGCGCATTATAGGGTGGACGCTTGCCGTCCTCCCATAGAGGCTATCCTTTTTGATCAAGAAGAAATAATGCGTTTTCAATCTCTAGACTATGTTGCTTTCAATGAAAATCTTAGAAAAAGGGTTCCTACCAATGTTTTAGTTGATATAATTTCTGAGCTTAATGATGATTTGGCCATTCTAAATAATGAACTAGGATATTCTCCTGAATATAGGCTCACAAAGTTCTGTCAAAAGAATGCTTATAATGATGAATTGGTTGTGCAATACGAAGGACCAAAGGAGGAACCTATACCTCCCAAGCATGATCTTGGGACTTTTGCCCATTAAATTTAGCCCTTTTGATTACTTTTGCTTGCCTCAAATAAAACTTGCTGCCGAACGTAGTAAATATGAAATGAGTTTTAATGATCTATCTTACTATTATGGCAATACCTAGATCTATCCTTGCTTTTTATGCCTAGCTAGGGGCGTTAAACGATATCGCTTGTTGGGAGGCAACCCAGTTTTATTTTTATTCCTTGCTTTTTGCTCCTGTTTAGTAATAAATAATTTACCTAGCCTCTGTTTTGGTTGTATTTTTTGTGTTTTATTAGTGTTTGTGCCAAGTAGAACCTTTGGGAAGACTTGGGGAAAGTCTTGATATCTTGCTGTAAAAAACAGAAACTTTAGCGCTCACGAGAATTGCTGTCATTTTTATTTGGAAAATGATATTTAGTTAATTATTTTTTAAGATGATTAATAGATAAATTCCTCACGTCAAGCAATTTATTTTAGAATTTTTGGGGTTCAGATCTTGCGCTAGCTACAGATTACTACAGACTATTTTGTTTTGACAGATTCTGTTTTTCATGTGTTGTTTGCTTATTTTGATGAATCTATGGCTAATAGTTTATAAACCATAGAGAAGTTGGAATAAAGTAGGTGCAACACCAATATAAATAAAGAATGAGTTCATTACAGTACCTTGAAGTGGTCTTTTGTTATCTTTCGCTAACAGAGCTCACGAGATTTTCTACTTAAGTTTTGTGTTGTGAAGTTTTCAAGTTTTGGGTAAAGATTTGATGGATTATGGAACAAGGAGTGGTGGGAGCCTAAGCTTGGGGATGACCATGGCACCCCAAAGATAATCTAAGGACACCTAAAAGCCAAAGCTTGGGGATGCCCCGGAAGGCATCCCGTCTTTCGTCTACTTCTATCGGTAACTTTACTTGGAGCTATATTTTTATTCACCACATGATATGTGTTTTGCTTGGAGCGTCTTGTATGATTTGAGTCTTTGCCTTTTAGTTTACCACAATCATCCTTTCTGTACACACCTTTTGAGAGAGCCATAAATGATTTGGAATTTGTTAGAATACTCTGTGTGCTTCACTTATATCTTTTGAGTTATATAGTTTTGCTCTAGCACTTCACTTATATCTTTTAGAGCACAGTGGTGGATTTTTTTATAGAAACTATTGATCTCTCATGCCTCACTTAAATTATTTTGAGAGTCTTAAATAGCATGGTAATTTGCTTAAAATAATCCTAATATGCTAGGTACTCAAGATCAGTAAAAAAAAATTTATGAGCGTTTTGAATACTAAGAGAAGTTTGATACTTGATGATTGTTTTGAGATATGGAGGTAATAATATCAAAGTCGTGCTAGTCGAGTAGTTGTGAATTTGAGAAATGCTTGTGTTGAAGTTTGCAAGTCCCGTAGCATGCACGTATGGTAAACGTTATGTAACAAATTTGAAACATGAGGTTTTCTTTGATTGTCCTCCTTATGAGTGGCGGTCGGGGACGAGCGATGGTCTTTTCCTACCAATCTATCCCCATAGGAGCATGCGCGTAGTGCTTGGTTTTTGATGACTTGTAGATTTTTGCAATAAGTATGTGAGTTCTTTATGACTAATGTTGAGTCCATGGATTATACGCACTCTCACCCTTCCATCATTGCTAGCCTCTTCCCTTTCTCACATTGAGAGTTGGTGCAAACTTCACTGGTGCATCCAAACCCCGTGATATGATACGCTCTTTCACACATAAACCTCCTTATATCTTCCTCAAAACAGCCACCATACCTACCTATTATGGCATTTCCATGGCCATTCCGAGATATATTGTCATGCAACTTTCCACCATTCCGTTTATCATGACACATTCATCATTGTCATATTTCTTAGCATGATCATGTAGTTCACATAGTATTTGTGGCAAAGCCACCATTCATAATTCTTTCATAAATGTCACTCTTGGTTCATTGCATATCCCGGTACACCACCGGAGGCATTCATATAGAGTCATCTTTCGTTCTAGCATCGAGTTGTAATCATTGAGTTTTAAATAAATAGAAGTGTGATGATCATCATTTTCTAGAGCATTGTCCCAAGTGAGGAATTAAAAAAAGAAGAGAGAAATGCCATAAAAGAGAAGGCCCAAAAAATGAGAGAAAAAGAGAGAAGGGACAATGTTACTATCCTTTGCCACGCTTGTGCTTCAAAGTAGCACCATAATCTTCATGATAGAGAGTCTTTTGTTTTGTCACTTTCATATACTAGTGGGAATTTTTCATTATAGAACTTGGCTTGTATATTCCAACAATGGGCCTCCTCAAGTTCCCTAGGTCTCCGTGAGCAAGCAAGTTGGATGCACACCCACTTAGTTTCTTTTGTTGAGCTTTCATACATTTATAGCTCTGGTGCATCCGTTGCATGGAAATCCCTACTCCTTGCATTAACATCAATCGATGGCATCTCCATAGCCCATTGATTAGCCTCGTTGATGTGAGACTTTCTCCTTTTTTGTCTTCTCCACATAACCCCCATCATCATATTCTATTCCACCCATAGTGCTATGTCCATGGCTCGCGCTCATATATTGCATGAAAGTTTATAGGTTTGATATTACTAAAGTATGAAACAATTGCTTGGCTTGTGATCGGGGTTGTGCATGATGAGAGCATTCTTGTGTGACAAAAATGGAGCATGACTAAACTATATGATTTTGTAGGGATGAACTTTCTTTGGCCATGTTATTTTGAGAAGACATAATTTCTTAGTTAGTTTGCTTGAAGTATTGTTATTTTTATGTCAATATGAACTTTTATCTTGAATCTTTTGGATCTGAATATTGATACCACAATTAAGAAAAATTACATTAACATTATGCCAAGTAGCACTCCGCATCATAAATTTTGTTTTTATCATTTACCTACTCGAGGACGAGCAGGAATTAAGCTTGGGGATGCTTGATACGTCTCCAACGTATCTATAATTTTTGATTGCTCCATGCTATATTATCTACTGTTTTGGACATTATTGGGCTTTATTATCCACTTTTATATGATTTTTGGGACTAACCTATTAACCGGAGGCCCAGCCCAGAATTGCTGTTTTTTTTGCATATTTTAGGGATTCGAAGAAAAGGAATATCAAACGGAGTCGAAACTGAATTAAACCTTCGGGAACGTGATTTTCTCACCGAACATGATCCAGGAGACTTGGAACCTACGTAAAGAAACAAAGGAGGAGGCCATGAGGTAGGGGGCGCGCCTACCCCCCACCCCCCAGGCGCGCCCTCCACCCTCGTGGGCCCCCTGTTGCTCCACTGACGTACTCCTTCCTCCTATATATACCTACGTACCCGCAAATGATCAGATACGGAACCAAAACCCTAATTCCACCACCGTAACTTTCTGTATCCATGAGATCCCATCTTGGGGCCTGTTTCGGAACTCCGCTGGAGGGGGCATCCATAACGGAGGGCTTCTACATCAACACCATAGCCCCTCCGATGAAGTGTGAGTAGTTTACCTCAGACCTTCGGGTCCATAGTTATTAGCTAGATGGCTTATTCTCTCTTTTTGGATCTCAATACAATGTTCTCCCCCTCTCTTGTGCAGATCTATTCGATGTAATCTTCTTTTTGCTGTGTGTTTGTTGAGACCGATGAATTGTGGGTTTATGATCAAGACTATCTATGAACAATATTTGAATCTTCTCTAAATTCTTTTATGTATGGTTGGTTATCTTTGCAAGTCTCTTGAAATTATTAGTTTGGTTTGGCCTACTAGATTGATCTTTCTTGCAATGGGAGAAGTGCTTAGCTTTGGGTTCAATCTTGATGTGTACTTTCCCAGTGACAGTAGGGGAAGCAAGGCACGTATTGTATTGTTGCCATCGAGGATAACAAGATGGGGGTTTTATCATATTGCATGAATTTATCCCTCTACATCATGTCATCTTGCTTAAGGCGTTACTCTGTTTTCATGAATTTAATACTCTAGATGCATGCTGGATAGCGGTCGATGAGTGGAGTAATAGTAGTAGATGCAGGCAGGAGTCGGTCTACTTGTCTCGGACGTGATGCCTATATACATGATCATACCTAGATACTCTCATAACTATGCTCAATTCTGTCAATTGCACAACAGTAATTCGTTCACCCACCGTAAAATACTTATGCTCTTGAGAGAAGCCACTAGTGAAACCTATGGCCCCGGGGTCTACCTTCATCATATTAATCTTCCAATACTTAGTTATTTCCTTTGCTTTTATTTTACTTTGCATCTTTATCACAAAATCACCAAAAATATTATCTTATCATATCTATCATATCTCACTCTCGTAAATGACCGTGAAGGGATTGACAACCCCTTATCGCGTTGGTTGCGAGGAGTTATTTGCTTTGTGCAGGTACGAGGGACTCGCGCGTAGCCTCCTACTGGATTGATACCTTGGTTATCAAAAACTGAGGGAAAAACTGAGATGACGTCGATGGGTAGATCGCTGCCCGGAGAGAGAACACCAATTAGGTCACATAGAAACTCAATAGACCATGAAAGCTAGACGAATCCAAGTGGATCCTCCGAATATCGAAATCTACCAGATCCTGGTAGACCGGCTAGCCAAACGTCCTACGCCAGTGTTAAGCACACCAACGAAAGAGGTGGAAGGGAAACAAAACAATAATTCTGAAACTGGAAAAGTACCATTGTCGTCGCGCTACCCCAAACCAAACATGAACATCCCCGAAAGAAAACCTGAGACAAATTACCCACAGTGATGTATGCCAAATCCGGGTTTGAGACAGAACATGTCGCCATCTATAACCATTTGTTGATCCCGATCCTAGCTAGGACGGGCTACCGTAGAAGCCCGCCGCGATGGATTCATCTGTCCTCCACCAGCTTGACCAACGACAGAATTGAGCAGCGCCTGATGAAGACCTTCACTCAAACTTCTCCGACTGTAGAAGCCCACCAAGGCTTCCCAAGCAAATTGCCCCTGAACCGGTCCTTCCTACTGGGTGAGACAAGAAACGGTGACAGGCAGCTAGGGTTTGGAATATCGCCTTAGCCCTCTCTCTCTCGCCAAGTGCTACCTTTTAAATTATAATTGATTTGGAGAAGTGTACTTTCATGCGTGTAACTTGATTTTTTGTTTCCCCCGCGGGCGACCCAGACATAACCTAGTTGCCGCCAGAATGTACATATCCATACCTCTCTCTCTCTCTCTCTTACTGCCACCGGGCGAACCCCGAGTGGCATTGGCGGCGGGGGGGGGGGGGGGCTGTTTGTCCCATCTCGCGATGCAATGGCTACTGCGGGACGCTCGGTCGAGGAGGTGGTAGTCCCCGCGGAGAGACGGCGCTAGCAGAGGCGGCGAGCACGTGGCTCGCGCACGGAGGTGAAGGAAATATGCCCTAGAGGCAATAATAAAGTTATTATTTATTTCCTTATATCATGATAAATGTTTATTATTCATGCTAGAATTGTATTAACCGGAAACATAATACATGTGTGAATACATAGACCAACAGAGTGTCACTAGTATGCCTCTACTTGACTAGCTCGTTAATCAAAGATGGTTATGTTTCCTAACCATGAACAAAGAGTTGTTATTTGATTAACGAGGTCACATCATTAGTTGAATGATCTGATTGACATGACCCATTCCATTAGCTTAGCACCCGATCGTTTAGTATGTTGCTATTGCTTTCTTCATGACTTATACATGTTCCTATAACTATGAGATTATGCAACTCCCGTTTACCGGAGGAACACTTTGGGTACTACCAAACGTCACAACATAACTGGGTGATTATAAAGGAGTACTACAGGTGTCTCCAATGGTAGATGTTGGGTTAGCGTATTTCGAGATTAGGGTTTGTCACTCCGATTGTCGGAGAGGTATCTCTGGGCCCTCTCGGTAATGCACATCACATAAGCCTTGCAAGCACTGCAACTAATATGTTAGTTGTGAGATGATGTATTACGGAACGAGTAAAGAGACTTGCCAGTAACGAGATTGAACTAGGTATTGGATACCGACGATCGAATCTCGGGCAAGTAACATACCGATGACAAAGGGAACAACGTATGTTGTTATGCGATCTGACTGATAAAGATCTTCGTAGAATATGTAGGAGCCAATATGGGCATCCAGGTCCCGCTATTGGTTATTGACCGGAGACGTGTCTCAGTCATGTCTACATTGTTCTCGAACCGTAGGGTCCGCACGCTTAACGTTACGATGACAGTTATTATGAGTTTATGCATTTTGATGTACCGAAGGTTGTTCGGAGTCCCGGATGAGATCACGGACATGACGAGGAGTCTCGAAATGGTCGAGACGTAAAGATTGATATATTGGAAGCCTATGTTTGGACATAGGAAGTGTTCCGGGTGAAATCGGGATTTTACCGGAATACCGGGAGGGTTACCGGAACCCCCCGGGAGACTAATGGGCCTATTGGGCCTTAGTGGAAAAAGAGAAAAGGGACAAGCCCATAGCTGGCCGGCGCCCCCCCTTTCCCCAAGTCCTAGTAGGACTAGGATAAGGGGCCGGCCCCCCTTCTCTCTCCTTTTTCCCCGAGAGTCCTAATTGGAATAGGATTGGAAGGGGGAGTCCTACTCCCGATGGGAGTAGGACTCCCCCTGCGCCTCCCTCTCCCTGGCCGGCTGGCTCCCCCTCCTCCAACCTTTATATACGGGGGCAGGGGACACCCCAAGACACACAAGTTGATCCTTGAGATCGTTCCTTAGCCGTGTGCGGTGCCCCCTGCCACCAAATTCCACCTCGATCATACCGTTACAGTGCTTAGGCGAAGCCCTGCGTCGGTAGTACATCAAGATCGTCATCACGCCGTCGTGCTGACGGAACTCTTCCTCGACGCTTTGCTGGATCGGAGCCCGAGGAACGTCATCGAGCTGAACGTGTGCTAAGAACTCGGAGGTGCCGGAGTAACGGTGCTTGGATCGGTCGGATCGGAAAGAAGACGTACGACAACTTCCTCTACGTTGTGTGATCGCTTCCGCAGTCGGTCTGCGTTGGTACGTAGACAACACTCTCCCCTCTCGTTGCTGTGCATCACCATGATCTTCCGTGTGCATAGGAAAATTTTCGAAATTACTGCGTTCCCCAACAGTGGCATCCGAGCCTAGGTTTTATGGTTTGATGTTATTTGCATGAGTAGAACACAAGTGAGTTGTGGGCGATACAAGTCATACTGCCTACCAGCATGTCATACTTTGGTTCGGCGGTATTGTTGGGTGAGACGATCCGGACCAACCTTACGCGTACTCTTACGCGAGACCGGTTCCCTCGACGTGCTTTGCACATAGATGGCTTGCGGAAGACTGTCTCTCCAACTTTAGTTGAACCAAGTGTGACTACGCCCGGTCCTTGAGAAGGTTAAAACGGAGTCTATTTGACGAACTATCGTTGTGGTTTTGATGCGTAGGTGAGATGAGTTCTTACTTAAGCCCGTAGCAGCCACGTAAAACTTGCAACAACAAAGTAGAGGACGTCTAACTTGTTTTTGCAGGGCATGTTGTGATGTGATATGGTCAAGGCATGATGCTGATTTTATGAGATGATCATGTTTTGTAACCGAGTTATCGGCAACTGGCAGGAGCCATATGGTTGTCGCTTTATTGTATGCAATGCAATCGCGATGTAATGCTTTACTTTATTACTAAGCGGTAGTGATAGTCGTGGAAGCATAAGATTGGCGAGACGACAACGATGCTACGATGGAGATCAAGGTGTCGCGCCGGTGACGATGGTGATCATGACGGTGCTTCGGAGATGGAGATCACAAGCACAAGATGATGATGGCCATATCATATCACTTATATTGATTGCATGTGATGTTTATCCCTTTTTATGCATCTTATCTTGCTTTGATTGACGGTAGCATTATAAGATGATCTCTCACTAAAATTATCAAGAAGTGTTCTCCCTGAGTATGCACCGTTGCCAAAGTTCGTCGTGCCCAGACACCACGTGATGATCGCGTGTGATAAGCTCTACGTCCAAATACAACGGGTGCAAAACAGTTGCACACGCAGAATACTCAGGTTATACTTGACGAGCCAAGCATATACAGATATGGCCTCGGAACACGGAGACCGAAAGGTCGAGCGTGAATCATATAGTAGATATGATCAACATAACGATGTTCACCATTGAAAACTACTCCATCTCACGTGATGATCGGTTATGGTTTAGTTGATTTGGATCACGTGATCACTTGGAAGATTAGAGGGATGTCTATCTAAGTGGGAGTTCCTAAGTAATTTGATTAACTGAACTTAAACTTATCATGAACTTAGTACCTGATAGTATCTTGCTTGTTTATGTTGATTGTAGATAGATGGCTCGTGCTATTGTTCCGTTGAATTTTAATGCGTTCCTTGAGAAAGCAAAGTTGAAAGATGATGGTAGCAATTACACGGACTGGGTCCGTAACCTGAGGATCATCCTCATTGCTGCACAGAAGAATTACGTCCTGGAAGCACCGCTGGGTGACAGGCCTGCTGCTGGAGCAACGCCAGATGTTATGAACGTCTGGCAGAGCAAAGCTGATGACTACTCGATAGTTCAGTGTGCCATGCTTTACGGCTTAGAATCGGGACTTCAACGACGTTTTGAACGTCATGGAGCATATGAGATGTTCCAGGAGTTGAAGTTAATATTTCAAGCAAATACCCGAATTGAGAGATATGAAGTCTCCAATAAGTTCTATAGCTGCAAGATGGAGGAGAACAGTTCTGTCAGTGAGCATATACTCAAAATGTCTGGGTATAATAATCACTTGATTCAGATGGGAGTTAATCTTCCAGATGATTGCGTCATCGACAGAATTCTCCAATCACTGCCACCAAGCTACAAGAGCTTCGTGATGAACTATAATATGCAAGGGATGAACAAGACTATTCCCGAGCTCTTCGCAATGCTGAAAGCTGCGGAGGTAGAAATCAAGAAGGAGCATCAAGTGTTGATGGTTAGCAAAACCACTAGTTTCAAGAAAAAGGGCAAAGGGAAGAAGAAGGGAAACTTCAAGAAGAACAGCAAGCAAGTTGCTGCTCAGGAGAAGAAACCCAAGTCTGGACCTAAGCCTGAAACTGAGTGCTTCTACTGCAAGCAGACTGGTCACTGGAAGCGGAACTGCCCCAAGTATTTGGCGGATAAGAAGGATGGCAAAGTGAGCAAAGGTATATGTGATATACATGTTATTGATGTATACCTTACTAGAGCTCGCAGTAGCACCTAGGTATTTGATACTGGTTCTGTTGCTAATATTTGCAACTCAAAACAGGGACTACGGAATAAGCGGACGCTAGCAAAGGACGAGGTGACGATGCGCGTGGGAAACGGTTCCAAAGTCGATGTGATCGCAGTCGGGATGCTACCTCTACATCTACCTTCGGGATTAATATTAGACCTAAATAATTGTTATTTGGTGCCAGCGTTGAGCATGAACATTATATCTGGATCTTGTTTAATGCGAGACGGTTATTCATTTAAATCAGAGAATAATGGTTGTTCTATTTATATGAGTAATATCTTTTATGGTCATGCACCTTTGAAGAGTGGTCTATTCTTGTTGAATCTCGAAGATAGTGATACACATATTCATAATGTAGAAGCCAAAAGATGCAAAGTTAATAATGATAGTGCAACTTATTTGTGGCACTGCCGTTTAGGTCATATCGGTGTAAAGCGCATGAAGAAACTCCATACTGATGGGCTTTTGGAACCACTTGATTATGAATCACTTGGTACTTGCGAACCGTGCCTCATAGGCAAGATGACTAAAACACCGTTCTCCGGTACTATGGAGAGAGCAACAGATTTATTGGAAATCATACATACCGATGTATGTGGTCCGATGAATATTGAGGCTCGTGGCGGATATCGTTATTTTCTCACCTTCACAGATGATTTAAGCAGATATGGGTATATCTACTTAATGAAACATAAGTCTGAAACATTTGAAAAGTTCAAAGAATTTCAGAGTGAGGCTGAAAATCATCGTAACAAGAAAATAAAGTTTCTACGATCTGATCGTGGAGGAGAATATTTGAGTTACGAGTTTGGTGTACATTTGAAAAATTGTGGAATAGTTTCGCAACTCACACCACCCGGAACACCACAACGTAATGGTGTGTCCGAACGTCGTAATCGTACTTTACTAGATATGGTGCGATCTATGATGTCTCTGACTGATTTACCGCTATCGATTTGGGGTTATGCTTTAGAGACGGCCGCATTCACGTTAAACAGGGCACCATCAAAATCCGTTGAGATGACACCTTATGAACTATGGTTTGGCAAGAAACCAAAGTTGTCGTTTCTTAAAGTTTGGGGCTGCGATGCTTATGTGAAAAAGCTTCAACCTGATAAGCTCGAACCCAAATCGGAGAAATGTGTCTTCATAGGATATCCAAAGGAAACTATTGGATACACCTTCTATCACAGATCCGAAGGCAAGACTTTTGTTGCTAAATTCGGAAACTTTCTAGAGAAGGAGTTTCTCTCGAAAGAAGTGAGTGGGAGGAAAGTAGAACTTGACGAGGTAACTGTACCTGCTCCCTTATTGGAAAATAGTACATCACAGAAAACTGTTTCTGCGACACCTATACCAATCAGTGAGGAAGCTAATGATGATGATCATGAAGCTTCAGAACAAGATACTACTGAACCACGTAGATCAACCAGAGTGAGATCCGCACCAGAGTGGTACGGTAATCCAGTTCTGGAAGTCATGATGCTAGATCATGATGAACCTACGAACTATGAAGAAGCGATGGTGAGCCCAGATTCCGCAAAGTGGCTTGAGGCCATGAAATCTGAGATGGGATCCATGTATGAAAACAAAGTGTGGACTTTGGTTGACTTGCCCGATAATCGGCAAGCAATTGAGAATAAATGGATCTTCAAGAAAAAGACTGACGCTGACGGTAATATTACTGTCTATAAAGCTCGACTTGTCGCGAAAGGTTTTCGACAAGTTCAAGGAGTTGACTACGATGAGACCTTCTCACCCGTAGCGATGCTTAAGTCCGTCAGAATTATGTTAGCAATTGCCGCATTTTATGATTATGAAATATGGCAGATGGATGTCAAAACTGCATTCCTGAATGGATTTCTGGAAGAAGAGTTGTATATGATACAACCAGAAGGTTTTGTCGATCCAAAAGGAGCTAACAAAGTATGCAAACTCCAGCGATCCATTTATGGACTGGTGCAAGCATCTCGGAGTTGGAATAAACGCTTTGATAGTGTAATCAAAGCATTTGGCTTTATACAGACTTTTGGAGAAGCCTGTATTTACAAGAAAGTGAGTGGGAGCTCTGTAGCATTTCTAATATTATATGTGGATGACATATTGCTGATTGGAAATGATATAGAATTTCTGGATAGCATAAAGGGATACTTGAATAAAAGTTTTTCGATGAAAGACCTCGGGGAAGCTGCTTACATATTAGGCATAAAGATCTATAGAGATAGATCAAAACGCTTAATTGGACTTTCACAGAGCACATACCTTGACAAGATTTTGAAGAAGTTCAAAATGGATCAAGCAAAGAAAGGGTTCTTGCCTGTGTTACAAGGTATGAAATTGAGTAAAACTCAATGCCCGACCACTGCAGAAGATAGAGAGAAAATGAAAGATGTTCCCTATGCTTCAGCCATAGGCTCTATCATGTATGCAATGCTGTGTACCAGACCTGATGTGTGCCTTGCTATAAGTTTAGCAGGGAGGTACCAAAGTAATCCAGGAATGGATCACTGGACAGCGGTCAAGAACATCCTGAAATACCTGAAAAGAACTAAGGATATGTTTCTCGTATATGGAGGTGACAAAGAGCTCACCGTAAGAGGTTACGTTGATGCAAGCTTTGACACTGATCCGGACGATTCTAAATCGCAAACCGGATACGTGTTTACTTTAAACGGTGGAGCTGTCAGTTGGTGCAGTTCTAAACAAACCGTCGTAGCGGGATCTACATGTGAAGCGGAGTACATAGCTGCTTCGGAAGCAGCAAACGAAGGAGTCTGGATGAAGGAGTTCATATCCGATCTAGGTGTCATACCTAGTGCATCGGGTCCAATGAAAATCTTTTGTGACAATACTGGTGCAATTGCTTTGGCAAAGGAATCCAGATTTCACAAAAGGACCAAACACATCAAGAGACGCTTCAATTCCATCCGGGATCTAGTCCAGGTGGGAGACATAGAGATTTGCAAGATACATACGGATCTGAACGTTGCAGACCCGTTGACTAAGCCTCTTCCACGAGCAAAACATGATCAGCACCAAGGCTCCATGGGTGTTAGAATCATTACTGTGTAATCTAGATTATTGACTCTAGTGCAAGTGGGAGACTGAAGGAAATATGCCCTAGAGGCAATAATAAAGTTATTATTTATTTCCTTATATCATGATAAATGTTTATTATTCATGCTAGAATTGTATTAACCGGAAACATAATACATGTGTGAATACATAGACCAACAGAGTGTCACTAGTATGCCTCTACTTGACTAGCTCGTTAATCAAAGATGGTTATGTTTCCTAACCATGAACAAAGAGTTGTTATTTGATTAACGAGGTCACATCATTAGTTGAATGATCTGATTGACATGACCCATTCCATTAGCTTAGCACCCGATCGTTTAGTATGTTGCTATTGCTTTCTTCATGACTTATACATGTTCCTATAACTATGAGATTATGCAACTCCCGTTTACCGGAGGAACACTTTGGGTACTACCAAACGTCACAACGTAACTGGGTGATTATAAAGGAGTACTACAGGTGTCTCCAATGGTAGATGTTGGGTTGGCGTATTTCGAGATTAGGGTTTGTCACTCCGATTGTCGGAGAGGTATCTCTGAGCCCTCTCGGTAATGCACATCACATAAGCCTTGCAAGCACTGCAACTAATATGTTAGTTGTGAGATGATGTATTACGGAACGAGTAAAGAGACTTGCCAGTAACGAGATTGAACTAGGTATTGGATACCGACGATCGAATCTCGGGCAAGTAACATACCGATGACAAAGGGAACAACGTATGTTGTTATGCGATCTGACCGATAAAGATCTTCGTAGAATATGTAGGAGCCAATATGGGCATCCAGGTCCCGCTATTGGTTATTGACCGGAGACGTGTCTCGGTCATGTCTACATTGTTCTCGAACCGTAGGGTCCGCACGCTTAACGTTACGATGACAGTTATTATGAGTTTATGCATTTTGATGTACCGAAGGTTGTTCGGAGTCCCGGATGAGATCACGGACATGACGAGGAGTCTCGAAATGGTCGAGACATAAAGATTGATATATTGGAAGCCTATGTTTGGACATAGGAAGTGTTCCGGGTGAAATCGGGATTTTACCGGAATACCGGGAGGGTTACCGGAACCCCCCGGGTGACTAATGGGCCTATTGGGCCTTAGTGGAAAAAGAGAAAAGGGACAAGCCCATAGCTGGCCGGCGCCCCCCCTTTCCCCAAGTCCTAGTAGGACTAGGATAAGGGGCCGGCCCCCCTTCTCTCTCCTTTTTCCCCGAGAGTCCTAATTGGAATAGGATTGGAAGGGGGAGTCCTACTCCCGATGGGAGTAGGACTCCCCCTGCGCCTCCCTCTCCCTGGCCGGCCGGCTCCCCCTCCTCCAACCTTTATATACGGGGGCAGGGGACACCCCAAGACACACAAGTTGATCCTTGAGATCGTTCCTTAGCCGTGTGCGGTGCCCCCTGCCACCAAATTCCACCTCGATCATACCGTTACAGTGCTTAGGCGAAGCCCTGCGTCGGTAGTACATCAAGATCGTCATCACGTCGTCGTGCTGACGGAACTCTTCCTCGACGCTTTGCTGGATCGGAGCCCGAGGAACGTCATCGAGCTGAACGTGTGCTAAGAACTCGGAGGTGCCGGAGTAACGGTGCTTGGATCGGTCGGATCGGAAAGAAGACGTACGACTACTTCCTCTATGTTGTGTGATCGCTTCCGCAGTCGGTCTGCGTTGGTACGTAGACAACACTCTCCCCTCTCGTTGCTGTGCATCACCATGATCTTGCGTGTGCGTAGGAAAATTTTCGAAATTACTGCGTTCCCCAACAGGAGGCACATGGTGTGTGGGCTCAGGCTTTGCTAGAGTTGTCTCTGCATGACAGACTAGCCTGGCAAGATCTATGCAATGATCCCTCTGAAGATGTGACTGCGGAAGATGGCGGCGGCGGACCATAGAGCGTGCACATATGGTGCGCGTTGAGGGATGCCTAGACCGGTTGGTACTCTCAACTTCTCAGGCGGATGGCTTTTGACGCCCCAGTCTATTCATGCAGTCTGGGCACATCTTTATGCATGTAGGTGTAGCAACTTTGTTCACCTCGAAGGTGGCTTTCGTTTGATCTTTGTATTTATTTTGTCAGCCTTTGATGAATAAATTAATAAAGATGGTTGCATGCATTATTTTGATGCAGAGGCCAGTGGTAATCCTCCTTTCGGGGAAAAGAACTTGCTTTTTTGTTTATCCTATTGCAGGTTGCATTTTCATAAAAGTAAGTTACACTTTTCTGGACCAATGGAATTTAAAAAAATACTGAACCACTTAGAATTGGTAGAACTGTTCTAATAAATCAAGAAAGGTAAGAATGGAACATAAGTCACTATTCTCTATTGGTGGTTTATTATTTTATTTTGCAGCAACTAGTTGGCCAGGCCAACATTAATTGTGAGATATCACGCAGCTTGTCATTGGTAAATATTTTCATGAGAATCAATGAATGGAGAGAAACTTTGTCCACAAGTAATGTGTTTTTTATCTGATAATATCATGTGCCCTTGTTTCATGTATGACCTAGCAAAACTTTACAAAGATTCTTGCATTTTCAAATCACTATATGTTCCATAAAATACCTCCCTTTCTTCGATTCCTCTCGCACAACACAGGAAAAGTGCTCAAGTGTGCTAGTCTAGCACATTGTGTCTTTCGAAAAATTTGAACTGCTTATATAATCTCTGTTTGTGGTTGACATTTTTATTCTTATTATTTCTAGTCTGACAATCTTCAGATTCACGGAGTCATAAGATTCTTGCTCAATTTCGGATGAGCCGAAGTGCACAAATGATAAAATAATAAGAACGGAGTTTTCTAACAAAAGATGTGGATTTCTAATAGAGTGCATGGCAGAGAGGAAAATAAAGAGACATGCATGATGCACCAAACCGTATTAGACACCGATACAAGAAGAAGACAAGATGGTTCACACATAAAACCAAAAATAAGCTAGATGTAAAAAACTAAAAAGGGAGGAACCAGCCATGTGATGGCTTAGGAGTAAGAAGTAGGGGGCCTTAATGACGGCGTGTACCCTTTAGGGTTTGTTTCCTCTAAGACGGTCACCAAGGAGATAACAGCCCCCTGATCGAGTTTAGATCGGAGTCTTTTCCGATCGAATCAAGAGAAGGGTGATCGTAAGATTGAAACAAGCCTACGTAATCTCGATGTGCGCTAACATGGCGAGCGAAAACTCGGCGACATATAAGGGTGGAAGCGGAGAGGGGAGGATGGATGGAGATTGGGACTTGCCGGCGGCGACAGAGGCATGTCAATCGAAAAGAGTTGGGGATGCAAGTGGGGGCCCGACTGACTCCCTGAACGATCAGCTGCGGTACCTCAATCTTAGGGAAGACGAGGAAGAAGATGTGGTGCTAGAGGAAGATTTAGAGCAGCTGGAAAAGGATGTTGAATTCATGGCTCTCACGAGGGTTCATACCACTCGAAGATTCTATCATGGAGCGTTCTACAGCACAATGAGATCTGCATGGAATCTTTCCCAAGAAGTGTAGTTTAGGTCAATCGAGGACAACTTTTTCTTTGTTCAACTGACATGCCTGGGGATTGGGAACGAGTCATGAAGGATGGACCCTGGATATTCAGGAACTGCCCGGTGTTGCTTGCACCTTATGTTGGTTGGTCGGAAGCTAGTCAGGTGGAGCTCTTTACCTATCAAGTATGGGTGAGAGTTATGGGGTTGAAGGAGAAGATGCGCTCAGGTAGTATTGTAGGTCAGCTAGCAACCAAGGCAGGAGAGGTGGTACGTGTGGATGAGCGATCTGTTAAAGGGCAGGGTGGAGACATTACGGTACGAGTGACTTTGGATGTGTGAAAACCATTAACGAGGTGTGCTAGTTTGACATTAAGGAAGCGCAAAGTGTATTTTAACTTTGAATATGAGAAGATGCCAATTTTCTGTGGTGTTTGTGGCTTTGTGGGTCATGTTGCAAAGGAACACGGTAATGGAATTCATGACGAGTGTGCGGTCATATACCTCTCATCTTTGATTGCACCGGAATTCGGGAGGGAAGACATGTGGATGCCTGCTGGGTCTAGGGGTAGAGGAGGAAGGACGTCGAGGGGAGGCACTGCCAAAGAAGGTGACTGAGGGGGTCATAGTCCAAGCAGCCAGCAGAAGGACGAGGATCTACGTAGTACAGCGTTGCCCGGACAAACCCCAAAACTTGTCCTCGGTGTCTGCCAGTACCTTGAAGCGCCGGCTAGAGTTTGCTGAACAGAATCCTGGGGGTAATGGAAATCTGCTGCTGCTAATGGATGGCAGGGAAGGAGTTGAAAATGTGGCACTGCCAACAGAATTGGGTAAGAATGCTGAGGAGGAGGATGTTAATTCATAGGGAAGCAAGAGACATAAAGCTGACGAAAATGAGATTATGGACTTGGCAACATCGGCGGCCTCTGAGAAGGAGGACCGCCGGGCCTAATGTGTACCCTTGTGTGGAACTGCCGGGGAGGGGGGAACCGCTGGACAGTTCGAGAACTATTGGCTTTGTGCCAGACACATAACCCCAGTCTGGGCATCATTTGTGAGACTAGGCAATCAGAGGAGAAAATGGAGAAGCTGCGTTGGCGATTGGGTTTGCATGGATATGAAGGAGTGGGAAGTGATGGAAGAAGTGGCGGATGGGCGCTGTTTTGGCACGAGTCTTTGCATGTGGAAATATGTGGAAAGAGCAATAGTTATATAGATGTCTGTGTCCGGGGGAAACCAAATGACCCACCATGGCGTGCCACCTTTATATATGGTGAACCAAGAGTAGAGAACAGACATCTCATGTGGAGCTTGCTAAACGACCTACGATCTCATAGTGATGATCCATGGGTTGTCATCGGGGGCTACAACGAGGCATTATGCCAACATGGGCACATGTCAAGATGTGCACGATAGGAACCACAAATGTCAGCATTCAGAGATGTGTTAACTACTTGTGAGCTGATGGACTTGGGGTTTTGGGGCTTCCCATTTACATATGACAACCATCAAGCAGGTGAGAATAATGTGTGTGTTAGGCTGGACCGTGCATGTGCAGACACAGCTTGGAGAGATTTAGTTCCATTGGCGGTAGTGGAATACTTGGTGTCGTCACGATCAGACCGCTTCCCAATTGTGCTGCATTGGCGCTAAGGGGGACAGAAACCTAGGTGTAATGTGGACCAGTATGAGATAGCATGGGAGAGGGAGGTCGCGTTAGGTGAAATCATAAGCAATGCTTGGGAACATGTGCATCCTGGAGGAAACTTGGGGAATGTTACCCAATCCCTAAAACAAGTGATGCAAGATCTGAAGTGGAGTGCTAAAAAATTTGTCAACATCCGTAACGGGTTAGAGTCTCTCCGTAAAGAGCTAGCACAGCTCCAAGCTGAGGATGCTGATCGGAAAGTCATTAGAGAGAAGATGCAACGTATGGATGAAATGATATACAGAGAGGAGATGCTTTGGCTTCGGCGATCGCGTATTAGCTGGTTGAAAGAAGGTGACCGAAACACTCGGTACTTTTAGCAGAAGGCGGTTTGGAGGGCTCGAAAAAATTATATCAAGAAACTGAAAAAGGAGGATGGGAACTGGAGTACTGTACTTTTAGATATGGAGAGGATGTCATCTTCATATTTCAAGGAGTTGTATACAAAAGATCCAACTCTGGACCCAGCTTCAATTCTGTCGTTGGTAAAAAGGAGGGTTACTTCAGAGATGAATGAACTATTATTAAAGGATTTTTCAAAGGAGGAAATTAGCAGTGCGCTCTTCCATATTGGCCCGTTGAAGGCCCCAGGCCCAGATGGTTTTTTGGTGCATTTCTACCAACATAATTGGGCAACGATGGAAAAAGAAATTTTGGCGGTTGTACAACAGTTTTTCCATGAGGGAAAAATGCCTTCGAGTGTTAATGAGACGTGTATAGTGATGATCCCAAAAGTGCATCAGCCAAAAACTATGAAAGATTTCAGGCCAATATCATTATGCAATGTGTTGTACAAGATAGTCTCAAAGTGTTTAGTAAATAGACTACCTCCCTTGCTTGATGAGATTATATCCGAACACCAAAGTGCCTTTGTTCCAGGCCGGCTGATATCGGATAATGCTTTGATCGCCTTTGAGTGTTTCTACCATACCCAACAGGAACGGAAACCAGAAAGGGATAGTTGTGCCTACAAGTTGGACTTATCAAAGGCGTATGATCCAGTTGATTGGGGGTTCTTGGAAAGTGCTATGAGGAGAATGGGCTTTGCTGAGATATGGATTGGGTGGATTATGCAATGTGTCACAACAGTGAGCTACGCCGTGAAATTCAATGGCAAGCTACTGGAACGGTTTGCCCCGATGAGAGGGTTGCGCCAAGGGGACCCTTTATCACCCTTTTTTTTCCTCTTTGTTGCAGATTTCCTTTTGACATTAATACAGGAGGCGGTGGATACAAGAAAACTTGCGCCTGTTAAAATCTGTCCCACAGCGCCGGTGATTTCCCACTTACTATTTGCAGATGATACATTATTGTTTTTTAAGGCAAGTGGAGATTAGGCAGGGGTGGTCAAAGACATCCTAAATTGTTATGCACTTGGCACTGGGCAGCTCATCAACCCGGTCAAGTGTAGCATTTTATTTGGAGACTCATGTCCAGAGTTTAAGAAGCATGAAATTAAGGAAATACTAGAGATCACCCAGAATCAGTTTGAGGGCAAATATTTGGGTCTCCCTGTTCTGGAGGGAAGAATGAGTAAAGGTAGGTTTGAGACCCTTCAAGCCAAACTTATTAAAAGGTTAGTTGATTGCGGGGAACGATGGATGTCAAGTGCGGCAAAATAAGTTTTGATTAAATTCGTTGCACAATCTATTCCAACATATGTCATGAGCGTATTCAAGTTACCTATGTCATATGCGATGATCTGAATCGTCTAATTAGAGGATATTGGTGGGGTGTTGAAAAAGGGAAGCACGAGACTCACTAGATTGCATGGGATAAATTGTTACTCCCAAAGAATCAAGGTGGACTGGGCTTCCGGGATATGCGCCTTTTCAACCAAGCTTTACTAGCCAGACAAGCATGGAGAATACTGGACAGACCGGACAGCCTGTGGACTACAAGAAATATTTTAACTTACGACCTTCTGTCAGTGACCCTCGAAGAATTGGTCCTAAATTTATGACCATTTTAGACCAATTGGTCAAAAGCTGTTCAGGGGGCTCCAAACCCTAAACCATTGTGACCATTTTGGTCAGAAAGGTCGTAATTTCCTTACACGAAATGGTCACAAAGAAAACAATGCTAGTCCGCTACCTTATTTCTAGTTGTTAATGACCAATATAGATGGTCATAGCCTTATAGATTGTGGTGGGTTGTGATGACTAGGTGCCATCTCATCAGTTTTGCCTATGTGTCATGTCCATGTGGCAGTTTTTGCCCTAGGTTGTGAAGCAACCTATATTTCTACAATTCCCAAAATTGCCAAAAAAATCTCATAAATTCTTTGGGGCATATATTCATCAAATATGTAAAAATCCTTCCTTGCCTAGTTCAAAACTAATTCAACAATATTCATTTTCCTATTCTGTTCACAACAACACTTTATGAAGGAAGTGCTATTTATATATTCTTGATTGCCCTTGGAATTTTTGGGCACTCTTTCCTATCCAAATCATTACCGCATGACAAAATTCAGCTCCATTTGCCTAGCAAATCTTCCTCGGCAAATTTCCAAAGTTTTTATCCACCTAGAAGCATTGTGAAGGAAGTACCTTTTTTATATCTCTAAATGACATGAAATTTATACAGTTCCTTCATATGCCCAAATTATCACCCTCCTCCAAATTGCAGCTCAGTTAAATCATCTATGTGAGCCCAGGTTCAATTTATATTTTATGGCCAAATTGGCACGTTGCAAAGCAAGTGTTATATAGACCCCTCCTATTACCCTCAAACTTTTCGGGCACTCTTCCATACCCAAATCATTGCCACATGATAATATTCATCTCAATTTTCCTAGTAAATCTTTCTCAGGAAATTTCCAAAGTTTCTACCTCAAGAGAAGCTTTGTGAAGTAAATACTAGCTAGGCTTACCCAAATTATCTGAAAATTTACCAGCGCATTACCATACCTAAGTAACTTACCTACACCAATTTTGAGCTCATTTCATTCATCCAATATCTCTCACTAGTTTTCCCAAGTTTCTGTCCATAGAAGAGCATTGTGAAGGAAGTACTACTTTGGCATGTCCAAATGCTATCAATTTTCTACAATGCTTTCCTATGCCCAAATAACCATCCTCCACAAAATTTCAGCTCACTCCATTCATTATTTTGAGCCTAGCTTCAACATTCATATTTTTGTCCAGCGTGGTACTTTGCAAAGCAAGTACCACCTAGGATCCTCCTTTTGAGCTAAAAATTTGTGAAGACATTCTCCTTAGTAGATGATCATCCTCAGCCAAAACTCACGCCCATTGGCCATGTGCATTTCCCGTACTGCTAATCAAACACTTGGCTGCTAATTCATGTTTGAGCATCGATCGGTCTCCTCGTGAGAATCTTATGTTGTAATTTTCTTCCTAGCACCAACCTGGGGAGTGCCCAACCAACTAGACAGGCCTAGGCCGCCCAGAACACATGGCAACATTACGGTCACGCGGTGACCACGCGACGGGCATGCGAGTTTACGCGCTCTAGAGTTGGGGCCCTCGGCCACCGCCCAAACCTCGACGTATCGCCACCAAACCATGTATTTATTATTAAATAGGTCCTTATGTAACTAGAAATGATTTTTGGAAAAAAAACAAATAGCAAACTATGAGGCAGCTGCAGTTAAACTTTGACCCGCTTCCAACTGAATCGGCGGAAATTTGTCTTTTTCACGAGAGGTGGATCAAAAAATTTTACACCCAACCATTTTGTCAATTGTGCATTAAATATGGCCTAGTATTTTATAAAAATGATTTGGTCCAATTTTGCAACAATTATTTGGTAGTTCCTTCACAAAAAAACCTCCTTTCGGGCACTCGAAAAATGGAAAATGGTTTTTTCGTCCAACGAAAATGAAAACTTCCTTAGGCAACATTGTTTGCCATTCCAATATGCACCCTTGTGCACAATATGAGATCATTTGAACAAACTATGCCATGAATGTGGCCATAAGATTGATCATTTGGCTTGAAAGCCATTGATTTCCACACGAGATAGCTCGTTTCTGAGAACACCTTTTTAAAATAATTGCCGTATTACAAGTTTGTTATTTTTCCTGGGAACTTGGCCACATATAATGACACAATGCGAAGGTTTCCCAATGTTTTGAATTTTTTTGAATTTTTTATGCCCGTTTCAAAATGCGGTCAAAACGGCGGGAATGACCGTTCCTAGCTAGTGGTTGAATCTTGGAATTTTTTTGGTGTTTCTCTGATTAAAAAGATACTTATGTACCTAGAAATGATTTTTGGAAAAAATAAATAGCAAACTATGAGGCACATGCAGTTCAAATTTGACCCGCTTCCAACTAAATCGACGGAAATTTCTCTTTTTCACGAGAGTTGGATCATAAATTTTTACACCCAACCATTTTGTCAATTGTGCATTAAATATGTCCTAGTATTTTATAAAAATGATTTGGTCCAATTTTGCAACAATTATTTTGGAGGTCCTTCATAAAAAACCTCCTTTTGGGCACTCGAAAAATTGAAAATGGTTTTTTCGTCCAAAGAAAATGCATACAAATTGGTTATCATCCATAAAATGTGGTATAACTTGAGTGAAAATTTTAATGGTTCCATTTTGCAAAATATTGTTTCATAAACCCCTTTGTTTTTAGCACTTAGAGACTATATTTTAAATATTGTTGGTAGTCTCCAACCAATAAGGACGTCTCCCCTGGATCACCCTACCGTAGACGATCTAAACCGTTCGATCGTCCCGGATCCAACGACAGACTTGACCCCCTCACCGTCTCACCCAACTAACCCTAACACAACCCGCACCACTCGTCCTCTCGCTCCCCTCTCTCCCCTACGCACCCACAGCCGCCGCCCTCTCCCTTCCTCAGATCTCGATCTCGATCTACGGCCCGAACCAACCCACCTCACCGCCGTCCCCGGCCGCCGCGCCCTTCCACGACGACCCCTTCCTCAGCTTCGCCGATGGCCGGGCCACGCGGAGCTGCCCACAAACTGCTCCCCTTCCCCAACCCCCGATTCCTCTCCAATCTCCGCCGCCGCTGTCGATCCCCACACCCATCGGCGACCTCATCTCCTCGTCCTCCCCATCCCCACCCCCACCGCCGACCGACCTCCCTCCTCATCTCGTCCATTCACCCATGGAAACCCCCTCTTCCACGGATCCACCCACCCACGCCCACCCATGGATGGATGGATGGATGGGGCGCACCAGTTCTGGCAATGGCGGCGCCGGATCTGCACCCACCTCTGCGATGGAGGTCGGCCGCATCGGGATCCACCTGCGCGATGGAGGCCGGCCGGATTGGTGTGGAGCGACACACCACACCACACTGGAGCTTGCTGCTACGGTGGTTGTCGACAATGGCGCATCTCCGGTGGGACCTAGACGGGTTTCGCCCGAGCACACCGAGCGCCAGGACCAGCCGCCAGAGGCCCTTTATCCTCTTCATTTCCACCGCGAGCTAGTTCTCGTACCCCTTCTCCGGCAGACGTCGACGTGACCCTGTTATCCACTTCCTCCGTTACCACCCTCTGCATCTCACATGTTACCAACACTAGTTTATTTTCAGAAATTTCGTTAGGTCTATCCCTAGGTTAACTAGTGAAGGCTTGGCAGTTTGAGATAGATGCGCTATTGATTGTGTTGTTATCTGGCACATCAATGCCATTTATTCTTGATCGTGTTCAACGATCCTGCTCTTGTGCAAAATTTCATCTTAGATGGTGCTATTGTAGTGCAGACATGAACACCAATGTTCAGATATCCTTTCATTGATTTTCTTGTGCACCCAAATTGTTTGGTAAATCTTGCTTAATACTCATGACCCCTTTTGAAATCCTGCAAGAGTTGGTTCAGAGTTGATTGGTAGCTGTATAAAGAATAGAAAATTGATGTCATTACTTGCTTTTTTTGTTAATTCCTTTATTTTGTGAATTGCAGCGACTAGTTTATGTGCCATTTTGTGAAGATGTTGAGATTTTGTGAAGGTTCAGATGGGTCCGCTGTTGCTGCTGCTTCTCACTAGCATGTGCATAGGTGGCTTTGGCTTAGCTATTGCAAGTTTCAGGGGATTTCAGACTCTGACTAAAACTTGCAGCTAATTAACTAACTGATGCATCTCCTTGGCAATTGGCATGCTGCGCATTAGCTTCTTCAGTTACGATGCCATGCTACTAGAGCTTCTGCTCGTCTTGTTTATCTCGTGCCGCATTCTGGAGTTAAATGTACCTTGCGTGCGTCTCCGTTGGAACTACTCGTGACTTGACAATTCTGTGTTATGGGCCGTTGAATTAGTTTCTTATCTAGTTCAATGTAGATTCTGATTCTAGCTCCTAGACTTCTGTTCAAGTGTCTTTCATTTAACAAATGCGCCAAACTTGGATGGTGGCTGCCAAGGCCAACGCCAGTGAGGACGTCATCTCGGAGTTTGTCGGGGACCTCATCCCATTTGACAAGGCGCGTGCCACTATGAGGGCATCCCCGTGGACGGCAAGAGGTAATGTATCCTATTACCTTGTTCGTCTCGGATAGATTTGTCTCCTCTCTGTGTAGCTGAATGTTGAACAGAAAGCTTGATTTGGTCAGGTGGAGGGTGGCTTTGTGCAGGATGGGGAGGTGGGAGAAGAAGAACTCTGAAGGTAAACAATCTAACACTTCTGCTCACAATCTGAGGCTTGTTTATTTCTGCACTGAACTGAAGCATGTGTTTATAAGTGTAGCTTGTGTTATACTCTTTACTGAACGCTCTGTGCCACAATCCCATGTGTTTATAAGTATGGAGTTAGGATTATCTAATAAAATTTCTGCTATATATATATATAACTCAGATTGCTAGCATCATTTACACAAGATACACCCTTTGAATTGAATTGATTGGTTCAGTTTCGTATATTCTTCACCCAGCCTTCTATCATGCTTGTAACTAGTGCTCTGCTCATGTTGTTAGACAGGATTTTCACTTCCTGCCATCCCAGCCTTCTATCATGCTTACAAGATTTTTCTTTGCACGGCAGTAGCACCAGTACCTTGCTGCTGTTGGGAATGGAAGGGAGATGTTCCATGCACTGAATCTAGGGAGAAAATCACCTTCGGCATGTACACCATCACCTTGGGCATTCTTGTGGCGCTGCTGCTCGGCCTCAACATGTCATGGAGTGCCATTAGTGTTGCCCTCACGCTCATCTTCCTCGACTTCAAGGACGCTCGCCCCTGCCTCGAGAAGGTAATTGTATGTCCATCCGTCTGTAGTTAAATAAGTTGTGCCCCATTGATGTCCTACTACTGTTAATTATTACTACCATGGTGTTGATGCTGTTCCGAATATGATATGTGCCTTAATTCTAAGTTCTGGTCTCTCTTAAGAGACACTTCTAGCTTTTCTGACTCAAAGTTGTTAACTTGGTACTGCATGAGTTTTACTACTGCTAACACAGAGAGTATTTACTACTGCCAACACAGAGATTTTGTATGCATGCTACCTGATGAGTGCTTTCTTTGTAATATTTCACCTTCGTATGCATAGGTTTATTCGGTTTGAATATTGCATGACATGAAATAGATATTTACAATGTTTTTCTCAACTTGTTTTCACTGTCACTTGATATATACTTGCTTGTACTTGAAGCTGTGGGTTAATGTTGGTGGTTTTGTTCTACTTGGATGCATTGGTACCCATCATCGAGCGAATGGATGCAACAGCGGCAAGAAGCTCATGGCTGTGTGCATCTAAAGCACACCATGGACACCATCCACTTCCTCATCAATGTAACTCAATCCAGATCATCGTCGACACTATCATCCATAGGTATGTTCCTTGGTTCCCTTTATTCTCTCCTGCATTTGTGATGTTAGTATGCGTGTGCTGACGAGTATTGTTAGATCTTGCCAGTTGAATGTATGGTCGTGATAGTACAATGGTATTTTGTTTCAGACGCAATGTGTTGTAGTGCAGTTTTTTGCACAACCTGCATATGTGCCATGCATATTCATATTGTGTCTCTGTTTCTTATATGAACTACTATCTCATTTTAACTAGCTCGACAACAAAAAGAATGGTACTAGCTGAATTTGTGTAATCATTCTGAATACATGTCCTTTTCTTGAATGGTCTGCTCATAATATATTTGCCCCAGTTTTTCTCATTCTTCTCTGATTCATTTAACAGGATGACAGATGAAGCCATGTTGCTGTTTTGTTTGGTCTCAGCCCTGACTATCGCCGTCGAGCGCGTCCGGCGCGTTGTTCATCTGACTATGGTTCCAGCCCTGACTATCGAAGTTCTTGTCCTGTTGAAGTTGCATAGAAATATGAGAGAGTCCAGTGAGTCCAGGAGCTTGTGAAGTAGTACTATATTACACTTGTAGAGCTTGTAAAGTATTGTATTATACATGGCCCTTTGTAATGGCACGGATGGAGCTTGTATTATGTGATCTGGTTGCTCTTGTTTAACTATTGTGTGTGTTTTTGTCTCTGCCAATCTAAATACTGCTTGAAATATGAAGAATATGAGTCTGATAGATGGGACCCACTTACCTGACAAATGGAAACCTGTTACCATAACCTAACAATTGGGACACATCTGACTAGTGGACCCTTCTTTTGGGAAAAAAAGAAAACCTAAATTCGTTTAGACAAAAAGGCCACAACCCAACAATAAAAAGGCTGCAATGTTGGGCTTGGCCCATCAAGCTGATCAAAAATTGATAGAAAAAATACATTAAAAAGGCCGAATTGTTGGGCTAGGCCCATGTAGAAAATCGAATTGGACCGGGCTGAATCTTGTGCCACGTCAGATTGCCACGCTGGATGCCTACGTGGCCTGGGGAGGTTGCTAGTGACCATAACGCCACAGTAGATGTAGTTTGGTCACAAACGTCTTCGACCATTCCAGAAGAAAGGACGCTATAGTCAGTTTATGACGGCCAGCTTTTGACCTTATGTTTTTGGTCACAAAAAGGTCACAAATGGAAATTTGTGACCATTCGGTGACCAATAGTGGTGGTCACAAGTTGACATATTTCTTGTAGTGGTGTTCAAGACTGAAGAAAGCCAAATACTACCACCATGGAAGTTTAATTGATGATGTCTATTACACAACCTTCTTCTTGTAGACGTTGTTGGGCCTCCAAGTGCAGAGGTTTGTAGGACAGTAGCAAATTTCCCTCAAGTGGATGACCTAAGGTTTATCAATCCGTAGGAGGCGTAGGATGAAGATGGTCTCTATCAAGCAACCCTGCAACCAAATAACAAAGAGTCTCTTGTGTCCCCAACACACCCAATACAATGGTAAATTGTATAGGTGCACTAGTTCGGCGAAGAGATGGTGATACAAATGGTATATGGATAGTAGATAATAGTATTTGTAATCTGAAATTATAAAAACATCAAGGTAGCAAGTGATAAAAGAGAGCGTAAACGGTATTGCAATGTGTGGAAACAAGGCCTAGGGTTCATACTTTCGCTAGTATAAGTTCCCTCAACAATACTAACATAATTGGATCACATAACTATCCCTCAACATGCAATGAAGAGTCACTCCAAAGTCACTAATAGCGGAGAACAAACGAAGAGATTATGGTAGGGTACGAAACCACCTCAAAGTTATTCTTTCCAGTCAATCTGTTGGGCTATTCCTATAAGTGTCACAAACAGCCCTAGAGTTCGTACTAGAATAACACCTTAAGACACAAATCAACCAAAACCCTAATGTCACCTAGATACTCTAATGTTACCTCAAGTATCCGTGGGTATGATTATACGATATGCATCACACAATCTCAGATTCATCTATTCAACCAACACAAAGGACCTCAAAGAGTGCCCCAAAGTTTCTACCGGAGAATCACGACGAAAACGTGTGCCAACCCCTATGCATAGGTTCCCAATGTCAGGAAACCCGCAAGTTGGTCACCAAAACATACATCAAGTGGCACGTGGTATCCCATTGTCACCACAGATATCCACGGAAAGACATACATCACGTGTTCTCAAATCTTCAAAGACTCAATACGATAAGATAACTTCAAAGGGGAAACTTAATTCATTACAAGAGAGAAGAGGGGGAGGAGAAACATAAGATCCAACTATAATAGCAAAGCTCGCGATACATCAAGATCGTATCATCTCAAGAACACGAGAGAGAGAGAGAGAGATCAAACACATAGCTACTGGTACATACCTGTCGGTGTTCTGGGAATGGGGGTCCACAAACTTGCCTGCCTGCGGCCTGCGGCGTGGCTCAAAGGAGGCCCAGCATGGACCATCTTCATCAGCACAAGACTCAAGACCCTCGAGAGGGGCCAAGCCTTGCGAGGCGGACGACACGGAGCTTCTTCAGGCACGACCTCATTAGGCTGGCTCGCGAGGAGGCGGAGAGATCAAGGCAGGGTACCTCGCGAGGTGCCCGTGACGCAAGCCATGACGACTCAGGGCGCCAGGCGGGTGCCAGCGCACGCAGCGTCCTTCCTTCCTCTTTGGTGCAAAGGGGGCAAGCGCAGCCGCGGAGTACCAAGGCATCAGGCAAAGGTTGCCGTTTTGGTGCAACAAGACCAAGACCAGGAGGATTACGAGACGGAGGTCACCGTGGAGCCCAAGACGGCGTCATCACCAGAGCTTTGTGCAGGCGAAGACTGCTTTTGTCAGGGTAGTTGATACTTGATGTCCCCCTTCAAATTAGCCCGCCATTGTTGGCTCCCTTCCCGCTCAATATTTGGGAAGAGGACCAGGGCCTCTATAAATAGGGCCAGCCGCCCATGTAGCAAGGGGGGTTCGAGCTTTTGGTTTGGTTGGCTAGTAAGAGTAAGAGAGAGAGAGAAAGAGAAGGGTGGCTGAACCCCTCCTAGCAGTTCATCACCCCAGCCAAGAACAGACCCTCGCGAGGCTGTTCTTCCATGTATTATCCATCATCATCAGCCCCAAGAGACAATCCACCAACCGCACACTGGAGTAGGGTATTACACCACAACGGTGGCCCGAACCAGTATAAATCTTGTGTCTCTTGTGTAGTTCTTTTAGTAGTTTCAGATCTTTGCGAGGCGGGGAGGTAGAAGGCGTAATCTCCGCGTGCATCCCAGTGTTCGAACCTTAAGGGTCTGCCGGAACCCGAAATCCGACATTTGGCGCCCCAGGTAGGGGTGCGCCGGAATTCGTCGTCCACCACTCCGTTCTCCTCCGACCGTTGTATCCATGTCTGACGCTCGTCGAGCCTGCACCGAGCGCCGGGCCGCCATCGCTTCTCACGTCACCCAGATGGCGCCCGTCCGCGGACCTCCTTGTCGTTCCCTGTCGCCCGCTGTCAATGCCGCCACCGGCCCGGCGGGGGGTGAGCAGCAAGCATCGTCTCAGCACCCATCCGTGCGGCAAGACGGCCGCACCGCTACTCCATCGCTTGCACTGGTTGGTTCTTCGTCCCGCACACTCCGCGCACCCTTGGAGGCTCGAGCTGCACTCCTCGCGGCCAACGAGCTCCTGCGCCAGCGCCCCGCCGACGACGTCTACAAAGAGTGGCTCGACCGCGTCGCCGAGCTCGTCCGCGCTGCAAGGGGCTCTCCTACGCCATCCCATCGCGCTACACCAACACCCCCGGTCGTCGCAGCCCTCCTGGGCGGCTCGCAGGCGCCGCCCACAAGTCATCACGTCAAGCCGTTCATCCGCCGGGTCAGCGCCGCTTCCACGTGGCAGGGGGCTCCCCCGGATCGGCGGCGCCCGAGACCGGCCTGACCTTCAGTTCGGAGGACCACCCCTCCAACTCGGCCAGCTCAGGCGCCCTCCCCATGTTGTGCACCCCCACCATCTTCCATGTGGCCGTCACCAGGACCCTCGTTGATGGCGGCGCGGGCCTCAGCGTGCTCTCGGTCGAGGCCTTCAACCTCCTCCGCATACCTCTGGAACGGCTGCAACCCAGCCGGCCCTTCTCACGCGTCGGGGGCAAGTCATCCAGTTCCTTGGGACAGATCCGGCTCCCAGTGACCTTCGGCACCTACGACAACTTCCGCACGGAGCTGGTCGACTTCGACATCACCTCCATCGGACTTCCCTACAACGCCATCCTCGGCTACCCAGCGCTGGCCCAATTTATGGCCGCGACACACCCGGCGTACAACCTCATGAAGATGCCCGGGAGCAATGGTGTCCTCACTGTGCACGGGGACACCGGGGACGCGCTGCGGGCTCTCAAGCTCGCCTTCAAGACAGCGGCATCAGCACAGTGTTGGGGAACGTTGCAGAAAACAAAAAATTTCCTACTCGTTTCACCAAGATCCATCTAGGAGTTCATCTAGCAACGAGTCATGAGATGCATCTACATACCTTTGTAGATCGCGTGCGGAAGCGTTCAACGAACGGGGATGATGTAGTCGAACACGAGGTGATCCAAATCACCGATGACCGAGTGCCGAACGGATGGCACCTCCGCGTTCAACACACGTACGGGACGGGAGACGTCTCCTCCTTCTTGATCCAGCAAGGGGGGAGGAGAGGTTGGTGATGATCCAGCAGCACAACGGCGTGGTGGTGGATGCAGGGCGTCACAGTAGCAGGGCTTCGCCTATACTACGCAAGAGGGAGATGTAACAGGGAGAGAGGGAAGCACCAAAAGCGTAGCCTCAAGTACCTCCTCTCCCCCACTATATATAGGGGTGCCAAGGGGGGGGCGCCAGCCCTAGGAGATGGATCTCCTAGGGGGGGGGGCGGCCAAAGGTGGGGGGCTTGCCCCCCAAGGCAAGGGGGCGCCCCCCCTTTAGGGTTTCCCCTAACCCTAGGCGCATGGGCCCTTAGGGGGTGGCGCCCCAGCCCACTAAGGGCTGGGTCCCTTCCCACCTCAGCCCATGGAGCCCTCCGGGATAGATGGCCCCACCCGGTGGACCCCCGGGACCCTTCCGGTGGTCCCGGTACAATACCGGTAACCCCGAAACTTGCCCCGATGGCCGAAACAGCACTTCCTATATATAATTCTTTACCTCCGGACCATTCTAGAACTCCTCGTGACGTCTAGGATCTCATCCGAGACCCCGAACAACATTCGGGTTACTGCATATACATATCTTCACAACCCTAGCGTCACCGAACCTTAAGTGTGTAGACCCTATGGGTTCGGGAGACATGTAGACATGACCGAGACGACTCTCCGGTCAATAACCAACAGCGGGATCTGGATACACATGTTGGCTCCCACATGCTCCACGATGATCTCATCGGATGAACCACGATGTCGAGGATTCAATCAACCCCGTATGCAATTCCCTTTGTCAATCGATATATTACTTGCCCGAGATTCGATCGTCGGTATCCCAATACCTCGTTCAATCTCGTTACCGGCAAGTCACTTTACTCGTACCGTAATGCATGATCCCATGACCAGACACTTGGTCACTTTGAGCTCATTATGATGATGCATTACCGAGTGGGCCCAGTGATACCTCTCCGTCATACGGAGTGACAAATCCCAGTCTTGATCCGTGTCAACCCAACAGACACTTTCGGAGATACCCGTAGTATACCTTTATAGTCACCCAGTTACGTTGTGACATTTGGTACACCCAAAGCACTCCTACGGTATCCGGGAGTTACACGATCTCATGGTCTAAGGAAAAGATACTTGACATTGCAAAACTCTAGCAAACGAACTATATGATCTTTATGCTATGTTTAGGATTGGGTCTTGTCCATCACATCATTCTCCTAATGATGTGATCTCGTTATCAATGACATCTTATGTCCATAGCCAGGAAACCATGACTATCTGTTGATTAACGAGCTAGTCAACTAGAGGCTTACTAGGGACATGTTGGTGTCTGTTATTCACACATGTATTACGATTTCCAGATAACACAATTATAGCATGAATAAAGACAATTATCATGAACAAGGAAATATAATAATAATGCTTTTATTATTGCCTCTAGGGCATATTTCCAACAGTCTCCCACTTGCACTAGAGTCAATAATCTAGTTACATTGTGATGAATCGAACACCCATGGAATTCTGGTGTTGATCATGTTTTGCCCTAGGGAGAGGTTTAGTCAACGGATCTGCTACATTCAGGTCCGTATGTACTTTACAAATATCTATGTCTCCATCCTGAACATTTTCACGAATGGAGTTGAAGCGACGCTCGATTTGCCTTGTCTTCTTGTGAAACCTGGGCTCCTTGGCAAGTGCAATAGCTCCAGTGTTGTCACAGAAGAGCTTGATCGGCCCCGATGCATTGGGTATGACTCCGAGGTCGGTGATGAACTCCTTCACCCAAATTGCTTCATGTGCTGCCTCCGAGGCTGCCATGTACTCCGCTTCACACGTAGATCCCGCCACGACGCTCTGCTTGCAACTGCACCAGCTTACTGCCCCACCATTCAAAATATACACGTATCCGGTTTGTGACTTTGAGTCATCCAGATCTGTGTCGAAGCTAGCGTCGACGTAACCCTTTACGACGAGCTCTTCGTCACCTCCATAAACGAGAAACATCTCCTTAGTCCTTTTCAGGTACTTCAGGATATTCTTGACCGCTGTCCAGTGTTCCTTGCCGGGATTACTTTGGTACCTTCCTACCAAACTTACGGCAAGGTTTACATCAGGTCTGGTACACAGCATGGCATACATAATAGAACCTATGGCTGAGGCATAGGGGATGACACTCATCTCTTCTATTTCTTCTGTCGTGGTCGGACTTTGAGCCGAGCTCAATTTCATACCTTCTAACACAGGCAAGAACCCCTTCTTAGATTGATCCATATTGAACTTCTTCAATATCTTATCAAGGTATGTGCTTTGTGAAAGACCTATGAGGCGTCTCGATCTATCTCTATAGATCTTGATGCCTAATATATAAGCAGCTTCTCCAAGGTCATTCATTGAAAAACTCTTATTCAAGTAGGCCTTAATGCTGTCCAAGAGTTCTATATCATTTCCCATCAAAAGTATGTCATCTACATATAATATGAGAAATGCTACAGAGCTCCCACTCACTTTCTTGTAGACGCAGGCTTCTCCATAAGTCTGCGTAAACCCAAACGCTTTGATCATCTCATCAAAGCGAATGTTCCAACTCCGAGATGCTTGCACCAGCCCATAAATCGAGCGTTGGAGCTTGCACACCTTGTCAGCATTCTTAGGATCGACAAAACCTTCCGGCTGCATCATATACAATTCTTCCTTAAGGAAACCATTAAGGAATGCCGTTTTGACGTCCATTTGCCATATTTGATAATCGTAAAACGCGGCAATTGCTAACATGATTCGGACGGACTTTAGCTTCGCTACCGGTGAGAAAGTCTCATCGTAGTCAACCCCTTGAACTTGTCGATAACCCTTAGCGACAAGCCGAGCTTTATAGATGGTCACATTACCATCCGCTTCTGTCTTCTTCTTAAAGATCCATTTATTCTCTATGGCTCGCCTTTCAACGGGCAAGTCAGTCAAAGTCCATACTTCGTTTTCATACATGGATCCTATCTCGGATTTCATGGCTTCTAGCCATTTGTCGGAATCCGGGCCCGCCATCGCTTCTTCATAGTTCGAAGGTTCACTGTTGTCTAACAACATGATTTCCAAGACAGGGTTGCCGTACCACTCTGGTGTGGAACGTGTCCTTGTGGACCTTCGAAGTTCAGTAGAAACTTGATCAGAAGTTTCATGATCATCATCATTAACTTCCTCTCTAGTCGGTGCAGGCACCTCAGGAACATTTTCTTGAGTTGCGCCATTTTCCGGTTCAAGAGGTAACACTTCATCAAGTTCTACTTTCCCACCACTTACTTCTTTCGAGAGAAACTCTTTCTCTAGAAAGGATCCATTCTTGGCAACAAAGATCTTGCCTTCGGATCTGAGGTAGAAGGTATACCCAATTGTTTCTTTCGGGTATCCTATGAAGACGCATTTTTCCGACTTGGGTTCGAGCTTTTCAGGTTGAAGTTTCTTGACATAAGCATCGCATCCCCAAACTTTTAGAAATGACAGCTTAGGTTTCTTCCCAAACCATAATTCATACGGTGTCGTCTCAACGGATTTCGACAGAGCACTATTTAAAGTGAATGCGGCAGTCTCCAAAGCATAGCCCCAAAAAGATAGCGGTAGATCGGTAAGAGACATCATAGACCGCACCATATCTAATAGAGTGCGATTACGATGTTCGGACACACCGTTACGCTGAGGTGTTCCAGGCGACGTGAGTTGTGAAACTATTCCACATTTTCTTAAGTGTGTGCCAAATTCGTGACTCAAGTATTCTCCTCCACGATCTGATCGTAGAAACTTGATTTTCCTGTCACGTTGATTCTCGACCTCACTCTGAAATTCCTTGAACTTTTCAAAGGTTTCAGACTTGTGCTTCATTAAGTAAATATATCCATATCTACTCAAATCATCAGTGAGGGTGAGAAGATAACGATAGCCACCGCGAGCCTCAACACTCATTGGACCGCACACATCAGTATGTATGATTTCCAACAAGTTGGTTGCTCGCTCCATTGTTCCTGAGAATGGAGTCTTGGTCATTTTACCCATGAGGCATGGTTCGCACGTGTCAAATGATTCATAATCAAGAGACTCTAAAAGTCCATCTGCATGGAGCTTCTTCATGCGTTTGACACCTATGTGACCAAGGCGGCAGTGCCACAAGTATGTGGGACTATCATTATCAACCTTGCATCTTTTGGCACTCACATTATGAACGTGTGTAGTATTACGTTCGAGATTCATAAAGAATAAACCATTCACCATAGGAGCATGACCATAAAACATATCTCTCATATAAATAGAACAACCATTATTCTCCGATTTAAATGAGTAGCCATCTCGAATTAAACGAGATCCCGATACAATGTTCATGCTCAAAGCTGGTACTAAATAACAATTATTAAGGTTTAAAACTAATCCCGAAGGTAAATGTAGAGGTAGCGTGCCGACGGCGATCACATTGACTTTGGAACCATTCCCGACGCGCATCATCACCTCGTTCTTTGCCAGTTTCCGCTTATTCCGCAACCCCTGCTTTGAGTTACAAATGTGAGCAACTGCACCGGTATCAAATACCCAGGAGCTACTACGGACACTAGTAAGGTACACATCAATAACATGTATATCACATATACCTTTTGTTTTGCCGGCCTTCTTGTCTGCTAAGTATTTAGGGCAGTTCCGCTTCCAGTGACCGCTTCCCTTGCAATAAAAGCACTCAGTCTCGGGCTTGGGTCCATTCTTTGGCTTCTTCCCGGCAGCTTGCTTGCCGGGCGCGGCAACTTCCTTGCCGTCCTTCTTGAAGGCTTTCTTACCCTTGCCCTTCTTGAACTTAGTGGTTTTATTGACCATCAACACTTGATGTTCCTTCTTGACTTCTACCTCCGCTGATTTCAGCATTGCAAACAACTCAGGAATGGTCTTTTGCATCCCTTGCATGTTGAAGTTCATCACAAAGCTCTTGTAGCTTGGTGGAAGCGACTGGAGGATTCTGTCAATGACCGCATCGTCTGGGAGATTAACTCCCAGCTGAGACAAGCGGTTATGTAACCCAGACATAGTGAGTATGTGCTCACTGACAGAACTATTTTCCTCCATCTTACAGCTGAAGAACTTATCGGAGACTTCATATCTCTCGATCCGGGCATGAGCTTGGAAAACCATTTTCAGCTCTTCGAACATCTCATATGCTCCATGTCTCTCAAAACGCTTTTGGAGCCCTGGCTCTAAACTGTAAAGCATGCCACACTGAACGAGGGAGTAGTCGTCAACACGTGTCTGCCAAGCGTTCATAACGTCTTGGTTCTGTGGGACGGGAGCTTCACCTAGCGGTGCTTGTAGGACGTAATCTTTCTTGGCAGCTATGAGGATGATCCTCAGGTTCCGGACCCAGTCCGTATAGTTGCTACCATCTTCTTTCAGCTTGGTTTTCTCTAGGAACGCGTTGAAGTTGAGGACTACGTGGGCCATTTGATCTACAAGACATATTGTAAAATATTTTAGACTAATGTTCATGATAATAAAGTTCATCTAATCAAATTATATAATGAACTCCCACTTAGATTAGACATCCCTCTAGTCATCTAAGTATTACATGATCCGAGTTAACTAGGCCGTGTCCGATCATCACGTGAGACGGACTAGTCAACTTCGGTGAACATCTTCATGTTTGATCGTATCTTCCATACGACTCATGCTCGACCTTTCGGTCTTCTGTGTTCCGAGGCCATGTCTGTACATGCTAGGCTCGTCAAGTCAACCTAAGTGTTTGCATGTGTAAATCTGTCTTACACCCGTTGTATGTGAACGTCTGAATGAAACACCCGATCATCACGTGGTGTTTTGAAACAGCGAACTGTCGCAACGGTGCACAGTTAGGGGGAACACTTCTTGAAATTAATATGAGGG
This sequence comes from Triticum monococcum, assembly GCA_034509565.1. NCBI lineage: Eukaryota > Viridiplantae > Streptophyta > Magnoliopsida > Poales > Poaceae > Triticum > Triticum monococcum. The sequence goes on along the minus strand of CM067842.1, from coordinate 106,670,211 downwards.
ATCATCTTATTTACTACCGTCGTTCTAAGTAAACAAGATGCAAAACATGATAAATATCACATGCAATCAAATAATAAACGTGACATGATATGGCCAATATCACATAGCTCCTTTGATCTCCATCTTGGGGCTCCATGATCATCTCATCACCGGCTTGACACCATGATCTCCATCATCGTGTCTCCATGAATTTGCTCGCCAACTATTACTTCTACCACTATGGCTAACGCGTTTAGCAATGAAGTAAAGTAATTTACATGGCGTATCTCAATGACACGAAGGTCATATAAAAGAATAAAGACAACTCCTATGGCTCCTGCCGGTTGTCATACTCATCGACATGCAAGTCGTGATTCCTATTACAATAGCATGAACATCTCATACATCACATATAGATCATTCATCATTCTTCACAACTTTGGCCATATCATATCACAAACCACTTGCTGCAAAAACAAGTTAGACGTCCTCTAATTGTTGTTGCAAGTTTTACGTGGCTGAATTAGGGTTCTAGCAAGAACGTTTTCTTACCTACGTGAAAGCCACAACGTGATTTGTCAACTTCTATTTACCCTTCATAAGGACCCTGTTCATCGAATCCGCTCCAACTAAAGTGGGAGAGATAGACACCCGCCAGCCACCTTATGCAACTAGTGCATGTTAGTCGGTGGTACCGTTCTCACGTAAGCGTACGTGTAAGGTTGGTCCGGGCCGCTTCATCCCACAATACCGCTGAAGCAAGAAAAGACTAGTAGCGGCAAGAAAGTTGACAAATCCATGCCCACAACAAATTGTGTTCTACTCGCGCAAGAAGAACTACGCATAGACCTAGCTCAAGATGCCACGGATGGGGAACGTTGCAGAAAACAAAAATTTTCCTACTCATTTCACCAAGATCCATCTAGGAGTTCATCTAGCAACGAGTCATGCGATGCATCTACATACCTTTGTAGATCGCGTGCGGAAGCGTTCAACGAACAGGGATGATGTAGTCGAACACGACGTGATCCAAATCACCGATGACCGAGTGCCGAACGGACGGCACCTCCGCGTTCAACACACGTACGGGACGGGAGACGTCTCCTCCTTCTTGATCCAGCAAGGGGGGAGGAGAGGTTGGTGATGATCCAGCAGCACGACGGCATGGTGGTGGATGCAGGGCGTCACAGTAGCAGGGCTTCGCCTATACTACGCAAGTGGGAGATGTAACAGGGAGAGAGGGAAGCACCAAAAGCGTAGCCTCAAGTCCCTCCTCTCACCCACTATATATAGGGGTGCCAAGGGGGGGCGGCCCTAGGAGATGGATCTCCTAGGGGGGGCGGCGGCCAAGGGTGGGGGGCTTGCCCCCCAAGGCAAGGGGGCGCCCCCCTTTAGGGTTTCCCCTAACCCTAGGCGCATGGGCCCTTAGGGGGTGGCGCCCCAGCCCACTAAGGGCTGGGTCCCTTCCCACTTCAGCCCATGGGGCCCTCCGGGATAGTTGGCCCCACCCGGTGGACCCCTGGGACCCTTCCGGTGGTCCCGGTACAATACCGGTAACCCCGAAACTTGCCCCGATGGCCGAAATAGCACTTCCTATATATTATTCTTTACCTCCGGACCATTCCGAAACTCCTCGTGACGTCCAGGATCTCATCTGGGACCCCGAACAACATTTGGGTTACTGCATATACATATCTTCACAACCCTAGCGTCACCGAACCTTAAGTGTGTAGACCCTATGGGTTCGGGAGACATGTAGACATGAACGAGACGACTCTCCGGTCAATAACCAACAGCGGGATCTGGGTACCCATGTTGGCTCCCACATGCTCCACGATCATCTCATCGGATGAACCACGATGTCGAGGATTCAATCAACCCCGTATGCAATTCCCTTTGTCAATCGATATATTACTTGCCCGAGATTCGATCGTCGGTATCCCAATACCTCGTTCAATCTCGTTACCGGCAAGTCACTTTACTCGTACCGTAATGCATGATCCCATGACCAGACACTTGGTCACTTTGAGCTCATTATGATGATGCATTACCGAGTGGGCCCAGTGATACCTCTCCGTCATACGGAGTGACAAATCCCAGTCTTGATCCGTGTCAACCCAACAGACACTTTCGGAGATACCCGTAGTATACCTTTATAGTAACCCAGTTACGTTGTGACGTTTGGTACACCCAAAGCACTCCTACGGTATCCGGGAGTTACATGATCTCATGGTCTAAGGAAAAGATACTTGACATTGCAAAACTCTAGCAAACGAACTATGCGATCTTTATGCTATGTTTAGGATTGGGTCTTGTCCATCACATCATTCTCCTAATGATGTGATCTCGTTATCAATGACATCTTATGTCCATAGCCAGGAAACCATGACTATCTGTTGATTAACGAGCTAGTCAACTAGAGGCTTACTAGGGACATGTTGGTGTCTGTTATTCCCACATGTATTACGATTTCCGGATAACACAATTATAGCATGAATAAAGACAATTATCATGAACAAGGAAATATAATAATAATGCTTTTATTATTGCCTCTAGGGCATATTTCCAACACACAGCACGCCGACTTGGAGACCCCCGAGGCCAAGGGGGCTGCGCCCGCCAAGAAGAAGCAGTTGTTCACCCAAGACAAGGCGGAAACCAGGCAGATACCCGTCGATGAGGACGGGTCCACCAACGCCACTTTCACCATAGGCGCCCACCTCAAAACCGAGCAGGAGGAGGCCTTGGCCAGGTTCTTGCACGCAAACAAGAAGGTGTTCGCTTGGGAGCCGGATCAGTTGGTGGGGATCCCCAGGAGTGTAATCGAGCACCACCTCAACGTGTGCCCCAACGTGCGCCCTGTGAAGCAGAAGGCCAGGCGACAGTCCACAAAAAAGCAGGCCTTCATCGTCCAGGAGACCCTCAAATTAGAGGCCGCTGGGGTCAGTCGCGAGGTCTGATACCCAGATTGGTTGGCCAACCCTGTCGTTGTGCCAAAGAAGGGAGGGAAGGAGCATATGTGTGTCGACATCACCAACCTCAACAAGGCATGCCCGCAAGATCCATTCCCGCTCCCCCGCATCGACCAGATCATCGATTCCACTGCGGAATGCGACCTGTTATGCTTCTTGGACGCCTTCTCTGGGTATCACCAGATCAAGATGGCGGTAGAAGACGTCGAGAAGACGGCCTTCCTGACCCCGTGTGGGGTATACTGCTACACGTGCAGGCCATTCGGGCTGCGTAACGCTGGGGCGACCTTCCAGCGGCTGATGCACATCACCTTGAGCCCGCAGCTCGGGAAGAATGTTGAAGCTTATGTTGATGACATCATGGTAAAGTCTCAGGAGGTCGGGACCTTGATACAGGATCTGGAGGAAACCTTCACGAGCCTCAACACAGTGAACCTACGGCTCAACCCAGAAAAGTGTGTGTTCGGAGTCCCCTCGGGCAAGCTCTTGGGTTTCCTTGTGTCCCACCGGGGCATCGAGGCTAACCCAGAGAAGATCAAGGCGGTGGAAGACATGAGCCCGCCAAGGACCCTCCGAGAAATGCAAAAGCTCACGGGGCGTGTGACTGCGCTAGGGCGCTTCATCTCTAGGTTAGGAGAACGAGCCCTGCCCTTCTTCCAGCTAATGAAGAAAAAGGGGCCCTTCGAGTGGACTGAAGAGGCCGACAGGGCATTCCAGGATCTCAATAGATACCTGACCAGCCCACCGGTCATGGTGGCACCGCGCCCTCAGGAGCCCCTGGTGCTTTACCTCGCCGCCACGCTTTACTCCGCCAGCGCAGCCTTGGTGGCAGTCAGAGAGGAGCGCCGAGTCAAAACCACGGTAGCAGCCCAGGACAAGGAAGAACAGGGACAAGGAAGGCCTACAGACACCACCACCGCGGCTGAGGAGGATCAGCCGCCGCGGAGGGACGCACCAGAGGCGGAAGAGGCCCCTCTTCCAGATGGCCAGTCTCAGGCGGCCTCATTGCCTCAAGAGGCGCCACGGTCTCCGGAAGGAGCCACCAGCACTGACGCACTCCGCCTCGTCGAGCACCCAGTGTACTTCGTCAGCACAGTGCTGCGGGATGCAAGAGCACGGTACCCTATGACTCAGAAGCTCCTCCTCGCGCTACTGGTAGCTTCGCGCAAGCTGCGGCATTATTTTCAGGGTCACCTCATCAAGGTCGTCTCGTCGTACCCCCTGGAGAGAGTGCTCAGGAGCCCTAATTCAGCTGGAAGGGTCACTAAGTGGAACATAGAACTGCAAGCGTTTCAGCTCGAATTCAGCATGACCAGGGTCATCAAGGGAGCAGCGTTGGCAGATTTTGTGGCAGAGTGGACGGAGGCGCCAGGACTCAAGGCCGATGAGGATCGGTCCCTATCCCCGGGAAGCGAGGCGCTAGAAGGCTGGGTCATGTACTTCGATGGGGCGTTCTCCAGACATGGCGCTGGAGCTGGGGCGGTGCTTATATCACCCACACAGGACAAGCTCTACTACGTCGTGCAACTCTGTTTCCAGCAAGGCGAGAAGTTCTCCAACAACATAGCGGAGTATGAAGGTTTAGTAGCAGGCTTGAAGGCCGCAGCCGCCCTGGGAGTGAAACGCCTCACCATCAAGGGCGATTCGCAGCTCCTTGTCAACTTCTCCAACAAGGTGTACGAGCCGAAGGATGAGCACATGGAAGCCTACCTTGCGGAAGTCCGCAGGATGGAGAAGCAATTCCGGGGGTTAGAATTGCAGCATGTGCCCCGTGGCACCAATCAGTAGGCCGACGATATCGCCAAATGCGCGTCTAGACGGTTACCCCAGGAGCCTGGAGTTTTCGAGGAGCAGCTCTTCAAGCCCTTAGCTCTATCGTCATTGTCAAACACGGCTCAGCCCTTGGAGGAGCTCCCCCAGCCACCTGCCTTAGGAGCTCCAACCTGTGGCCCGGCCTCAGGAGCGCGCTTGCTCCTGACGATGGAACCTTAGGAGGATGTTGGATCACGGAGCTCCGGAGCTACTTGATGCAAGGGACCTTGCCAGAGAAGGAGGAGGAGGCGGAGCGAGTGGCACGCCAGGCCACGGCATACTGCATCAGAGACGGAGAGCTCTACCGGAAGCAACCAAATGATGTATCCCTGCGCTGCATCTCCAGGGAGCAAGGGAAGGAGCTACTGGAAGATATACACGGCGGAGACTGCGGACATCATTCGTCATCGCGGACCCTCGTTGGCAAGGCGTTCTGCAGTGGCTTTTATTGGCCCACCGCGCTCAATGACGTTGTGGAACTAGTGAAAGCCTATGAAGCTATTGCGTTTTGGAAAGGCCCAGAGCCTGTGAAGCAAGGCGAGTGCCTATGAAGCTATCGCGTTTTGGAAAGGCCCAGAGCCTGTGAAGCAAGGCGAGTGCCTATGAAGCTGTCGCGTTTCGGAAAGGCCCAGAGCCTGTGAAGCAAGGCGAGTGCCTGTGAAGCTCTCGCGTTTTGGAAAGGCCCAGAGCCTATGAAGCAAGGCGAGTGCATGTGCAGCTATCGCGTTTTGGAAAGGCCTAGAGCCTGTGAAGCAAGGCGAGTGCCTGTGAAGCTGTCGCGTTTTGGAAAGGCCAGAGCCTGTGAAGCAAGGCGAGTGCTTGTGAAGCTATCGCGTTTTGGAAAAGGCCCGGAGCCTGTGAAGAAGGCCAATGCCTGTGAAGCTCGCCACCCGTGACACTCTCACGTAATAATGAGTTGGGGCTGTACATGCCCCGGAGTCTCAGGAGCGCCGGCCTCAGGCCCTGGGGCTCCCTCCCACGCCCAGTGGCAGCACTTAGCTCCGCGCTGGTGAGAAGACGTCGAAGACTAGATTAGGTGCCGGACGTGGCTTTTCATTTGCTTTCCGTAGTTGGCTTGTTCCTTCTCATTTGAAGTTTTATTGAAGTTGTTGCCATTTTTGGCTTGCGGTTCTTCGGATTTTCGCTCTCCTGCCCCGATTTCTCTTGCGCAAGGCCTCGCAAGGGGGGCAGCTGAGCGCCCTCGCGAGCGTTCCTATCCTAGTCGTTCAAAGAGTTCGCGACCTGGGCCCCTTACAAGAGAAACCCTCCAGTCCGTGCCCCACGGGCATCGCGACACAAACAAAGGGCCTGGGTCGGTCGCCTCCCCCCCCCCACGGTCGGGGTCGGGAACTATCCACGCTCAGGCACATAGCCGGAAGGAATGGTAACGAAAGAAAAACGATGATTAACAGCAGTAACCCAAACACGCCCCCGCGGGGCTCCACACTATTGTCTTGCTACACAGGAAAAAGGGAAAAGGAAGAACAAATCCGGCGCGGCTCGCCTCACACCGGCCCGCGAGGAGGGCACGAGATGCCTCCGGAGCTCAGGCGGACTCCCTCTCGCGCCTCACCAGGGCGCGGCGGTATGGGGGCTGATCGCGGCCACCGCTGGAGGATTTGCCGTCTGAAGAAGAACCAGAGAAGCTTGAGGAACTCCGAGCGCCGCCAGCCGCGCGAGCGCTGCTCCCTCCATCATCAGCTCGGTTCCCAGCCGCGATCGCCACCCTCGGGGCAGCACCCCACGCGGCGACCATCTTCCCCAAACACCCTCACGTAGAGGGTGGCGTCGCCGTCGAACTTGAAGTGTAGGATGCACCGGCGGCCCAGGCCACGCGCACGGGCAAACGTCTGCCAACCGCGGGCCAGGCACAGGCTCCAGGCTGCGGAGACCTCCAGGGAGACCCATGAGGCCCGGCTGCAGCAGCCGTCGGCCTGGAGCTTGAGGCCGCCCGGGGCGCCGGCCGGGAGCTCGCCTAGGAGGAAGTGAGGAAGCGGGAGCCGGGTGCTGGCCGGCTCCGCCGACCACACGACGAACTCAGGCAGCACTTCAATAGCACGAACGCGCGGCCTGGGGGGCGCACAGCCGGAGCGCACCCCCCGGCTGCAGCAACCCGCCTGTCGCCGTGCTGAAGATCACCACCACGGCCGCGGGGAGCCACCGCGGTGGCCACAGGGTGCTTGCGAGGGTGCCCGCTGCCGCGCTTGGGTGGGGGAGAGGGGGGCTCAACCCGGCAAGCCTTCCCCTTCTCGGCGGCCGAGAATCTCTTCGACGGGGCCATGAAGAAGAAGGAGAAGCAAGGAGGAATGGACTGGAAGGGCACGCGCAGTTCCGTACTTATAGCCGGCGAAGACCAACCGCTGGCATCCACGATCACAGGTAATCATGACACGATTTGCATGCAGGGACCTGTCCAACTCGCGCAGTCACCAAGGCATCGTGGGGAAGTGGAGACGCCCACGTCCCATCAACCGCCACGCGGCGCCCAAGTCCGCAGGCTGTTAGGGCCCACGGCGATTTGCCCTTGCCCTTTCGCCTCTTGGCACGGCCAAGTCTGGGTGCGCCTTGGGCCCGGGGGCTACTGTCGGCGTTCTGGGAACGGGGGTCCCTAGACTTGCCTGCCTGCGGCCTGCGGCGTGGCTCAAAGGAGGCCCAGCATGGCCCATCTTCATCAGCACAAGACTCAAGACCCTCGCGAGGGGCCAAGCCTCGCGAGGCGGACGACACGGAGCTTCTTCAGGCACGGCCTCGTCAGGCTGGCTCGCGGGGAGGCGGAGAGATCAAAGGTTGCCGCGGAGTACCGAGGCATCAGGCAAAGGTTGCCGTTTCGGTGCAACGAGACCAAGACCAGGAGGACTACGAGACGGAGGTCACCGTGGAGCCCAAGACGGCGTCATCACCAGAGCTTTGCGCAGGCGAAGACTGCTTTTGTCAGGGTAGTTGATACTTGCTGTCCCCCTTCAAATTAGCCCGCCATTGTTGGCTCCCTTCCCGCTCAATATTTGGGAAGAGGACCAGGGCCTCTATAACTAGGGCCAGCCGCCCATGTAGCAAGGGGGGTTCGAGCTTTTGGTTCGGTTGGCTAGTAAGAGTAAGAGAGAGAGAGAAAGAGAAGGGTGGCTAAACCCCTCCTAGCAGTTCATCACCCCAGCCAAGAACAGACCCTCGCGAGGCTGTTCTTCCTTGTATTATCCATCATCATCAGCCCCAAGAGACAATCCACCAACCGCACACTGGAGTAGGGTATTACACCACAACGGTGGCCCGAACCAGTATAAATCTTGTGTCTCTTGTGTAGTTATTTTAGTAGTTTCAGATCTTTGCGAGGCGGGGAGGTAGAAGGCGTAATCTCCATGCGCACCCCAGTGTTTGAACCTTATGGATCTGCCGGAACCCAAAATCCGACAATACCCTCAGCCCCGAGGGAGAACTACTCCATCCTCGTCATGGAGAGCACCAGGATGATGAAGATGGCCACCGGAGAGGGATTGCCCCCTCCGGCAGGGTGCCTGAACGGGTCTAAATTGGTTTTTGGTGGCTACGGAGGCTTCTGGTGGCGTAACTCCCGATCTATTGTGCGTTCTAGAAGTTTTAGGGTATATGGAGATATATAGGCAGAAGAAGCACGTCAGGGGAGCCACGGGGGCCCACCGAGGCAGGGGCGCGCCCTAGGGGGGTGAGCACGCCCCCACCCTCATGGGCAGCTCCCGTATCTTCTGACGTGGGTTCCAAGTCTAGCAGGTGTGTTTCCTTCCAAAAATAACTTCTCCAGTTGATTTCGTTCCGTTTCGACTCCGTCTGATATTCCTTTTCTTCAAAACACTGAAATAGGTATAAAATAGCAAATCTAGGTTGGGCCTCCGGTTAATAGGTTAGTCCCAAAAATAATATAAAAGTGGATAATAAAGCCCAATATTGCCCAAAACAGTAGATAATATAGCATGGAGTAATAAAAAATTATAGATACGTTGGAGACGTATCAATTGACATAGTGTTTAGTGGTGCTGCATCCCCGGGATGGAGAGCGATTGAATATGGCCTCGAACTCCTGAAGAAAGGAATAATATGGAGAATAGGAGATGGGGAGAGTGTATGTGTTTGGCGAGATCCATGGCTTCCTAGAGATGCTTCGAGAAGGCCATTGTCTGAGAAAGGGGTGTGTAGATACACAAGAGTGGCTGATTTATTGCTGCCTGATGGGACATGGAACATAGGAAGGGTCCGTCAATTCTTTATACCGGCAGATGCGGACGTCATTATTGGGATACGACCTTCTAGGAGGGAAGGAGATGACTTTGTGGCGTGGCACCCAACAAAGGATGGTATGTTCTCGGTACGGAGTGTGTATCACCTCGCAGTCCAAGATAATCTGCGATCACAAGGTGGCCCAGCGAGTAGCTCAAGACAAAGGGGAGATAGACCTATCCTGAAGCTTTTCTGGAACATTCAGGTGCCACACAAAATGAAGATTTGTGCATGGAAATTGATCAAGGAAGGACTCCCCATAAGACAATTGAAGAAGGACCGTCATCTGGATGAAAATGACATTTGTCTCAGATGTGGTAGTGAGGTGGAAGACTCTTTTCATGCTGTAGTAACATGCCCGAGGGCGCACACAGTGTGGGAGGCTATGAGGGAGGATTGGGAACTACTGGACCAGGAAGAACACTTTAATTCTAGGCTGGAGTGGTTGCTTGATCTCCTAGCCCGAACAGTTGAAAGGGTAAGGAAGAACGTGATCATGCTAATATGGAGGAACTAGCAGTTGAGAAATGATCAACTCCATGAAAAACAACTACCACCAGTGCATGTAACGAGGAGTTACTTGGCCAGCTATATGAGCTCACTGCTGCAGATTCAATGCAAATATGGTCGTGACCCGATTAAAGGAAAAGGAATCACTGATGGTGGATACGATCAGCCAGTACACAAGAATAAGGCCGTTGTACACGCTCCGTGGCCGGCGCCGGTATAGGGCTGCCTTGCTATATGAGTGGATGGGGCCTTCAGCGCCAAGGAGAAGGATGCAGGAGTAGGCATGGCTGTTAGAGACTCAACGGGAGATTTGGTACTGGCATCATGCAAATACATACAACGATGTGATGATTCCCTTGAAGCTGAGTTACTTGCTGTTGTCGAAGGAGTGATGATAGCATGCACATATGCTACAAGGCCTTTCGTCTTACAAATGGATTGCTCAAACTCAATAATCAATAAAGCTCTCACTTTTCGCGCAAAAAAAAGAAGTAGGGAGCCTTCATACAAACTGATTTTGATAGAGCACTTAGTAGAATTGTTGTTACCCTCCCTCAAAAGAAAAAGAGTGTTTGCATCCAGTCAGGATCGGTTGACCATACACACTTTAGGCCGTGCATCGTGCCTTTGCATGAAGGGATAATGCATACCTAAGGATGTTACAACAAAGAAGATATATATTGCCATTGATAAATAATGATTATCAGAAAAAAATTAATTCATCAATCCCAGTGAAAAGCATTGCTAGTACGTACTTGGCTAAGTGGCACAACAAAGATTACAACACAAATGAATAAAATGAACCGACGAGCGAAAACCACGACTGAATATATAGTCTCCACCCTTGAGAGATCATCAACCGGTGTAGGGCTCGTCCACGAACCCGCACTTCTTCCTGATCTGGATGTTGGTGCTGTTCTTCACCTCGATATTGCCCATCTTCACCATGGCATCCTCGAAATGTATGTACCACAAGAAATCTCCGACCAACCACCAAGTGTACTTTTCCACCAATTCCTTGGTCTTTGGTGACGTCATGAGCGTTGCGTCGGAGGTGAAGAGCACTTTGTGATCCATCACTACCGGACTCGCGGTCTATGCCTACGGCCAGGGGCCGTCGGCATAGGTCATTTGCCATCGGCATAGATCTATGCCTACGGCTGCCGTCGGCATAGACCCGTCGGCGTAGATATCGTCAGCGTAGTCTTGTCAGACCGTCGGCATAGTATAGCCGTCGGCATAGGGACCTATGCCGACGGCCGGGTCAGCCGTCGGCATAGTTTAGCCGTCGGCAGTGTTTTCCCGTCTAACGGCAACGGATGGCGCCGTCAAAAGCGCTAACGAGTCATGGGACGCCACGTGGCAGAGGTACGCCGGTGGCTTGGCCGTCGGCATAGGTAGAAATCTATGCCGGCGGCCTAGCCATCGGCGTACCTCTGCCACGTGGCGTCCCGTGGTGCTCCTGGTGGCAGTGCTATGCCTATGGCAAAGCCGTAGGCATAGATGGAATCTATGCCGACGGCTTTGCCTTAGGCATAGTCCTGCCACGTGTCTTTCCCTGGTTTCTCCTGGCGGTAGGGCTATGCCTATGGCAAAGCCGTCGGCATAGATGAAAATCTATGCCGACGGCATTGCCGTAGGCATAGATCTGCCACGTGGCAAGCCCTGGTAACTCCTCGGCTTATATATGCCGACGGCTTTGCCCTAGGCATAGTTTTTTTTATTTTTTTTATTTTCCCTGTTTTCTCTTTTCCAATTCATTTGACGCATTTCAAAGCAGAATAATATGGAATTATGCAGAAATATGACAGTTCATCATCTAAACATAGTCAAGTTCATCATCATCATCTAAACATAGTCAAGTTCATCATCATCATATAAAGATCATCACCGGCGGAAGTTCATGAACATAAAAGTAGTGCAAGACATGGAACATCATAAAAGTAGCAACATGGAAGGCATGGCACGACGGCCACATGCACGGAATCATCATCGACATCAAGCAAGACCACCTCCGCCAAAACCACCACCAAGACCACCTCCGCCAAAACCACCACCAAGACCACCTCCGCCAAAACCACCACCACCAAGACCACCTCCGCCAAAACCGCCACTGCGACCACCATCACTCTGCGAGATCGGAGTGACTGGGGTCGATAGAGCAGTAGTCGAGCCACCGGTCCCCTACATGTTTCAGAAAAGATTCTAACGGTAAATATGATAGTGTTGAATGAATGAGAACTAGTTTGCCAGTAGTTAGGCAAATGTACTAACCGGACCATCACTGCCTAGTGCCACCCATTCATCGAACGTGGGCACGTGTGGGGGTTCTCCCGCAGGTGGTGGTGGGGGTCCCATTTGTGGTGGATCCATGCGGTTACTCCAAGACGCCAACATAGCCTGGATGTTAGTTAAACAAGCAAACTAGAAGGTCAGAAGGAATGAAAGTGCAAAAATTTAGCTTGGTTTTAAGAGGGCAAAACTAACCGCCATCATCTGACGGTTGTAATCATCATTTGCCTTCACTCATTGCAAGTACTCTCGCACCTCGAGATTCCTATGCTCGACAACGGCCTTATATGCCTACATAATTTAGGTTGTTTCTAAGTGAGCAATGCTGAAAATGAACTGAGAATGCTAGAGAGAAAAAGATAAAGGGGAAGTACTTACAGCATGCTGGCGGGCTAAGGGAGTCTGTGAACGCCCCGTACTCTCTAACTGGCTCGGGTTGGTAGACTGAAGCCATGTGTACGAGATCGAAGGAGTTATCAAGCAATCGAAACACGGATACCGGCCATGTGACTTCCCCTGGATGGCCACCACCGCCGTGTCGTCGATCTGAGACTGGGCGACCTCGGGAACAGGTACATCCAGATGCAACTTCTGATAGTGCTGAGTGTAAGACTCCAGGTGCTCCTCGGTCTTGCCGTAGTACTGGCTCTCGCCCTCCTTGGGATGACTCTGCTCGCGGGCCAGCTTCCACGACTCAATGTCTGAGAGCGGCCTCTTCAACTTGTCCTCCTGCAACGTCAAACAGAAGTTAGCCATACATAAGAACATGACGGTAAAGAAGAACAAAAATGCATCATGCATATAGATATACCTTCATGGCCTTGAAGCCCCAGTGGTTCCTGTTTCCTTGGCCGTGTGTCCCGTCTTTTCCACAGTTAGCCCGGGCCTTGATGCTCTTGGCAGCAAACTATGCATCGTCGCCGAGCCACCTATCCACCAAACTCGCCCATCCGTCATGCCTTCCATAGCACCAACGAGGAACAACCTATGCAAATTTTGGAATCATGACATGTGAGCACGAAACATATAGTTGATTGCTTGAAACAATGATAAGTTAGTAATAGTTACCATCATGAACTGCTCCCTGTTCAAGGTAAGTCGTTGCCTCTGCGCTTGAGTTTTGGTCATCTTTTTTTGCAGGTAGATGTGGTAGTACTGTGAGACGGCAACCCAGTGCACCTCGTACTGCAACTGACGAGCTTTCTTCTTCGCAGCCGCAAGCAAGACCACGTTGGCTCTGGCCTTGTGCTCGTCTAGAACTCTATAGAGTTGCTGCAATCATGCATAAACCAGAAGCAAACAAGGCATGAGTTGACTGATTCAATGATAAACTATGAATGAAACTGAAGAAAAGTGATTTAGAAGAGAACTTACCGAAAATTTGGTGATCACGGCCTTAGCGGCCGTCCCGTACTCCGCGTTGCTGCAAGCCTCGTAGTGGACCCAGCTCATGGCCAAAACCCGCAGCTGCGGGTCCCTGTCTGGCCGCGGGCAGAATAGGCCAGGCCAAAACTCCTTCAATAGGACAGTGATAAGACCGTTTGGTTTACGGCCCTTTCCGCGAAGGATCCCATTTCTGCAAAAGAATCAAATGATTGCCATGTGTACAATAAGAAAATGTTGTCATGTGTTGAAAATATGATTGAGAGGCACTTACTCTGTCCCCACAGGTTCAATGAGCCACTTGTGCTCCTCGATAGAAGGTGGTGTAGGTAGCCCGGCATTACCACGCAGCCACCCCTGCGGAGCACCCGGTGGCAAGTCACCCCACAACTCGGGATCAACATTCCCTCCACCCTCCTCGCCCTCCTCCTCACCCTCCTCCTCGCCCTCCTCCTCCTCGCCCTCCTCCTCCTCACCCTCCTCCTCCTCACCATCAGGAACATACTCCTCCTCCTCAGACACAGAACATGCCTCTGTATAGGAGGGCATCGAAGAAGACCCTCCTATTTCGGACACAGCCCGGAGTTTTTTGCCCCGGCTGCCTCTCCCCCCACCTCCTCCTCCTTTAGGGGCTCTCCCCCCACCGCCTCCTCCTCTAGGGTCTCCTCCCCCGACCCCTCCACCTCCCTGTGAGGTGTCATCCTCGCGTAGTCGGGAGGGAACCTTGTCGGCTCGTCCACTCCGAGTAAGTCCTTTGAATTTACTGAGGAAACTGGCGCCGCTGGACATGCCCATGATTAGCAAACCTGCATTGAGAAGAGAATAAATAATTAGTAAGGATATCAATTAAACAAGCATAGGGGAAAAACATTAATACCAGAAGAGCACATTAAGCATACTATTGTAATGATCATTAAAAGAACTTACATTTTCTAGAACCCATATGAATCATCACTATTGTAATCTATTTGTGGACCGGTCTCATCATCACTATCACACATATCATCTTCGTTGTCTGACGGAGGTGGAGGCTCTTCCTCATTGTCAGCGTCTTCATTTAACTTTTCAAGCATAATTATGTCTCTTTGATTCACAACTGCCTCACCATCAATCTGTGCATCATCGTCATTTCGGTCCAGGTCAACATAACCCAAGTTATCATCCTCGTTGTTTTGGACCACGTCATCATGTTCCACTTGATAGAACACTCCCTCGTATGTCATGGGGTTTATGTTGTAGTAATCATCATCATTCGGGTCCGGTAGCTTACCATGCAGCGACACCTTAAACACAACTTCCCAACCCTTTAGGTACTCTTTCTGGCATGGGTAAGGCAGATAATATACTTGTGTGGCCTGGGTAGCGGCGATAAAGAGATCAGCTCCGACATAGATGGTTGATGGTTTAACTTCAACTAAACCAATAGAAGGCATATGTCTCAGACCCTTTTTAGGGTCGAACCATCGGCATTTGAACAAAGTGAGACTTAGGTGTTCGCGGCCATGTTTGAATGTAAGCTCGTATATTTTTCCCACCCTTCCGTAGTAATCTACTTTATTATCTCCTTCAGTGAAGACTCCAGTATTTATGGTTTTGGGATCAGGCCGACTGTTCTGGTGCTCCTCTGTATGGAAGCGATACCCATTCACATCATACTTTTGGCATGTCATGACGACAGGGTCAAAACCAATGGAAACCCATCTCAATTCTTCATCCATTGATTCGGCCGGATCATTTCCCCACGAGTTTAATTGAAATTATAGGGTGCATGAGTTTAATTGAAATTATAGGGTGCATGAGTTTAATTGAAATAGGTAATAGGGAAGTGTGAAAAATTACTTTCTCCATGAACCACGCAACGAAATTTTTCCTTCCATCAACACCCTTTCGGAGAAGAGCAAGTGCCTCCGCTTCAGTAGGAGGCAGCATTCCCATCCATTCTTCTTCAACGAATCGACTACAATAAGAACAGCGGTATAAGAACTAGGCAAAGTGACCATAACGAATTGACTAAAAGAATGGTGCAAAGGTATTACCTCATCCACTCATCCTCAACTTCCTTGATGTTGTGCAAGATATAGAACATGACATCCTCCCACTCATCTCGTGGCATGAGATAAGATTTCGAGCATCCAGCCCTACCACCTTACCCGATGAATAGAGGCAACTTGGGTTTATACTTGGGTTCTTCTGTATTGTATCGAGACACCTTATTGTGCAACGTTGGAACATGGTCCGGATAGTAGGCTGTCCCGAGGTCTGCCACCTCCTCTAGGATAACTGCCTCAGCTATGGAAGCTGAAATCTTAGCTTTGTTTCCACATTTCTGTCTCAGATGCTTGTTTTGTCTCTCAGGGCCGTACTGCCAATGATTCTGCACAGGGCCCCCCAACAATACCTCGTTCGGGAGGTGCAAAATGAGATGTGTCATTGAAGTAAAGAAGCCTGGAGGGAAGATCTTCTCTAGCTTGCATATCAACTCCGGCGCCTTCTTATGCATTTCTTTTATCTTCTCAGGACATACTTCTTTAGCACAAAGCGTGCGGAAGAAATGGCTTAACTCCGCAAGCACACGCCAGACACGCTCGGGAACATAGCCCCGAACCATCACCGGCATAATCCGCTCAATCCATACATGATAGTCATGACTCTTGAGCCCGGTCACTCTGCCCGTTGAAAGATTGACCCCCTTACTTATATTCGACGCATAACCATCAGTGAACTTCACGATGTGTTTCAGCCACTTGAATGCCTCCATCTTATGATCCTTTTTAAGTACGAAGTCATCATCTGGCTTGAACCAAGATTTTCGACTGCCTGTGGGAGGCTGCATGTGTAGACGTGGTCTATCACAAATATTCTGTTGATCAACTCTAGCATTAACATTATCCTTTGTCTTATCAGGAATGTTGAGGATCGTGTGAAAAAGGGACTCTGCGACATTCTTTTCGGTGTGCATCACGTCTATGTTGTATGGATGTTTGAGGTCCTTAAAATAGGGAAGCTGTGTGAAGGGGGTAATGTGAGTCCAGTTGTGCGTCTCACCATATCTTTCAAAAAAAATCCCTTTACCTTTTCCTTTGCCCTCGCCTTCGTCTTCGCCTGTGGCTTTGCCTTTGCCTTTGCCTTTGCCTTTCCCTTCACCGGCAGACTTAAGAGCTTTCAGCTGAGCAAGCACATCCGCACCAGAAAACGTTGGAATCTCGTTTACTTCATGGACAACTTTGCCTTTTGTGAAGTTCTTCTTGTCTTCCCTATCAGGATGGTCTGGAGGGAGGAACTGTCGATGCAGGTCAAATAAAACATACTTGCCACCCTTCTTCAGCCAAATGAAAATTAAGGCCTGCATGCACACTGGGCAAGGCATCTTTCTACTTGTACACCATCCGCAGAACAGGGCATAACCGGGAAAGTCATGCATGCAATATTGTAGCCAAACTTTCATCAAAAAAAAATTCTGGAGATGTCGGTCATATGTCAACCTCGGGAAGTACCAAGAATGGTGCAAATCATCCACCAACGGCTGCATAAACACACTCAAATTCTTCCCCGGATATTCAGGCCCCGGAATTATAAGCGACAGGAACATGGTCTTGCGTTGCATTATGGCGCGGGAGGGAGATTGAGCGGAATAACAAATACGGGCCAACAGCTGTATGGATTAGACGACATACCATATGGATTGAACCCATCACCTGTTATAGCAATTCTGACATTCCCAGCCTCGGCTGCTTCCTCCGGGTACTCTATATCAAATGACTTCCATGCTTCACCTCCTGATGAATGTACAATTTTTTTTGGATTGTACCTTTTCCCTTCCTTGTGCCACTTCATCATTTTGGCAGACTCCTCGGTGATGAAAAGGCGCTGCAGTCTTTTTATAAAATCAAGATACCGAAGAACCTTCACAGGGGTTTTTAGCTGCTGCTTCTGACCATGCTTATCGGCCACCTCAATATACCGAGAGGAACCGCACTTCCTACAATACTTGTCATCCGCATACTCATGCCTAAACAAAAGGCAATTCTTTGGACAAACATGTATTTTCCCATAGTCCATGGAGAGCGCCTTCATGATTTTCTTTGTAGCGTACATGGTTTTCGGCAGTTCATGGCCCTCAGGAAGGCTGTTAGCCCATACTCCCAGAAATGCTTCAAAGCAACCTCGGCTACAGCCATACTCAGCCTTGACTGCCATCAGTTGCGAGATGGCATCCAACACAGACAGCTTGGCACCCTCATAGAGAGGTTTCTTTGACGAGGCCAAGATTTCCAGGAAGGCCTTTGCGGTTTCCTCCGGTTCCTCCGGTTCATTTGCTGAATGTGACGGAGGTGTCAGCTGTGCAGCAAAGACATCACCTAGCATGTCTCTAACCCCATCATCCTCATAACCAGCGACGCGTTGTCGTATCACATCCTCTCTACCACGGTCCTGCTGGGCAAAGTTTATCGGCATATTAAAGTTGGGCATAAATCCATGCGTGCGAAGGTGCTTAGTCATCTCACTCTTATCTCTGCGGATACATCTCTTACATCTGGCACACGGGCATTCTGGCACCATCCTCATTGGACTACGGAATATCTCTTTCAAAAACACATCAAAATTATACATCCACTGATTATCTGCCATCTCGACCCACTATACATCCACTGATTATCTGCCATCTCTGCTTTATTGGAAGCCACACAACAAAATTAAGGATTCATTTAAATTACTCACATCAATATTTTATTTTTTACAAGGTTGACGAGAAACGACATTTAATCCACCTACATCTCTAATAGGTAAAGATGGGTCCTAATCCCACCCGAGAATGTGTAGATTGAGTACGTTGTCCATGCTCTACCCCATTCCGAGACAAAATTTCGGCAGCACCTCCCCGCTGTTCTCAAATACACGTCTTAGCAAAATGCCGAGAGAATGTGCATCCGAAGAACAACAGGGAGGCGCCACCGAAATCCTGTCTCGGAATGGGGTAGAGCATGAACAACGTACCCAATCTACACATCCTCGGGCTGTCCGTGGAAAGCGCTGGACAATCCGAAAGAGCTGCGGTGATAAATATGCAATTGAATGCATATTTATCGATGCAACCCTTTTGGACGGGAGACCTAGGTTACGCGACTTGATGTGAAAATTTAATCTAGTGACATGGAAAAAAAGTGGACGAGGTCATGGAATTGTTGCTCACCCTCCGATGTAGTCGATCAAAGGAGATGGATGATCGTGGACCAACACCTCCAACGTCGACAATCACTCCACGAAGATGGAACACCACAAATCCTGTTAATTACACCGAGTGAAAAAAAATAGGTCATCACCTCACATTAAGCATTGATACTTTTAACTATGAAAAAAAATCATGTTTCGTCAAGTGTCAAATTTTGTCCTTCAATTTTTTTAGCAAGATCATCATGATTAAATAACCACTCATCATATCATAATTTTGCAGCACATCTCACATAGCTACTTAACATTAAGCACTGACACTTAAAACTATGAAAAAAATCATATTTTGTCAAGTGTCAAATTTTGTCCGGTTCAATTTTTTTGACAAGATCATCATGATAAAAATAATCACTCATCTTATACCAATTTAGAGCACATCTCAAATGACAAGATCATCATGATAAAAATAATGCAAACTAACAATCTAACATCCTAACATCCAGCATTCAACCATATATCAACCTAACAACCTAACATCTAACCTAACAATCTAACATCCAACATCCATCCATGCATTCATCTATCCATCCAACAGTAGAAAAAAATGCAAAAAAATGAAAAAAAAACTTAGCTCACCGAGAGGGGCGTGGCAGGGGGCGCGGTGGAGGGGATGGTGAGGCAGGGGCGGTCGGGGACGGGAGGGACGGGGCAGGACGGAGCCGCGGCCGGCTGCAATGCGCCGGCGGGGTCGGGAGAGGCCGGGGCGCCGGCAGGGTCGGGAGAGGCCGGGGCAGCGGCGGGGTCGGGGGAGGCCGGGGCAGTGCGCGGTCGGGGGAGGCCTGGGCGACGGCGGGTGGAGAAGGCGGCGACGGCGGGTGTGGAGGCGGGGGCGGCGACGCGGTTGTGGAGGCGGGGAGGACGGCGGCATGGGTGGGGTGTGCGGTGGCGGCGGCAGGGGGCGTGGTGGAGTGGGAGGTGCGGCGGTAGGGGAGGGGTGGGGGGTGCGGCGGCGGCAGGTCGGGGTGGGGGGTGCTGCGGCGGCGCAGGTCGGGGTCGGGGGGTGCGGCGCCGGCACAGCTCGGGGTGTGGGGGAGAGAGTGAGTGGATGGGGGAGAGAGTGAGTGGATAAGGTGAACTATGCCGACGGCTAAGCCGTCGGCATAGGTTGGGGCGCCACATGGCACTTATGCCGACGGCTTAGTCGTAGGCATACTTTTTTTCTTTTTTATTATCCACGTCACCGACACGCGTAGAAGCTTTCGTATGGCCGAAGATATGCCGTCGGCATATTTTTATTTTTACTTTTCTTATTTTGTACAAATTTTGTAATGTCTTCTTATTTTATATAAATATTTTAATGTTTTCTTATACATATTTTTTACATGCATGAACATTATTTAAAATGTACCGGCGGCAGGCGACGCGGGTGCGGTGGGATGGGGCGGCGGTGATGCGGGTGGGGCGGCAAGGGGCATGGGCGAGGCAGGGGGCGAGTGTGGCGGCGGCGGCAGGGGGCGGGTGCGGCGGCGGCGGCAGGGGGCGGCGGTGAGTGCGGCGGCGGCGGCAGGGGGCGAGTGCGGCGACGGCAGCAGGGGGCCCTCTCCTCTCCGGAACCACACAGAGGGGAGGGGAGGCGCCGAACTCAAGTAGCTTCGCGGGTCTGGAAGCGCATGGCCGCCGAGGGGGGCACGCCCCGGAGACGCGTGCCGCCTCTTCGGACATGCCACCACACCACCCCGCATGTATGAGGGGCCGGTGCGACGCTCCAGTGGCATTGCTACCCCCCCCCCCCCAAGGCCCCCGTCCCGCCTAACCCTGTAGCGTTTGACCACGGGCTTTGCACGGACGGGCTTTGACCAGTGGACGTCCCCGCCCGGTTGTGTTAGGTCAGCCCATAGGAACACTTTGTAGCAACAAACAGGCCAGACCCACAGCAAGATCCCCTCCGTGTAGACCCGACGCGTCCGTTTCCCCACCCCAGGTGCCGGCGGCGGCGCCGTCCATGAGGGGGGCACACCCCTGACATGCGTGCCGGGCGTTTGCAACCGCCACAACACTTCCAGACTTGTGAGAGGCTGCCTACGCAAGATTTGGCGGTTGCTAGCCCCCGTAGGCCGCCGGCCACAGCCGTAGACGCAAGGGCAATCCGCGTAGAGGGATATTTTCGGATACTTCTCCATCACCAAAAATTATGAAAAAAATACCATCGTTCCTATAGCACATGTGCCCACGTCCTGCAAAAAAACTCATAATTTTATCGCGCTCCAAGTATATAATAATATTCACGCCGCATCGTTACCGCAGAACGTCTACTACCGTGTCATCGCCGTCCTTGAGGGGGGGGGCGCGCCCCTGAGACGCGTGCCACCTCTTCGGACATGCCACCACACCACCCCGCATATATGAGGGCCCAGTGCGACGCTCCGGTGGCATTGCTACCCCCCTAGGGCCCCCATCCCGCCTAACCCTGTAGCGTTTGACCACGGGATCTAGCCCTTTGACTTTGCACGGACGGGCTTTGACCAGCGGACCTCCCCGCCCGGTTGTGTTAGGTCAGCCCAAAGGAACACTTTGGAGCAACAACCGGGCCAGACCCACAGCAAGATCCCCTCCGTGTAGACCCGACGCGTCCATTTCCCCCCTCCAGGTGCCGGCGGCGGCGCCGTCCGTGAGGGGGGGGCACACCCCGGACACGCGTGCCGGGCGTTTGTAACCGTCACAAAACTTCCAGACTTGTGAGAGGCCGCCTACGCAAGATTTGGCGGCATGCTAGCCCCCGTAGGCCGCCGGCCACAGCCGTAGACGCGCGAAGGGCAATCCGCGTAGAGGGAATTTTTCGGATACTTCTCCATCACCAAAAATTATGAAAAAAATGCCATCGTTCCGATAGCACATGTGCCCACGTCGTGCAAAAAAACTCATGATTTTATCGCGCTCCCAGTATTTAACAATATTCATGCCGCATCGTCACCGCAGAACGTCTACTACCGTGTCATCGCCGTCCGTGAGGGGCGGGGGCATGCCCCGGAGACGCGTGCCGCCTCTTCGTACATGCCACCACACCACCCCGCATGTATGAGGGCCCGGTGTGACGCTCCAGTGGCATTGCTACCCCCCCCCCCACAGGGCCCCCGTCCCGCCTAACCCTGTAGCGTTTGACCACAGGATCCAGCCCTTTGACTTTGCACGGACGGGCTTTGACCAGCGAACCTCCCCGCCCGGTTGTGTTAGGTCAGCCCATAGGAACACTTTGCAGCAACAACCGGGCCAGACCCACAGCAAGATCCCTTCCGTGTAGACCCAACGCGTCCGTTTCCCCCCTCCAGGTGCCGGCGGCGGCGACATCCGCGAGGGCGGGGGGCACACCCCGGACACGCGTGTCGGGCATTTGCAACCGTCACAACACTTCCAGACTTGTGAGAGGCTGCCTATGCAAGATTTGGCGGCATGCTAGCCCCCGTAGGCCGCCGGCCACAGCCGTAGACGCGCGAAGGGCAATCCGCGTAGAGGGAATTTTTCGTATACTTCTCCATCACCAAAAATTATGAAAAAATACCATCGTTCCTATAGCATATGTGCCCACGTCGTGCAAAAAAACTCATGATTTTATTGCGCTCTGAGTATTTAATAATATGCACGCTGCATCGTTACCGCAGAACGTCTACTACCGTGTCATCGCCGTCCGTGAGGGGGGGGGCATGCCCCGGAGATGCGTGCCGCCTCTTCGGACATGCCACCACACCACCCCGCATGTATGAGGGCCCGGTGCGACGCTCCGGTGGCATTGCTAGCCCCCAGGGCCCCCGTCCCGCCTAACCCTGTAGCGTTTGACCACGCGATCTAGCCCTTTAACTTTGCACGGACGGGCTTTGTCCAGCGGACCTGCCCGCCCGGTTGTGTTAGGTCAGCCGATACGAACACTTTGGAGCAACAACCGGGCCAGACCCACTGCAAGATCCCCTCCGTGTAGACCCGACATGTCCGTTTCCCCCTTCCAGGTGCCGGCGGCGGCGCCGTCCGCGAGGGGGGGGCACACCCCGGACACGCGTGCCGGGCATTTGCAACCATCACAACACTTCTAGATTTGAGAGAGGCTGCCTACGCAAGATTTGGCGGCATGCTAGCCCCTGTAGGCCGCCGGCCATAGCCGTAGACGCGCGAAGGGCAATCCGCGTAGAGGGAATTTTTCGGATACTTCTCCATCACCAAAAATTATGAAAAAACACCATCGTTCCTATAGCACATGTGCACATGTCGTGCAAAAACACTCATGATTTTATCGCGCTCCGAGTATTTAACAATATTCACGCCGCATCGTCACCGCAGAACATCTACTACCATGTCATCGCCGTCCGTGAGGGGCGGGGGCATGCCCCGGAGACGCGTGCCGCCTCTTCGTACATGCCACCACACCAGCCCGCATGTATGAGGGCCCGGTGTGACGCTCCAGTGGCATTGCTACCCCCCCCCCCCCCCCCACAGGGCCCCCGTCCCGCCTAACCCTGTAGCGTTTGACGACAGGATCCAGCCCTTTGACTTTGCACGGACGGGCTTTGACCAGCGAACCTCCCCGCCCAGTTGTGTTAGGTCAGCCCATAGGAACACTTTGGAGCAACAATCGGGCCAGACCCACAGCAAGATCCCCTCCGTGTAGACCCGACGCGTCCGTTTCCCCCCTCCAGGTGCCGGCGGCAGCGACAACCGCGAGGGCGGGGGGCACACCCCGGACACGCGTGTCGGGCATTTGCAACCGTCACAACACTTCCAGACTTGTGAGAGGCTGCCTATGCAAGATTTGGCGGCATGCTAGCCCCCGTAGGCCGCCGGCCACAGCCGTAGACGCGCGAAGGGCAATCCGCGTAGAGGGAATTTTTCGTATACTTCTCCATCACCAAAAATTATGAAAAAATACCATCGTTCCTATAGCATATGTGCCCACGTCGTGCAAAAAAACTCATGATTTTATTGCGCTCTGAGTATTTAATAATATGCACGCCACATCGTTACCGCAGAAGGTCTACTACCATGTCATCGCCGTCCGTGAGGGGGGGGGCATGCCCCGGAGATGCGTGCCGCCTCTTCGGACATGCCACCACACCACCCCGCATGTATGAGGGCCCGGTGCGACGCTCCGGTGGCATTGCTAGCCCCCAGGGCCCCCGTCCCGCCTAACCCTGTAGCGTTTGACCACGCGATCTAGCCCTTTGACTTTGCACGGATGGGCTTTGTCCAGCGGACCTCCCCGCCCGGTTGTGTTAGGTCAGCCGATACGAACACTTTGGAGCAACAACCGGGCCAGACCCACTGCAAGATCCCCTCCGTGTAGACCCGACGTGTCCGTTTCCCCCTTCCAGGTGCCGGCGGCGGCGCCGTCCGCGAGGGGGGGGGCACACCCCGGACACGCGTGCCGGGCATTTGCAACCATCACAACACTTCTAGATTTGAGAGAGGCTGCCTACGCAAGATTTGGCGGCATGCTAGCCCCTGTAGGCCGCCGGCCACAGCCGTAGACGCGCGAAGGGCAATCCGCGTAGAGGGAATTTTTCGGATACTTCTCCATCACCAAAAATTATGAAAAAACACCATCGTTCCTATAGCACATGTGCACATGTCGTGCAAAAACACTCATGATTTTATCGCGCTCCGAGTATTTAACAATATTCACGCCGCATCGTCACCGCAGAACATCTACTACCATGTCATCACCGTCCGTGAGGGGCGGGGGCATGCCCCGGAGACGCGTGCCGCCTCTTCGTACATGCCACCACACCACCCCGCATGTATGAGGGCCCGGTGTGACGCTCCAGTGGCATTGCTACCCCCCCCCCCCACAGGGCCCCCGTCCCGCCTAACCCTGTAGCGTTTGACGACAGGATCCAGCCCTTTGACTTTGCACGGACGGGCTTTGACCAGCGAACCTCCCCGCCCAGTTGTGTTAGGTCAGCCCATAGGAACACTTTGGAGCAACAATCGGGCCAGACCCACAGCAAGATCCCCTCCGTGTAGACCCGACGCGTCCGTTTCCCCACTCCAGGTGCCGGCGGCAGCGACATCCGCGAGGGCGGGGGGCACACCCCGGACACGCGTGTCGGGCATTTGCAACCGTCACAACACTTCCAGACTTGTGAGAGGCTGCCTATGCAAGATTTGGCGGCATGCTAGCCCCCGTAGGCCGCCGGCCACAGCCGTAGACGCGTGAAGGGCAATCCGCGTAGAGGGAATTTTTCGTATACTTCTTCATCACCAAAAATTATGAAAAAATACCATCATTCCTATAGCATATGTGCCCACGTCGTGCAAAAAAACTCATGATTTTATTGCGCTCTAAGTATTTAATAATATGCACGCCGCATCGTTACCGCAGAACGTCTACTACCGTGTCATCGCCGTCCGTGAGGGGGGGGCATGCCCCGGAGACGCGTGCCGCCTCTTCGGACATGCCACCACACCACCCCGCATGTATGAGGGCCCGGTGCGACGCTCCGGTGGCATTGCTACCCCCAGGGCCCCCGTCCCGCCTAACCCTGTAGCGTTTGACCACGCGATCTAGCCCTTTGGCTTTGCACGGACGGGCTTTGACCAGCGGACCTCCCCGCCCGGTTGTGTTAGGTCAGCCGATACGAACACTTTGGAGCAACAACCGGGCCAGACCCACTGCAAGATCCCCTCCGTGTAGACCCGACGTGTCCGTTTCCCCCTTCCAGGTGCCGGCGGCGGCGCCGTCCGCGAGGGGGGGGGGCACACCCCGGACACGCGTGCCGGGCATTTGCAACCATCAGAACACTTCCAGACTTGAGAGAGGCTGCCTACGCAAGATTTGGCGGCATGCTAGCCCCTGTAGGCCGCCGGCCACAGCCGTAGACGCGCGAAGGGCAATCCGCGTAGAGGGAATTTTTCGGATACTTCTCCATCACCAAAAATTATGAAAAAACACCATCGTTCCTATAGCACATGTGCACACGTCGTGCAAAAACACTCATGATTTTATCGCGCTCCGAGTATTTAACAATATTCACGCCGCATCGTTACCGCAGAACGTCTACTACCGTGTCATCGCCGTCCGTGAGGGGGGAATGCCCCGGAGACGCGTGCCGCCTCTTCGGACATGCCACCACACCACCCCGCATGTATGAGGGCCTGGTGCGATGCTCCAGTGGCATTGCTACCCCCCCCCCCCAGGGCCCCCGTCCCGCCGAACCCTATAGCGTTTGACCACGGGATCTAGCCCTTTGACTTTGCACGGACGGGCTTTGACAAGCGGACCTCCCCGCCCGGTTGTGTTAGATCAGCCCATAGGAACACTTTGGAGCAACAACCGGGCCAGACCCACACCAAGATCCCCTATCTGTAGACCCGACACGTACGTTTCCCCCCTTCAGGTGCCGGCGGCGGCGCCGTCCGCGAGGGGGGGGGGCACACCCCGGACACGCGTGCCGGGCATTTGCAACCGCCACAACACTTCCAGACTTGTGAGAGGCCGCCTACGCAAGATTTGGCGGCATGCTAGCCCCCGTAGGCCGCCGGCCACAGCCGTAGACGCGCGAAGGGCAATCCGCGTAGAGGGAATTTTTGGATACTTCTCCATCACCAAAAATTATGAAAAAATACTATCGTTCCTATAGCACATGTGCCCACGTCGTGCAAAAAAACTCATGATTTTATCGCGCTCCGAGTATTTAATAATATTCACGCCGCATTGTTACCGCAGAACGTCTACTACCGTGTCATCGCCGTCTGTGAGGGGGGGGGCACGCCCCGGAGACGCGTGCCGCCTCTTCGGACATGCCACCACACCACCCCGCATGTATGAGGGCCCGGTGCGACGCTCCGGTGGCATTGCTACCCCCCAGGGCCCCTGTCCCTCCTAACCCTGTAGCGTTTGACCACGGGATCTAGCCCTTTGACTTTGCACGGACGGGCTTTGACCAGGGGACCTCCCTGCCCGGTTGTGTTAGGTCAGCCCATAGGAACACGTTGGAGCAACAACCGGGCCAGACCCACAGCAAGATCCCCTCCGTGTAGACCCGATGCGTCCGTTTCCCCCCTCCAGGTGCCGGCGGCGGCGCCGACCGCGAGGGGGGCATACCCCGGACACGCGTGCCGGGCGTTTGTAACCGTCACAACACTTCCAGACTTGTGAGAGGCCGCCTACGCAAGATTTGGCGGCATGCTAGCCCCCGTAGGCCGCCGGCCACAGCCGTAGACGCGCGAAGGGCAATCCGCGTAGAGGCAATTTTTCGGATACTTCTCCATCACCAAAAATTATGAAAAAACACCATCGTTCCTATAGCACATGTGCCCACGTCGTGCGAAAAAACTCATGCTTTTATCGCGCTCCGAGTATTTAACAATATTCACGCCGCATCGTCACCGCAGAACGTCTACTACCGTGTCATCGCCGTCCGTGAGGGGCGGGGGCATGTCCCGGAGACGCGGACATGCCACCACACCACCCCGCATGTATGAGGGCCCGGTGTGACGCTCCAGTGGCATTGCTACCCCCCCCCCCCACAGGGCCCCCGTCCCGCCTAACCATGTAGCGTTTGACCACAGGATCCAGCCCTTTGACTTTGCACGGACGGGCTTTGACCAGCGAACCTCCCCGCCCGGTTGTGTTAGGTCAGCCCATAGGAACACTTTGCAGCAACAACCGGGCCAGACCCACAGCAAGATCCCCTCCGTGTAGACCCGACGCGTCCGTTTCCCCCCTCCAGGTGCCGGCGGCGGCGACATCCGCGAGGGCGGGGGGCACACCCCGGACAAGCGTGTCGGGCATTTGCAACCGTCACAACACTTCCAGACTTGTGAGAGGCTGCCTATGCAAGATTTGGCGGCATGCTAGCCCCCGTAGGCCGCCGGCCACAGCCGTAGACGCGCGAAGGGCAATCCGCGTAGAGGGAATTTTTCGGATACTTCTCCATCACCAAAAATTATGAAAAAATACCATCGTTCCTATAGCATATGTGCCCACGTCGTCCAAAAAAACTCATGATTTTATTGCGCTCTGAGTATTTAATAATATGCACGCCGCATCGTTACCGCAGAACGTCTACTACCGTGTCATCGCCGTCCATGAGGGGGGGGGGGGCATGCCCCGGAGACGCGTGCCACCTCTTCGGACATGCCACCACACCACCCCGCATGTATGAGGGCCCCGTGCGACGCTCCGGTGGCATTGCTACCCCCAGGGCCCCCGTCCCGCCTAACCCTGTAGCGTTTGACCACGCGATCTAGCCCTTTGACTTTGCACAGACGGGCTTTGACCAGCGGACCTCCCCGCCCGGTTGTGTTAGGTCAGCCGATACGAACACTTTGGAGCAACAACCGGGCCAGACCCACTGCAAGATCCCCTCCGTGTAGACCCGACATGTCCGTTTCCCCCTTCCAGGTGCCGGCGGCGGCGCCGTCCGCGAGGGGGGCACACCCCGGACACGCGTGCCGGGCATTTGCAGCCATCACAACACTTCCAGACTTGAGAGAGGCTGCCTACGCAAGATTTGGCGGCATGCTAGCCCCTGTAGGCCGCCGGCCACAGCCGTAGATGCGCGAAGGGCAATCCGCGTAGAGGGAATTTTTCGGATACTTCTCCATCACCAAAAATTATGAAAAAACACCATCATTCCTATAGCACATGTGCGCACGTCGTGCAAAAACACTCATGATTTTATCGCGCTCCGAGTATTTAACAATATTCACGCCGCATCGTTACCGCAGAACGTCTACTACCGTGTCATCGCCGTCCGTGAGGGGGGCATGCCCCGGAGACGCGTGCCGCCTCTTCGGACATGCCACCACACCACCCCGCATGTATGAGGGCCCGGTGCGACGCTCCAGTGGCATTGCTACCCCCCCCCCCCCCCCAGGGCCCCCGTACCGCCGAACCCTATAGCGTTTGACCACAGGATCTAGCCCTTTGACTTTGCACGGACGGGCTTTGACAAGCGGACCTCCCCGCCCGGTTGTGTTAGATCAGCCCATAGGAACACTTTGGAGCAACAACCGGGCCAGACCCACAGCAAGATCCCCTATGTGTAGACCCGACGCGTCCGTTTCCCCCCTCAAGGTGCCAGTGGCGGCGCCGTCCGCGAGGGGGGGGGCACACCCCGGACACGCGTGCCGGGCATTTGCAACCGCCACAACACTTCCAGACTTGTGAGAGGCCGCCTACGCAAGATTTGGCGGCATGCTAGCCCCCGTAGGCCGCGGGCCACAGCCGTAGATGCGCGAAGGGCAATCCGCGTAGAGGGAATTTTTGGATACTTCTCCATCACCAAAAATTATGAAAAAAATACTATCGTTCCTATAGCACATGTGCCCACGTCGTGCAAAAAAACTCATCATTTTATCGCGCTCCGAGTATTTAATAATATTCACGCCGCATCGTTACCGCAGAACGTCTACTACCGTGTCATCGCCGTCCGTGAGGGGGGGCCACGCCCCGGAGACGTGTGCTGCCTCTTCGGACATGATACCACACCACCCCGCATGTATGAGGGCCCGGTGCGACGCTCCGGTGGCATTGCTACCCCCAGAGCCCCCGTCCCGCCTAACCCTGTAGCGTTTGACCAGGGAATCTAGCCCTTTGACTTTGCACGGACGGGCTTTGACCCGCGGACCTTCCCGCCCGGTTGTGTTAGGTCAGCCCATAGGAACACTTTGAAGCAACAACCGGGCCAGACCCATAGCAAGATCCCCATCGTGTAGACCCGACGCGTCCGTTTCCCCCCTCCTGGTGACGGCGGCGCCGCCATCCGCGAGGGGGGGGGGCACACCCCGGACACGTGTGTCGGGCGTTTGCAACCGCCACAACACTTCCAGACTTGTGAGAGGCGGCCTACGCAAGATTTGGCAGCCTGCTAGCCCCCGTAGGCCGCCGGCCACAGCCGTAGACGCGCGAAGGGCAATCCGCGTAGAGGGAATTTTTCGGATGCTTCTCCATCACCAAAAATTATGAAAAAACACCATCGTTCCTATAGCACATGTGCCCACGTCGTGCAAAAAAACTCATCATTTTATCGCGCTCCGAGTATTTAATAATATTCACGCCGCATCGTTACCGCAGAACGTCTACTACCGTGTCATCGCCGTCCGTGAGGGGGGGCCACGCCCCGGAGACGTGTGCTGCCTCTTCGGACATGATACCACACCACCCCGCATGTATGAGGGCCCGGTGCGACGCTCCGGTGGCATTGCTACCCCCAGAGCCCCCGTCCCGCCTAACCCTGTAGCGTTTGACCAGGGAATCTAGCCCTTTGACTTTGCACGGACGGGCTTTGACCCGCGGACCTTCCCGCCCGGTTGTGTTAGGTCAGCCCATAGGAACACTTTGGAGCAACAACCGGGCCAGACCCATAGCAAGATCCCCATCGTGTAGACCCGACGCGTCCGTTTCCCCCCTCCTGGTAACGGCGGCGCCGCCATCCGCGAGGGGGGGGGGCACACCCCGGACACGTGTGTCGGGCGTTTGCAACCGCCACAACACTTCCAGACTTGTGAGAGGCGGCCTACGCAAGATTTGGCAGCCTGCTAGCCCCCGTAGGCCGCCGGCCACAGCCGTAGACGCGCGAAGGGCAATCCGCGTAGAGGGAATTTTTCGGATGCTTCTCCATCACCAAAAATTATGAAAAAACACCATCGTTCCTATAGCACATGTGCCCACGTCGTGCAAAAAAACTCATGATTTTATCGCGCTCCGAGTATTTAATAATATTCACGCCGCATCGTTACCGCAGAACATCTACTACCGTGTCATCGCCGTCCGTGAGGGGGGGCCACGCCCCGGAGACGTGTGCTACCTCTTCGGACATGATACCACACCACCCCGCATTTATGAGGGCCCGGTGCGACGCTCCGGTGGCATTGCTACCCCCCAGAGCCCCCGTCCCGCCTAACCCTGTAGCGTTTGACCACGGGATCTAGCCCTTTGACTTTGCACGGACGGGCTTTGACCTGCGGACCTTCCCGCCCGGTTGTGTTAGGTCAGCCCATAGGAACACTTTGGAGCAACAACCGGGCCAGACCCACAGAAAGATCCCCACCGTGTAGACCCGACGCGTCCGTTTCCTCCCTCCAGGTGACGGCGGCGCCGCCATCCGCGAGGGGGGGGGCACACCCCGGACACGCGTGTCGGGCGTTTGCAACCGCCACAACACTTCCAGACTTGTGAGAGGCGGCCTACGCAAGATTTGGCGGCCTGCTAGCCCCCGTAGGCCGCCGGCCACAGCCGTAGACGCGCGAAGGGCAATCCGCGTAGAGGGAATTTTTCGGATGCTTCTCCATCACCAAAAATTATGAAAAAACACCATCGTTCCTATAGCACATGTGCCCACGTCGTGCAAAAAAACTCATGATTTTATCGCGCTCCGAGTATTTAACAATATTCACGCCGCATCGTTACCGCAGAACGTCTACTACCGTGTCATCACCGTCCGTGAGGGGGGCATGCCCCGGAGACGCGTGCCGCCTCTTCGGACATGCCACCACACCACCCCGCATGTATGAGGGGCCGGTGCGGCGCTCCAGTGGCATTGCTACCCCCCCCCCCCCAGGGCCCCCGTCCCGCCTAACCCTGTATCGTTTGACCACGAGATCTAGCCCTTTGACTTTGCACGAACGGGCTTTGACCAGCGGACCTCCCCACCTGGTTGTGTTAGGTCGGACCATAGGAACACTTTGGAGCAACAACCGGGCCAGACCCACAGCAAGATCCCCTCCGTGTAGACCCGACGCGTCTGTTTCCCCCCTCCAGGTGCCGGCGGTAGTGTCGTCCGTGAGGGGGGGGCACACCACGGACACGCGTGCCGGGCGTTTGCAACCGTCACAACACTTCCAGTCTTGTGAGAGGCCGCCTACGCAAGATTTGGCGGCATGCTAGCCCCCGTAGGCCGCCGGCCATAGACGTAGACGCGCGAAGGGCAATCCGCGTAGAGGGAATTTTTCGGATACTTATCGATCACCAAAAATTATGAAAAAAATACCATCGTTACTATAGCACATGTGCCCACGTCATGCAAAAAAACTCATGATTTTATCGCACTCCGAGTATTTAATAATATTCACGCCGCATCGTTACCGTAGAACGTCTACTACCGTGTCATCGCCGTCCGTGAGGGGGGGGGCACGCCCCGGAGACGCGTGCCGCCTCTTCGGACATGCCACCACACCACCCCGCATGTATGAGGGCCCGGTGCGACGCTCCGGTGGCATTGCTACCCCCGGGGCCCCCGTCCCACCTAACCCTGTAGCGTTTGTCCACGGGATCTAGCCCTTTGACTTTGCACGGACGGGCTTTGACCAGCGGACCTCCCCGCCCGGTTGTGTTAGGTCAGCCCATAGGAACACTTTGGAGCAACAACTGGGCCAGACCCACAGCAAGATCCCCTCCGTGTAGACCCGACGCGTCCGTTTCCCCCCTCCAGGTGCCGGCGGCGGCGCCGTCCGCGAGGGGGGGGCACACCCCAGACACACGTGCCAGGCGTTTGCAACTGTCACAACACTTCCAGACTTGTGAGAGGCCGCCTACGCAAGATTTGGCGGCATGCTAGCCCCGTAGGACGCCGGCCACAGCCGTAGACGCGCGAAGGGCAATCCGCGTAGAGGGAATTTTTCGGATACTTCTCCATCACCAAAATTTATGAAAAAACACCATCGTTCCTATAGCACATGTGCCCACGTCGTGCAAAAAAAACACATGATTTTATCGCGCTCCGAGTATTTAACAATATTCACGCCGCATCGTTACCGCAGAACGTCTACTACCGTGCCATCACCATCCGTGAGGGGGGGCATGCCATGGAGATGTGTGCCGCCTCTTCAGACATGCCACCACACCACCCCGCATGTATGAGGGCCCGGTGCGACGCTCCAGTGGCATTGCTATCCCCAGGGCCCCCGTCCCGCCTAACCCTGTAGCGTTTGACCACGGGATCTAGCCCTTTGACTTTCCACGGTTGGGCTTTGACCAGCGGACCTCCCCACCCGGCTGTGTTAGGTCAGCCCATAGGAACACTTTGGAGCAACAACCGGGCCAGACCCACAGCAAGATCCCCTCTGTGTAGACCCGACGCGTCCGTTTCCCCACTCCAGGTGCCGGCGGTGGCGCCATCCGTGAGGGGGGGCACACCCCGGACCCGCGTGCCGGGCGTTTGCAACCGCCACAACACTTCCAGACTTGTGAGGGGCTGCCTACGCAAGATTTGGCGGCATGCTAGCCCCCGTAGGCCGCCAGCCACAGCCGTAGACGCGCGAAGGGCAATCCGTGTAGAGGGATTTTTTTTGGATACTTCTCCATCACCAAAAATTATGAAAAAATACCATCGTTCCAATAGCACATGTGCCCGCGTCGTGCAAAAAAACTCATGATTTTATCACGCTCCGAGTAGTTAATAATATTCACGCCGCATCGTTACCGCAGAACGTCTAATACCGTGTCATCGCCGTCCGTGAGGGGGGGCACGCCCCCGAGACGCGTGACGCATCTTCGGACATGCCACCACACCATCCCGCATGTATGAGGGCCCGGTGCGACGCTCCAGTGGCATGGATACCCCCCCCCCCAGGGCCCCCGTCCTGCCTAACCCTGTAGCGTTTGACCACGAGATCTAGCCCCTTGACTTTGCACGGACGGGCTTTGACCAACGGACCTCCCCGCCCGGTTGTGTTAGGTCAGCCCATAGGAACACTTTGGAGCAACAACCGGGCCAGACTCACAGCAAGATCCCCTTCGTGTGGACCCGACGCGTCCGTTTCCCCCCTCAAGGTGCCGGCGGCGCCGCCGTCCGCGAGGGGGGGGGCACACCCCGGACACGCGTGCCAGGCGTTTGCAACCGTCACAACACTTCCAGACTTGTGAGAGGCCGCCTACGCAAGATTTGGCGGCATGCTAGCCCCGTAGGCCCCCGGCCACAGCCGTAGACGCGCGAAGGGCAATCCGCGTAGAGGGAATTTTTCGAATACTCCTCCATCACCAAAAATTATGAAAAAACACCATCGTTCCTATAGCACGTGTGCCCACGTCTTGCAAAAAAACTCATGATTTTATCGCGCTCCGAGTATTTAACAATATTCATGCCGCATCGTTACCGCAGAACGTCTACTACCGTGTCATCGCCGTCCGTGAGGGGGGGCATGCCCCGGAGACGCGTGCCGCCTCTTCAGACATGCCACCACATCACCCAGCATGTATGAGGGCCCGGTGCAGCGCTCTAGTGGCATTGCTACCCCCCCCCCCCCAGGGCCCCCGTCCCGCCTAACCCTGTAGCGTTTGACCACGAGATCTAGCCATTTGACTTTGCACGGACGGGCTTTGACCAGCGGACCTCCCCACCCGGTTGTGTTAGGTCAGACCATAGGAACACTTTGGAGCAACAACCGGGCCAGACACACAGCAAGATCCCCTCCGTTTAGACCCGACGCGTCTGTTTCCCCCCTCCAGGTGCCGGCGGTAGCGCCGTCCGTGACAGGGGGGGCACACCACGGACACGCGTGCCGGGCATTTGCAACCGTCACAACACTTCCAATCTTGTGAGAGGCCGCCTACGCAAGATTTGGCGGCATGCTAGCCCCCGTAGGCCGCTGGCCACAGACGTAGACGCGCGAAGGGCAATCCGCGTAGAGTGAATTTTTCGGATACTTATCGATCACCAAAAATTATGAAAAAGTACCATCGTTACTATAGCACCTGTGCCCACGTCGTGCAAAAAAACTAATGATTTTATCGCGCTCCGAGTATTTAATAATATTCACGCCGCATCGTTACAGCAGAACGTCTACTACCGTGTCATCGCCGTCCGTGAGGGGGGGGGGCACGCACCGGAGACGCGTGCCGCCTCTTCGGACATGCCACCACACCACCCCGCATGTATGAGGGCCCGGTGCGACGCTCCGGTGGCATTGCTACCCCAGGGCCCCCGTCCCGCCTAACCCTGTAGCGTTTGACCACGAGATCTAGCCGTTTGACTTTGCACGGACGGGCTTTGACCAGCGGACCTCCCCACCCGGTTGTGTTAGGTCAGCCCATAGGAACACTTTGGAGCAACAACCGGGCCAGACCCACAGCAAGATCCCCTCCGTGTAGACCCGACGCATCCGTTTCCCCCCTCCAGGTGCCGGCGGCAGCGCCGTCCGCGAGGGGGGGCACACCCCGGACACGCGTGCCGGGTGTTTGCAACCGTCACAACATGTCCAGACTTGTGAGAGGTCGCCTACGCAAGATTTGGCGGCATGCTAGCCCCGTAGGCCGCCGGTCACAGCCGTAGACGCACGAAGGGCAATCCGCGTAGAGGGAATTTTTCGGATACTTCTCCATCACCAAAAATTATGAAAAAACACCATCGTTCCTATAGCACATGTGCCCACATCGTGCAAAAAAACTCATGATTTTATCGCGCTCCGAGTATTTTACAATATTCACGCCGCATCGTTACCGCAGAACGTCTACTACCGTGTCATCGCCGTCCGTGAGGGGGGGCATGCCCCGGAGACACGTGCCGCCTCTTCGTACATGCCACCACACCAACCCCGCATGTATGAGGGCCCGGTGCGACGCTGCAGTGGCATTGCTACCCCTCCCCCCCCAGGGCCCCCGTCCCGCCTAACCCTGTAGCGTTTGACCACGGGATCTAGCCCTTTGACTTTCCACGGACGGGCTTTGACCAGCGGACCTCCCCACCCGGTTGTGTTAGGTCAGCCCATAGGAACACTTTGGAGCAACAACCGGGCCAGACCCACAGCAAGATCCCCTCCGTGTAGACCCAACGCGTCCGTTTCCCCACCCCAGGTGCCGGCGGCGGCGCCGTCCGTGAGGGGGGGCACACCCCGGACCCGCGTGCTGGGCATTTGCAACCGCCGCAACACTTCCAGACTTGTGAGAGGCTGCCTACGCAAGATTTGGCGGCATGCTAGCCCCCGTAGGCCGCTGGCCACAGCCGTAGACGCGCGAAGGGCAATCCGCTAGAGGGATTTTTTTGGATACTTCTCCATCACCAAAAATTATGAAAAAATACCATCGTTCCAACAGCACATGTGCCCACGTCGTGCAAAAAAACTCATGATTTTATCGCGCTCCGAGTAGTTAATAATATTCACGCCGCATCGTTACCGCAGAACGCCTACTACCGTGTCATCGTCGTCCGTGAGGGGGGGGGGGGCACGCCCCCGAGACGCGTGCCGCCTCTTCGGACATGCCACCACACCATCCCGCATGTATGAGGGCCCGGTGCGACGCTCCAGTGGCATTGCTACCCCCTAGGGCCCCCGTCCTGCCTAACCCTGTAGCGTTTAAACACGGGATCTAGCCCTTTGACTTTGCACGGACGGGCTTTGACCAGCGGACCTCCCTGCCTGGTTGTGTTAGGTCAGCCCATAGGAACACTTTGGAGCAACAACCGGGCCAGACCCACAGCAAGATCCCCTCCGTGTAGACCCCACATGTACGTTTCCCCACTCCAGGTGCCGGCGGCGGCGCCGTCCTTGAGGGGGGGGGGCACACCCCGGACACGCGTGCCGGGCGTTTGCAACCGCCACAACACTTCCAACTTGTGACAGGCTGCCTACGCAAGATTGGGCGGCATGCTAGCCCCCGTAGGCCGCCGGCCACAACCGTAGACGCGCGAAGGGCAATCCGCGTCGAGGGATTTTTTTCGGATACTTCTCCATCACCAAAAATTATGAAAAAATGCCATTGTTCCTATAGCACATGTGCCCACGTCGTGCAAAAAAACTCATGATTTTATCGTGCTCTGAGTATTTAATAATATTCACGCCGCATCGTTACCGCAAAACGTCTACTACCGTGTCATCGTCGTCCGTGAGGGGGGGGGCACGCCCCCGAGACACGTGGCGCCTCTTCGGACATGCCACCACACCACCCCGCATGTATGAGGGCCCGGTGTGACGCTCCAGTGGCATTGCTACCCCCCCCCCCCCCCCAGGGCTCCCGTCCCGCCTAACCCTGTAGCGTTTGACCACGAGATCTAGCCCTTTGACTTTGCACGGACGGGCTTTGACCAGCGGACCTCCCCGCCCGGTTGTGTTAGGTCAACCCATGGGAACACTTTGGAGCAACAACCGGGCCAGACCCACAGCAAGATCCCCTTCGTGTAGACCCGACGCGTCCGTTTCCGCACTCCAGGTGCCGGCGGTGGCGCCGTCCGTGTGGGGGGCCAAACCCCGGAGACGCGTGCCGCCTCTTCGGACATGCCACCACAC
This sequence comes from Triticum monococcum, assembly GCA_034509565.1. Lineage (NCBI taxonomy): Eukaryota > Viridiplantae > Streptophyta > Magnoliopsida > Poales > Poaceae > Triticum > Triticum monococcum. The sequence goes on along the minus strand of CM067842.1, from coordinate 106,633,642 downwards.
CACCCCGCATGTATGAGGGGCCAGTGCGACGCTCCGGTGGCATTGCTACCCCCTCAGGGCCCCCGTCCCGCCTAACCCTGGAGCGGTTGACCACGAGATCTAGCCCTTTGACTTTTCACGGACGGGCTTTGAACAGTGGACCTCTCCACCCGGTTGTGTAAGGTCAGCTCAGAGGGACACCTGGGAGCAACATCCGGGCCAAACCGACAGCTACATCCCCTCCATGTAGACCCGATGCGTCCGTTTCCCCCTCCAGGTGCTGGCGGCGGCGCCGTCCGTTAGGGGGGCCACGCCCCGGAGATGCGTGCCGCCTCTTCGAACATGCCACAACACCACCCGGTTGTGGTAGGTCATCCCATAGAAACACTTGAGAGCAACGTCCCCTCCGTATAGACCCGATGCGGCTGTTTCCGCCCTCGAAATGCTGGCGGCGGCGCCGTCCGTGAGGGGGGCACACCACGGACGTGAGGGGGTCACGCTCCGGAGACGGGTGCCGGGCGTTTGCAACCGCCAATCAACTTCTATTGCATAGCTGTTTTTGATTTTAATAAAATTTAAGGACCTATATTCAAAAGAACATGACATCATATTATTAATGTGCTCGAAAAAAATACAAATTATATATATATATATATTCATAATCTATGGAAAAAATTACAAACTACATACATATTCATATAATACATAAAAAAGCATGAAAACATATTTTTTTTAAAAGCATAAAAACATATGCAAAAAAACGTATGTAAAAAAAGCATTAAAACATATGGAAAAAAAGTATGTAAAAAAATAGCTATGCCGATGGCAAAGCCGTCGGCATAGATACGACAGAGTTCTGATGGGCGCCATGCCGCGGATCGATGACGTGGCAGATATGCCGACGGCTGCCGTCGGCATACCTTCGCCGCGGATCGGTGACGTGGCATGCGGAGATATGTTGACGGCCGCCTGTCCAGTCCGTCGGCATAGGTTTGACGGCGTTAGCCACTAGTCACCGGCGGGGTCGTCGGGCCCACAGTTATACCGACGGCCTATCTATGCCGACGGCTTCTGTCGGCATGTCTGCGGCTAGGTCGACGGCCGTTCTGTGCCGACGGTGTCCGTCGGCATAGGTCCATGTAACCCGACGGCCAGTTTAAGCCGATGGCCAGGACTGGGCTGTCGGCATATCTCGAACTAGGCCGACGGCAGCTGTAGGCATAGCTTTGGCCGTCGGCATATGCCCGTTTTCCGGTAGTGCATCACGTTCCTATAGTACTGGCTGTCCAGCACGTCGGGGGTCTTGTAGTCCTGCGGCACCGTTGGATCACTACCGGCGGGGCAGTCCTGAGTCAGCTTCCTAGCATAGGTGGCGTCCATCGATGTGGTGGAGTTGTCGTTGGCCGGCGGCTGGAGACGGTCACAGAAGGAGGAGCAGTGCAAGCGGCCGATGCGGTGCGCGCCGGAAAGTGCAACCATGTCGGTTTGGGTGAGTCTCCCTACTTGGCGAACATTTGTGTGAGGGTAGTGAGGTTAGTGAAGGGTGGGGGCAGGTTCGGGAGGGTCTCTTCTTTGAGGGACAACAATCCGTCGTAGCAGCCGGCTGGCATGGTGAAGTTTATTTTGTAGCCGCTGAGTAACTTGCTGGCGTCACGGCCTGCAAAGGCGAGGATGTCAGCGTAGGAGACGACACCCGGACATCTTTCCTCGATCTTCTTCTTGGCCGCCTCTATCACTTCGAAGCCACGCAGGCTCAAGTTTGGGATACCGAGCATCTCCGGTTCCGGCTTGCCGGCGACCTTGTTCAGCAGGACAGAGGCATCGCAACCCTGAAAGCCACACCCCAGTAAGTAACATGCGTGCATGCAATGGTACCATAGTTAGTTTCTGAATCGTGGAGTGGACAACTGGGAGTGGGTGTGGGATAGACCGATGTAGGAGGAGGGCTCGGTGAGAGAATAGGAGGTGGGTAGCGATCGTCGGAGGAGAAACCGGTGGGGACGTGGCCGGCACGATGGGAGTGGGAGTAGGATAGCCTGGGGTAGAGCCAGGGCTAGGGCTGGGAGGAGGAGTCGCCGGTGGTGGGGGCGAGGGTATGATGGGAGTGGGGTCGCGCTTGGGATAGGTGTAGCCGTAGTCGGATCCTTGGCAAGCCACGGAACCGAGTACGCCGAGCACGGCGAGAAGGGCAAGCTTGGCCATCTTCGTCTGCTCGTGTCAGCTACTGTTGCTCGATCGAGGGAAGATAGAATGAAGAAAACCTGTTGTTTCGCATATGTATTTATAGTCACGTACAGGAGAAATCGCATGCATGGTAGCGTTTGGAGCGCACGTTTGTGAGTCAACCAGCTGCCGGCCGGCCGGCAACGTGGTGACCACACTGCAAAGTTGATGATATGTGTGACGCGGTGGCAGCGGCAGTAAGCTTGGTAGCGACTACGTGGCCATGATCGGTTGCATATATGCGTCTGGCAGCTAAGCAAATCAACCCGGCTGAATATTACGGCCCAAATGATAAGTCCACATGATCAGGTGCGTGTTACTCCGGCGCTGACGTTTTTTGACGGGAAATTCAATTTCAATGACACATGGTAAGTTTCTGTAAAAAATAAACTGAAGCACGAAGTTGCCATGCTTAACTAAAGTTGTCATCGTCGTGTAACTAAATTTAACGTTGAAAATGTTCGGAGTTGTCATGTGCTCGTACCTGACGAACGAGTGGTGCAACTGCAATTTTTTTCATCATTATGTATCCTTCCTACTTGTGCTGCAAGAAGAAAAAACCGCCTACTTGTAATAAACTACGAGTTGAGATATCCCTGTTTCGTTGATTACTACTACTACAAATAGAACACTAATTTCATTTGCAAGCTAGCTATAGTAGGATAACATACACAGGCTGACATACAACAGGTTGCCGGATATATAAACTCAAATTCAGTTCCTCTACCGGCGTGTCTATGTGTGGACCGTGTTGACTCCAAAGAATATATTAAAGCTGTCTTTGTGCGTAATTAGATATTGCACGCTAAATGATATACACTGCCGCCTATGTTTGGACCGTGTTAGCTTTGTGCGTAATAATGAGATATGGCACACTACATGATATACACTCCTTATCTTGGTTAGATGATTCTCTTCTTCTTCTTCTTCTTCTTCTTTTGCGGGCAAAACCTTTCGATCCATTCATCAATATTCGTAGCGGTACAAAGAACACTAGAGGCATGCTGCCATCATCACCTCTTCCTTACCGGTGCCAGGCAAACCTTGTTGTGGTAGACAGTCAGAAAGTCATCGTGCTATGGCCTCGCAGGACCTACGCACCAAAACAACAGCAATCGCCGATGAAGAAAAGCATTCATTGAAGTATCCAATCTGCAGACATGAACGTAGACCGGATCCAAGTGGATCCATCTAAGAAAAACATCGACTGAATCGTATGAGGTCGGTTGGAGACACACCTCCACACGCCCTTCAACAATGCTAGTCGCACCACCAGTATGAGCTAGACGGGGAGAACCTTATTCCATCTTGAGGGAGCCACCTCTACCTCGTCTTCGTGAGCAGGGCACAAACACTAAACATACAAAAAACACATTAGATGGAGGAGGAACCCTTGATGGTGTCCTGGACTAGGGGGTGCTAGTCATGTCGGCTCTAGCCGTATGGGCTAGGTCGAGAACCTCCCATGAAGATAAACCCTTAGGCCTCGTTTGTCAAGCCCAGAAGAGCCAAGATGGAAGATTCCGAAGACTTGGCCTATACTCCAAATATTTAGAGGTAGTCTTCACTACGATTTCCCTTGGATGCAACCGGCATATGTAAAACCCCAGGCACTCCCAGTATCTATATAAACCGAGGGGTGAGGACCGCCGATGACAATTTATACACATACGATCTCATGGTAGATCACATGTACTCTATACTCCCTCAAAATCAATATAATAAAAGCATAACGTAGGGTATTAGCTCTTCGAGAGGGCCTGAACCCCGGGTAAACATATATGTCCTTGTTACCATCGTGCCAAGACACTAGTAGAAAACAGGGCTTAGGTTCAGGCCTGGCCAGCCCATTAGTCACGGTTCTGTCACGAACCGGGACCAATGGAGGCATGCGTCCCGGTTCGTGAGCCCAGGGGCCAGCCGGGCCTCGTGGGGCATTGGTCCCGGTTCGTCTGGACCCATTTGTCCCGATTCCAGGCATGAACCGGGACCAATGGTGATGTGGTATGCTCCTATAATACCACGGTTGAAACGTCTGTTCAGAAATGAAGGGCATGCCAAGTTGATGCAATGGCACAGAGAGGACCATAAGAAAGACGGGAAGTTGAGAGCACCCGCTGGCGGGTCGCAGTGGAGAAAAATAGAGAGAAAGTACCGGGCTGAGTTTGCAGGTGACCCAAGGAACATATGGTTCGGTTTAAGCGCGGATGGCATTAATCCTTTCGGGGAGCAGAGCAACAATCATAGCACCTGGCACGTGACTCTATGTATGTATAACCTTCCTCCTTGGATGTGCATGAAGCGGAAGTTCATTATGATGCCAGTTCTCATCCAAGTCCCTAAGCAATCCGGCAACGACATTGATGCATAGCGAAGGCCATTAGTTGAAGAACTTTTACAGCTGTGGAATGGAAACAGTGTACATGTGTGGGATGAGCACAAATAGGAGGAATTTAACCTGCATGTGTTGCTGTTTGTAACCATCAACGATTGGCCTGCTCTCAGTAACCTTTCAGGACAGACAAACAAGGGATACCACGCATGCACACATGGTTTAGCTGACACCGAAAGTATATACCTAGAAAATGTGGGAAGAATCTGTACCTGGGCTAACGTCAATTTCTTCCGATCAACCATCAATGTCGAAAGAAAGGCAAGCATTTCAAAGGCGAGGCAGATCACCGGAAGAATCCTGCCATGCGCACCGGTGATCACGTACCTGCTATGGTCAATGATTTACACGTAATATTTGGAATGGGTCTCGGCAGACTATTTGTTCCGAATGACGCTGAGGGATGCGCACCCATGTGGAAGAAGAAATCTATATTTTGGGACCTACCCTGCCGGAAAGACCTAGAGGTCTGCTCTTCAATCGACGTGATGCACGTGACGAAGAACCTTTGCATGAACCTGCTAGGCTTCTTGGGCGTGTATGGGAAGACAAAAGATACACCGGAGGCATGGGAGGACCTGCAACATTTGCACGAAAAAGACGGCATGCCTCCAAAGCAGTATGAAGGTCCTGCCAGCTACGCTCTTACCAAAGAAGAGAAAGAAATCTTTTTTGAATGCCTGCTCAGTATGAAGCTCCCGTCTGGCTTCTCGTCGAATATAAAGGGAATAATAAATATTCCAGAGACAAAGTTCCACAACCTAAAGCCTCATGACTGCCACGTGATTATGACGCAACTACTTCCGGTTGCATTGAGGGGGCTTCTACCGGAAAACGTCCGATTAGCCATTGTGAAGCTATGTGCATTCCTCAATGCAATCTCTCAGAACATGATCGATCCAGAAATCATACCAAGGCTAAGGAGTGATGTGGCGCAATGTCTTGTTAGTTTCGAGCTGGTTTTCCCATCGTCCTTCTTCAATATCATGACGCACGTCCTAGTTCATCTAGTCGACGAGATTGTCGTTCTGGCCCTGTATTTCTACACAATATGTTCCCCTTTGAGAGGTTCATGGGAGTCCTAAAGAAATATGTCCGTAACTGTGCTAGGCCAGAAGGAAGCATCTTCATGGGCCATCAAACAGAGGATGTCATTGGGTTTTGTGTTGACTTCATTCCAGGCCTTAAGAAGATTGGTCTCCCTAAATCACGGTATGAGGGGAGACTGACTGGAAAAGGCACGCTAGGAGGGGACTCTATAATATGCAGGGACGGGCATTCTTGGTCTCAAGCACACTACACAGTTCTGTAGAACTCTACCTTGGTGACCCCGTATGTCGATGAACGCAAGAACAGTCTGCGGTCCAAATACCTAGAGCAGTGTGACGATCGGATTACATGTGAACACATCAAGACTTTCGACAGTTGGTTGGAAACACGTCTCAGAGGTGACAGCACCGTTTCTGATGAACTGTACTCGTTGTCCAGGGGACCATCTTCGACTGTATTGACATACAAAGGATACGAGATAAATGGAAATACATTTTACACAATCTCCCAAGATCAAAAGAGCACCAACCAAAATAGTGGTGTCCGCTTTCATGCAGCAACCGAGGGGAAAGGACACATACTATGGTTACATAGTGGACATATGGGAACTTGACTACGGACATGATTTTAAGGTCCCTTTGTTTAAGTGCAAATGGGTAAATCTGCCAGGAGGCAGGGTACAGGTAGACCAACAATACGGAATGACAATAGTGGATCTAAACAATCTTGGGTACACAGACGAACTATTCGTCTTAGCCAATGATGTGGTGCATGTTTTGTATGTGAAGAACATGTCTACCAAACCGAGAAAAAGAAAAGATAAGGAAGCGAACACATCATACGATGAGTCAAAGCGCTACGTAGTTCTTTCACGAAAAAGAGACATCGTGGGAGTCGAGGGCAAGACAAACATGTCCGAAGATTATGAAAAGTTTCATGAAATTTCTCCCTTCAAAGTCAAGGCTGACCCAAGCACCTTGTTAAACGATGAAGATTATCCATGGTTACGGCGCAATAAGCAAAGGACACAAGTGAAGAAGAAGTGAAGACTTTCTCTCCACAACTATTATGATGATGCCTTTGATCTAGAATATCACTGTAGTTACATGTGAAGAAATGAAATGCCTTTTGTAACGGACGAGTTTCCGTATGAAACCCTGATACTTCGAAAAAGATTGTCCGTTTTGTACACGAACTGCATCCATTTTTTGTCATAACCCTCTCAACTTTTTGGCACATGCTATGGGGGTGAAATGATGATACCATGCAAACTTTCAACCTTTTCAGAGTTCATTTGAAGTGCTTTTGAATTTCGGGGTCATATAGCTCAAAAAATAAGTAAATGCATGAAAAATAACAAATGAAGTCAGAAAGGGTTGAAAATTGATGATGTGGCTTTGAATGGTGCATTTTGAACACACAAAAAGTCTGGAGTTCAAATAAGTTCAAAATAATGAAATCCCTTTGTAATAGATGAGTTTTTGTCCGAAACCCTGATAATTCGAAAGAGATTGTCCATTTTGTACACGAAGTGCATCCATTTTTTCCCGTAACTCTCTCAACTTTTTAGCACCTGCTATGTGGGTGAAATGATGATACCATGCCAACTTTCAACCTTTTCAGAGTTCATTTGTAGTGCTTTCCAATTTCAGGGTCATATAGCTCAAAAAATGAGTAAATCCATGAAAAATAACAAATGAAGTCAGAAAGGGTTGAAAATTGATGATGTTGCTTTGAATGGTGCATTTTGAACACACAAAAAGTCTGGAGTTCGAATAAGTTCAAAATAATGAAATCCCTTTGTAATAGATGAATTTTCGTCTGAAACCCTGATACTTCGAAAGAGATTGTCACTAGTAGAAAACATGGCTTTGGTTCGGGCAGGGCAAGCCCATTAGTCCTGGTTCAGTCACGAACCGGGACCCATAGGGGCATTCGTCCCGGTTATTTAGCCTAGGGGGCCGCCCGGGGCCTCGTGGGCATTGGTCCTGGTTAGTATGGACCCATTTATCCCGGTTCTAGGCACGAACAGGGACCAATGGGCCTCGCTCCTGGCCCACAAACATTGGTCCCGGTTCTTGGCTCGAACCAGGACAGAAGGCTGGGCTTTAGTCCCGGTTCCAGCCTCAAACCGGGACAAATGAGTTGCCTATATATACCCCGTCGCCGCAGCAGAGCACTCCAAAGTGCTCTGTTTTTTCTGGCCGGCGAGGAGAGGGAATTTGGGTGCTCTAGCTCACCTCCTATGCACATGAGGTGTTCGATGAAATGCCCGAGTCACGCTAGTTAAGCTTTCTCCTCTCGAAGCTCGACCTCCAAGCTCCATTTTCCCTGAGATTTGTCTAGGTTTAGCGGTCTGTCACGTCCCGTCCCCATCTTCACCGTCGTCGATTGCCCGAACCGATCTCGTCGCCTGCACCACCGTTGTGAGCCTCTTGTTCTTATCTTCTTCTGAAAGAAACAAATTCTTACTTTAGATAGATACTTGTCTAATTTTCTTACTTTTATTATTGCTTGTTATTATATAGTGTGATGGTTTTGGTATCCGCGTCCGTCGGCCCTCGTCCTGGCTATGATTCGGATGTGGTATATATTATCTTCGGTTTTGGTATCCGCGTCCGTCGGCCCTCGTCCTGGCTATGATTCGGATGTGGTATATATTATCTTCTATAACTATTTGGTTCATTTATTGTTTATGACAATTATGCCCATCAAGCTGACATAGATTTTATTTATGTAGGAGGTAGTTGAACCGGAAATTCCAACCGACCCTATTGTCGAGAGGTTAAATTTAGTTCAAGACGAAAACAATTACTTGAAGGAAAAATAAAAAAAATAAACTGGGAGAAGATGATATTGGAGTTGCATGTTGCGGATGTCGTCGATGATCACAAGATCAAGATGGATGCAATGCGGTTGAAGATTAGAAAGATTAGAAAATATGCCTTTCATACCAAGGCTTGGTATCATTATGTCGTTGGATCAATTTTTTCCCTGGTTGCGATTATGATCGAATTTGTTTTTGCATTGAAATGTTTTACATAGTTTCAATGTATGGTTTAACTAGATGCTCTGGAGAGCTATATGTTGTTCAATGAGAACTATGTATGTACTTTGTTCTTTTTGTGATGATGAACTTCTATTAATTTGGTAACTTATCTATTCATGAGAGCTATATGTACTAAATTGATGATGTGGCTTTGAATGGTGCATTTTGAACACAGAAAAACTATGGAGTTCAAACAAGTTCAAAAAATGAAATCCCTTTGTAACAGATGAGTTTCCGTATGAAACCCTCATACTTCGAAAGAGATTGTCCATTTTGTACACGAAGTGCATCCAGTTTTTGCCGTAACCCTCTCTATTTTTTTGCACATTCTATGTGGGTGAAATGATGATACCATGCCAACTTTCAACCTTTTCAGAGTTCATTTGAAATGCTTTTCAATTCCAAGGTCATTTAGCTCAAAATAATCAGTAAATGCATGAAAAATAACAAATGAAGTCAGAAAGGGTTGACAATTGATGATGTGGCTTTGAATGGTGCATTTTGAACACAGAAAAAGTCAGGAGTTCAAATAAGTTCAAAAAAATGAAATTCCTTTCTAACAGACGAGTTTTCGTATGAAAGCCTCATACTTCGAAAGAGATTGTCCGTTTTGTACACGAAGTGCATCCAGTTTTTGTCATAACCCTGTCTACTTTTTTGCACATCCTATGTGGGTGAAACGATGATACCATGCCAACTTTCAACCTTTTCAGAGTTCATTTGAAATGCTTTTCAATTTAAGGGTCATTTAGCTCACAAAAATCAGTAATTGCATGAAAATTAACAAATGAAGTCAGAAAGGGTTGAAAATTGATGATGTGGCTTTGAATTTTTCATTTTGAACACAAAAAAATCCGAAGTTCAAAAAAATGAAATCCCTTTCTAACAGACGAGTTTCCGTATGAAACCCTCATACTTCGAAAGAGATTGTCCGTTTTGTACACGAAGTGCATCCAGCTTTTGCCGTAACCCTCTCTACTTTTTTGCACAAGCTATGTGGGTGAAATGGTGATACCATGCCAACTTTCAACCTTTTCAGAGTTTATTTGAAATGCTTTTCAATTTCAGGGTCATTTAGCTCACAAAAATCAGTAAATCCATGAAAAATAACAAATGAAGTCAGAAAGGGTTGAAAATTGATGGTGTGGCTTTGAATGGTGCATTTTGAACACAAAAAAGTTCGGAGTTCAAATAAGTTCAAAAAAAATGAAATCCCTTTGTAACAGACGAGTTTCCGTATGAAACCCTCATACTTCGAAAGAGATTGTTCGTTTTGTACACGAAGTGCATCCAGTTTTTGCCGTAACCCTCTCTACTTTTTTGCACATGCTATGTGGGTGAAATGATGATAGCATTCCAACTTTCAACCTTTTCAGATTTCATTTGAAATGCTTTTCAATTTCAGGGTCATTTAGCTCACAAAAATCAGTAAATGCATGAAAAATAACAAATGAAGTCAGAAAGGGTTGAAAATTGATGATGTGGCTTTGAATGGTGTATTTTGAACACAGAAAAAGTCTGGAGTTCAAATAAGTTTAAAAAAATAAAATCCCTTTGTAACAGACGAGTTTCCGTATGAAACCCTCAAACTTCGAAAGAGGTTGTCCGTTTTGTACATGAAGTGCATCAAGTTTTTGTCGTAACCCTCTCTACTTTTCTGCACATGCTATGTGGGTGAAATGATGATAGCATGCCAACTTTCAACCTTTTCAGAGTTCATTTGAAATGCGTTTCAATTTTAGGGTCATTTAGCTCACAAAAATTTGTAAATGCATGAAAAATAAAAAATTAATTAAGAAAGGGTTGAATATTGATGATGTGGCTTTGAATGGTGCATTTTGAACACAAAAAAAGTCCGGAGTTCAAATAAGTTCAAAAAAAGGAAATCCCTTTGTAACAGACGAGTTTCCGTATGAAACCCTCATACTTCGAAAGAGATTGTCCGTTTTGTACACGAAGTGCATCCAGTTTTTGCCATAACCCTCCCTACTTTCTTGCATATGCTATGTGGATGAAATGATGATACCATGCAAAAAGAAAATTAACTAATTTTTTTATAAAACTCTAATAGCAAAAGGAATGAACTAAAAAGCTTTTATAAACCTCTAGTATTTTTAAACTATAATTATATAAAATTCATGCGAGTGAAATTATCAAAGTATTTTCTGTTGAAAACATGAAAAGTAGAGAGAAACAAAATAAACTTTAATAAATAAGTAGAAACAAAATTAAATAAATTAAAATTTAATAAACTAAATAAGTAGAAATAAAATAAAATAAAATAAATAAGTAGAAACAAAATAAAATAAAATAAATAAGTAGAAACAAATAAATTAAAATAAAATTTAATACAATAAATAAGTAGAAACAAAACAAAATAAAATAAACTTTTATAAAATAAAGAAGTAGAAACATAATAAGCTTTATAAAAGTAAAATAAATAAACTTTAATAAAATAAATAAAAATAGGAAGAGTAAGTTTTTTGTTGTAAGTAGAAACGAAATAAAATAAATAAAGCAACACAAAAATGAAAAAAGTGCCACCTACTAGGCCACCACGGCCTGAATACGACTAGAAACCCAACCATGGGCCAGAATTCAGGCCCGCAGGGGGCCCAGTAGGCTCACAGGCAGCATAGTGTCATATTAGGCCCATAAGCCTGCATTTGAGAGGAGCTCGAGAGGGCAGCCGGAGTGGGGCTTATAAACCACTCCAAGCCCCTCTCAACTAGCGAGGTGGGACTAAAGTTTTGGCCGCGGGCAGCGACAGGCCTTTGGTCCCGGTTGGTGGCACCAACCGGGACTAAAGGGGTGCATTGGTACCGGTTGGTGTCACGAACCGATACCAATGCACCCCTTTAGTCCTGGTTGGTGCCACCAACCGTGACCAAAGCTTTGGTCTTGGTCACGGTTGGTGGCACCAACCGGGACTAAAGGTGGCATTGGTTCCGGTTGGTGCCACGAACTGGAACCAATGCTCTGGGTATATAAATTGGACTTGTGAAAATTTCACAATTTCATTGTCAGTTCGTGCCCGACGCCCCATCGCTGCTCCTCGTCGCCGTCGCCGTCATCGCCCTGCCTCCGACGACATCGCTGCGCCTCGCGTCCCTGCCTCGGACGCTGTCGCCGCATCGCCCTGCCTTCGACGCCGTCGCTGCGCCGCCCCTGCCTCCAACGCCGTCGCCGTGCCGGCCCCTGCTCCGCGCCAAGCCCTTCCCACGGTCCGCCTTTGCGCGCCGGCGCCGTCGCCTCCCCCACCGTCGCCATCGCCAGACGCCCCGGACCGCTGTGAGTCGTCGTGCCGGTCCGGCTCTGTTTTTTATTTTGTATTAGATTAATTTTTTGTTCATATATATATAATGTATATTTGTATGTATGTGGCTATATGTAAGTTCAGAGCATGTTTTTATTAGATTAATTTCTTATTAGATTTATTAGATTATTATTTTTGTTCATAGCATGTTTTTGTTCATATATGTATTTTTTTCTTCATATGTGTATTAATGTTTTTGTTGCATATATGTAATTTTTTTTCAATGTATATATGCATGTGGTAGCTATATATGCATGATGAGGGGGTGGGGGTCGATATACCCCATCCCCGATAATTTCAACATGAGGGGAGGTCGATATACCCCCTCCCCGATAACATTTTTAGAAAAGTTTTATATATCTAGCTAGGAGGAAAGGAAGAAGGAAGAATAAGAAGAGGAAGAAGAAGAAAAAAAAAGGAGAAGAAGAAGGAATAGAGGGCAGAAGAAGAAAAAATAGACCCTAGTTTTTCTTCTTCTGCCCTCTATTCCTTCTTCTTCTCCTTTTTTTCTTCTTCTCCTCTTTTTTTATCTTCTACTTCCTCTTCTTAATTTTTATCAGGAACTTCATTCCAAAATAACTTCGACATGATGGGCGGTCGATATATATACCCCCTCTTGACCATGATAACTTATACCACGGGAGCACCCCCCCCCCCCCCCCCGCCCTCTCGCTCGACCAAAACTCTCGAGGACACCCAAACCATAGGAAAAAACGATGTCGGTATCCTACCCCCTCTCAGCGCGCCTCTACCCGAAAAATTCTCTCGAGGCCACCCAAATTTACCAAGTTAAAAGAGCGTTGTTGTCGAGGCCACCCCATACCTTTGAAGCGTTATCGAGGCCACCCCAAACCCTTGAAGCGTTGCCGATCAGGCCACCCCAAACCCTAGAGAAGCAGCGTCGAGGCCACTAATTAATATGATTCCTTATTGTGATTAGCTAGCTAGTTCTACGTTAGCCACTAATATATCCATCTGTCATTTTTGAATAATAATTGCCATGTTGTAAAATTTGCAGAAACTATGGACCCCCGAGACGAAGCAACAGAAGTGATTTTGGGGGACATAATCACACACGGAACTGAGGTTGTCTTGTCATTTCTCAATGACACCGATGGTCTGGAAGGAGAGGGTGAAGAAGCAGACTACGATGATCGAACAATGGAGGACGAAGGACATGATCATGATGGCTCCAGTGACCCAATGCTAGTGCAAGAAGGACACTGTGATGACGGCTCCGGTGACCGAACGGAGTCCGGCCAGGTATATATATTAATTAAGCATGTGCTGACTATAGCTAGATAATTGATGCATTAATTGTTTTTGGTATGTACACATATATTAATGAACTCTCGTCTTTCTTCTTTTTTCTAGCCCTCCGGATCGAGCACAACTTCGGTAAAGAGACGAGGCCCGAAGAAAAAGTTGTGCTCGGATGAAAGGTTTGAGATCATAGAAATCGCGTGCGATGGCATGCCGATTGAACCCATCCAGACAAAAGAAGCATTTGCTGCTCAGTGTGGGGTTCTTGTTAGGGACAAGATCCCGATCAGCAACCACCAATGGTTAAAGCCGGCTAAAGAAGAACCTGAGGTGTCTTATATCTCCGATATGCAGAAAGATTATCTTTGGACCGCGCTGAAGGCAAATTTCACCCTACCGCCAGAGGAGGATCCGAAGAAGCTAGTTAAAGAGCAATTGATCAAGTCTCATGCTCTTAATAAGATGGCAGAACTATTCAGGAGGTGGAAGAATGAGCTGAAAAAATTTGTCGACAAAGAAGAGACACCAGAATTCATCGACCGGTATGAGAAGATCAGAGATCACTGGCCAGCATTTGTGGCCCACAAGACATCGAACAAGAATAAGAACATGTCAGTGACAAACAAGAAGAATGTTGCGAAGAAGGAGCTTCACCATCGCACGGGGTCAGGTGGCTACCTCAAAGCCCGGCCGTTGTGGGACAAGGCTGAGAATGACCTGCTTGATAAAGGGGTCGAACCAGAGACATTGTGGTGGCCAGACCATTGCCAGACTTGGTTCTTCGGGGCTGGCGGAACTTTGGACCCTGTATCAGGGAAGTGCATTTGGACGGACGAGCAAATGAGAATACCAGTTACGAGGCTTCAGGAGTATATCGATGCAGCCGAGCAAGGGACGTTCGTTCCAAACAGAGAGAACGACGAGCTCACAATGGCCCTCGGGAAGCCTGAGCACCCTGCACGGACACGAGGGACGCCAAGCTCCATTCCGTGGAGGGCTGGGTTTCTGGACGCATGCGGTTACAAATGCCAGGAGAGGAGGAAGAAAGTGGAGCAGATCCAAATTCAGGCCCTGCACGCAAGGTTACAAGCGGTAGAGCAACGAGAAGCAGATCGCAACAAGCGACCCGCCGAAGCTTCCCCCGAAGCTACCCCGCCATCTCAGTGGAGAAGCAGCATGGCTTCCATCGAGCTGCAGCAGCTGGAGCCTGTCTTCACGGCTCCTACTAGCTACCCCGTGGACTTAATCACGGAGTCTCAAAATTCCCACCTTATGATGCAATGGATGAAAATGAAAGTCAAGGCGGCTGTTGGCTCTGTTGCACCTCCTGAACCTGGCACAACTTTTCACTGCCGGCCGATTCCAGAAGGATATGCTAGGGTGATGGTGGACGAAATAACAGAGGGATTTGAGGAGCTCGAGCTTGACCACCCTATCGGTGAAGGGGAGACTCAGCTGGGTTCTGCTATGAAGACTGCATGCCTATGGCAGAAGGAGCTCATCAGCCTTCTGAACTGGATGCCTCCGCCTCCTCCTCCTCCTCCGGCAAGTCAGGGCACTCCGCCTCCTCCTCCGGCGAGTGATCAGGGCACTCAGCCTCCTTCTCTGGCGCGTGGTGGCACTCCGCCTGCGCCCCCGCGCCCGAGCAGCTAGCCTACTCCTTCTCCGCCTCGTCAGCAAGGGCGGAACAGACCCGCCGCCGCTCGGGCTGCTCCGGCGCGTCATAGTCCTCCTCCTCGTAAGCAAGGAAAGAAGACAGCCGCAGCCGCTACATCTGCTCCGGCGTCTAATATTACATCTAGAGGCGGGAGGCAATACAGATTCGGTCCTTCTCTGAAGACTCCACAGAAGTTACCATGCGAGAGGACCCCGAAGGAAAACGAGAAGATTGTGCGAGACGAAGTGAGGAACTTCTTTAAAGGAGTGAAAGCAAAGAAACATCCACCTCTGGAGGAGAAGGTAGATCCATTGAAAGCGAAGCACACACTGGAAGCCCTGAAGAAACGGAGCGGAGCGGCCGGAAGTACTATCAGTGATCAAAAGTTAGCAGAATGACGAGCTAGGAAAAAAATTGCCCAGCTCAGCGAACAAGCGAACCAATCCTCCCCCCCGCTCAAGGTGTCTAGCAATATCATCGCTAACGATTCGAGGATGGTGCCCGGTTATAACAATCTTTAAGATTACTGATACGTCTCGAACGTATCTATAATTTTTGATTGCTCGATGCTATATTATCTACTGTTTTGGACATTATTGGGCTTTATTATACACTTCTATATTATTTTTGGGACGAACCTATTAACCGGAGGCCCGACCCAGAATTGTTGTTTTTTTGCCTATTTTAGGGTTTCAAAGAAAAGGAATATCAAACAGAGTCCAAACGGAATGAAACCTTCGGGAACGTGATTTTTGGAACGAACAAGATCCTAGAGACTTGGATCCTATGTCAAGCAACCAATAGGGAGGCCACGAGGTAGGGGGCGCGCCTACACCCCCCAGGCGCGCCCTCCACCCTCGTGGGCCCCCTGTTGCTCCACCGACGTACTTCTTCCTCCTATATATACCTACGTACCCCCAAACGACCAGATACGGAGCCAAAACCCTAATTCCACCGCCGTAACTTTCTGTATCCACGAGATCCCATTTTGGAGCCTGTTCCGGAGCTCCGCCGAAGGGGGCATCGATCACGGAGGGCTTCTACATCAACACCATAGCCCTTCCGATTAAGCGTGAGTAGTTTATCTCAGACCTACGGGTCCATAGTTATCAGCTAGATGTCTTATTCTCTCTTTTTGGATCTCAATACAAAGTTCTCCCCCTCTCTTATGGAGATCTATTCGATGTAATCTTCTTTTGCGGTGTGTTTGTTGAGACCGAGAATTGTGGGTTTATGATCAAGTTTATGTATGAACAATATTTGAATCTTCTCTGAATTCTTTTATGTATGATTGGTTACATTTGCAAGTGTCTTCGAATTATCAGTTTGGTTTGGCCTACTAGATTGATCTTTCTTGCAATGGGAGAAGTGCTTAGATTTGGGTTCAATCTTGCGGTGTCCTTTCCCAGTGACAGTAGGGGCAGCAAGGCACGTATTGTATTGTTGCCATCGAGGATAACAAGATGGGTTTTTTATCATATTGCATGAATTTATCCCTCTACATCATGTCATCTTGCTTAAGGCGTTACTCTGTTCTTATGAACATAATACTCTAGATGCATGCTGGATAGTGGTCGATGTGTGGAGTAATAGTAGTAGATGCAGGGAGGAGTCGGTCTACTTGTCTCGGACGTGATGCCTATATACATGATCATACCTAGATATTCTCATAACTATGCTCAATTCTGTCAATTGCTCAACAGTAATTTGTTCACCCACCATAATATACGTATGCTCTTGAGAGAAGCCACTAGTGAAACAGGTCTATCTTCATCATACTAATCTTCCAACACTTAGTTATTTTCATTGCCTTTTATTTTACTTTGCATCTTTATCATAAAAATACCAAAAATATTATCTTATCATATCTATCGGATCTCACTCTCGTAAGTGACCGTGTGGGGATTGACAACCCCTTATCGCGTTGGTTGCGAGGATTTATTTGTTTTGTGCAGGTGCGAGGGACTCGCGCGTAGCCTCCTGAAGGAAATATGCCCTAGAGGCAATAATATTATTATTATTTTATTTCCTTATATCATGATAAATGTTTATTATTCATGCTAGAATTGTATTATCCGGAAACATAATACTTGTGTGAATACATAGACAAACCAAACGTCACTAGTATGCCTCTACTTGACTAGCTCGTTAATCGAAGATGGTTATGTTTCCTAACCATAGACATGTGTTGTCATTTGATTAATGGGATCACATCATTAGGAGAATGATGTGATTGACATGACCCATTCCATTAGCTTAGCACCCGATCATTTAGTATGTTGCTATTGCTTTCTTCATGACTTATACATGTTCCTATGACTATGAGATTATGCAACTCCCGTTTACCGGAGGAACACTTTGTGTGCTACCAAACGTCACAACGTAACTGGGTGATTATAAAGGAGCTCTACAGGTGTCTCCAAAGGTACATGTTGGGTTGGCGTATTTCGAGATTAGGATTTATCACTCCGATTGTCGGAGAGGTATCTCTGGGCCCTCTTGGTAATGCACATCACATAAGCCTTGCAAGCATTGCAACTAATGAGTTAGTTGTGAGATGATGTATTACGAAACGAGTAAAGAGACTTGCCGGTAACGAGATTGAACTAGGTATTGAGATACCGACGATCGAATCTCGGGCAAGTAACATACCGATGACAAAGGGAACAACGTATGTTGTTATGCGGTCTGACCGATAAAGATCTTCGTAGAATATGTAGGATCCAATATGAGCATCCAGGTTCCGCTATTGGTTATTGACCGGAGACGTGTCTCAGTCATGTCTACATTGTTCTCTAACCCGTAGGGTCCGCACGCTTAAGGTTTCGATGACAGTTATATTATGAGTTTATGCATTTTGATGTACCGAAGTTTGTTCGGAGTCCCGGATGTGATCACGGACATGACGAGGAGTCTCAAAATGGTCGAGACATAATGATTGATATATTGGAAGCCTATATTTGGATATCGGAAGTGTTCCGGATGAAATCGGGATTTTACCGGAGTACTGGGAGGTTACCGGAACCCCCCGGGAGGTATATGGGCCTTAGTGGGCTTTAGTGGAAGAGAGGAGAGGTGGCCAGGGCTGGGCCGCGCGCCCCTCCCCCCTAGTCTGAATAGGACAAGGAGAGGGGGGCGGCGCCCCCCCCCCCCTTCCTTCTCTCTCTCCTCTTCCCCCCCTCCTGAATCCTATTCCAACTAGGAAGGGGGGGGGAATCCTACTCCCGGTGGGAGTAGGACTCCTCCTGGCCGGCCGCACCCCCCCCCTTGATCCTTTATATACGGGGGCAGGGGGCACCTCTAGACACACAAGTTGATCCACGTGATCATATTCTTAGCCGTGTGCGGTGCCCCCTTCCACCATAATCCTCGATAATATTGTAGCGGTGCTTAGGCGAAGCCCTGCGACGGTAGTACATCAAGATCGTCACCACACCGTCATGCTGACGGAACTCTTCCCCGACACTTTGCTGGATCGGAGTCCGGGGATCGTCATCGAGTTGAACGTGTGCTAGAACTCGGAGGTGCCATAGTTTCGGTGCTTGATCGGTCGGGCCGTGAAGACGTACGACTACGTCAACCGCATTGTGCTAAGGCTTCCGTTGTTGGTCTACAAGGGTACGTAGATCACACTCTCCCCTCTCGTTGCTATGCATCACCATGATCTTGCGTGTGCGTAGGAAATTTTTTGAAATTACTACGTTCCCCAACACCTCCTACTGGACTGATACCTTGGTTCTCAAAAACTGAGGGAAATACTTACGCTACTTTTATGCATCACCCTTTCCTCTTCAAGGGAAAACCAATGCAGTGGTCAAGAGGTAGCAAGAAGGATTTATGGCGCCGTTGCCGGGGAGGTCTACGCAAAAGTCAAACATACCAAGTACCCATCACAAACCCTTATCTTCTACATTACATTATTTGCCATTTGCCTCTCGTTTTCCTCTCCCCCACTTCACCCTTGCCGTTTTGTTCGCCCTCTCTCTCTCTCTCTCTCTCTCTCTCTCTCTATCCTCCCTCTCTTTCTCTATTTGCCTCTTTTTGCCCGTTCCTTGTTTGCTTGTGTGTTGGATTGCTTGCTTGTCACGATGGCTCAATATAACACTAAATTGTGTGACTTTACCAATACCAACAACAATGATTTTATTAGTACTCCGATTGCTCCTCTTACCGATGCTGAATCTTGTGAAATTAATGCTGCCTTGCTGAATCTTGTCATGAAAGATCCGTTTTCTGGCCTTCCTAGTGAAGATGCCGCTACCCATCTAAATAGCTTTGTTGATTTATGTGATATGCAAAAGAAGAAAGATGTTGACAATGATATTGTTAAATTGAAGCCATTTCCTTTTTCGCTTAGAGATCGTGCTAAAGCTTGGTTTTCGTCTTTGCCTAAAAATAGTATTGATTCGTGGAATAAGTGCAAAGATGCTTTTATCTCTAAGTATTTTCCTCCCGCTAAGATCATCTCTCTTAGAAACGATATTATGAATTTTAAGCAACTTGATCATGAACATGTTGCACAAGCTTGGGAGAGGATGAAATTAATGATACGTAATTGTCCTACTCATGGTTTGAATTTGTGGATGATTATACAAAAAATTTATGCTGGATTGAATTTTGCTTCTAGAAATCTTTTAGATTCGGCCGCGGGAGGCACTTTTATGGAAATCACTTTAGGATAAGCTACTAAACTCCTAGATAATATTATGGTTAATTATTCTCAATGGCACACTGAAAGATCTACTAATAAGAAAGTGCATGCAATAGAAGAAATTAATGTTTTGAGTGGAAAGATGGATGAACTTATGAAATTATTTGCTAGTAAAAGTGTTTCTTCTGATCCTAATGATATGCCTTTGTCTACTTTGATTGAGAATAATAATGAATCTATGTATGTGAATTTTGTTGGTAGGGACAATTTTGGCAACAACGCGTATAGAGGAAACTTTAATCCTAGGCCCTATCCTAGTAATTCCCCTAATAATTATGGTAATTCCTACAACAATTCTTATGGAAATTATAATAAGGTGCCCTCTGATTTTGAATCTAATATTAAAGAATTTATTACTTCGCCAAAAGAATTTCAATGCTTTGATTGAAGAAAAATTGCTTAAGATTGATGAGTTGGCTAGGAACGTTGATAGAATTTCTCTTGATGTTGATTCTTTGAAACTTAGATCTATTCCACCTAAGCATGATATCAATGAGTCTTTCAAAGCCATGAGAATTTCCATTGATGAGTGCAAAGAAAGAACCGCTAGGATGCGTGCTAAGAAAGATTCCTTTATAAGAGCGTGTTCTTCTAGTTTCCATGATAATAAAGATGAAGATCTAAAAGTTATTGACGTGTCCCCTATTAAATCTTTGTTTTGCAATATGAATCTTGATAATGATGGAACTGAATATGATCCACCTTTACCTAGAAGGCGTTCCAAAAATTCGGAGTTTTTAGATCTTGATGCTAAATTTGATAAAAGTGGGATTGAAGAGATCAAAACTCTAGATGTTAATGAACCTACTATTTTGGATTTCAAGGAATTTAATTAGAATAGCAGCTCTTTGATAGATTGTATTTCCTTGTTGCAATCCGTGCTAAACTCTCCACATGCTTATAGCCAAAATAAAGCTTTTACCAAACATATCGTTGATGCTTTGATGCAATCTTATGAAGAAAAACTTGAGTTGGAAGTTGCTATCCCTAGAAAACTTTATGATGAGTGGGAACCTACTATGAAAATTAATATTAAATATCAGGAATGATATGCTTTTGTGTGATTTGGGTGCTAGTGTTTCCACGATTCCAAAGACTTGGTGTAATTTGTTAGGTTTCCGTGATTTTGATGATTGCTCTCTAAACTTGCACCTTGCGGATTCCACTATTAAGAAACCTATGAGAAGAATTAATGATGTTCTTATTGTTGCAAATAGGAATTATGTTCCCATAGATTTTATTGTTCTTGACATAGATTGCAATCCTTCATGTCCTATTATTCTTGGTAGACCTTTCCTTAGAACGATTGGTGCAATTATTGATATGAAGGAAGGAAATATTAGATTCCAATTTCCGTTAAGGAAAGGCATGGAACACTTTCATAGAAAGAAAATTAAATTACCTTATGAGTCTATTATGAGAGCCACTTATGGATTGCCTATCAAAGATGGCACACTACAAGGATACCTACTATAAAGCAACATAAATTCTACAACATTTTAACTATATGTTGCAAATTTTTCAATAGTTACACATATAATCAATGTACCATATGCGTTGCAGATTTGTCATGACCTATACATATGAAAAACAGAGCAGAGAGAGAAGCAAAAAAAGAGTCCCCGATTCCCCTCATCTCTCCCAGATCGCCGCCACCTCTCCCTCTTCCGATCCACCTCACCGCCGGCCATTCCCTTCCCCTCATCCCACCGCGCTGCTCCGGCGGCTGCTGGATCCATCGCATCCCCCACCCACCCATCCCTCTCGTGTCCCATCTCTACCTCTCTTCATGCGCCTCCTCGCCATCTGCGACAGCTAATTCAGGCGGCGTCCGGCAAATCCCATCATCACGAAGCACAGCCCGAGGTCCCCATCGAAACGCGGCGCCGTCCCATGCGACTAGATCCGGTGCTCACAGCCACCTCCCCCTAGCCAGGGTTTCGGGCGTTGGTCCAGCGCCGGTGGCCAGGTCGTCCTCCTCTAGTACTCCTCTCTTCCGGTGAGTGCATCCCTTCCCCTGGCTTCATCCTCTCTTTCTCTCCCGCTTCATCTAACCTCTGTTTTTTCTCCTCTTGTAGAGGTGCAGGGAGGAACAGGCTACGTGTGAACTCCATCGTGACGCTACTGACGGTGATGTGAATGGATGGGATGTGCCTCGGCGTCGATGAGCATGCACTGAGGCGGGAAGTGGAAAAGGAATACATCACCAAGCGAACTCAATGGTACGGTTCTGGAGGTGGAGGACGTGGCCAACGTGGCGCTGTACTGGAGTCGACGAGGCTAGGTCGAGCACGACGTGAGTTAAGGCTGAACCTTCTACCTGTGTGTTGCATAACCACTACTAGACATCTGAATATATCCAATGCGACCTCATCCAAAAAGCATCAAGATAATTGATCAACCTGAAACTATGGATTTAGTAACCTCTTCGTTCTGTCAGTTTTCTTGATTATCTATGTCTGCCTGCTGCTTAGATTAAAAGCATTTGTTTGGCAGTGGCGGAGCGTGGCAAGAAGTGAAGAAACCGATAGGGGGCCATTTTTTTTAAACAAAATATGCATTACTGGGAGCAGTGTGAGCTGATGGTTCATTCTTGTTCAACACTGCTCACAAACAGAAGTTGACGAGTATATGGAGGTGTTATTTTTCAACTGGAAGTATAGCTGCTACTCACGTATGCAAGAACGACAGACAGATTATTTCCCAACATAATTTAAGAAAACCAAGACTGTAAAGGAATATAGAATAAAAGAATGAAAAATGAGTGCTTCAGAGTCATGCGTTGTGGATCAAGGCATTGACACGGCCGACCCGCCGGCAGCGACATGCCTCGTCCATCAAAGGCATTGGCACAGCCAACCGGCCCGCAGCAATGTCGAGCACGACGGCCACCATGTCGTGGCCTGAGGGACATTCGGACATTCTCAATGTGTTGATCTCGCCGCCGAAGGAGCAGAGACAATTGGTGCGGCACGAAGTCACGGCCGCGACAACCTTGCAGCCCGCGCACACCAGGTCAAGGGCTCAATGCAGAACTCATTGCCGATACTGGAGGAAGTGCTGTCGCAGCACCAATAGGTCCTGCAGCCTGCTACACAGTATTGCTCCGGCCATCTCCGGCCATTGATATGCCATCAATTGCAGGTTTCCTGCTTGCTACGGTGCACCGCAGGTCATCTTCATACCCACGGTCACACTCACAGCCACCGCGTTGCAACCCCTTTTGGCCTCCATGAGGCCCCGCCAGTGTTGTGTCGTATCATAGGGAAGGTTGCATATATGGACAATCCCCACATGCACAACGCCAGTCACTGCCTTAAATACACGTCCAGAACTAATGCCAAACATGGATAAATCCATATCTTAAATCATATGTTCTTAAACAACAGCCATGCATGTAAGGACAAGCCATGTAAATAGGATTCAGTCATATTCTAATATGTTTTATCCTTCTTTATAATTGTAATTTTTTGATGTCAATTATTCTCTATTGTAGGTAGCTCTCAAACTGCGCAAAGTCAAGATTGATGCTATGGTACCATTAATGATTCCAGCAGAAGATATTTGCAACCTGAAGTGTTACACAAGGTTACTATTGTGCCAATGTCTCATCATGTGTTTCCATGATTTTTGCAAACCATTAATATATCCCCAGGTTCCTTCTCTTCTATGCTAGAATTGGTTTGGAAAAAACTATATTCAACTACAGCCATGAAATTGTATTGAGAATTATGCAAAGAGTGAGTCATCATTTCTTCAATGGGGTTGCAGTTCTAGCTCTTTGTATACCACACAATATTGTGTCATGTATTGATATTATTATAACTTTAATATGATCCAAACACACACAACCTCCTACAGAAAACTTACTATGAATTTTCTTTTGGCAATGTTTATGAAACGCAAATGAAGTAAGATGCCAGATATCAATTGAAGAAATTGATGAAATTAGTAGAAAATTATCTTTCTAACATTACAGTGTTAGCAAACTGATTCTAATGAGAATAGTAGATTTGTATACGCCATACTGTACGGTGAGGATTCATTCCTTAAGGCTGGCTTATAATTATGTGCTAACTATAGTTTCTGTGTTAATCCATTCTCATTCATTGTATACTTTTAATGATAACAGAGCGGCTTCTTTTATAAGTTCTTAGCTTCTTTTATAAATTCTTAGTTACTCATGTATGCAGGTCAGCTTCAAGGCTATGAAGCAAAAGATCAGACAAATGTTTTCGCCATGTTTGTCCTTCAGCTTAGTAACTGTACGTCTAGTTCTTTCCCCTATTGTAGTTCTTTTATTTGCACCGTACTTCTTGAAAGATGATAACTTGCAATCATTATTGTAGAGTGGAAATAAACTGAAATTTCATATACACCTCTATAACTTTGTTTTGTTAATAAAAATGTTTGATTAATTAAGCATTGCAGTTACATGGCTTTATCCCTATTTTCCATTGTATCCACTTCTATCTAACAGGGATCATAGCTCTTGCTATAGTTGTAAGTTGTGATCCTAAATGTACATTTTTTGATGTAGTGATCCTAAATGTAAACTTGATGATGCTGAAATTACAAATGAATTCTCGGCAGTGCATGTTGATATGGCACTTGTGAAAACTGAAGATTTTGTCCGGAGTCGTAAAACATGTAATATTCTCGGTAATGCAGAAGAAGCAAAGATTGCATTGCCTTCAACCTTTGTATGTGAAATATCCTGCCTATATCACTACTTGCATCATGTCAATGCATTGTGTGTTAACAATTCATTTTGTTACTTTCTTTGTAGATTCAAAAGATATATGGATGATTATATGGGTGCGTGGCAAGAATACTGCAGTGATGATGATGGTGTTCTGGTTCATGATGATGATGATGATGATGATGATGATGATGATGGACGCTTTTAGTTGTAGTTAAGTTAGGGATGTTGTTCCCATTGGATGATGTTCCTGTTCCTTAGTTAAGTTTTTATTAAGTTGTAGGGATATTGATGGATGCTTTCAGTAAGCTTTGATGTCAAGAAAATATTTAGATCGTGTATCACAATAGGATGAAGTTCCTCATGTAATATCCAGTATTGTAATCCAACAGTTCTATCCAATATATGATTTCGTCCTCTCATGCGTATATTCCTTTTTTTTCCTCACTTGATATACATAATTATTACCATTATATGCAGCATTAATTTAATAGCTGGGATTATAGATACTCACATTATATATGTACTAGCTGCAAATTCTTGTTGCCAAGCAATGATATTTGGATTCCTGTATATTAAGCACCAACATATATAACTGTTGTAAAATTCGGTTTTATGTGTTGTACTCTTCCAACGGTTCGTTTTACCAACGAAAGTATAAGCGTTGCATTATGCGCTAGCAACATTGGATAAGGCTACGCATCCCAAACCGTTGGTAAAGACACTAACAACGCATATATGGAATTTTAGATATGGAAAAAACCGTTGCTATAGGGGTGGTCATGTTGTAGTGGCAATACCTAGATCTATCCTTGTTTTTTATGCCTGGCTAGGGGCGTTAAACGATAGCGCTTGTTGGGAGGCAACCCAATTTTATTTTTATTCCTTGCTTTTTTTGTCCTGTTTAGTAATAAATAATTTATCTAGCCTATGTTTTTGTTGTGTTTTTTGTGTTTAATTAGTGTTTGTGCCAAGTAGAACCGTTGGGAAGACTTGGGGAAAGTCTTGTTAATCTTTCTGCAAAAAACAGAAACTTTAGTGCTCACAAGAACTGCTGCCATTTATATTTGGAAAGTGATATTTAGTTCATTATTTTTGCAGATGATTAATAGATAAATTTATCACGTCTAGCCATTTATTTTAGAAATTTTGGAGTTCCAGATATTGCGCTAGCTACATATTACTACAGATTGTTCTGTTTTTGACAGATTCTATTTTTCGTGTGTTGTTTGATTATTTTGATGAATCTATGGCTAGTAAAATAGTTTATAAACCATAGAGAAGTTGGAATACAGTAGGTTTAACACCAATATAAATGAATAATGAGTTCATTACAGTACCTTGAAGTGGTCTTTTGTTTTCTTTCGCTAACGGAGCTCACGAGATTTTCTACTTTAAGTTTTGTGTTGTGAAGTTTTCAAGTTTTGGGTAAAGATTATATGGATTATGGAACAAGGAGTGGCAAGATCCTAAGCTTGTGCATGCCCATGGCACCCCCAATATAATCTAAGGACACCAAAAAGCCAAAGCTTGGGGATGCCCCGGAAGGCATCCCCTCTTTCGTCTACTGCCATCGGTAACTTTACTTGGAGCTATATTTTTATTCACCACATGATATGTCTTTTGCTTTGAGCGTCTTGTATGATTTGAGTCTTTATTTGTTAGTTTACCACAATTATCTTTGCTGTACACACCTTTTGAGAGAAACACACATGATTCGGAAATTATTAGAATACTCTACGTGCTTCACTTATATCTTTTGAGTTATATAGTTTTGCTCTAGTACTTCACGTATATCTTTTAGAGCACGGTGGTGGATTTGTTTTATAGAAACCATTGATCTCTCATACTTCAGTTAGATTATTTTGAGAGTCTTAAATAGCATGGTAATTTTCTTAAATAATCCTAATATGCTAGGTATTCAAGATTAGTAAAAACTTTCTTCTGAGTGTTTTGAATAATAAGAGAAGTTTGATGCTTGATTATTGTTTTGAGATATGGAGGTAGTGATATTAAAGTTGTTCTAGTTGAGTAGTTGTGAAATTGAGAAATACTTGTGTTGAAGTTTGCAAGTCCCGTAGCATGCACGTATGGTAAATGTAATGTAACAAATTTGAAACATGAGGTGTTCTTTGATTGTTCTCCTTATGAGTGGCGGTCGGGGACGAGCGATGATCTTCTCCTACCAATCTATCCCCCTAGGAGCATGCGTGTAGTGCTTGGTTTTTGATGACTTGTAGATTTTTGCAATAAGTATCTGAGTTCTTTATGACTAATGTTGAGTCCATGGATTATATGCACTCTCACCCTTCCATCATTGCTAGCCTCTTCGGTACTGTGCATTGCCCTTTCTCACATCGAGAGTTGGTGCAAAATTCGCGGGTGCATCCAAAACCCGTGATATGATACGCTCTTTCACACATAAACCACCTTATATCTTCCTCAAAACAGCCACCATACCTACCCATTATGGCATTTCCATAGCCATTCCGAGATATATTGCCATGCAACTTTCGACCATCCCGTTTATCATGACACGTTCAGCATTGTCATATTTCTTTGCATGATCATGTAGTTGACATCGTATTTGTGGCAAACCCACCGTTCATAATTTGTCATACATGTCACACTTGATTCATTGCATATCCCGGTACACCACCGGAGGCATTCATATAGAGTCGTACCTTGTTCTAGTATCGAGTTGTAATCATTGAGTTGTAAATAAATAGAAGTGTGATGATCATCATTTACTAGAGCATTGTCCCAAATAAAAAAAGAGAATGGCCAAATAAAAAATGGAAGGCCCAAAAAATAAATGAAAAGGGACAATGCTACTATCTTTTCTTCCACACTTGTGCTTCAAAGTAGCACCATGATCTTCATGATAGAGAGTCTCTTGTTTTGTCACTTTCATATACTAGTGGGAATTTTTCATTATAGAACTTGGCTTGTATATTCCAACAATGGGCCTCCTCAAGTGCTCTAGGTCTTCGTGAGCAAGCATGTTGGATGCACACCCACTAGTTTCTTTTGTTGAGCTTCCAGACATTTATAGCTCTAGTGCATTTGTTGCATGGCAATCCCTACTCCTTGCATTAACATCAATCGATGGGCATCTCCATAGCTCATTGATTAGCCTCATTGATGTGAGACTTTCTCCTTTTTGTCTTCTCCACATAACCCCCATCATTATACTCTATTCCACCCATAGTGCTATATCCATGGCTCATGCTCATGTATTGCGTGAAGGTTTATAAAGTTTGAGATTACTAAAGTATGAAACAATTGCTTGGCTTGTCATCGGGGTTGTGCATGATGAGAGCATTCTTGTGTGACAAAAATGGAGCATGACTAAACTAATATGATTTTGTAGGGATGAACTTTCTTTGGCCATGTTATTTTGAGAAGACATAATTGCTTAGTTAGTATGCTTGAAGTATTATTATTTCTATGTCAATATTAAACGTTTATCTTGAATCTTTCGGATCTGAATATTCATGCCACAATTAAGAAGAATTGCATTGAAATTATGCCTAGTACCATTCCACATCAAATGTTTTTATCATTTACCTACTCGAGGATGAGCAGGAATTAAGCTTGGGGATGCTTGATACGTCTCCAACGTATCTATAATTTTTGATTGCTCCATGCTATATTATCTACTGTTTTCGACATTATTGGGCTTTATTATACACTTTTACATTATTTTTGGGACTAACCTATTAACCGGAGGCCCAGCCCAGAATTGCTGCTTTTTTTTCCTTATTTTAGGGTTTCGAAGAAAAGGAATATCAAACGGAGTCCAAACGGAATGAAACCTTCGGGAATGTGATTTTTGGAACGAACAAGATCCAGGAGACGTTGACCCTACGTCAAGCAACCAATAGGGAGGCCACTAGGTAGGGGCGCGCCTACCCCCCCCCCCTCCAAGGCACGCCCTCCACCCTCGTGGGCCCCCTGTTGCTCCACCGATGTACTTCTTCCTGCTATATATACCTGCGTACCCCCAAACGATCAGATACGGAGCCAAAACCCTAATTCCACCGCAGTAACTTTCTGTATCCACGAGATCCCATCTTGGGGCCTATTCCGGAGCTCCATCGGAGGAGGCATCGATCACGGAGGGCTTCTACATCAACACCATAGCCCTTCCGATGAAGTGTGAGTAGTTTATCTCAGACCTATGGGTCCATAGTTATTAGCTAGATGGCTTCTTCTCTCTTTTTGGATCTCAATACAAAGTTCTCCCCCTCTCTTGTGGAGATCTATTCCATGTAATCTTCTGTTGTGGTGTGTTTGTTGAGAACGATGAATTGTGGGTTCATGATCAAGTTTATCTATGAACAATATTTGAATCTTCTCTGAATTATTTTATGTATGATTGGTTATCTTTGCAAGTCTCTTCGAATTATCAGTTTGGTTTGGCCTACTAGATTGATCTTTCTTGCAATGGGAGAAGTGCTTAGCTTTGGGTTCAATCTTGTGATGTCCTTTCCCAGTGACAGTAGGTGCAGCAAGGCACGTATTGTATTGTTGCCATCGAGGATAACAAGATGGTTTTTTTATCATATTGCATGAATTTATCCCTCTACATCATGGCATCTTGCTTAAGGCGTTACTCTGTTCTTATGAACTTAATACTCTAGATGCATGCTGGATAGCGGTTGATGTGTGGAGTAATAGTAGTAGATGCAGGCAGGAGTCGGTCTACTTGTCTCGGACGTGATGCCTATATACATGATCATACCTAGATATTCTCATAACTATGCTCAATTCTGTCAATTGCTCAACAGTAATTTGTTCACCCACCGTAAAATACTTATGGTCTTGAGAGAAGCCACTAGTGAAACCTATGGCCCCCGGGTCTATCTTCATCATATTAATCTTCCAACACTTAGTTATTTTCATTGCCTTTTATTTTACTTTGCATCTTTATCATAAAAATACCAAAAATATTATCTTATCATATCTACCAGATCTCAGTCTCGTAAGTGACCATGTAGGGATTGACAACCCCTTATCGCGTTGGTTGTGAGGATTTATTTGTTTTGTGCAGGTGCGAGGGACTCGCACGTAGCCTCCTACTGGATTGATACCTTGGTTCTCAAAAACTGAGGGAAATACTTATGCTACTTTGCTGCATCACCCTTTCCTCTTCAAGGGAAAACCAACGCAGTTCTCAAGAGGTAGCAATTACCTACCCGATGATGTACATTATGAATTCTTGGAGGTGCAAGAGCACTGATACGAGTACGGGAAGCCTCTCGTCAAAGATGAAAGGTCTCTAAACACGATGATGCGAAGATTCCATGATTGGTACATGAAAACCTGCAGAGTGTCTGGGGGGAGGAATACTTTGATGCTGACAATTAAAGAGGATCATGACCTCGTTGGAACTGATCTGTTGAATGTTCCATTTGAGGAGTTCTTCCAGTTTTTCAATCAGAGGGCCCTCGATAAATTAACAGTCACTTGCTACTGTCTGTAAGTACTATTTCTGTCATTAAGTCTCTATATATAGGTCAGCTGTTTCATTGCATCTATTTATAATTATCCTCACTATATTATGCAGATTGAAGATCGCCGAATTGAAGAAAAGACAAATCGGTGATATTGGGTTCATTAACCCAAATATCATAGATGCATATTCAGTTGAATTTAAGAAAAATATACCAAGGCCAACTTGCTACGATCGTTGGTATTAAATCAATACAAAGCTATAATATTCTTTCCTTACAACTTCAAGTGAGTGTTACTTTCTTGTGCATATTCGGTTTCCCTTATTAGTCGAGGTTATAGTAATGTAATTGATGAGTTATGCATGCGTGCGCAGGTTCCACTATATTCTCCTAGAGATTAAGCTCGAGCAGGGACTAGTAACCGTCTTGGACTCGAGACGAAAAGATCCTAAGGAGTATGCGGACATGACTGAAATTCTCGAGAAGTAAGTTAAATTGATCATTATCGCACCATATAGGCAACTTTGTGAAGGAAATATGCCCTAGAGGCAATAATAAAGTTATTATTTATTTCCTTATATCATGATAAATGTTTATTATTCATGCTAGAATTGTATTAACCGGAAACATAATACATGTGTGAATACATAGACAAACAGAGTGTCACTAGTATGCCTCTACTTGACTAGCTCGTTAATCAAAGATGGTTAAGTTTCCTAACCATGAACAATGTATTGTTATTTGATTAACGAGGTCACATCATTAGTTGAATGATCTGATTGACATGACCCATTCCATTAGCTTAGCACCCGATCGTTTAGTATGTTGCTATTACTTTCTTCATGACTTATACATGTTCCTATGACTATGAGATTATGCAACTCCCGTTTGCCGGAGGAACACTTTGGGTGCTACCAAACGTCACAACGTAACTGGGTGATTATAAAGGAGTACTACAGGTGTCTCCAATGGTAGATATTGGGTTGGCGTATTTCGAGATTAGGATTTGTCACTCCGATTGTCGGAGAGGTATCTCTGGGCCCTCTCGGTAATACACATTACACAAGCCTTGCAAGCATTTGCAACTAATGAGTTAGTTGCGGGATGATGTATTACAGAACGAGTAAAGAGACTTGCCGGTAACGAGATTGAACTAGGTATTGGATACCGACGATCGAATATCGGGCAAGTAACATACCGATGACAAAGGGAACAACGTATGTTGTTATGCGGTCTGACCGATAAAGATCTTCATAGAATATGTAGGAGCCAATATGGGCATCTAGGTCCCGCTATTGGTTATTGACCGGAGACGTGTCTCGGTCATGTCTACATTGTTCTCGAACCGTAGGGTCCGCACGCTTAACGTTAAGATGACAGTTATTATGAGTTTATGCATTTTGATGTACCGAAGGTTGTTCGGAGTCCCGGATGTGATCACGGACATGACGAGGAGTCTCGAAATGGTCGAGACATAAAGATTGATATATTGGAAGCCTATATTTGGATATCGGAAGTGTTCCGGGTGAAATCGGGATTTTACCGGAGTACCGGGAGGTTACCGGAACCCCCCGGGAACCATATGGGCCTTATTGGGCCTTAGTGGAAAGGTGAAAGGGGCAGCCCAAGGTGGGCTGCGCGCCTCCCCCTCCCCTAGTCCTATTAGGACTAGGAGAGGTGGCCGGCCCCCTTCTCTCTCTCTCTCTCTCTCTCTCTCTCTCGGAATCCTATTAGGAATAGGATTGGGGGGGAGTCCTACTCCCGATAGGAGTAGGACTCCTCCTGCGCCCTCCTCCTTGGCCGGCCAGCCCTCCCCCTTGGATCCTTTATATACGGGGGCAGGGGGCACCTCTTGACACACAAGTTGATCATTAAGATCGTTCCTTAGCCGTGTGCGGTGCCCCCTGCCACCAAATTCCACCTCGATCATATCGTTGTAGTGCTTAGGCGAAGCCCTGCGTTGGTAGTACATCAAGATCGTCACCACGCCGTCATGCTGACGGAACTCCTCCCCGAAGCTTTGCTGGATCGGAGCCCGGGGATCGTCATCGAGCTATACGTGTGCTAAGAACTCGGAGGTGCCGGAGTAACGGTGCTTAGATCGGTCGGATCGGGAAGAAGACGTACGACTACTTCCTCTACGTTGTGTCAACGCTTCTATTGCGATCTACAAGGGTACGTAGATCAGACTCTCCCCCTCGTTGCTATGCATCACCATGATCTTGCGTGTGCGTAGGAAAACTTGCAACAACAAAGTAGAGGACGTCTAACTTGTTTTTGCAGGGCATGTTGTCATATGATATGGTCAATACATGATGCTAAATTTATTGTATGAGATGATCATGTTTTGTAACCGAGTTATCGGCAACTGGCAGGAGCCATATGGTTGTCGCTTTATTGTATACAATGCAATCGCGATGTAATGCTTTACTTTATCACTAAGCGATAGCGATAGTCGTGGAAGCATAAGATTGGCGAGACGACAACGATGCTATGATGGAGATCAAGGTGTCGCGCCGGTGACGATGGTGATCATGACAGTGCTTCAGAGATGGAGATCACAAGCACAAGATGATGATGGCCATATCATATCACTTATATTGATTGCATGTGATGTTTATCTTTGATGCATCTTATCTTGCTTTGATTGACTAAATTATCAAGAAGTGTTCTCCCTGAGTATGCACCATTGCGAAAGTTCTTCGTGCTGAGACACCACGTGATGATCGGGTGTGATAGGCTCTACGTTCACATACAACGGGTGCAAAACAGTTGCACACGCGGAATACTCAGGTTATACTTGACGAGCCAAGCATATACAGATATGGCCTCGGAACACGGAGACCGAAAGGTCGAGCGTGAATCATATAGTAGATATGATCAACATAATGATGTTCACTAATAAAACTACTCCATCTCACGTGATGATCGGACATGGTTTAGTTGATTTGGATCATGTGATCACTTAGAGGATTAGAGGGATGTCTATCTAAGTGGGAGTTCTTAAGTAATATGATTAATTGAACTTAAATTTATCATGAACTTAGTACCTGATAGTATCTTGCTTGTTTATGTTGATTGTAGATAGATGGCTCGTGCTGTAGTTCCGTTGAATTTTAATGCGTTCCTTGAGAAAGCAAAGTTGAAAGATGATGGCAGCAATTACACGGACTGGGTCCGTAACTTGAGGATTATCCTCATTGCTGCACAAAAGAATTACGTCCTGGAAGCACCGCTGGGTGCCAGGCCTGCTGCTGAAGCAACACCAGATGTTATGAACATCTGGCAGAGCAAAGCTGATGACTACTCGATAGTTCAGTGTGCCATGCTTTACGGCTTAGAATCGGGACTTCAACGACGTTTTGAGCGTCATGGAGCATATGAGATGTTCCAGGAGTTGAAGTTAATATTTCAAGCAAATGCCCGGATTGAGAGATATGAAGTCTCCAATAAGTTCTATAGCTGCAAGATGGAGGAGAACAGTTCTGTCAGTGAGCATATACTCAAAATGTTTGGGTATAACAATCACTTGATTCAGATGGGAGTTAATCTTCCAGATGATTGCGTCATTGACAAAATTCTCCAATCACTGCCACCAAGCTACAAGAGCTTCGTGATGAACTATAATATGCAAGGGATGAACAAGACTATTCCCGAGCTCTTCGCAATGCTCAAAGCTGCGGAGGTAGAAATCAAGAAGGAGCATCAAGTGTTGATGGTTAACAAGACCACTAGTTTCAAGAAAAAGGGCAAATGGAAGAAGAAGGGGAACTTCAAAAAGAACGGCAAGCAAGTTGCTGCTCAAGAAAAGAAGCCCAAGTCTGGACCTAAGCCTGAAACTGAGTGCTTCTACTGCAAGCAGACTGGTCACTGGAAGCGGAACTGCCCCAAGTATTTGGCAGATAAGAAGGATGGCAAGGTGAACAAAGGTATATGTGATATACATGTTATTGATGTGTACCTTACTAATGCTCGCAGTAGCACCTGGGTATTTGATACTGGTTCTGTTGCTAATATTTGCAACTCGAAACAGGGACTACGGATTAAGCGAAGATTAGCTAAGGACGAGGTGACGATGCGCGTGGGAAACGGTTCCAAAGTCGATGTGATCGCGGTCGGCACGCTACCTCTACATCTACCTTCGGGATTAATACTAGACCTAAATAATTGTTATTTGGTGCCAGCGTTGAGCATGAACATTATATCTGGATCTTGTTTAATGCGAGACGGTTATTCATTTAAATCAGAGAATAATGGTTGTTCTATTTATATGAGTAATATCTTTTATGATCATGCACCCTTGAAGAGTGGTCTATTCTTGTTAAATCTCGATAGTAGTGATACACATATTCATAATGTAGAAGCCAAAAGATGCAGAGTTGACAATGATAGTGCAACTTATTTGTGGCACTGCCGTTTAGGTCATATCGGTGTAAAGCGCATGAAGAAACTCCATACTGATGGACTTTTGGAACCACTTGATTATGAATCACTTGGTACTTGCGAACCGTGCCTCATGGGCAAGATGACTAAAACACCGTTCTCCGGTACTATGGAGAGAGTAACAGATTTATTGGAAATCATACATACCGATGTATGTGGTCCGATGAATATTGAGGCTCGTGGCGGTTATCGTTATTTTCTCACCTTCACAGATGATTTAAGCAGATATGGGTATATCTACTTAATGAAACACAAGTCTGAAACATTTGAAAAGTTCAAGGAATTTCAGAGTGAAGTTGAAAATCATCGTAACAAGAAAATAAAGTTTCTACGATCTGATCGTGGAGGAGAATATTTGAGTTACGAGTTTGGTATACATTTGAAAAATTGTGGAATAGTTTCGCAACTCACGCCACCCGAAACACCACAGCGTAATGGTGTGTCCGAACGTCGTAATCGTACTTTACTA
This sequence comes from Triticum monococcum, assembly GCA_034509565.1. Taxonomy (NCBI): domain Eukaryota; kingdom Viridiplantae; phylum Streptophyta; class Magnoliopsida; order Poales; family Poaceae; genus Triticum; species Triticum monococcum. The sequence continues at coordinate 106,598,929 of CM067842.1, read as the reverse complement.
GATATGGTACGATCTATGATGTCTCTTACTGATTTACCGCTATCGTTTTGGGGATACGCTTTAGAGACGGCCGCATTCACGTTAAATAGGGCACCATCAAAATCCGTTGAGATGACGCCTTATGAACTGTGGTTTGGCAAGAAACCAAAGTTGTCGTTTCTTAAAGTTTGGGGTTGCGATGCTTATGTGAAAAAGCTTCAACCTGATAAGCTCGAACCCAAATCGGAGAAATGTGTCTTCATAGGATATCCAAAGGAAACTATTGGATACACCTTCTATCACAGATCCGAAGGCAATACTTTTGTTGCTAAATTCGGAAACTTTCTTGAGAAGGAGTTTCTCTCGAAAGAAGTGAGTGGGAGGAAAGTAGAACTTGACGAGGTAACTGTACCCGCTCCCTTATTAGAAAGTAGTACATCATAGAAAACTATTTCTGCGACACCTACACCAATAAGTGAGGAAGTTAATGATAATGATCATGAAACTTCAGAACAAGATACTACTGAACCTCGTAGATCAACCAGAGCAAGATCCGCGCCAGAGTGGTACGGTAATCCAGTTCTGGAAGTCATGCTACTAGATCATGATGAACCTACGAACTATGAAGAAGCGATGGTGAGCCCAGATTCCGCAAAGTGGCTTGAAGCCATGAAATCTGAGATGGGATCCATGTATGAGAACAAAGTATGGACTTTGGTTGACTTGCCCGATGATCGGCAAGCAATTGAGAATAAATGGATCTTCAAGAAAAAGACTGACGCTGACGGTAATGTTACTGTCTATAAAGATCGACTTGTTGCAAAAGGTTTTCGACAAGTTCAAGGGGTTGACTACGATGAGACCTTCTCACCCGTAGCGATGCTTAAGTCTGTCAGAATCATGTTAGCAATTGCCGCATTTTATGATTACGAAATTTGGCAGATGGATGTCAAAACTGCATTCCTGAATGGATTTCTGGAAGAAGAGTTGTATATGATGCAACCGGAAGGTTTTGTCGATCCAAAGGGAGCTAACAAAGTGTGCAAGCTCCAGCGATCCATTTATGGACTGGTGCAAGCCTCTCGGAGTTGGAATAAACGCTTTGATAGTGTGATCAAAGCATTTGGTTTTATACAGACTTTTGGAGAAGCCTGTATTTACAAGAAAGTGAGTGGGAGCTCTATAGCATTTCTGATATTATATGTGGATGACATATTACTGATTGGAAATGATATAGAATTTCTGGATAGCATAAAGGGATACTTGAATAAAAGTTTTTCAATGAAAGACCTCGGTGAAGCTGCTTACATATTGGGCACTAAGATCTATAGAGATAGATCAAGACGCTTAATTGGAGTTTCAAAAAGCACATACCTTGACAAGATTTTGAAGAAGTTAAAAATGGATCAAGCAAAGAAAGGGTTCTTGCCTGTGTTACAAGGTGTGAAGTTGAGTCAGACTCAATGCCCGACCACTGCAGAAGATAGAGAGAAAATGAAAGATGTTCCCTATGCTTCAGTCATAGGCTCTATCATGTATGCAATGCTGTGTACCAGACCTGATGTGTGCCTTGCTATAAGTTTAGCAGGGAGGTACCAAAGTAATCCAGGAGTGGATCACTGGACAGCGGTCAAGAACATCCTGAAATACCTGAAAAGGACTAAGGATATGTTTCTCGTATATGGAGGTGACAAAGAGCTCACCGTAAGAGGTTACGTTGATGCAAGCTTTGACACTGATCCGGACGATTCTAAATCGCAAACCGGATACGTGTTTACTTTAAACGATGGAGCTGACAGTTGGTGCAGTTCTAAACAAAGCGTCGTAGCGGGATCTACATGTGAAGTGGAGTACATAGCTGCTTCGGAAGCAGCGAACGAAGGAGTCTGGATGAAGGAGTTCATATCCGATCTAGGTGTCATACCTAGTGCATCGGGTCCAATGAAAATCTTTTGTGACAATACTGGTGCAATTGCTTTGGCAAAGGAATCCAGATTTCACAAAAGGACCAAACACATCAAGAGACGCTTCAATTCCATCCGGGATCTAGTCCAGGTGGGAGACATAGAGATTTGCAAGATACATACGGATCTGAATGTTGCAGACCCGTTGACTAAGCCTCTTCCACGAGCAAAACATGATCAGCACCAAGGCTCCATGGGTGTTAGAATCATTACTGTGTAATCTAGATTATTGACTCTAGTGCAAGTGGGAGACTGAAGGAAATATGCCCTAGAGGCAATAATAAAGTTATTATTTATTTCCTTATATCATGATAAATGTTTATTATTCATGCTAGAATTGTATTAACCGGAAACATAATACATGTGTGAATACATAGACAAACAGAGTGTCACTAGTATGCCTCTACTTGACTAGTTCATTAATCAAAGATGGTTAATTTTCCTAACCATGAACAATGTGTTGTTATTTGATTAACGAGGTCACATCATTAGTTGAATGATCTGATTGACATGACCCATTTCATTAGCTTAGCACCCGATCGTTTAGTATGTTGCTATTGCTTTCTTCATGACTTATACATGTTCCTATGACTATGAGATTATGCAACTCCCGTTTGCCGGAGGAACACTTTGGGTGCTACCAAACGTCACAACGTAACTGGGTGATTATAAAGGAGTACTACAGGTGTCTCCAATGGTAGATGTTGGGTTGGCGTATTTCGAGATTAGGATTTGTAACTCCGATTGTCGGAGAGGTATCTCTGGGCCCTCTCGGTAATACACATTACACAAGCCTTGCAAGCATTTGCAACTAATGAGTTAGTTGCGGGATGATGTATTACAGAACGAGTAAAGAGACTTGCCGGTAACGAGATTGAACTAGGTATTGGATACCGACGATCGAATCTCGGGCAAGTAACATACCGATGACAAAGGGAACAACGTATGTTGTTATGCGGTCTGAACGATAAAGATCTTCGTAGAATATGTAGAAGCCAATATGGGCATCCAGGTCCCGCTATTGGTTATTGACCGGAGACGTGTCTTGGTCATGTCTACATTGTTCTCGAACCGTAGGGTCCGCACGCTTAACGTTACGATGACAGTTATTATGAGTTTATGCATTTTGATGTACCGAAGGTTGTTTGGAGTCCCGGATGTGATCACGGACATGACGAGGAGTCTCAAAATGGTCGAGACACAAAGATTGATATATTGGAAGCCTATATTTGGATATCGGAAGTGTTCCGGGTGAAATCGGGATTTTACCGGAGTACCGGGAGGTTACCGGAACCCCCCGGGAACCATATGGGCCTTATTGGGCCTTAGTGGAAAGGTGAAAGGGGCAGCCCAAGGTGGGCTGCGCGCCTCCCCCCTCCCCTAGTCCTATTAGGACTAGGAGAGGTGGCCGGCCCCCTTCTCTCTCTCTCTCTCTCGGAATCCTATTAGGAATAGGATTGGGGGGGGGAGTCCTACTCCCGGTAGGAGTAGGACTCCTCCTGCGCCCCCCTCCTTGGCCGGCCAGCCCTCCCCCTTGGATCCTTTATATACGGGGGCAGGGGGCACCTCTAGACACACAAGTTGATCATTGAGATCGTTCCTTAGCCGTGTGCGGTGCCCCCTGCCACCAAATTCCACCTCGATCATATCGGTGTAGTGCTTAGGCGTAGCCCTGCGTCGGTAGTACATCAAGATCGTCACCACGCCGTCGTGCTGACGGAACTCCTCCCCGAAGCTTTGCTGGATCGGAGCCCGGGGATCGTCATCGAGCTGTACGTGTGCTAAGAACTCGGAGGTGGCGGAGTAACGGTGCTTGGATCGGTCGGATCGGGAAGAAGACGTACGACTACTTCCTCTACGTTGTGTCAACACTTCCGTTGCGATCTACAAGGGTACGTAGATCAGACTCTCCCCCTCGTTGTTATGCATCACCATGATCTTGCGTGTGCGTAGGAAAATTTTGAAATTACTACGTTCCCCAACAACGTAGACAATACTCTCCCCTCTCGTTGCTATGCATCACCATGATCTTGCGTGTGGGTAGGAATTTTTTTGAAATTACTACGTTCCCCAACACTTTGTTCACTTCCTGATATCAAGTAATTGTTTTTTTGTCTGGCAGGGTTTGGAAAAAATTCACCTCAAAAGCTCCGGGACTGCTGAAGAAGCTGGAATTTAAACACCCGAAAGTAAGTACTACTAGCATGTTCCGCGCATCTCCTAGTGATTCAAGTGCTAGTTTCATCAATACCATTTTAGCATGCTTGCTTATCAGTTTGATTGACCTCTATTTCTTGTAAAGTGGTGGTGGCAGGAAGCCGGGAATAATTACTGTGGATACTACATTTGCGAGTCCAGCCGCCACACGACCTATGAGCGGGGCTACACTAAAAAACAATATGAAGTGCGTAAGCAATAATATTCAGAACTTAACTTTATTTACCATCTTTTGTGTTGAGTTTCGTTCATTCATATATATGTATTGACCCCTTTTTTTAAATTAGATGTTTCGGATGCGGGATGAACTCCTAGCACCAGATCGCATGCGAGGAATTCAAGAGGAATTGGCGGCATTTTTTCTTGACCACGTCATCGATAAATACGGAAAATATTATGTGGACCCTGTGTTCATATATAATTAGGGGATTATATTATAAGAGATCTTATATTGTCTACTTTGGATCATGGTGGTGAGAGAGAGATCATGTGCCATGACCATCGATCACATGAATTTGATCAACGCCGCAAGCATCGAGATGGTGGAGAAGTTGGATCTACCGATGGCACCACGAGCACGACCGTACTTGTGTCGTTGGGTCATGAAGAGCTCACTGTGACGCACCAAACCAAGGTACCGTTTTTGTTGGGAATTATTTTTACGAGGTTTTATGCGACGTGATTCCGGCACCTATGATTTCGTGTCACTTGTTATAGGGCGAGCCATGGTATAAAGAGCATGATGTTACGTATGATTGCAAAACACATAGATACACTGTCAAGAAGGGTAAGAAGTGCAGCCTCGTGCCAATGGGTGAGCGTTTTATTTCTTGAAGGAAAGAACATCTTAAGAAGATAAAACAACAAGAAGAAGAAGAGAAGAAGGTCGAAGTTGCTGAAATTTTTGTGGTTGTTATTCAATCAAGTGAGGAAGAGGTCAACTCAAAATCGAGGACGGTCTTGTTTCAAAGAGAAGAGGATGATACGACCCGTTGTAATATAAAAACTAAGGTCCTTGATGTTTTGCCTGAAGCCGGTGTTCACCGAAAATACGTTGCATATACATCAGAGTATCTACGGCCAAATTTGAAAACTGACGACACATATGTACCGAAGTATATACATATAGATGAAGAAATTGCTAGTAAATGTACAGTGGAACTTGGATGCATATGCGTACATCCATGCATCCATGAGAAGCATGAAGCCAGCGCCAGTCACATTGGTGGATATAGTCTTGAAGAGGTCCTGTTTGACAACTACCGGAAGTCACGTTCGTTCAAAAAGAATAGGAGGAGGCGTTACTTATTTTTATTTCCGCCACACCGAGAGTTCGCGGGACGGAGGATTTGTAAACTGTTACGTGATATGTTCTCTTTGTCCAACTTGGGCTGGGGTCCACCTTCATCAAATCAGATTAACATGGCGCACCAGATTATAGTTTATATAATTAAATTCAGCCGATATGTAAAAGGCAGAGTTGTCCAGTTTATTTACGTACGTGTGTTTTCTTGCATTCTAAGTCTAGGTATAGTTGGCTCTTATTTAAAGCCAGGTGCGGCCATGTAATACATAGGTTATATTTGATGAATAGACACGATGTGTTTTTAAGGTAAATATCTGTTTCGAGTTTTGAGGGAAACTGTCTAAAAATCCGTAAGTTTTGGAGGAATCTTTAGAAAACCTTTATGTTGCGATTTCTCTTCGTGGAAATTGTTTTGTGCATTAGTACCGTCGTTTAGATTAGTTTTCTCGTGCTGAGCCGCAAGGTTCAAACGCTCTACTTCGTGTATATCGTGTGCGCGGGTGAGAGATTACTATTGCTGAAGGAGGAGCGTCGTGAAAGATCGGGCTGCAACAACAGATCGAATCTATTAGTAACTTGGCCACCACTTCCACGGTGCGCCATTAGTAACTTGGCCACCACTTCCACCGAATGCACACCCCATCCCCCCCCCCCCCCCCCCCCCCCGCGGACCGCCTTTTCAGTTTAAAAATAAATAAAAATAAATGATGGAAATGTCAAAAAAATAAAAGAAAATAAGTTTCCCATGTGATATGTGGTCTAGTTGTTGTGAAAATTTACAAATATGAATTTCGACTTTATTTGCGAAATCTCTCAAGAATTTGTAAAATGGGCATAACTTTTGCGTACAAACTCGGATGAAAAAGTTTTTTATATGAAAAATCATCTACTCGAAAAGTTATATCCGAATTTCAAAATCCTCAAAAACTTAACAGAAAAAAAGATACGGGGCTTTTAAGATCTGGAGAGGCAAAAAATTTCAAAAAAAATTCAAACTTACTAATGGCACACCTACCCATGGTGCGCTATTACTATCTTCCCGCCTTCAAAATTTAAAATAAGTCAAAAAAATAAAAATAAAAGTTACTAATGACGCACCTGCCCATGGTGCGCCATTAGTATCTTCCCGCCTTCAAAATTCAAAATAAATAAAAAAATAAAAAAAAAAGTTAGTAATGGCGCACATGCCCGCGGTGCGCCATTACTATGCCGTATATATGGCTGGGCGTGGTCCTCTCCTCCTTACCTCTTCATTCTTCTCCTCCACTCCACCTCTCCTCCACTCCATCTCCTCCACTCCATCTTCCCTTCTCTCCTCCACCATACTACCCTCCTCCTCTCCGGCGACCTCCTCCTCCTCCTCTCCGGCGACCTCCTCCTCCCTCCTCTCCTTCCCTTCCCTCCCCTCACGGTTTCTCCTCCCTCCTCTCCGGTGAGCTCCTCCTCCCTCCTCTCTGGTGAGCTCCTCCTCCCTCCTCTCGGGTGAGCTCCTCCTCCCTCCTCTCCGGTGAGCTCCTCCTCCCTCCTCTCCTCCCATCCCCTCATGGTTTCTCCTTCCTCCTCTCCGATGCTCTGGTGAACTCCTCTCCGGCGACCTCCTCCTCCTCGTCTCCGGCGAACTCCTCCTCCTCTCCGGCGATGTAGGCGAGCGCCTCTCCGGTGACCTCCTCCTCCTCCTCTCCGGCGAACTCCTCTCCGGCAAAAGAACACGGCAAAAGAACGTACAAGATCCAAAAACAGGAACAAAATTTGAAATAATATCGTGCCAAAAACGAGCAAAAAATGGGCAAAAAAATCACAATCCAGATCCAAATTTAAAATTCAAAAATAGCAATGGCGCACGGTGGGGGTTAGACGGTGCGCCACTACTATTTTCCCGCCTTGAAGGTTCAAAAATACTAATGGCGCACCAGTGGCCTATACTAATGGCGCACCGTGGCCTATACTAATGACGCACCAGTGGTGCGCCATTAGTATACCAGATACTAATGGCGCATCAGTGGTGCACCATTAGTAAAAAATATTAGTGGCGTGATACTAATGGCGCACCAATGATGCGCCATTAGTAGGCAAAACTGGTGCGCCATTAGTAGCCCTTTTCCTAGTAGTGTTGTATGCATATGTTCATGACTATCTTCTGTTTCCTTCATTTCTGCTTACTAGCTAGCGCGTCGAGTGCTCTCTATACGTATAGTACGTAGCGTCGACCAAGAATGGAGATAAGAGAGGACACTCCTCTCTATTAATTAATTAGCTACCTAACACAATATATGAAACACATTAATTAACCATACAAAACCCCCAAATCCCCCCCCCCCCTTCAGAAAAAAAAGAAAAACCCTAGCCCCTGAACAGCTGACGCGTGGATGCCTATTGGTCCCGGTTGGTGTCACCAACTGGGACCAAAGGGCCTCCTGCCTGGGCTCGCCGCACCGGCCACGTGGAGGCCCATCTGTCCCGGTTCGTGTAAGAACCGGGACTAAAGGCCAAGGGCATTAGTAACGACCTTTTAGTCCCGGTTCCAAAACCGAGACAGAAGACCCTTACGAACCAGGACAAATGGCTCTTTTTCTACTAGTGTGTCTATTTTGTACACGAAGTGCATCCAATTTTTCCCGTAACCCTCTCAAATTTTTAGCACATGCTATGTGGGTGAAATTATGATACCATGCCAACTTTCAACCTTTTCAGAGTTCGTTTAAAGTGCTTTTCAATTTCAGGGTCATATAGCTCAAAAAATGAGTAAATGCATGAAAAATAACAAATGAAAGCAGAAAGGGTTGAAAATTGATGATGTGGCTTTGAATGATGCATTTTGAACACACAAAAATTCTAGAGTTCAAATAATTTCAAAATAATGAAATCCTTTTGTAACAGATGAGTTTTCGTTCGAAACCTGATACTTCAAAAGAGATTGTCCATTTTGTACACGAAGTGCATCCAGTTTTTCCTATAATCCTCTCCACTTTTTAGCACACTAGATGACCCGTTGCGCCAATGGCGCAAAGGCCGAGTGTAAGCTAATTATTGTGAGAGCATGCATTAATATATTGTTGTTTAAAAAGAATAGCTCATATACTATATGCAGTAAGTACATAAGATTGGAAATGATGCACTAAGTCATGTAGGAAAGGGCTCTTGTGATCTGTTTAGATTCGATACACAATTATGCAAAGGCCTTTGGATGTGCACTTGAAGGCGAAAGCATATATTTCTTTTATCATGGTTGTTTCAAAAGCACACCACACAGTAGTTTAAGCAGCAAATAACCGATAGCTAAATGCACGGGATGGTCTTAGGGGTTTACATAAGATCCAAAAGGACGATAAACATAGAAGTCTTGATAGGCATCTATACTAATACTGAGTTATATAACAAGGGGCTCTTGCAACTTGCTTATATTGGGTAGATGATCAAGCGCACTCCCTTGGAAGTGCATTTGAAGTCGAAAGCGTATGCTTACCCTTTGTTCATGCTAGATGACCCGTTGCAACGATGGCGCAAAGGGCTAGAGCAAACCAAGTACTGATAGAGTGAGTGATCATTAAAGTACGTATATACCTATTGTAGTGTATGAAATGAGTAGCTACTGCTGGCAGATAGTTGCCTGGTAATAATATAAAGTGTTCTAAGAAGCTTATGAATGATTATCTACAATGATAGTCATAAGACACATTATATAGGCGGTACGAAGTGAAGAACATTAGATAGATCCATCGTGACGTGCTTCACTGGCATTGAGAATGACCCTCTTGCCTCGGTAACTCTTTACAGTGGCTGTGATTGGTGGTTGGTATTTCCCAAAGCCGAAATACCTTCGATGTCGCCAGCTAGGCTCCAATAGTACTTGTTTATTTGATGGAGATCATGCTCTGATTGTGTAGTTGTATCACTAAGACGGTCAGCAACATATCTTATGTGTGACAAAATATGATTTAGATTGTTGTCTTTTGATGTTGACCCGGCTGTGAAGTTGGCATTTATTATGCCATAAAGTTCCTTTGCTGCCATGTGATCTCCACTAAGGCTGCTACTCCAGCTGTTGCTAAAATAGTCTATTATTCCTTGTTCTTTTTGCTTATTCTTAAGAGACTTGCATTTTTCCTGAGCCAGTTGTAGTTTGTTATAGTCTATGCCTTGCAAAACTTTGCTGTAAGAGCCTTCCATGCACTTGAGAGCTTCAGCTGCTAGCTGATCTTGTGCTTGTTCAACTTTGCCATACACATGGATTGATATTGAATTTCTTGGAAGTATATTGTTCAGACGGTGCTTACACCCATAGAAGTGAATTGTTGCATCAAGACCAGCTGGCTTTCCCTTCTTTGTTGAGTATAATGCGCTTGGGAGGCCAAGTTGCTGCAACATAGCGTCTAGAAGCACCTTTGTTGGAATCTTGACCTTTTCCATTTTGGCTGCTTAATGACAAGGAAGATGTTAGCAAGTGAAGTTTATCAATTTGTATTAATTAGTAGAAAGACATATAAGGATCACAGTAACCAAATGATATGTGTTGTGTATCCATCTATAAAATGAGGCCCTCACTTTGTGTACTGGAAGCCTTCTACTGGCCTATTTTAATGCAAACGATTTTTTTTTGTATTTATAATGCAGCCTACTTCTGTACAGGGCAAGTAAGCAGTTATATGGGGCCTTGTTTATGGTAAATAGAAAAGTACCTTTCATTAATAAATTTGTTTTTTTGCATGGTATAAAAAAAGGCAAATATTTGGCACAAATTTGCCGAAGTAAAATAGTATTTTAGTATATGCATTTGTTGCAAATATTTGGCACAAATCTCTGTCTCTATCTCTGTGTGTGTGTGTTTATGAAGGTTATCCGCACAATTGAAAGAGTGATGATAGAAAACTTCAGACACAAATCAAAATATACTTTGTAATAATACATAATATTTTAACAAGCTTACGATTGATTATTTACAATGTTATTAACAAGGAAAGTAGATAGCCAGACAAACATCATATCGGCGCATTGAAGTGATGAACATTAATTGAGCTATTGCTGCACGTGCCATCATCATTGAAAATGACCTTGTTGTCCAGCATAGCCGCTATATGGGCCTACATCTGTTGCAATTCTGTCCTAATCTTCTTCCCCGTCCGTGGTTGATTGCTAGCCTTTTTTTTTTACAAACTCAAGCGCCCCAAGGAGGGCCTCCCTGCTTTCATTAAAATCAGAAACCAAAAGGCTGGCAGTTTGAGTAACATCACAGACCTCAAAGATAAAAAACTACAATCATGCCCTCAAGATACACGTGCTGAGAGACAACAACACACGTCAATTGTTGCTTCACGAGCTGCCACCACGTAGCACAATGCCTACCACGTGTCTCGCATGACCGCTGGTCTTGATTCCATCCACCAGTCTTCGTCCCATTCCTCTCCCCCTGTACTCGTACTGACGTGAAGTGAGGAAGCAGCTGGAGGAGGCGGACGAGGGCACCTTGGGTTCCATCTTCGCGGCGGCTCACACTGCAACTTGGCGGTGGAGCAGCTCCCGCTGCAGCTCGGAGGCGCTGTGGCTCCATCTGCATCTCGGTGGCCCGACAGCTCGGAGTTGCAGCGGATGTGCTGTCACTCCCTGAAGCTGGTGACTTTCCATGACAAAGGAGGCTCCAGCAAGACGATACGACTGCTGTTTCCACTCAGGTAAAAACTAACCTCCTTCGGTGTTTGATGTTTATAGTTTTTTTTTCGTGAGCTCATTAGTTTGATCTCCATCGGTAGTAGTTACCTCGCTGCTGGAAAATCGAACTTTAATTCACCCCTGCAACCTTAGCTTCTGGAAGCCATTGTCAAGGGCGGGTGAATGGTCCTGGATAATATTTAACTGATCTATGACGAAAGAAAAGAAATCAAAATCGAATACACATCAGCATAAGCTTTAATTTATCAAGAAAATGCATTTATATAATTTCTAATTAGCTCAGATTATAGTATAAACAAAAATAAATTACAACATGTTCAAATGAATTATGAGGGCTCAAGACCTCGAACAACATGTGAAAACCCAAAGTCAGATAAATTCTAACTGCACACCTACTTATAACTACTTCCTCTGTCCGAAAATAAGTCTCGTTGAGTGCTAAATTTGACACTTATCGCATGCATTTGTATGTTCGCTAAATCAAAGAAAAAATAAAGCAGGAAGTACATAAAGTCCGGGCTGGTCAAGTCTACATTGACAACCGCGCGCTACGTGGGAGGAATTAGACTTTGTTGCTAGTTAGTACGTACAATACAGTCTATTCATGCTAACAACATTTGCTATTACTCTTAAATCACACATCATGTTTCTATTTTCTAAATTAGAATAGTGACCTCGATATAGCAGAAAACAAACACACGTGTAGCTAGCTTAATTACCTCACAAAGCTATTACCAAGGAAGTAGCGAAATCTTGAGCTCCTTCTGGTTCTTGATCTGTTTCCACTTGAGCAATCCCTCTCTACCTCCCAATCTTCACTGATGCCTGCAAAAAGTATGCACATGGGACTGCATTAAGATAGCCAAATGAACAAATAATCCAACAAAATCATTCACTATAACCAAGAGAATAGTTACCTTCCTAAACCACAACATGAAATCCTCTAGATAGCCTCGTTTCAAAAGAGAAAACTGAACAACTATAGGATGGCAGAGACGCCAAAATAGCTCAAATAATCCAGCCACTGGCTGATTTCCAGGCATTATTGTGACACATACTTGCACTTTCTAAAGCACCTACAATAATAAGTTAGAAAACCAATTTTGGCCTTCATCACACAAGTACCGAGAAGACACTTCCTGCTCACTGATGAGTGACCTTACTTAAGTACCGAAAAATCAAAAGAAAATGTTGATTTCAAGAGGGGAAGCAGACACAAGTAACTTCAGATATTGCTGTCATTTAAGATCTATACTGGAAGATGTTGTATCAATAACTATATATAATTCTTCAAATAAACCTGCGACAACATGCACACAAAATCAGAAAGAATCAGAAATGTTTCGTGCTTTGTAGAAATCTTTATAATTGAAAACTAAATATATAAAACTCATTGCAACTCATCTTTGTTTAGTACAACACTCTGTAACATGCAACCAAGAAACTCAAATTTTGTTCAACTTTCATACCCTCAAAATGCATGGCTAATTACTGATTGCAAGAAGTTTTAACTCATATAGGAGACAATACAACTCTATTTCACTTTAGATCAAGGATTCTGCCAAACTTTTGAAACTTATACCATAAATTCACATCTTATCTCTGCAAAGAAATGCAAAATTATGTAGAAGATAACATGGAGTTATTTTCACAAAGCCTCTACAGGATGGGATAGAGCTGATAAAGAAGAGTGCCATACCACTTGATAATCAGTGTCGGCCTTCATACCTGAGAAGAGCATAACAGAGGAAAACTTCATAGTATTGAATAGAAAAATATGCAAAACACACACAATGGCGGGTAATAGCATGCTTACCTGTACCACATGTATTTTTGTAAGAAATTGCATGGCATCAACAATGAACTTGTCGTCAACTTGCAGTACATGGAAACACTGCAGGACGGCTTGTTCCCTACATTTGATAAGTTCACCATCTTGTTACGATGATATCAATACGAAACAATTGCACATAATGGTACAGTAACATTTCCGTGATACCAATGATTCGCCATAATAAGAAATAAGGTGTAGAATTAAAAACTATAGAGGAAATGAATGTACATAGGTCATTATGCAGTAGAGAAAAATATAACCAGCCAAAGTGATAAATCAGTCTCTATGTGTAAAGGCTGGAGGCTATATTCTGATGAGTCAGAATCCATCAAAGCAAAAGCAATCCAAGATTATCTTTCCTAAAAATGTAGATGAATGAAATAATGTTTCGCATTCAGTATGCCATTCTTATTTCTTTCAGGACATTTAACAAGGAAATTCACAGAAATTAGAACATTACTTAAAATCATCTTTATTACCCGTGATCGTGAGCTTGTCAACAAAGTTAATTTGTGTCGTTGTCCCTTCCTGAGATTACCCCGGCAGTCACCTCATTATTGACCTATATGCCATCTGACAGCATCAAATACCTCCTTCCATGGCAGAGGATATATTCTGCACCACTGCCACTGCAAAGGAAACATGAATGAACTAAATGAGCATGTAAAGACTATAAGAATAATATACATATGCTGACACCTTGAACAAATAGTACAAAATTACCCATGGCCTGGACACAACACACAACACCCACCTTATCGCAAATATCAAAACAAATTTGTGAAAAATCAAAGACACAAATTCCACTCAAAGATAATCATATGCAATCCTGATATGTTAACCATTTGATGAAATGCATCGATCACATATCAAAACCAACATTGAGACGTTTACGCATTTATATAAATCCTGATAGAGGCCACTATTTATAACCATTTTAATGGGCATTAGCTTTAATCTAAGAGCCTGACACGTTTACGCATTGAGAAATTGTAAAATATACATTGTGAAAACTAATTATATTCATTCATTGGCCATGCAACCATGTGAATTAGAACCTTACCAGATAGAGTATCTACATGAAAAAATAGATACAACATAAGAAGATAAGAGAAAATAATGTTATGTATCAACCCGCAACCAAAAATATGTTGGCAATATGAGGAAAATCATCTATAAAAAAGTGTTATCTTAACCATTAATTCATAGTATAACATCACCATAAAATATCAGTATACTTGTATATATAATGTGTTGAATAAAAGTTGTACAACCCATTCCATTGAGCTGTGGGTCCGACCGTCCGGGAATAAGCATGAGCAAAATATTTAAACACTTCATCTGACATTGGATCACTGGAGGTGGTCAAGAAATTAACATGTGTTTCCTGCCTGAAGAAAGAAAAATAGGCAGAAAGTCTGCACACTATCTTGACTGATTGGTATGATTATTATAAAGAAAGATCATGAACTGCAGCTCTTCCCAAAATATATAACGCAGATGCACCATTTCAACTACAGCATGGGATAATTTGGAACAGTTTCACTGTCTACAATGCACTGTTTAATAGAGGAAAATTATGCCTAAACTAAACTTGCTGAGAACCTCGCCAGGCGCTCATAAAAGTATCACTCAAATTTGGCGCGAAACACACAAAATATCTTGTTGAGAGACGATGCTACTCTTTATTCCAGTTAGCTATATAAATGATACATTTTACTTTTTTGCACTTCGTCAAGCAGGTAAAATCTGTAACTAAAGAAATGTTCACACAAAGGAAACACTGAAATTACCTTTATAGATAAATATAACCAAGTCAACAAGCAGTAGATGCATCAGATCAGTCTTGCATGCCGTCAACTAAATGGAAGACAACCAGAATATACCGGATCTGCACTGAATGTTGGCTGTTTCTGTCAAAGGTGTTGCTAGCCCTCTTTTGTGTGAGGCAAAACTTGAGAAATCAGCAACCCATGAAGAAATCGTCGGCTACCAATCACATGGTCAGCAGCTGAAACAACAAGAAATTAAGCAATTAGTTAACTAAAATTAAGAACAATAGACTTCAAATATGAATCTGAAAGGCAATGAACGGGGGAGACATTTTTCTCTCTACAAATTCTTCTAGCAACAAAGAATTTGTGCATAGAAATAGGTGTCTTCCTTTAGTTGAGCTTTTCAGTTTGAGAAATTACCTCGAAAATCCTAGAATAGTTGAGATTTTCAGATGTGGGCCTCTTCATGCCTTCTCCACTACTGCCTGTTGCCACTTGTGCTGGTCAGACCTAAACTGTGATACAAAAAATAACACGGATTAACAGAGCAAGCTCCAAAACTCTACAGTAGGAAAACTATCTGAAACTCGCTGCAATGCAAAATGAGTTTGCGCATTAGTATGAAGTGACTCTAGTAACTATATTGTCTATTCAAATCTTATTAGTATTGCTTGTCATACCAAACCAAAGTTTCAGATTTCAAAAGTACCTGCATTAACTGAAAACCATGTACACCGAGCCCGTCCTGTTTGGACTCCTTTACATGTGTTTCTTAAAATTATCTGAATCTCACTGCAATGCAAAATAAGTTTGCGCATTAGTATGAAGTGACTCTAGTAACTATATTGTCTATTCAAATCTTATTAGTATTGCATGTCATACCAAACCAAAGTTTCAGATTTCAAAAGTACCTGCATCAAAACCTGAGCATAATCACCCCTTAGCCCGATGCTTCCAAAACCTGAGCATAATCACACAGAAAATAAGGAAAATTTAGTATAACAGCCACATCAATTCATTCATTTTGGTTATTTGCATCAAATTGGGAATCAATCAATGTATCAAAAAGCGAAACCTGATGAAGCATCAGGGAAATTAGCAGACCATCCTGCACGACCTGAATTATTACACCACCCACATCAATCAAATTAGTATAACAGCCTGAATTACTATTTGAAAAGAATAAATCATGAAAGAAGTGGACAAGAAACCATGAAAGGGTACCAACAGAGATGGAGGACAAGGGGCGAGAGTATGGGCCGCATGTCATCCAAGAAAATCTCTACAATGGTGGGATGACGTCGATGACAAAGAAATAACATGTGGTTCAATTCCTTCCTCTTCTCCTCCCACTCCAGCCCCCTCTTTTGCATCCCTCTCTTTCAAACACACGTGATGTCCTCCCAAAAGCAGTCCTCCTTGAGGATTTATACAAACAGCTGGTGGTCGCATCTACAGCCTCAAAAACAGATCACAATTTTAGAAATAATTATGTGGATAGCTGCAGCCACCTCTGCACAATAATAATTCTTGCAACGCAATGCAACTGAATCAAGAGAGAGGGAGAGAGAGATAGAAATTAGAGAGAGGTTTGCAGACTCACTGGCACACTTGAGGCAGCGAAGACGCAAGTGAATAGAGCACCTGCGCGTTGGGGAAGAGGGGGTGGGCATCGACGGACGGGACGGATGTGTAACACCCCGGATATGATTTACCTAATATGTAATCCAACTCTTGCCGTTTCCGGCCTTAAGTTATTTTATTTTCTCGGGTTTGGGTTTTCGTCTCCCTGTGTTGTTGTTGTTGTCATGCATCTCATATCATGTCATCATGTGCTTTGCATTTGCATACGTGTTCGTCTCATGCATCTGAGCATTTTCCCCGTTGTCCGTTTTGCATTCCGGCGCTCCATTCTTTTTCGGTGGTCATTTCTACCTTTCTTTCGTGTGTGGGGGTTAAACATTTCCGGATTGGACCGAAACTTGCCAAGCGGGCTTGGTTTACTACCGGTAGACCGCCTATCAAGTTTCGTACTCGTACCATTAGGACTTCGTTTGATACTCCAACGGTTAACCAAGGGACCGAAAAGGCCTCATGTGTGTTGCAGCCCAACACCCCTCCATCTTGGTCCAAAATCCATCAAAACCCCCTTCATCATCTAGAGCGTTCGATCACAATCGCGTGGCCGAAAACCGCACCTCATTTGGACTCTCCTAATTTCCTCTATCCTATAAATATACCCCCCTCCGAAATTCACGGTTCCTCTCCCCAAAAGATCTGATCCTCCGCGCGCCGGACATTGTCCGCCGGCGCCGGACACGCTGCCGCCATCCATTCCCGCGTCGCCACGTGGCCGGCCGCCTCCTCCCACCGCGGAGGCCCGCGAACCCGGGCCGGCCCTCCCCGCCGCCCCACCGGGCCACGCCTCCCTGCGCCGGGCGCCGCACCGCGCCGCATCTTCCTCAACTCCGGCGGCCGGACCTCCTCGCCGCCCCTCGCCTCAAGTTCAGCGGCCGCTCCGCCGCGCCTCCTCAACTCCGGCAAGGCCGCGCCGCCGCCGCCCGGCGCCGGCGACCACGCCGGCGACGCCCTCCGCCGCCTCCGCCTCCGCCTCCCCAAGTTCCGGCCGGCCCTTCCCCGGCAACCTCGAGCTCCCAGTTCGGTCGACGAACCTCGGTTTCCGTGCATGAACAGTAACTTCGGCGAGATCCCGATCTGGATCTGAGATCCGAAATCTCGGGGTTGACTTTTTCGTCCCTAATCCTAATTATATTGCAATGTTCATCGTATCGTAACTTTGCATCCGTAGATTCGTTTTGGGCATGTAGCATATCAAAATATTCGTCTCATAGATTATATCATTTCATCTCATTGCATCATTTTCATTTGAGTTCATCTTGATGCTCGAAATGCTGTTGGAAGAGAGCTATTTGAGTTAGTTGACAGATCTGCTGCACCAATTAGCTTTTTGTCATTTTTCCATGATTAATGTATGCATGATATGCCCCTGAGCTCTACATATGTTTTGTTATATGTTTTGCCATCTTTTCAGAAGTGCCATCCATGTATTTTTGTGATGTGTGTGGTGACTAGCACAAGCTCGCAAAGTGGTGTATTCGTTAATGCTGATTTCAGGGACTTAGCAATTCCACCAAGTCCTTGGACTGTTTTTATCAATATGTCATATATTCATGTTGTTTCCTAGTGATCCGTGCCTCTTTTGATGATGATCAGTAAGAATGTTTTGTTAATATTGTAGTGCTCTATTCATCCATGTCGTTGTTTACAATTATGGAGCACCCTAGCTTGAGTCAATCGAGCTCTACTTTTGCTATTTCGTGAATCTGGGCAGATTTTCTACTTATTAGCGATTTTGCCGAGGATGTTGTAGTTGATCCGTGCATGCTATGTTATTGTTCTTGCCATGTCTAGCTTGTATAATGTGTCTTCTTGATGGTTGTATGCTTAGGTTGTCATGAGTTGCTCTGTAGTGAGTGCATCGAGCTCGTAAACATGCCTACTTGATATCTGATTTGCATGCTTCAGTTTTTCACTAAGTCTGTGATCTGATTATGTTTTTGCCATGTTCACATGCTTGCAATTGTATTTTTTGATTCCTTTTGGCTCAAGGTCACTAAGGGACTTTTGTTAAGCTCTTTGAGTAGCTCCATGCCATGCCTTGCTTTGTCATGTTAAGTTCCTGTAGCATATAGTTTTCATGCTCTAAAGTGTGCTACCTGATCTGAAATTCCAGACAAGTGTTAATTTCATCGAGTCTAAAATCTGTTTACCAATTGCACTTTTTCCATGCTTGTTTGAACCTGTTAATGGATGAATTGGACATAGCTCAGTGTTCATCTTTTGTTAAGCATCATGAATGGATCCCTGCCATGTATTTTTTTGCCATGTTTTGGTGCTGTAGCATGTTTAACTTGTTGCATTTAGATGGCTACTTGCTGTATATCGCAGACCGTTGTCATATTTGAATTGCTTGCCATTTTCAAATCATGCATCCGATTCTGTTGTTCTTTATATCGATTTCAACCGAAATCACCTCACCTTTTCAGTGGCACTCTTGTATTTCTAAGTTAAGGTCAAATTCATTCATTCCTTATCAAATCTTGCATATACATCACATATTGCATTCCGCATAACATACCATGTTTGCATCATGTTGTTTGAGCCTTGCACGTGGTTGATTGTGTCCTTTTTGCTTGTTTATCTTGCTTGGGTAAAGCCGGGAGACGAGTTCGCTAACGAGGAGCCCGTTGAGTTTGCTTTCGAGGATCCAGTCAACTTTGACAACTTTGCAGGCAAGATGATCATATCCTCGAAATCACTTCTATCTTTGCTTTGCTAGATGTTTGCTCTTTTGCTATGCCTATGCTACGATGCCTACCATTTGCTTATCATGCCTTCCAAATTGCCATGTCAAATCTCTAACCCACCATGTCCTAGCAAACCATTGTTTGGCTATGTTACCGCTTTGCTCAGCCCTTCTTATAGCGTTGCTAGTTGCAGGTGAAGATTGGAGACCGTTCCTTGTTGGAACATTATTTTCTTGTTGGGATATCATTATAGTATCTTGTTATCTTAATGGGTCTATATACTTGGTAAAGGGTGGAAGGCTCGGCCTTTTGTCTAGTGTTTTGTTCCACTCTTGCCGCCCTAGTTTTCGTCATATCGGTGTTATGTTTCCGGATTTTGCGTTCCTTACGCGGTTGGGTGATAATGGGAACCCCTTGATAATTCATCTTGAATAAAACTCTTCCAGCAATGCCCAACCTTGGTTTTACCATTTGTCACCTAGCCTCTTTTTTCCTTGGGTTTTCAGAGACCGAGGGTCATCTTATTTAAACCCCTCCGGGCCAGTGCTCCTCTGAGTGTTGGTCCAACCTGTCAGCTGCCGGTGGCCACCAGGGGCAACTCTGGGCTGGCCTACCCATATCTTAGACAATCTGAGTGTGCCCTGAGAACGAGATATGTGCAGCTCCTATCAGGATTTGTCGACACATTCGGGCGGTGTTGCTGAATTTGTTTTAACTTGTCGAAGTGTCTTGTAGAACTAGGATGCCGAGTCTGATCGGAATGTCTCGAGAGAAGGTATATCCTTTGTTGACCGTGAGAGCTTGTCATGGGCTAAGTTGGGACTCCCCTGCAAGGATTTGAACTTTCGAAAGCCGTGCCCACGGTTATGGGCAGATGAGAATTTGTTAATGTCCGGTTGTAGATAACTTAAACCTTAAATTAATTAAAATGAATCAACCGTGTGTGTTACTGTGATGGTTTTTTTTCGGCGGAGTCCGGAAAGTGAACACGGTGTTGGAGTAATGCTTGCCACAGGTTGTTCTCTAGTTATTCGTTCGTGCTTTGCTTTCTCTTCTCGCTCTCTTTTGCGAACAGGTTAGCCACCATATATGCTAGTCGCTTACTGCAGCTTCACATACTACATTGCCTTACCTATAACCTTAAATAGTCTTGATTGCGAGGATGCGAGATTGCTGAGTCCCTGTGGCTCACAGATTACTTCCAAACCAAATGCAGGGCCAGACGACTCCGTTTCAGATGATGCGCTTGAGCTCAAGTGGGAGTTCGACGGGGACTCACGCCGTTACTATGTGTTTTTCCCTGATGATCAGTAGTGGTGCCCAGTTGGGGTGATCGGGACCCTGTCACATGTTGGGTTGATCTTTTAGTTTGGCACCGTAGACGGGCCATGAGTGTTTGGATGATGTAATGCTATTTATGTACTTTGTTTGACGTGGCGAGTGTAAGCCAACTATGTACCTTCCCCTTTTATTATCTCTTTACATGGGATGTTTGAAGATTGCCTTACTTGCGACATTGCTTTCAATGCGGTTATGCCTCTAAGTCGTGCTTCGACACGTAGGAGATATAGCCGCATCGAGGGCGTTACATGATGGCACCAAGCTCGTGGATCCTCCATACATATCTGCCTCTTCTGGCCGCGAAGGCGCTCGAGGAAAGGACGGTGGCGTTCAGCGGAAGGCTGCCCTCCTCACCCGCATGGCCGCAAACCACCTCTTCCTCACTCAGTTCGAGCCCATGCTCTTCTATGACGGCTGCGCCCGATCCAGAAGAGAGGAGGAGGAGCCAGCCGGTGGCGGCTCCAAAAGAGAGGAGGAGGAGGAGCCAGCCGGTGGCGGCGCGATGGGGGAGGCCGTGGGAAAGAGGGGGGAGGCGCCATCGGATGGGGAGGAAGAAGGAGGCGAGGAAGTGGAAGGAACAAGGAGGACGTGATCCTTTTGACTGCTCGATCTAGGTTTTCTCACGGGCGTCTTCATTGGTCACCGACCGAGTCGATGAGCACTTCGCTGCCGCGTGGACCAACAATTTTATGGGCCCAGTGGCAGTCACCTAGTAAATCAGTCAAAGATGTAACAAAAGATAGCAATGAACAGTAAAAATCGAGGGTCAAAACCGATCGAGCGAGTTGATCGAACAGCCGACCACTGCGCGCGCGCGAAGGCCTCCAGATGGGCGGGTTCCCTAGCAGGCTTTATATGTTCGATGCTATGTGGGTGAAATAATGATACCATGCCAACTTTCAAATTTTTTCAGAGTTCATTTGAATTGATTTTCAATTTCAGGGTCATATAGCTCAAAAAATCAGTAAATGCATGAAAAATAACAAATGAAGTCAGAAAGGGTTGAAAATTGATGATGTGGCTTTGAATGGTGCATTTTGAACACACAAATAGTCTAGTTTTCAAATAAGTTCGAAATAATGAAATCCCTTTGTAATAGGTGAGTTTTCGTTCGAAACCCTGATACTTCGAAATAGATTGTCCATTTTGTACATGAAGTGCATCCAGTTTTTTCTGTAACCCTCTCAACTTTTTAGCACATGCTATGTAGGTGAAATGATGATACCATGCCAATTTTCAACCTCTTCAGAGTTCATCTGAAGTGCTTTTTAGTTTCAGGGTCATTTAGCTCAAAGAATGAACTAAACTCTAATAGAAAAAATAATAAACTAAAATTTATGCAACTAAAATTATCAAAGTATTTTCTATTCAAAACATTAAAAGCAAAAAGAATTTTCATAAAGAATTTTTTTTGTTAAAAACTTTAATAGCAAAAAGAATTACCATAAACTTTTTTGTTAGAAACTAAAATAACAAAACTGTTTTTGAATATAATGATAAAACACAGTAATATTAAATAGCAGGAAAAAGAATCACTCCAAAATCTATTTTTATAGTAAAGTTAATCACAAACTAGTGATTCACGCAAATATCAAATAATTCAAATTTAAACTATATCAAATTTGAAAACTAATGGCACTAACAGAAAGTTTATTATTTTCCTGACCTAAAAGCAAAAATAATTAAAATAAATAATGCAAAAAACTGGAAAAAAATGCCACCTATTGGGCCACCACAGCCTGAATCTACTAAAGTTACTAAGCTCCTAAGAATTGGAGGCTTGTGGTTAATCTTGGCTTTCGGGACAACCTGTCACTTGGTTTTTATTTTTCAGTCTGTAATTCTCTTTCTTTTTTATTTGAGGCGAAGTCGGTAATTCACTAGGTTTAGGCCTTCGCTCTTCGCTGCCCCTCGCATATACCTGGCCAAACCTCGGCCCGGGCCTAGCCAAGCCCGAGGCAAAAAAACCCAGGCCCGAGCCTGGCCCGGTCCGGCCATCAGGCCAAGTTTTTAGGCCCGAGCCCGGCCCGAACACATAAAAGCCTGGCAGGCCTCGGGCCGGGACCCTTCAAGAAATCGCAAAAACAACGGGGCCGGGCCTAGCCCGGCCCGGCCATCAGGCTCAAAATCTAGGCCTGAGCCCGGCCCGGGAGCAGCGTCGGGCCGGGCCGGGCTGGGCTTCCCATGGCCAGGACTACCCTCGCATGACCCCCAAGCCCGTATCCATTTCCACCCTCCCGTCATCCCATCTCTCTTCTTTCCTTTCGAGCGCCTCCATGCTAGGGTTTGCGGCCGCCGCTAGGAGCTCCGGCAGGCACCACCGCCCCCTTCTCTCACGTCCCGTCTTCCCCGTTCTTCTAGGTATTGGCGGCGGTGCTCTGGTCCGGCCCTGGCGAGCTCGAGGAGGGGAGAGAGGGGTGGTGAAGCGCATGTTGGGTGCAACCGGTGGTGGAACTTGGAGATGGGCGCTTGTGCGGTGAAGAAAGAAGCCGTCGAGATCAGCCATACAAAGCTACTCAGGTTAGTCGTAAAGCAATTTGTGTATAGAAATAGACATGAGGAGTGAATCCAGTAGTATGAGTTATGTGCATGCATGACATTGCTCTTGCATATTTGGCTCCGACTCAAACTCATGAAGCTTGGGCTCAAAAGATCCTGAACTCCTCTGGCCGTGCCTGCACCTTGCAAAAAGATCCTGAACTCCTTTAGCTGCTTTTCCGTTCTTGGGCTCAAAAGATCCTGAACTCCTTTAGCTGCTTTTCCGTTCATCTACATTTGTTTCAGTTTTCACAATTATCAGTTGAGTATTCGGTACCTGCTAGACAACAGATTACTTTGCTGTATTGTCAAGTCGAGACATATTTCAGTTGGATTGAGTCTTGCTCCAATTTCTTTCCCTTAGAAAATTAAGCATGTATAGGCTTCAGGAGAACATTGATTTGCTTTGACAAAATTCCCTACCTTTTCAAATCGTAGCTCAACATGGAAGTTTTCTATGCTAGGAGACTTCCAATTTTTCCATATTTGGGAATTTAAGAACTCCTTAGTCTGAAGTTACACAATATACTGGTATATATATCATGGATTATGGATCTATTTGACAAATGATAAATTAACATTTGGCAAAATATGCTTGGTTACTAGCCTGCTGTTATGGACATTTTATTCCATTGGTAGTTTGTGTTGATAATTAAAATTTAAATTATGGGTCTCCTACCCATCTCGCAATCATTATTATACTTTATCAAATAAAAAGATCTCCAACAGTACCACCTAAATTTGGCATACTTCTAATATTGGTAATCTGAACCACATTTGCAGCACAAGCAAGAACATATATGCTGTAGCCAGATATTCCTACCATATGCCCGCGTCTTGTGGCGGTGTAACGGTGTTCGCGCCGCGGAGGGGCCGCTGTAGTGCCATTGCGGGTTGCGCTCCTTCGTTTTGGGCCTGATTTCCGGGCTTCTTGCAGCGGTTTCTTCTTCTCCCTTTGATTAGTCTACCTGTTCGCGTGCTAACTTGACGTGTGTTTCTACTGTATGAGGCATCGATGGATACTGCATATGTTGTTCTTTCTATGTGTGTCCTTTTTTCATGGTTGGTTGATTTTGCACGCTGCATAGTGCGTCCAGTTAAATAGGTTCATGGTATGGTTGCGTGGATGCTTTTGTGCCATGGCGCCGGGGTGGACGCCTTTTGCGTCGCTGGGCTGCATGACCCGTCAAATCGTCGTGGGGCCATGTATTTGTGGAGTGGCTGGTGGATGACCTTGCGTGCCTATTTCTCTGGATCTGGGTGCTAGGTGTTAAGTTTAAGGGGCCATGGTGCTTGGTCCTGCGTGTTTTGGTTAGATTCTGATGTCGAAGGGGACATGTAATTTTTCCTGCTTTTTTTGTTTGTGTGTTTTGTTACATTATTTTGTTGGCATGTTGTCATGCCATTTCTCTTGCTGACGCAAGACGGACGAGGCTGTTCCAGTTTGTGTTCATTGAAATAGTGTTATGTTCTTGTGCTGGTCAAGAAGTAACCAAAATAGGCATTAATTTATCTTATTTTGAACTAAATATTATGGTACCCAAGCTAATAAAACACCTTTAATTTTTGGCATTTGATTAGTACCATTACAACGTAAGGATATAGTTTGCCATGCTACTATTTATCTACCACACTAGCTCAGCCTTCTCATGAAATCATTATATGAAACTTGCAGGATAGGCATCATGCAGGGAATGGTGTTTTGGCTCTCTAGGTCTAATATATTATTTACATGGTGATTACGCAAAATAATGAGCAGTGGCGATTATTTTATTGCAGCTAAGTTCCACATGTGGTTGATTGCAGCTTGGATGTGGTGGGTTTGTGAATCAGAATAAGAAATAAGAAAGGATGTAAACTAAATTCTAGATATATTTGTACAATTTGTAATTAACTAGATGAGTCTGCATCTTAGTGGTACTGCAAATAAAGTTCTTCATCGCATGCCCTGGTTTGATTTTTTTCGAAGGCAAAGATAGAGCCTACTTTGTAGGTGCTCTATAAGGTGCATAGATCATAAGGAGAAATTAGTTTCTTTCTTTGAGTTGTGCAACTGTTAGCACATATGCCTTCTTTGCTGACAAACAAATGTTCTTCATTACTCTCAGACGTGGGAATCCTTGCAATCCAAATATTAACTGACTTGTGTCATGAGATAACAAAGTGTACTATCTACTCTATGGTTGGTAAAACAAGATCATAGATTGATGCTTCAAAACTGTGCAAATTAGTTAGCTTCAGTGTAGTAAAGAGTTCTTGTGTTATATAGTGCCGTCCGCCTTGACAACCAAAAAAACATTTTATTGATGCACAAAGAGGAGTTTAATTTGGGTAACAGTGTGGACAAATTACATGTTCAGGATCAGCCATGAAGTGCATGTGCATGAGATCATTGGAGCACATACTGTTGATGGAACAACTAATCAACCACACCACCAAAGACGTATTGAAGAGATAGACAAGGATGAACACAGCCTTGTTTAATGTTGTAGTTTGCTAAGCATGTGTCTAGCTGAAGAAGGATTATGGTTTGTTGACCATGCCAGTTATTTCTGTTTTGGTATTACCTGGCCATTCTCAGTTATGACCTATATTTCGAGGTCCATACTTATTGATATTGGTTTCCTTGTGTTACTTTGGAGCTACCAAGTATTCTTATTACCAAGTATCCCATGTGCACTAAAAATTCTTATATGAAAAACACTTAGAATCTAAACGTGAAAGAGAAAAACGGCGCAGCGAAGCGCGCGGACCCTTCTAATACGACTAGAAGCCCAACAAGCCTGTTGGGCCGAGATTCAGGCCCGCAGAAGGCCCAGCAGGCCCACAGGCAGATACAGAGTGGTTAGGCTCTCGTAAGCCTGCTTTGGAGAGGAGCTCGAAGGATTAGGCGCACCATGCCTTATAAACAGGTGCGGCACTCTCTGAACTAGCGAGGTGGGACTAAACTCCCATCACGCCGTTGTGCAAGGCCATAAAGGGCGGGAAACAGAGACCTTTGGTCCCGGTTGGTGCCACGAACCGGGACCAATGCTTTGACTATATAAGAAACACTTAGCAAATTTTCACAAATTCATCGCCAGTTGCCCCCCCCCCCCGCCTGACGACGCCAAGCTCATCGACGCCACCAGGCTGCCCCGATCGGCACCGTCCGCCGCCCCTGCCGTCGCCCGTGCCTAGTCATCACCGTCTCTGTCGCCGTCATCGCCCAGCCTGCCCCGACGCTGCCTGGCCCGCCCGGACACCGTCCCACGCCACCCGACGCCGCCCGGCCCGCCCCTGCCCGCCCCGAGACCTCCTCTGTGAGAACCGCGCCATGCCCTACCCCACCGCCGCCGCTGCCGCGTTGCCACCCTGCCGCCGCCACCGTTGCTTTTTTTGTTATATATGCATTTTTTTATATATGCTTTCTTTTTATATGTATGTATGTATGTTTTGTATGTATGTATGCATTTTTTAAACTTTTTATATGTATGGAAAAGAGAGGAAGAAGGAAGAAGGAAAAGAAGGAAGAAGGGAAGAAAAAGGAGAGGAAAAAGGGGATAAAAAAGAGAAGAAGAGGAGAAAAAATAAGAAGAGAAAGAAGGAGAAGAAGAGGAGAGGAAGAAGAGGAGAAAAAAATAAGAAGAGGAAGAAGAAGAAGAAAGGAGAAGAAGAAGAAATAGAGGAGAATAAAAAAGGAGAAGAAGGAATAGAGGAGAAGAAGAAAAACTTTTTCTCCTTCTTCTTCTCATTTTTTTTCTTCTTCCTCATCTTCTTATTTTTTTGGGAACGAGGGTGTCTAGGATCGCCGTGCGGTCGAGGGTCGTGATGAAGTCATGTACCTACGGTAGGGACACGGAACCGTCCTAAAGAGCCCTACCATAGGACATCCCTAGAAGAAGTCACCTTTCAATCAACTTGAAGGTATCCCACTCGACGGGTTGAAGACACTCGACCAAGAAGCTGTCACTCGACTGCCAGAAGACCTCAAGTCACTCCGCAGGCAAACGGTCGGCTATTAAGTAGTCTTTACGATTATTATGACACTTTATTAGGGACGTTATCAGTAACGCCCCACCTTAAATGTACCTTAAACCCTGCATTACTGAGGGCAGGAGAGGGCTGGCGAACTCTATATAAGCCATCCCCCTCCTCAGTATCAAGGGTTCGCACCCCTGTCAATTTACACACGCATAATACAGTCGACCGCCTCCGGGCACCGAGACGTAGGGCTGTTACTTCCTCCGAGAAGGGCTTGAACTCGTAAACCTTGCGTGCCTACAACTTCCCAATAGCTAGGATCTAGCCTCCTCATACACACCCCCCTACCTCACTGTCAGACTTAGAACCACGACAGTTGGCGCCCACCGTGGGGCATTAGTCTTAGCGCCTAATTGGAGAAGTTGCGATTTTTCCGATCCACTCGATCATGTTTTCCCGCGGAGCTTTGGCAGAGGGCCGCGAGATCCGTCTCGGCGGACTCACTTTCATCGCCGACGACTCCGCCTGGCTCCAGGAGGCGCCGCTTGACGTTGACGCTCTCCCCGTCCGCGGTGCGACGCACTTCCGCGCGTGCGTCCGTGGCGTCCTCCTGCGGCAGCCGTCGACCCCATATCGGTCGACTCCCGTGTCATCTCCCCGTCCTGTCTCCCGCCAGCGCAAGCGTTCGGGTCGGTCGAGACTCCAGCGGTGGATGAAGCACGCCGCGGCCCGCCAGTCGGCAGCCCCGCAAGTCGCGGCAATCGAGCCCGACGAATCCCTCTGCGGCCTGTTCGATCTATCGACTGGCTCCACGGAGACCGCATCCGAGTGCGATAGCAGCGACCCTTTGGCGGAGGTTCTGGCGGTCGAGGGGACACGCAGTCCTCCTGGATTCCATCGCGCTGATAGTGGTGCAGATAGAGGTGATCCGTCGCATCCTCACGACGAATACCTCCCCGAACCTCTTACGTCATTACAACGGGAGGAGCTTCGTCGCCGGAACATGGACGCGCTCTACACCCCTATTGTTGGAGAAACTCCCGAGGCTCGGGCCTTGGAGGACGCGCGCTTGGCTAATCTAGCCGAGCGCACTCGACTGGAGAATCTACAGCGAGCTCTCGACGAGCGAGCGCGTCAGCGGGCTCCCGAGTCCAGTCGACGCCAGCAGGCTCCCGAGTCCAGTCGACGCCAGCAAGCTCCCGAATCCAGTCGACGTCAGCTCTTCCCACCACCGCAGGTATACCGAACTCCGGTTCAGAACCTGGCTGCCGCGGCCCGCATAGCAGAGTCAATCCAGCCCTCTCAGTCAGAGGCTGGCAGAGGATTGTTGCAGATCAGAGCATTGCTCCGAGCGGTGGGAAATCAGAATTCCGCTGTCTCTCAGTCGCGGGACAGGATCCACAGTCGATCCGTTGCTACGGAAACCGTCCAGTCGGCTCACAGCCCGAGATCGCCCCCGAGGCGTGAGGGACGTGGAGACCGGCACGATCAGTACAGGAGGAATGAACAATATGATCACCGACCCGACCGTGATGATAGACGTCGAGTGCCGTCCCCTCCCTCGAGGAGTGGATCGTATGCACCTCGACATCGAGATGACAGGCGCCCCCATAACGTTGGGCAGAGGATCCCAGTCGACCCCAGAGAACCAGGCTTTGACGCGAGATCCATCCTCGTTCAAGGTCTGGTGGACAGGAACAGGGCGCATCGAGAGGGCCACAACAGAGATACGCCCACCGGCAGCAGAGCACACGCCTCAGGGCCTGAATGTTTCGGTCGAGCCATCAGAGCTGCGGTGATCCCTCCCAATTTCAGGCTGGCGACTGGGGTCAGCAAGTTCACTGGTGAATCCAAGCCTGACACGTGGCTCGAAGATTACCGAGTGGCTGTGCAGATTGGTGGCGGCAATGATGAGGTGGCCATGAAGCATTTACCCCTCATGTTGGAAGGCTCAGCTAGGGCGTGGCTGAATCAGTTGGCGCCCAGCAGCATTTACACTTGGGAGGATCTCTCCCAAGTATTTATCACAACCTTCGAAGGGACATGCAAGCGCCCTGCAGGCCTTACGGAGCTGCGGTCTTGCGTGCAGAAGCCAAATGAAACTCTGAGAGAATACATCCAGAGGTGGATCACACTGCACCACTCGGTCGAGAACGTGCCAGACCATCAAGCAGTTTGCGCTTTCAAGGAAGGCGTCAAGTACAGGGAGTTGAATCTGAAGTTTGGCCGAACTGGAGAGATGTCCCTGAATCGGATGATGGAGATTGCCACCAAGTACGCTAATGGAGAAGACGAGGACCGACTCCGAAGTGGCAAACTCAAATCAGTCGCCCAAGAAACTGGAGGAAACTCCAGTCGGAAGCAGAAGCGGAAGGCCGAGCCAGCCGCCCCTGGGGAGGCCCTGGCTGTGGCCCAGGGAAATTTCAAGGGAAAACCCAAGGGCACATGGAAACCCAAGAAGGTTAAAGATCAGGATGGGAATGATGTGTTGGACCTGCCATGTCACATCCACACCAAGAAAGATGAAGAAGGAAATTTTATTTTCCCGAAGCATACCACTCGACAGTGTCGGCTTCTGATTCAGCAGTTCCAGGGCAAGCAGCCCAAGGATAAGGAAAAAGAACCAGACAGAGTTGAGGACAAGGAGGATAGTGACGATGGATACCCCCATGTCAATTCAACCTTGATGATTTTTGCTGATGTCGAAAGTAAAAGTCGACTGAAAGTCATTAACCGTGAGGTGAACATGGTTGCCCCGGCGACGCCCAGTTAGCTGAAGTGGTCTCAGACTGCCATCACATTCGACCAGTCCGATCACCCGACGCACATTGCCACCCCTGGGAGGCAAGCTTTGGTGGTCGACCCAGTTGTCGAAGGCACTCGACTGACCAAAGTCCTGATGGACGGCGGCAGTGGCCTGAACATACTATACGCTGAAACTTTGAAAGGAATGGGCATTCCGATGTCCAGACTCAGCACCAGTAACATGAGCTTCCACGGAGTCATTCCTGGGAAGAAAGCTGAGTCACTCGGCCAGATTGCTCTTGATGTGGTTTTTGGTGATTCAAAGAATTACCGCAAGGAAAAGTTGACGTTTGAAGTTGTGGACTTCCAGAGTGCTTATCACACCATCTTGGGCGGGCCAGCTTACGCACGCTTCATGGCTCGACCATGTTACGTGTATCTTAAATTAAAGATGCCTGGCCGCAAAGGTGTGATCACTGTTACGGGCAACCGGAAGAAAGCAGAAGAATGTTTTCAGAAGGGATCAAAGATCGCCGACGCTCAGATGGCAGTGGTCGAGCTGAAAGAGTACCAAAAGGCTGCCGACCCGAGTGAATTGCTGCGAGCTAAGAAGCCTGCCTCCGAGTCAGCTTTTCAGTCGGCTGGCAAAACGAAGACAGTCCACATTCACCCGACCGATCCCGACGCTGCTCCGACTCACATCTCGACGACGCTCGACTCCAAATAGGAAGAAGCGCTCATCCAGCTCCTCCGTGAGAACTGGGACATCTTCGCATGGAAACCCTCTGACATGCCTGGAGTTCCCAGGGGGCTGGCTGAGCACCGTCTGCGAGTCGACCCAAAGTTCAAGCCCATGAAGGAACATCTTCGACGGTCCGCCGTCCAGAAAAAACAAGCCATTGGCGAGGAAGTGGCTCGGCTCTTAGCAGCTGAGTTCATCCGAGAGATTTACCACTCCGAGTGGCTCGCCAATGTCGTCATGGTCCCCAAGAAGGACAAGTCACTCCGTATGTGCATTGATTTCAAGCATATCAATCGGGCCTACCCGAAAGATCATTTTCCTCTCCCTCGCATCGACCAGATTGTCGACTCAACTGCGGGATGCGAGAGATTGTCTTTTCTAGATGCCTACTCCGGGTACCATCAGATCCGTCTGTATGGGCCCGACGAAATCAAAACAGCTTTCATCACTCCATTCGGATGCTTCTGTTACGTCACCATGCCATTCGGCCTCAAGAACGCCGGAGCCACATTCATGAGAATGATCCAGAAGTGTTTACTCACTCAAATCAGTCGGAATGTGGAGGCGTACATGGACGATATCGTAGTCAAGTCCCGGAAAGGTTCCGACCTACGGGCTGACCTTGCTGAAACCTTTGCCAACCTCGGGAGGTACGATATCAAGCTCAATCCGTCAAAGTGCACTTTCGGAGTTCCAGGTGGAAAGCTACTCGGTTTTCTCGTTTCCGAATGGGGAATCGACGCCAATCCTGAAAAAATTGGCACCATACTCCGGATGAAGCGTCCTGTACGTGTGCATGATGTCCAAAAGCTTACAGGCTGCTTGGCCGCCTTAAGTCGATTCATTTCTCGACTCGGTGAAAAAGCGTGCCTCTTTACCGACTGATGAAGAAGTCTGACAAGTTCGAGTGGACTCCAGAAGCTGATGCAGCGTTTGCAGAGCTCAAAGCTCTGCTCTCCACCCAGTCGGTGCTAGCTGCCCCAATCAGCAAAGAGCCTCTGTTGCTTTACATTGCAGCCACGGGACAAGTTGTCAGTACAGTACTTACGGTCGAGCGGGAAGAGGAAGGGAAGGCCTTCAAAGTTCAACGCCCTGTATATTATGTGTCTGAAGTTTTGACCCCTTCAAAACAAAGATACCCCCACTACCAGAAGCTTGTATATGGGATTTATATGACCACGAAGACAGTTGCACATTATTTCTCTGACCACTCCATTACGGTCGTCAGCGACGCCCCATTATCGGAGATCCTGCATAACAGAGATGCAACTGGTTGAGTGGCCAAGTGGGCGATTGAACTCCTTCCTTTAGATATCAAGTTTGAAGCAAAGAAAGCCATCAAGTCCCAAGCAATCGCGGATTTCATCGCCGAGTTGATTGAACAGCAACTTCCGACTCAAGTTCACTCGGAACACTGGACTATGTTCTTCGATGGATCCAAGATGCTGAATGGTTCGTGCGCGGGGGTAGTTTTTGTCTCCCCCCGAGGAGATAAGCTCAGATACGTTCTCCAGATTCACTTCGATTCCTCCAATAACGAAGCAGAGTATGAAGCACTTTTGTATGGGTTGCGCATGCCATTTCACTCGGTGTCCGTCGCCTCATGGTCTATGGCGACTCAGATTTGGTGGTTAATCAAGTGATGAAGGAGTGGGACGTCAGGAGTTCGGCAATGACTGGATATTGCAATGCAGTGCGAAAGCTAGAGAAGAAGTTCGAGGGGTTAGAACTCCACCACATCCCCCGACTGAAAAACCAGGCAGCTGACGACTTGGCAAAGATAGGCTCCAAGAGAGAAGCCATTCCAAGCAACGTGTTCTTGGAACACATTCACTCACCGTCAGTCCAAGAAGATCCTTTCACAGAAGAAGCCCCGCAGCCGAAAAGTGCCACAGATCCGACTGAAGTTGAAGTGCCTGCAGTAGTCGACCTAATCATGGAAGTCTTGGCAATCACCCCTGACTGGACAATACCGTACATTGCATATATCCTAAGGAAAGAACTTCCGGAGGACGAGGAGGAGGCTCGACAGATCGTCCGCTGATCTAAGGCCTTCACAGTCATAAGGGGACAGCTGTACAAAGAGAGTGCGACCGGAGTCGGCCAGAAATGCATAACGCCAGAAGAGGGTCAAATAATCCTTAACGATATCCACTCGGGGACCTACGGTCACCATGCGTCCTCTCGGACTATTGTGGCTAAAGCATACCGAGCTGGATTTTACTCGCCAAGGGCAAATGAGATGGCAAAAGAGATAGTCGACAAGTGCGAAGGGTGCCAGTTCTACTCCAACATGTCGCACAAGCCCGCGTCAGCCCTGAAAACCATTCCGCTCGTCTGGCCCTTTGCCGTCTGGGGATTGGACATGGTTGGCCCCCTAAGAACGGGCAGGAGTGGATTCACTCATGTACTTGTGGCAGTCGACAAATTTACCAAATGGATCGAAGCTAAGCCCATAAAGAGCCTCGATGCTGGCACCGCTATCAGTTTCATCAGAGGGTTAACATTCAGATATGGAGTCCCGCATAGCATCATCACTGATAACGGGTAAAACTTTGATTCGGACGAGTTCAGAGCATTTTGCGCTTCTCAAGGCACACGAGTCGACTACGCTTCAGTCGCTCATCCCCAGTCGAATGGACAGGCTGAGAGAGAAAATGGTCTGATTCTCAAAGGACTAAAACCTCGGCTGATGCGCGATCTCAAGCACGCGGCAGGCGCTTGGGTCGACGAGCTTCCGTCAGTTCTGTGGGGATTAAGGACCACCCCTAACCGGTCGACTGGAAGGACCCCATTATTTCTGGTTTATGGAGCCGAAGCTGTCCTGCCAAGCGATCTTCTTCATAATGCACCCCGAGTCGAACTTTACACCGAAGATGAAGCAGAGCAGGCCCGGCAAGACGTAGCCGACCTCTTGGAAGAAGAAAGGGAGATGGCCATGATCAGATCGACCATTTATCAACAAGACTTGCGCTGTTTTTACGCCCGAAATGTGAAAAGTCGAGCCTTCCAAGAAGGAGATCTGGTCCTCCGAGTAGATCAACAGAAGCCACACAAACTTGCTCCTACTTGGGAAGGCCCCTTCATAGTCACCAGAGTCCTCCACAATGGAGCATACCACCTCTACAACGTCGATCGGCAGGTCGACGAGCCACGAGCCACGAGCTTGGAACGCGGAACTGCTCCGCCCCTTTTACACCCGAGTTCCCCTTGTAATGAGAAGAATAATTTCTACAGTTCATTTTTATCAAAGACGAGAGTGTTCCAATAATAGCTATCACTTTGTTTGCACACAAAACCCCCAGTGGGTGACTTGGCTGTGAATCCGTTTCGCCTAAATTTTAAAGAAAAAAGAAAAATCCTACCGAGTGGAGAGCAATCCTCCCACTCGGGGGCTTAGCTGCAGTCCAGTACTCGCCTAAGTTCTCCCACTCGGAAACTTAGCTGCAGTCAAGCACTCGCCTAAGTTTCAAAAAATCCTACCGAGTGGAGAGCAATCCTCCCACTCGGGGGCTTAGCCGCAGTCCAGTACTCGCCTAAGTTCTCCCACTCAGAAACTTAGCTGCAGTCAAGCACTCGCCTAAGTTTGAAAAAATCCTACCGAGTGGAGAGAAATCCTCCCACTCGGGGGCTTAGCTGCAGTCCAGTACTCGCCTAAGTTCTCCCACTCGGAAACTTAGCTGCAGTCAAGCACTCGCCTAAGTTTGAAAAAATCCTACCGAGTGGAGAGCAATCCTCCCACTTGGGGGCTTAGCTGCAGTCCAGTACTCGCCTAAGTTCTCCCACTCGGAAACTTAGCTGCAGTCAAGCACTCGCCTAAGTTTGAAAAAATCCTACCGAGTGGAGAGCAATCCTCCCACTCAGGGGCTTAGCTGCAGTCCAGTACTCGCCTAAGTTCTCCCACTCGGAAACTTAGCTGCAGTCAAGCACTCGCCTAAGTTTGAAAAAATCCTACCGAGTGGAGAGCAATCCTCCCACTTGGGGGCTTACCTGCAGTCCAGTACTCGCCTAAGTTCTCCCACTCGGAAACTTAGCTGCAGTCAAGCACTCGCCTAAGTTTGAAAAAATCCTACCGAGTGCAGAGCAATCCTCCCACTCAGGGGCTTAGCTGCAGTCCAGTACTCGCCTAAGTTCTCCCACTCGGAAACTTAGCTGCAGTCAAGCACTCGCCTAAGTTTGAAAAAATCCTACCGAGTGGAGAGCAATCCTCCCACTCGGGGGCTTAGCTGCAGTCCGGTACTCGCCTAAGTTCTCCCACTCGGAAACTTAGCTACAGTCAAGCACTCGCCTAAGTTTGAAAAAATCCTACCGAGTGGAGAGCAATCCTCCCACTCGGGGGCTTAGCTGCAGTCCGGTACTCGCCTTAGTTCTCCCACTCGGAAACTTAGCTGCAGTCAAGTACTCGCCTAAGTTTGAAAAAATCCTACCGAGTGGTGAGCCAACCTCACACTCGGGGACTTAGCTGCAGTCCAGCACTTGTCTGAATACAAAACCAAAGTCCCACACGACAGTTCAAAACCACGAAGACATTCAGCAAGAAATTAAGTTCGCATAAAGCTTAAAAGGCCCCAGGCCCCGAATCAAAGTACTCGAGCCCTCAGTTCGGCAGAGTTTAAACGATTACAAGTCCACTCGGCATTCCGAGGCAAATTTAAGGAAAGGCATAAAAGTTTTCTCATTCCTCAAGAGGAGGACTGGCAGGAGCGACGAACTCATCCAGGTCAATTCCGTCCGCAATACGAGAGGCAGCAGCAATGAAGGTCTCCATGAAGTCTTGAAAGCTGTGCCTCTTGGTATTGGCGACTTGGATGGCGGCCAACTTTTCTTCTCGCGCCTCCTTGCAATGGACGCGGACTAAAGATAGAGCCACATCAGCGCCGCACCGGGCAGAAGACTTCTTCCACTCCTGCACTCGATCGGGGATTTTGTCAAGTCGAGCCATAAGAGACTCGAGATCGTTCTGGAGCGTAGACTCTGGCCAAAGTGTCGAGTCGATCCACGACATGGCAACCTTCAGCCGAGCCAAGTAATCCACGGCGCCGTCAATTCGAGATTCCAGTCGGAGCAGGTTCATGGCAGTATCATCTTTCACTGGAGAATTGATTGGGTCCAGACCCGTTTCAATCCGCCCGGTCTCCTCTTCGAAGTTCTGACAAAATTCTGCATACAAGACCCAAAGATAAGTCAACAATCGCAAACTGAGTCGACACAAAAGAAAACCAGTCAGAATTGAATGCACACCTTCGAGCTTGATATACAACGTCTTGGCGAGACTCCTCAGGTAGCTCTCCAGGTCGTCCCTCCTGCGAGCGACGCCTTCCATCTGCTCGCCCAGAGTGAGGTGCTTCTTCTTCCAATGCGAGCACTCCCTGTTGGCTTCGTTCAGAGCGGCCTTCAGCTTGGTGTTCTCATCTTCTATCCGGCTGATCGAAGCCACCTTCTTTTCAGCCAGTGCGATCTTGTCATCAGCCTCCTTGTGGGCAGCAGCCAAGTCCCGATCCTTTTTCGCCAGGGCCTCGCTCAGTTCTCCTGCAAAAGAAACGATGATTGGTTCAGAAACAGCAAAAGATACCCAAGCCTAAAACAAAACCAGTCGACAAGGCCATCTTACCAGCAACGCCATCTCTCACCTTCTGTAGCTCCGTCCTGGCCAGTTCCAGATCGAGAGACAGTTGAATCCGCTGCTTCTCCAACTCAGCATAGCGAGACGCAAGTTCACAAGATTTCTGCAAAAGGGAAATTCAGTCGACAGACATACAAGATAAGTTGCTTCTGAGTAACTAAGGGAAAAAGGTGACGTTTCTAAGACTACAGCCGAATCGAAAACATTCGACAATAGTCTCGGGGACTACACCCAGCGGGTGCACTCAGCGTGCCCCCACTGGTCCTAAAAAAAAGTCGAGTGTCCGCAGTCGACCAAACATGGATCCATTCGACATGACTCGACCAGATCAAGAAAGGAATACAGATTCAGAAACGCAATATAAAGACTACAGTCGACTACCAGCAGTCCACCGTAGTCTCGGGGACTACACCCAGTGGGTGCACTCAGCGTGCCCCCACTAGTCCAAGAAAGAGAAAACACACCCAGTGGGTGTACAGATACAGATACAAAGATCTTCAAAAAAAAGAAAGAGGGAGAAAGACTCTTCAAACAATCAAGTATCAAGTCGACTGACCTGGACGTTGCTCTGAAGCGCCGAACTTGCGTCGTAAGCTGCCTGGCTGGCCTCCCGAGCCTTCTTCACCTGTTCCATCATGACCCCCGCCTGGTGTATGGCCTCCTTCGCAGCGGCCACTTCCTCTTCAGGGACAGAGTACGCGACAAAGAGCGAAGTCGAATTGGCAGTCGACGCCGAGGGCTGCGCACTTGACAGGGGATTGGCAAAGGTCACAGAAGCCCGAGGGGCATCGCTGCCATCCCGAGCCACGGCCTCAGGCGCCGGAGCAGGCTGGGGAGTCCTGTCAGTCGACGGCCTCTTGGTCCTCCCTATCCTCAGCGGCTCGTTGTCGTCGTCATCCGGGAGGTCGATAACATGAGGAGGGGCTGCAGGAAGAACTTTCAATCGACCAGAATTGCAAGAAACGACCAAGTCAACTCAAAAAACAGAACATCAATAATCGTACCAGGGTTGGAGGTAGCAGCGTCCCCCACCTCTTGGTCGTCGTCTTTGGCAGAGATCTCGGAGGTAGCAGCACTGCAAATTTCGAAGAATTAGCCAGTTAAGCATAATGAGTCGAACGAGGATCCGTCCTCCAATCGATGAAGGAAGACAAGATTTGTTACCTGGAAATAACAGGGACAGTTATCTTCATCTTGGGCAGAGTCTTGGGCGGCTTGGATACCGTCGTGCGTGGTTTCTTGGGGACCTTCCCATTCGGTGTTGGAGAAGAAGTCCGAGGGCGTTTCGACGATGGCCCGACGGAGGCAGTCGCCTGGCCACGTCCCTGCGCCGGGTCGTGTGCGAGCTTGGATCGCCTTTCCGGGCGGGGAGGTTCGGTCTCATCCTCCTCCTCTTCGCTGGAGAAGACGTCATCGCCTCCCTCTCCTTCGCCGTCTGACTCCCACTCGCCCTGGTAATCCCCGCTCTCGCCTCCGCTCCCTTCTCCTTCCTCAGTCGACCCCTGTGCCCCATTGGGTGTCGAATACATCTCAGTGGTCGCCTGAAAGACAGCAGACAAAACGAAAAGTCAGTCGACCCGCTCGAAAGAAGACCAATGTAGAAAACGAAGATTTCAGTCGGAAACATAAAAACGCACCTGGTCGACCTCATACGAGCTGTCGAGTGGAATGACCCTCCTAGCTCCTCGGGGGTTGTCCTTGTTCCCCGTGATGCTTGACAGCCACCCCTCCAACATCTCGTCGGTGACCTCCTCCGGGTGGATCCGAGTGGTGTCCTCGAGGCCAGAGTACAGCCACATCGGGTGGTCCCGAGCCTGGAGTGGTTGGATTCGCCTCTTGAGGAAGACTTCCAGCAGATCCATCCCCGTCACGCCCTCACGGACAAGTTCAACCACTCGACCCGCCAGTATCTTGACCTGGGCCTTTTCTTCGGGCGTCACCTTCAGAGAAGCAGGCTTTTCGGCTCGGTCGAGGGTGAAGGGTGGGAGTCCAGTCGACTGCCCTAGAGTCACCTGATCCTGGCAGTAGAACCAAGTCGCCTGCCAGCCTCGAACTGACTCCGGGAAGGTAATGGAGGGAAAACAGCTTTTCCCCCTCGTCTGGATCGCCAAGCCCCCACACAGCTGGATCACCTGTGTCCTCTCGTCACTCGACTTGGCCTTCTTAACCGACTGAGAGCGACAGGTGAAGATGTGCTTGAAAAGCCCCCAGTGTGGGCGGCACCCCAGGAACGCCTCACACATAGAAATAAAGGCGGCGAGATAGACTATGGAGTTCGGAGTAAAGTGATGGAGCTGCGCTCTGAAGAAGTTCAAGAAGTTGCGGAAGAAAGAGTGGGGCGGCAGAGAAAACCCTCGGTCAATATGAGTCGCCAGGAGAACGCACTCACCGTCGCGTGGTTGGGGCTCGATTTCTCCCCCCGGAAGACGCGCAGCCTTGTGGGGAATGGCTCCTCCCTCGACCAGGTCGTCGAGGTCCTCCTGACGGAGCACCGAGGGCATCCAGTCGCCCTGGATCCACCCTTTGGGCAGGGCCGTCCGGGAGGAAGATCCGCCGCGCGCAGACTTCTTCCCCTTCCCCGCCACCGCCGCCTTCTTCGCGCGCTCCAGAGCGGTCGTCTTGCCCTTCACCATCGTCACCGGCGAGGCCTCGAGCTGGTTTGTGGTGGCTGGGCGAGAGCGAAGGAAGCGGGGGAGACGACGGAGAAACAGAGAAAGAAGGGGAAGAGATGAGCACGTGCACGGTTGGAGGGCTCCGAGCCAGCTACTTATAAGGGGCCACTTCCGAGTGGCCGACAAGTGGGCTCGAGCTATCCAGTCAAATCCCGTGGCAAGCGCGCGCGCAGTACATGGCGAAAAAGGCGGCACGGAGATCGAGGAGCCTTCGCATTGTCGCTCCCGATTACTGCGGCCGTCCCCGTTCCGCGTGCTTCCCAAAAAATCCGAATCCCGCGATCTCCGCTGGCTGCAAAACAACTTGACGAAACGGAAATCCCGCGCACACCGGCGCTCGATGCCTCACAGGTAAAGAAATCCATTCGACGAAATGCCTGGAACGGACCAAGGTGACTGAAAGAGGTTAATGACGTCATCCATGACAGTCGACCTAGAACGAAGCACCCATAATAACCCAAAGAATCAGTCGGAAAGGTCCCTAACCCCTTTTCTCACTCTAGCCTCGATCCGTTCGGGGGCTAATGATGAAGTCATGTACCTACGGTAGGGACACGGACCCGTCCTAAAGAGCCCTACCATAGGACATCCCTAGAAGAAGTCACCTTTCAATCAACTTGAAGGTATCCCACTCGACGGGTTGAAGACACTCGACCAAGAAGCTGTCACTCGACCAAGAAGCCAACCACTCGACTGCCAGAAGACCTCAAGTCACTCCGCAGGCAAACGGTCGGCTATTAAGTAGTCTTTACGATTATTATGACACTTTATTAGGGACGTTATCAGTAACGCCCCACCTTAAATGTACCTTAAACCCTGCATTACTGAGGGCAGGAGAGGGCTGGCGAACTCTATATAAGCCATCCCCCTCCTCAGTATCAAGGGTTCGCACCCCTGTCAATTTACACACGCATAATACAGTCGGCCGCCTCCGGGCACCGAGACGTAGGGCTGTTACTTCCTCCGAGAAGGGCCTGAACTCGTAAACCTTGCGTGCCTACAACTTCCAAATAGCTAGGATCTAGCCTCCTCATACACACCCCCTACCTCACTGTCACACTTAGAACCACGATAGGTCGGACATGACATGAGGGGGGACGTCAGACATGTGATGAGGGGGGACATTGGACATGACATGAGGGGGTTCGAGGGTCGAGGGGTCGAGGGTCAAGGAACTTCGAGGGGTCGAGGGTCGCTGAGGGTTCGAGGGTCGTCAAGGGGTCAAGGGTCCAGGATCGCCGAGGGGTTAAGAGGTTTCCTAGTGTCAAAGTATTGAAGAAGTCCATGGCTTCATCATTAGCCAGAAGTAACCGGGGCATGATGATACGAAGTTCTGCAAAGTTATTCTGGAACAGAGTTCTGGATAGGATAATCCGCCTTTTGGTATGAATTTCAGCAAAGGCCTTCCAAATAGCGATATTCGGAAGGATCTTGATGAACTTTGTACCAAAAAGTGAAATATCCTATCTGGGACTCCGTTCCAGAACAACTTTGCAGAACTTCGTACCATCATGCGCCTGTTACTTTCGCCTAATGATGAAGACATGGTTTTGTTGAATCCTTTGACACTAGACAAACGTGACATGAGGGGGTCGAGGGTCGGGAACTAGGGTAGAGGGTCACGGATCGCCGAGCGGTAGAGGGTCGAGGGTCGTCCAAGGTTGTCCAGGGGTCGAGGGTCCAGATTTATCAACAATGCCCCCATTATGGATGTGCACAAGTTGATCCAATTTTTTCTGATCTCATCTATATGTCACGTGACATATATATATAGTGTTACCATTCATCACCCAGGGTGCAGAATAAGTTATTCTTCACCCGAGGTAATCTTACGATCATTTCATAATTAAATTACGTTTCGAATTCAAATAGTTACATTTCTATAGATTCACTACGTAAAATTTGACATAAAAAATAAATAAAAATATAGGTCATAAGACAAGAAAATTTGCAGTTTATGTGTATTTTAGACTATATTTTTACGTTTGTAATTTTATATAACATAAAATATTTTTTACGGTGATTATATATTTTCTTATGGTCCCTTTTTGTGTCGGAAATAAGACAAAACTTACGGAACGTAAAATTACGATGCATTGATGGTAAATAGAGGATGGTGAAGAATAACTATTCCTCACCCAGGGTGACGAATAGCACGACTATATATATATATATATATATATATATATATATATATATATATATATATATATATATATATATCACGTTGTCTGTCAAAGTATTGAAGAAATCCATGGCTTCATCAGTAACTAGAAGTAACAGGCGTATGATGCTACGAAGCTCTACGAATTTCAGCAAAGGCCTTCTAAATAGCGATATTCGGAAGGCTCTTGCTGAACTTTGTACCAAAAAGCGAATTATTCTATCGGGAACTATGTTCCAAAACAACTTTGAAGAGCTTCGTACCATTATGCGCCTGTCATTTTTGGCTAATGATGAAGTCATAGTTTTCTTGAATTCTTTGACACTATACAATGTGATATATAGAATGGAGATGAGATCAGGAAAAATTTGGACCATTTTCTGCACATCCAGAATGGCGCCATTTTGTTAAATCCCTCGTCGGTCCGGACGTCGGACAATCATGAGGGAGGTGGTCCGGCCCAAACCCTAGAAGCGCTGCCGAGGCCACCCAAATTTACCAAGTTAAAAGAGCGTTGTCGTCGAGGCCACCCCAAACCCTAGAAGTGTTGTCGAGGCCACCCCAAACCGTAGAAGCGTCGAGGCCACTAATATGATTCCTTGTTGTGATTAGCTAGCTAGGTCTACGTTTGCCACTAATATATCCATCTGTCTTGTTTGTATATTAATTGCCATGTTGTAACATTTGCAGAAACTATGGAGCACCGAGACTTGGAAGCAGAACAGGTGTTGGGGGACATAATCCTCGCCGGAGGTGATGTCATGTCGTATCTCAACGACACTGATGGTCTGGAAGGAGAGGGTGAAGCAGGCTACGGTGATCGAACAATGGAGGAGGAAGGACATGATAATGATGGCTTCGGTGACCGAATACCGGTGGAAGAAGGAGACCGTGATGACGGCTCCGGTGACCGAACGGAGTCTGGCCAGGTATATATATTAATTAAGCTTGTACTGACTAGCTAATTGATGTATTAATTGTTTTGGTATGTACACATATTAACTCCCTTCTTTCTTCTTTTCTAGCCCTTCGGATCGAGCAAAACTTCGGTAATGAGACGAGGCCCGAAGAAAAAGTTGCGCCGGGATGAAAGGTTCACGGTCACAGCAATCGCGCGCGATGGCCAACCGATTGAACCCATCTGGACCAAGGAAGCATTTTCTGCTCAGTGTGGGGTTCTTGTTAGGGACATGATCCCGATCAGCATCCACCAATGGTATAAGCCTAAGAACGAAGACCCTCAGGTGTCTTATGTCAACGATAGGCAGAAAGATGATATTTGGACCGCGCTGAAGGCAAATTTCACCCTACCGCGAGAGGAGGATCCGGAGAAGCCAACTATAGAGCCATTGGTCAAGGCTCATGCTCTTAAGAAGATGGCGGATCTATTCAGGAGGTGGAAGAATGAGTGAAAACAACGTATGTCGACAAAGACAAGACTCCAGAATTCACCGGCCAATTTGAGAAGATAAGAGATCATTGGGACACATTTGTGGCCCACAAGACATCGGAGAAGAGTAAGAAGATGTCAGCGACAAACAAGAAAAATGCTGCAAAGAAGGAGCTTCACCATCGCACGGGGTCAGGTGGCTACCTCAAATCCCGGCCGTTGTGGGATAAGGCTGAGAATGACCTGCTTGATAAAGGGGTCGAACCAGAGACATTGCACTGGCCAGACCGTTCAAGGACTTGGTTCTTCGGGGTTAGGGGAACCTTGGACCCTGAAACAGGGAAGTGCCATTGGACGAACCATCAACTGAATCTACCCGTCATGAAGCTTCAGGAGTATATCATCGCAGCGCAGCAAGGGACGTTCGTTCCCGACAGAGAGAACGATGAGCTCACACCAGACCTCGGGAATCCTGAGCACCCTGGACGGACACGAGGCACGCCAGGCTCCGTTTCGTGGAAGGCTCGGTTTCCCGAGGCAGATGGTTACAAAACCCGGGAGAGGAGGAGGAAAGTGGAGAAGACCAAACTACAGAAGCTGCATGCAAGGGTACAAGCGCTAGAGGAAAAGGATAGCCAACGACATGTCGGAGCTAGCCCACAAGCTACCCAGCCATCTCAGTGGAGAAGCCGTGTGGCTTCCACCGAGCTCCTTCAGCAGCCTGGCTTCACGGCTCCTTCTAGCTACCCCGTGCATGCTATCACGGAGGCTCAAGATTGCCACCTTATGACGCAATGGCAGCACCTCAAAGTCAAGGCGGTTGTCGGCTCTGTTGCACCTCCTGAACCCGGTGCAACTTTTCACTGCGGGCCGATTCCAGAAGGATATGCTGTTGTGATGGTGGATGAAATACGGAGGAATTTGAGGAGCTCAAGCTTGACCACCCTACCGGTGAAGGGGAGACTCGGCTGGGTCTTGCTCTGAAGACTCCATGTCTATGGTAGAAGGAGTTCATCAACCTTCCGAGCTGGATGCCTCCACCTCCTCCTCAGACGACGAGTCAGGGCACTCCACCTCCTCCTCCGGCGAGTGATCAGGGAACTCCGCATCCTTCTCCGGCGCGTGGCGGCACTCCGCCTCCTTCTCCTCCTGTGCCGGCGCATCCGAGCAGACCGCCTCCTCATCCGCCTCGTCAGCAAAAGGGGAAGACAGCCGCCACCGCTCTAGATGCTCCAGCGCGTCGTAGCACTCCGCCTCCTTCCTCTCCGCCTCGTAAGCAACAAAAGAAGACAGCCGCAGTCGCTCCGGCTGCTTCGGTGTCTAGCAGTACAGCTAGAGGCAGGAGGCAATACATATTCGATCCATCTCTCAAGCCTCTAGAGAGGTTACCATACGAGATGACCGAGGAGGAAAATGCGAAGATCTGTGAAACCCAAGTGAAGGGCTTCTTTGAAACGCAAAGAGCTAAGAAACATACACCTCCAGAGGAGAAGATAGATAAGGTGAAAGTTCAGCGCACTTTGGATGCTCTGAAGCGACCACCACCGTCTCCGCCGAAAACCAACTGTGAGCACATTATTGAAAGGTCATATATCGAAGCGGAGCGGTCGGGAAGTACTTGCGGTGATCAAAGGTTAGCAGAACGAAGAAGTGGCAAAACAATTCCCCAGCTCGGTGAACAAGCTAACCAATCGTGCCCCCGCTCAAGGTGTCTAGCGATATCGTCGCTAATCATCCGAGGATGTTGTTCGGTACCAATCCTGGAGATTACCTGCTCGACGATGCACATTTTGATACAATGGAGGTGGAAGATTTCAAATACCGGCACGGGAAGCCTCTCGTCAAACCTGGTCATCCTCCTGTAACAACGATGATGCGAAGATTCCATGACTGGTACATAAAAACCTGCAGCA
Organism: Triticum monococcum; assembly: GCA_034509565.1. Lineage (NCBI taxonomy): Eukaryota > Viridiplantae > Streptophyta > Magnoliopsida > Poales > Poaceae > Triticum > Triticum monococcum. The sequence goes on along the minus strand of CM067842.1, from coordinate 106,554,771 downwards.
AGTCTGGGCAGGATACTTTGACGGTGAGAGTTAAAGAGGAGCACGACCTCGTTGGAATTGATCTGTTATCTGTTCCATTTGAGGAGTTCTTCTAGTTTTTCAATCAAAAGGCCCTCGATAAAACAATCGTCACTTGCTACTGTCTGTAAGTACTACTTCTGTAATTAAGTCTCTATATATAGCTCAGCTCTTTCATTGCATGTATATATAATTATCCTCACTATATTTTGTAGATTGAAGATCGTCGAATGCAGAAAGGCAGAAATCTATGATATTGGCTTCATTAACACAAATATTATAGATGAATGGACGGTTAACCATGATGCCAAAGAAGCCGAGGCGAACTTGCTAAAATCATTGCTTCAAAATCAAAACAAAGATAAAATACTCTTTCCTTACAACTTCAACTGAGTGTTACTGTCTTGTGCATATTCGGTTTCCAGTATTACTTGAGGTTATTGTAATGTAATTGATGAGCTATGCATGCGTGTGCAACTTCCACTTTATTCTCCTAGAAATTAAGCTTGAGCAGGGACTAATAACCATCTTAGACTCGAGACGAAAAAATCCCGAGGACTATGTGGACATGACTAAAATGCTCGAGAAGTAAGTTCAATCGATCATTATCGCACCATATTCGCAACTGTGTTCATTTCCTGATATTAAGTAATTGTTTTCTTTGTCCCATAGGGTTTGGAAGTATTCACCGCACAAGCTCCGAGACTGCCCGGGGAGCTGCGATTTACACACCTGAAAGTAATTACTACTAGCTAGCTAGTTCCGCGCATCTCCCGTTGATTCTAGCTACGTTCATCAATACCATTTTATAATGCTTCATTATCAGTTTAATTGACCTCTATTTCTCGTAAAGTTCTTGTGGCAAGAACCCAGGAATGATTACTATGGATACTACGTTTGCGAGTTCATCTACAACGCGACTTGCAAAAATAAGCGGGGCTACTCTAAAAGACAATTTGAAGTGTGTAAGCAATAATATTCACAATTTCATTTTAATATACCATCATTTGTGTTGAGTTTCATTCATATATATGTATTGACCCCCTTCTTCAAATTAGACATGGTAGATGCGGAATGAACTCCTACCAGAAGATCGCATACGAGAAATTCAAGAGGAATTGACAGGATTCTTTATTGACCACGTCATCAATAAAGCCGGAGAATACCATGTGGCACTTGACTTTAGATGTTAGGGATTGTAAGAGATCTTATATCATATATATGTAGCTAGTAGCGTCGGATAGATATACGAAAACTTGTTGTTCGACCAATCTCTCGGAGAAGGAGAGGTCGATCACTTCTCTCTAGATATGCTCATGACGATTTTCTGTACTTAATGGTTTCCTTCATTTGCTTACTAACTAGCGTGTCGAGTCCTCCCTATACGCATAGTACGTAGCGTCGACCATGCACGGAGATAAGAGAGGACACTTCTCTCTATTAGCTAGCTAACACAATATATGAAACCCCTACATAAACCCTACAAAACCCCCAAAACCCCCAAACACCCTCCCCCCCTTAAAAAAACCCCAGCCCCTGAATAGCTGGCCGTGGATGCCTTTTGGTCTAGGTTAGTGCTACCAACCGGGACAAAAGGCCCCCGTGCCTGGGCAAGCCGCAGCGGCCACGTGGAGCCCCATCTGTCCGGGTTCCTATAAGAACTGGGACTAAAGGTATTGGGTTTTAGTACGGAACCTTTAGTCCTGGTCCCCGAACCAAGACAAATGGGCCTTTTTCTACTAGTGAGACTATGGGCATGGGACAATATGCCGACGACAAAAGGTATGTCGATGACTTTTTATCGGGGTCGTCGGCATACCTCGGGCTAAGCCGACATAAAACCGTCGATAAAGTCGGGCCATTGGCAAAGCTGGAGATATGTTGACGGCAGCTGTCGGCAAAGAAACTGGTCGTCGACATATATTCACTACAGCGAGGAAGACCGCGACATGTCTATGGCCGTCGGCAGACGGACGGCTGACGTTGTCATATGTATGCCGACGGCCCTGGCGGGGGCCGGCGGCATAGTTTTTATCCTATTTTATTTTAGAAAAAATAAATCCTTTTTTGTTTTTTATCTTTTAATTTAAATATGACTTATCTAACCTTAACATATACAAATTATATATCAATTTGGGATAGAATTTTTCACAGATTAATAATATCCACTTTCGTTATGGTTTTGAATATATTAAAAATGCAACCTCATGTGCTTTTGCAAATAGGTCCTTATACTTTGTCAAAATCACCAGTAGTTCATACTTGCATGGGTTTTGATAAATTATGTATACTAGCACATATGCCCGTGCGTTGCAATGGGAGACTTCAAGGAACGTGAATCAGGCTCGGAGACATGTGCTTTACTATGAATCAGGGTGGCTGTGTGGATAAACTGGGTCGTGGGACACATGTTGTTCATGACAATAATAATGGACATGATTGATAGTAGGGTTATTTAAGACGGTATTTCAGAACATGAAAGATGATCCCGAGTCAATTGATCTGTGTGAATAACACAAATTCAGATTATTAGTCCATAAGGAAATTTATAAAAGTATAATAAGAAGAAATAACATTATTTATTGTCACTAATGATGCAACGGCCTGAATAGATTCTATGCCATGCAACTTGACATCATCGGTCAAACCTAGTACATGCTTCATACACCATTAATTATTGTTTAGGCATTGGGATAATGAAGATTGCTCGAATATGTCTTGTTTTTATATTAGTGGACACTTTAAGAAATTTACAAGCTTACTAATAGGCATCACAAGAGTAATGCAAACTTTTTGTAAAGAAAAGCATCAACACAAAGTTTTCATATTTCAAAGAAAGCTAAATTTCATCAGTTTGAAAGCGGGCGGCATTTCTAGATCGAAGCCAAACGTGAAAAAGAATATTTAGTCTACTCCAAGTTGCAGACGGATCGTTTTTTCAGAGGAAAATATTAAAATCAGAGGTGTTTTTGTAAGAACTAAAAGGATATCTCATTTTGGCTTCTAATTAAAAACTTTGGTGAGAGCGGAGGAGAATGATAGTCATAGCGAGCACATCTGACCAAGCAGGCATGCATGCATGTATCGCCGTTCAGGACGTCGCCCATACGCCGATAAATTATATATCCGCTCTTTCCTTTTTCTTTTTGTCACAGACTTGAAATCCCCTCTTTCCATCCTTATTTTCCTCTCTTTTCCTTTCTTATCGTACAACCTATTGTTTCCTTCCTTGTTGATTCCCAAAACTGCTCCTTGATACCCAGAAAACTCGAAGATCTTTTTAAATTACGAAGTTTGGATTGAAGGGAGCGATGTGGGACTATTATACCACAAAAGGGGAGCTAGCTTAGTTGGTCGAATCATGACTTGTCGGGCATGAGTTTGCCGAAAAATACCAGTTCTTATGAACCACGAATTGCTGGGTAAGGAACTATGTCAAGGGAGAATGGTCGCTGATGCAAAAAAGATGCATAATTTGAGGACCACGACGTAGAGCGTAGGATATGGGGTATGATTCAGAGTAAACTCATCTGATTGACAATGTTTTTCTTGGAAAACTTTTGATCTATTTATCAAATATCATGGTAATATAAAGAACATCAGAATTCAGAAAATGTTAAAAATTACATCTATGTCGTGTGTTACAACATGATAAAAATTACATCTATGTTGTGTGTTACAACATGATAAAAATTGCACTCTGACACTCCGTAATGCAATTATTATTGTTTCTAAAAAAGTGTAGTCAAATATCCCTAACACGAGGAAGAAGTGTTCTTTGAAGCCGACATCTTCACAAAAGATCTAACAAAATTATGTACTCCCTCCGTTCCTTAATATAGGGTGTATAGTTTTTGGCACGGAAATTAAAGAACGCATGTGGAGGGAAAAAATCCCAGGTTTTGGGCAAGATTACACCTGACTAATTGGCATGAGAAAATAGAGGAGCTTGCCTAATATAAGGAAATGCGGTCAAATCCCTAAAAACATTATCCAGACGAGTGGTGCAACGCAATACACCTTATATTTCAGACTTTTTTTCAAAAATCTATACACCTTATATCAAGGAATAGAGGGAGTATTTTTCTGTGGGGGGGATATATGCATCCCAAGGTCCGGCGGTCTCCCAATAATATTATGCTCAACATGCGTGGATCCTTCTTCATTTTCCTTCAGCATGAACTGCTTGCTTTCCTTATTATTCTGGCTCAATTCCTCCTTTAGGATGGACTGCTTTCCTTATTATTCTGGCACAATGAAACGTCGGTTGAAATCCTCTTTAAAGCCACAACTCAATTTTTACCCCTAAGTTATTGATTTTCGAGATGACTCCTTGATACCTTAAAAAATTGGAAGACCAATATAAGTTAGAAGGATTGGATATAAAAAGGCGAGGTGGTACTATTTAGTAGATTAGACAACATTACATTTTTTGAAGCAAGGATTCACCTAGCTCTGCTGGTAAAACAATATTTACATGAATGTAAGGTTGTGAGTTCAATTCCTGGCCCAAACACATTTTTTTGTCCCTGCTTTTTACCACCTATGTGGGCTCCCAGGTAGACCCACAAACGCAGAAAGCCCCTAGAGGCCCAGCCGAGCGACGCAAGGAAATATTCAACGCAGCTGACGACCACGGACGAAAATCGTGTGATGTAGAAACGGACGATAATTCGGGAGCAAGAAGCAATCAGCCCTTTAATAGTAGGTATAGGTATAGATTTTGATCATAATCTTGAAAGGATTCTATTGGTAGATTATTCTTACAAATTTGAACAAACTAAAATCATGTTTGCTTGAAATTTGCAGAAGACACCCTCTTGTTTTGACTTTCTAATATATTTTTCATTCCTTGGCCAAATGAGACAAATTTTATATCTATTTGCACCAGCAAGTTTCAAGGATTACAGAAATAATTTTTCTACACATGAGTTGCAACTCACGTAGGTTTGAGAAACTACCACCGCGGGTAACCCAGAGGGAATCTTGTGACAACTTGGGCTCAAACATTGTTTTTCACGTTCCTATGGGCTAGCATTGCAAAACCATATAGAAAAGTCCATTGGTGAAACGCTGTTCATCGTCGGTCAAGCCCTAGATCTCCTGGTCAAATTGGTCAGGATTAGGCCCATCCGGGGTCTTTAGAGGGTAGCAATCCGACCAAAACTTGCATTGTGTCCTAATACATGTCTAAAAGTGTGGTGAAGGGTTTAAATAGGTAATACACAGCTCTGTAGTGTGACCCGCTTCATGGACAGAACTTACGCCTGCACTTAGAGTAGGAAACTACCGCCACAGGTAACCCAAAGGGAATCTTGTGATAACTTTGGCTCAAACTTTGTTTGTCATGTTCCTATGGGCTAACCTAGCACAACCAACTAGAAAAGTCCATTGGTGGAATGCCGTTCGTAGCCGGTCAAAGCCCTATATTTCCCGGCCAAATGGGTCAGGTTTAGACCACTCCGGGATCTTGGGAAGGTAGCAATCCGACAAAACTTGCAATTGTCCTCATACATATCTAAAAGTGTGGTGGTGGTGGGGGGGGGGGGGGGGTCAAACACCCAATACGCAGCTCCGGAGTGTGACCCCCTTCACGGACGGCACAAACCGCCTGCACTTAGGGTGGGAAACTGCCACCACGTGTTACCCGGAGGAAATCTTGTGATAACTTGGGCTCAATCTTTGTTTTTCAAGTTCTTATAGGCTAACCTAGCACAACCGGGTAGAAAAGTCCATTGTTGGAACATCATTCATTGTCGGTCAAAGCCCTATAATTCCCGGTCAGACGGGTCAGAATTGGGCTGGTCGGGGGTCTTTGGAGGCTAGCAATCCAACCAAAACTTGCATTGTGTCCTCATATGTGTCGAAAAGTGTGGTGAGAGGCTTAAACACCGAATAAATAGCTACAGAGTGTGACCCTCTTTTCGGACGGCAATAACACCGAAGAAACGTCCAACGATTATGTCTTTTTTTCTGAATTGTTTGGATTGCTTACCACATGTGTCATGTGGTAGTTCAAGCCTTCTGTTGTTGCATGAATAAGTGTCTCAACTTTCTACTAATTTTAGTACAAAGTTGTATTAAGATTGAAACACTTATTTTGGGACGGAGAGAGTATGTGGTAATTTTTCATAAATTTTAGAGATGTAGAAGTAAATTAATTCCTTTGCATGAAGGGATAACACATACCTAAGGATGTTACAGCAGAGAAGATATATATTGCATTTGATAAATAATAACTAACAGAAAAACTAATTCATCAATCTCAATGAAAAGTACTGCCGGTACGTAGTTGGCTAGTAGCCCAACAAGGATTACAGCACAAATGAAGGAAATGAACCAACAAGCTAAAAACTTAGTGAAAAAGAGACTAGAAATTAAGGAAGATCAAAAGGCAAACCCAAAAAGCACGACTGAATATGTAGTCTCCACCCTTGAGAGATCATCAACCGGTGTAGGGATCGTTGACGAACCCGCACTTCTTCCTGATCTGGCCGTTGGTGCTGTTCTTCACCTCGATATTGCCCATCTTCACCATGGCATCCTCGAAATGTCTGTACCACAAGAAATCTCCGATCAACCACCAAGTGTACTTTTCCACCAACTCCTTGGTCTTTGGTGACGTCATGAGCGCCGCGTCGGAGGTGAAGAGTGCTTTGCGATCCATCACGTTCCTGTAGTACTGGCTGTCCAACACGTCGGGGGTCTTGTAGTCCTGCGGCACCGTGGGATCACTACCGGTGGGGCAGTCCTGGGTCAGCTTCCCAGCGTACGTGGCGTCCATCGACGTGGTGGAGTTGTCCTTGGCCGGCGGCTGGAGACGGTCACGGAAGGAGGAGCAGTGCGAGCGGCCGATGCTGTGCGCGCCGGAAAGCGCAACCATGTCGGTTTGGCTGAGTCCCTTCTTGGCGAACATTTGTGTGAGGGTAGTGAGGTTGGCGAAGGGTGGGGGCAGGTTGGGGAGGGTCTCGTCTTTGAGGGACACGAATCCGTCGTAGCGGCCGGCTGGCATGGTGAAGTTTATTTTGTAGCCGCTGAGTAACTTGCTGGCGTCACGGCCTGCAAAGGCGAGGATGTCGGCGCAGGAGACGACACCCGGACATCTTTCCTCGATCTTCTTCTTGGCCGCATCTATCACTTCGAAGCCACGCAGGCTCAAGTTTGGGATACCGAGCATCTCCGGTTCCGGCTTGCCGGCGACCTTGTTCAGCAGGACAGAGGCATCGCAACCCTGAAAGCCACGCCCCAGTAAGTAACATGCGTGCATGCAATGGTACCATAGTTAGCTTCTGAATCGTGGAGTGCACAACTAGGCGTATATCGATCTCTGAAACTTCACTTGCGTTTGTATGCATATATGTGTACCTGGACAAAACAGTCGTGGAAGAAGAGGCGGATGAGCCCGGCCTTCACGCCGGCGGTGGCGTTGCGCACGGCGTCCAGCACGATCTTCTCCGCGTCAGGGCACTTGTTATCGTAGTAGCCGACCTTGATCCCAATGGCAGGTGGAGACGGGGTAGGGGTAGAAGCCGGTGGGGGCGCGGGCGTGGTGGCAGTGGGGGTGGGATAGACCGGGGTAGGAGGAGGGCTCGGCGGGAGAGTAGGAGGCGGGGTAGGGCTCGTCGGAGGAGAAACCGGTGGAGGCGTGGCCGGCACAGTGGGAGTGAGGGTGGGATAGCCCGGGGTAGGGCCAGGGCTAGGGCTGGACCGAGGAGTAGCCGGTGGTATGATGAGAGTGGGGTTAGGATATGTGTCGCCGTAGCCGGATGCTTGGCAGGCCACGGAACCGAGCACCGCGAGCACGGCGAGAAGGGCGAGCTTTGCCATCTTCCTCTCTTCTGCTCGGGTCAACTACTCTTGCTCGATCGAGGGAAGATGGGATGAAGAAAACTGGCTGTTCCGCATGCGTATTTATAGTCTCACAGGGGAAATCGCATGCATGTGTAATCCGGGCGTTTGGAGAGCACGTTTGTGATGAGTCAACCAGCTGCCGGCCCCAAACGTGCTGACCACACTGCAAGTTGATGATATGTGTGACGCGGTGGTAGCGGCACGAAGATTGATAGCGACTACGCAGCCATGATCGATTGCATATATGCGTCGGCACGTTAGCAAATCAACCTGGCCGGTATATTACGACCCAAATGATAAGTCCACACATCAAGTGTGTGGCACTCCGGTGTTAACGTTTTTTATGGTAATTTTAATTTCAGTGGCATATTGTAAGTTTATGTCAAAAATGAACTGCAGCATGAACCACGAAGTTGTCATTCTTACCAATTAAAATTGTCATCCTCGCGTAACTAAGCTTGTCATAGAAAACGTTCAAGGTTATCACCTGACGAACGAGTGGTGCGACTGTAATTTTTTTCATCATTATATATCCCTGTGCCTCCTAAGGCTATGTTTGTTTCATAAATCTTAGGATTTTTTAAGTCCCAACTTATAAGTCTTAAGTCCCTAAAAAGTCCCTACATGTTTGGTTCTTGAGACTTAACGTAGACTAAAACATCATATTACAACTATAAGTCCCTATAAGTCCCTCCTTAAGAGTCTTATTTCATAAATCCCAAATGCAGTCCCTATAAGTCCCTCCTATTTAGTTTAGATGGGACTTATAGGGACTTTTTTAAGTCCCTAAATATTAAGTCCCTGGAAACAAACACCCTCTAATTGTGCGCCCAAAAGAAGTTGAGTATCCCTGTTTTGTTTATTATACTACTACTACTACAAGTAGAACCCTGATTTCATTTGCAAGCTAGCTAGTAGGATAACACACAGGCTGACATAAAGTAGTGCTACACATACAAACGAGTTACAAGTTTTTACAAAGAGGGTCAATTTGATTGGTCAATAGATGGCGAGGCGGCCCACCCACCTTGAAAATCGAAGGGGGGAGGGGGCAAGTTTATGATTGGTTAGTAGATGGAAAAAATTCTAGTCAGCGTGTAATTGCGTGTAACTCTTTATATATTTAGCATTATTGCCTGACATACAACAGCTTGCCATATATATATATATATATATATATATATATATATATATATATATATATATATATACCCAAATTCAGTTCCTCTGTCGGTGCATGTGGATGTGGAGTGTGTTGACTCCGATGAGCTCTTCCTCTCACGCCGACGACCGGTCTCAGTGACGACCTCACGCAGCTGATCACGGCGTACCTTCTTCTTGAGGAGACCCGGCTGAAGCAGCTGCGCTCCTGCATGGTCCACACCAACTGCGCCGCCCCGCGGTGCCCTTGCTCCCCTATCTGTGGCGCCGCAGCCGTGGCCTCTGGTGCCTCCGGTGCACTACCCGCCTCAGCCGGCTCCCGCTAGCCAAGCGCCTCCGGACTGCAACTGCCAGTGCCGGCATGGCCACGCCGGCAACGGTGGTACGCGCAATGGCAGAAACGGTGGTTAGCCACCCCCCCCCCCGGCATCACTAGCCGACCTCGCCGTAGAGCACGGGTCACAACCCATGGACAGGGGTTGTGCGCGCGTATACCATGCATGTGTCAGACCCTCTATCATGAGTCTCCTCGGGCCCGTCCGGCCACGCACCAATCATTTCTCACGACGCCTCAGTCCAGTGCGTCGCCCGCCTACCCTGTCGCGCCCGCCTACTCTGGCGTGTCGTCACCGACGACGCTCCCGACTACTTCACGTCGCTGCCGACGGCACCACCACCATGGGACCTCGCGCTACTGACCCCACTCCTTCTTCCCATGGCGGCGGTGGTGACTGGTACATCCTATCATATGGCATCGAACCCCGGTAATGTCTCTGTTTCTCTTTCTCACCACTATGTTCTCTGGCATCATCATTATTAACGGTTCCGCCCTTCCCATTACTCATACCGGCTCCACTATTTTTCCGTCTAACTCCGCCATTGTCCCTTCATAAGGTCATAGTCTCTCCACACTTAATTCAGAACTTAGTGTATGTTCATTCTCTTTCTCGTGATAATTTTGCAGCTGTGGAATTTGATGAATTTGTTTTTTGTTAAGGATGCTCGTACCCGGATGGTCCTCCGTCGATGTGACAGCCCCGAAGAATTGTACCCAATCCAGCCATCTTCATCATCTTCTTCCACTGGACCTATTGCTCTCTCTACCGGCATTGACCCCTGGCACGCACACCTCGGTCACCCTATCTCCACTACTTTTAGTCATAAATTAAGATTCATGGGACCTTACAAACACACCCATATATAAAAACAAAGTTACAATCAAAGCTTTGGTGGTGCCGAACACTTCTTCCTCCTGTATTCGTTGATGACGCTTTGTGAGGATCACTCAATGTTGCTTCTTGGTCTCCGTCTTGGCGGAACAAACTTTTGGAACCCAGGAGCTTATGGAAACAACAACCGGGAAGTCGTCAATGCCAACCAGATGACGCCGACGGGCAGATCGCTACCCAGAGAAAGAACACCAATTAGGGCCCATAGAAACTCAGAAGACCATGAAAACTGGATGAATCCAAATGGATCCTCTGAATATCCAAACCGGCTGGATCCTGGTTGACCGGCTAGCCAAACGTCCTACGCCAGTGCTAAGCACACCAACGAAAGAGGGGAAAGGGCAACAAAACAATAATTCTAAAACTGGGAAAGTGCCATCACCGTCGCGCGGCCCCAAACCAAACATGAAGATCCCCGAAAGAAAACCTGAGATAAATTACCCACAGCGATGTATGCCAAATCCGGGTTTGAGACAGAACATGCCGCCATCTATAGCCATTTGTTGATCCCGATCCTAGCTAGGACGGGCTGCAGTAGAAGCCCGTCGCGATGGATTCATCTGTCCTCCACCAGCTTGACCAACGACACAATCGAGCAGCGCCTGATGAAGACCTTCACTGGACCTCTCCGATTGCAGAAGCCCACCAAGACTTCCCAAGCAAATTGCCCCTGAACCGGTCCTTCCTGGTAGGTGGGACAAGAAACAGCGACAGGCGGCTAGGATTTGGAATATCACTTTAGCCCTCTTTCTCTCACCAAGTGTTACCTTTTAAATTATAATTGATTTGGAGAACGGAAAGTTCCTTCCTAGCTCGGCCTACCCGGTACCCTCTATCTTTACCATTGACAATTCCTAGGGATATGTGCTAAAAGGAGCATCAATAGGGGTACACCATAGACATTAGTCAGAGATGCCAGGCTACGTGAATAATAACAAGATTCCCTCCTAGGTCTTGCATGCTCTACCACTGCGCTCTTGTCCGCCTCGTGTCACAACCTCAGTCTGGAAAGTGGGCGGTCCCGGGGTCCACTTGCATGTCTATTCAGCCGTTTCCCCCTCCCTTCCTCCCGTCCTGATAGTACACAATAAACACAGATAGTAGTATAGGCCTGCAGGCTAGGGCTTCACCCGTAGCAAAGTTGCATGCGTCCTGTCACATGCACTCACTGTTCACCTTTCACCCATCACATGCATATTCAGAGCCTCGTTTCTCTCTTCCTCTACAACTCACAACAGTCAACAGCTAGAGAGAATAACATAAGAGGAGAGAGAGTATGCAAGATGCAGAAGTTTTCAGAAATTGGGTCAAAAAGTGTTAGAATAAATCTGAGGCCACCGTCGATCATCCGAGGACCAAGCAATCACACGAGCACGACACCGGGATTTGTTAACGAGGTTCACCGATATGGCTACATCCCCGGGGCCTGACTATGGGCACTCCTCCCCATGACACCGCTACAATACCGCACCCGGTCGCCCTGGACACCGGCACATACCGCCGGCTTCCACTAGTAGAAAAAGGGTCAAACGTGAAGCACATTAGTGCTGGTTTGTATTTGAGCCGGCACTAATGTGTACATTAGTGCCGGTTCGTGGCGGTGATCAATAGTACCGGTTCGTGGCGAACCTTTAGTACCGGTTCATGCCACGAACCGGTACTAAAGAGGTTGTGTCATCCTGCGGTCAGGCTATGGCCCCACCATCACCATTTAGTGCCGGTTCATACCACGAACCGGTACTAATGAGGTTATGGCAAGCTGTTTTTAGTCCCACCTCGCCGAGAGAGAGGCAGTATGAGCGGTTTATAAGCCGTGAGTGCACAGACAATGATGAAGAGTTGTAATGCTCACCTACATGTTGATTAGCTTCGAGCCTTGTGGAATAGCATAGATTGCACTGAGCTATGTGCAGTGGCTTAGTGCAATCTACACTATTCCGAATGGCTTGAAGCAAATTAACCAGCATTGCACCTCTTTTTTATTTTTAATAACTTATTTAAACTCCGGACTTCTTTTGTGTTCAGTATGCAGCATTTAAAACTTGTTATGCCTCAAGGTTGTTGTGGTTTGGAAATTATGGATTTGACAACCATGAATCATAGCTTTTTGTGTAAGTGACTTGGGAAACTCAAGTTTGGCAAACTCTATTGACTAGTAGAAAAACGGTCAAATGTGAAGCACATTATAGTGCCGGTTTGAATTTGAGCCGGCACGAATGTGACCATTAGTGCCGATTCCAACGGCTAGGCGGGCTGCTACCATTAGTACCGGTTCGTTGCCAATCTTTAGCACCGGTTCGTGGCACGAACCGATACTAATGTGCATCCCACCAATCAGGAAGGATCACACGGATCGTGTGTTTCTTTCTAGCTCTTGCGAGTCGTTGGATCAAGGGTGTGTTTCTTCCTAGCTCATGTGAGTCGTTGGATCGAAACTACCACAATCACTTTGTGAGCCAGACGACCCTATATATAGCCCATCTCTCACCTTCCCTGCATAAGTCTTTCAATTCATCGACTACATACATCTACCAGTTCATCGACTGCATACATCTACCAGTTCATCGACTGAATACAAATTATTCGGATTCGCCATCATACGCCCAACCGTGCATTTGATATGCATATATATGCATCACGAGCCACGGTATGGTTGTATGATGGCGATACCGATTGGTTTGTTCTAGATCCGACATAAAAGGTTTGATACAACTTCTTTTTTGTGACATAAGATCTAACATTGTTGCTTCTAGTAGTTCTCTTGATGCCACTAATGATTCTCTTAGCCAAGTTACACTTGAGCAAGAAAATAGCTTATTGAAGGGAATTATAGAGAAAGGAGTGTACAAAAGCAATGCCGGGAGTAAGCAATTCGAGGAAATTGTGCGCAAGCAAGGAAGGCACCGGAAGAATCAAGGTGTTGGTTTTGAACGAAAGTTCAATGCCAATGGAGTTGAGTGGGAAGAAGATCAATACCCCAAGACAAAGTTTGTTCCTCAACAAAAGAAGTATCCTACTTCCTTCAAGGGGACACAAGCTCAAGATGATCTTCCACCACAAGACTACAAGCAAAAAGGCAAGGACAAGTTTCAAGAGGAAATTGATGAGGTTATGGCAAGTTGTTTTTAGTCCCACCTCGCCAAGAGAGAGGCAGTATGAGCGGTTTATAAGCCGTGAGTGCACAGACAATGACGAAGAGTTGCAATGCTCATCTACATGTTGATTAGCTTCAAACCTTGCGGAATAGCATAGATTGCACTGAGCTATGTGCAGTGCAGTCTACACTATTCCGAATGGCTTGAAGCAAATTAACCAGCATTGCACCTCTGTTACATGGCCACTTCAATGTTTTTTAAACTTATTTGAACTCCGGGCTTCTTTTGTGTTCAGTATGCAGCATTTAAAGCGACGTCATCAATTTCCAACATGTTCTGACATCATTTGTTGTTTTTTGGTCATTTACCTAATTGTTTAGAGAGCTAAATGACCGTGAAATTGAAAATCACTACAAAATGAATCCTGAAAATGTTGAAACTTGGCATGGTATCATCGTATCACCCGCATAGCATGCGCGAAAGAGTAGAGAGGGTCACGGCAAAAACTGGACGCACTTTGTGTACAAACTGGACAAACTCTTTCCGAGTATCAGGGTTTCGGACGAGAACTCATCTGTTACATGGCCACTTCAATGTTTTCTAAACTTATTTAAACTCCGGACTTCTTTTGTGTTCAGTATGCAGCATTTAAAGCGACGTCATCAATTTCTAACATGTTCTGACATCATTTGTTGTTTTCGGTCATTTACCTAATTGTTTAGAGAGCTAAATGACCGTGAAATTGAAAATCACTACAAAATAAATCCTGAAAATGTTGAAACTTGGCATGGTATCATCGTATCACCCGCATAGCATGCGCGAAAGAGTAGAGAGGGTCACGGCAAAAACTGGACGCACTTCGTGTACAAACTGGACAAACTCTTTCCGAGTATCAGGGTTTCAGACGAGAACTCATCTGTTACATGGCCACTTCAATGTCTTTTAAACTTATTTGAACTCCGGACTTCTTTTGTGCTCAGTATGCAGCATTTAAAGCGACGTCATCAATTTCCAACATGTTCTGACATCATTTGTTGTTTTTCGGTCATTTACCTAATTGTTTAGAGAGCTAAATGACCATGAAATTGAAAATCACTACAAAATGAATCCTGAAAATGTTGAAACTTGGCATGGTATCATCGTATCACCCGCATAGCATGCGCAAAAGAGTAGAGAGGGTCACGGCAAATAAATAATACAGAAAAGAAAAACTATATAAAAAACTACTCAAAAATAAATAAAAGAAAATAAGTAATGCAGAAAAGAAAAAACTATATAAAAAATTTGTTGGCGCACTGCCCTGTGGGTCTACCAGACCTAGGGTGTGCAAATGCAGGCCCAGAAGGGCCAGCAGACTCACAGGGCAGCGCGCCCTAATTAATTAGGCCTAGAAGCCTGCTATATAGAGGAGTTCGAAGAGGTAGCCGCGGCTGGGTTTATAAATCAGTGCGGCTGCCCTTCGCCGGACGAGGTGGGACTAAATTTTGGGGTGGCAGCGCAGATTCTAAATACAGCAAAAAACAACTAAAAATAAATAAAACAAAATAAATAAAGCAGAAAAGAAAAAACTAAATGAAAAAAGCCCACCTACTGGGCCACAGCGGCCTGCATACGACTAGAAACCCAACCTGTTGTTGGGCCAGGATGCAGGCCCGCAAGCCCAATAGGCCCCACAGGGCAGAGTAGCAGAGGTAGGCCCAGAAGGCCTGCTTTAGAGAGGAGCTCGAGACAGCAGCGGCGGCGGGGCTTATAAGCAGGTGTGTGCGCCCTTCGGCTAGCGAGGTGCGACTAAATTTCTGCGCCCCTCGCCTGGCAGCGCACACCCTTTAGTACCGGTTGGAGCCACCAACCGGTACTAAAGGCCCCCTCCTTTAGTACCGGTTGGTAGTACCGGTTGGTGGCTCCAACCGGTACTAAAAGCCTTCGTTTCCCGCCGCTTGGCCTGGGGAAAATAGGCCTTTAGTACCGGTTGGAGCCACGAACCGGTACTAAAGGCCAATCCTATATATATAGCACTTACGAAAATTTCAGTTTCAACTCCGCACTTCGTCTCCAACCTCCGCCGCGCGCGCCGCTCGATCCCGTCATCGCCGCCCGTCGCCCGTACCGTCGTTCGTCGTCATCGTCGCTGTCCCCGCCGCCGCCCGTCGTCGTCGTCGTATCGCGCTGCCGCCCCGAACGCCGCCGCCGTCCGTCGTCATCGCCGCGGCCGTACGTCTCTCTCTCGCTCCCGCACACACATACACACACACACACCGGCGCCCCCGCCCCGTACGCCGGCGCCCCCGCTCGTACGTACGGGGCGGCGGCATATGGGGCCGCACACACACACACATACCACACACACACACACGCATACACACACACATACACACATATGTACACACATATACGTATATATACACACACATGCATACACACACATTTTTTTTACATATTTTCTGTTTTTTAGAAAAGTCAATTAGATGATCAAATGTTAGATCAATGTCGAATGTTAGATGAATTAGCTAGCTGGATAGAAAAATTGTCGAACTAAAGATTAGAACTAGTTGAATAAATAATATAACTAGTTTATTTTTAATAAGAAAATTTAGGTATATGAGATTAGAACTAGTTGAATAATTAATATAACTAGTTTATTTTTAATAATGAAATTTAGGTATATGAGATTACAACTAGTTGAATAATTAATATAACTAGTTTATTCTTAGTAAGAAAATTTAGGTATATGAGATTAGAACTAGTTGAATAATTAATATAACTAGTTTATTTTTAGTAAGAAAATTTAGGTACATGAGATTAGAACTAGTTGAATAATTAATATAACTAGTTTATTTTTAGTAAGAAAATTTAGGTATATGAGATTTGATGATTTAATTAAAATATTATTTGTTAATGAGTTTTTCTGTTTATTTAATTTTTTATATATTTTGAGTTTATATAAATGTTAGATTAATGTCGAATGTTAGATGAATTAGATAGAAAAGTTAAATATATAGTAATGCCAATTGAATATATAGTTAGATATATTAATGTCTAATGTTAGATGAATATATATTTGGCTAGATATAGGTGTTTAATGTTTTACCTATATGAACATAGGAAATGTCATCTGACGACGAAAAAGATTTTATTATGTGCGAACACTGTGAAGACCAGCGCGGCCTGTGCGACCAAAATTTCCTTGTTGATGGTAGGCGCTTCAGCATCAAGCTGGATGAGACATTCGAAGTTGATACAGTAAGTCACTTTGTCAATTATTATTTGAATGCAAAACTTATGCTTCATTTGCTTCAACTTATAATTTTAAATTTTCACTATTCTACTAGCGCATCCCCTGCCATGCAAGAATTTTTGTCTTAGATAAGATAGGTTTCAATGCTATAGATGATATGGAGGTAAAGAGAGTTTACTTGAAGACGCAGCATGGATATACTTTCAACGTCAAATTATATAATGGAGACATATACACCCATTTTGAATGCAAAACTTGGCAAGCACTATGCAAGGCTTATGCATTTGAGCCTGATATGGTTGTCACCTTTGATATTCGTCCGGAAGATGATATTGAAGGTAATATAGACATCTGGGTCGATGTGCAAACGCCTCCAGTTCTACCATTTGGTGAGTTTTTCTCAACCATGCATGCATATGTTTATGTCTTTCATACAGTTTATTCAAAAATAGTTGACAACTATTTTGTATTGTCAGCTTATTTCGGTTCAAGCAAACATGTCCGGCGCTTGGTAGACAGGACCTACTACTGCCCTAGGGCTCAACTAAACTGCGAGGAGATAAGTCATTATGTTTCATGGCTTGAGGATCTTAATACTGTCAAGATAAATTTTTTCCCTACACTTAGAAATGTTAGTACTCAAAACGTGCGACCAATGGTGATCGTATTGAACAACGGTCACATCTATAATCAAAAGATGGTAAGATTTTAAATATTTGTCCTTAATTAGTGCATCTTTTGCATACATTATTTTGGAAGCTAAACTTTCATTGCTTAGTATATTAATTACTATACGATGTTGTTCAACAGGGACTTTCGATGACAGTTGTGCCTCAGTGGATCGAGACAAAAGGTCGCATGCCAATGGTTAGCTTACGACCAAGATTTCCTACATTGCACATGAGTGCATTCAGGATTTCTAAAAGCGAAGAATGCTTAATAGTGAAAGATTGGAGCAAAATTGTTAACGATCGCAGAGAAGTACTAGGGGGCAGTAAGGAGAAGCGCAACCCAAGATTAGGAGACAGATTCATCTGCATGCTCCAGTATGATGAATCAGGAGATCTATACATGTTCTATGCTATTCTACCTGAGAGGGAGCAGCAGGATCAGTAGCTACTCTTCATGCTCTTAATTAGTACTTGTCTCATGGATCCGTGTCCTGAAGTTCGATGTTGGTGATGATTATGTTGAACTTGATGATATCTCTTTGCTTCTGTTACAAAGTGAATGTTTCCTCTTTAAGCTAGCCAACGTTGATGATGAATTACATAGCTAGCGGTAATGACTATGATGATTAAATAGTGGTAATTAGACGACCAGGATGATTTTTAGCTAGCTAGAGTTTATTTATTTATTAATATGCGATGATGATGATGATGATGACGACTACAACTCATTATAACGTAAAACAATCCTAAATTAAATTGATAACACAAATTTAATTGAAAAATACAAAATAAAACAAAAACCCACAACCATTTAGTACCGGTTGGTTTTACCAACCGGTACTAAAGGGCTCCCGGCCCCCGGAGCTGGCTCGTGCCACGTGGTACCCCTTTAGCACCGGTTCGTGCTGAACCGGTACTAAAGGGGGGGGGGGCTTTAGTGCCGAAATAATAGTGCCGGTTCCTAAACCGGCACTAAAGGGCCTTACGAACCGGTGCTATTGCCCGGTTTTCTACTAGTGTTCCCCTGCGTTCCGGTGCTATTATTTTGGCATAGGTTACATCGTGTGTCTACCCTCGCTATATAAGAGAGGCCTAGGATACAAGTGTCCTACTAGGACACGACTTCATATCCTGTAAACACAATACAACTACAAGTCCAACTGTAACCTACCTTGTACACTATATTCGACACAACTCTAACAAACTCCACCTTGGCGAATATTCTCCACCATCATGAACTTGAGCTTATCCCATGAGCACCGCTGCTACTCCAAAGACTCCATGTGACTCCACCTGCAACTTGTAGTCCCTCCTTTTCTTGACCACAGTCAACACTTGAGCAAAATTAAGTTCCTTGTTACTCTAGTTTGTGCTCCCAACTTCCAGAGTATCCGTCCAACGCCATCACACACTGATCACTGACGTGTGTGAAAGTGAACAACTCACATAATGGATGTCACACATAAGAGTTACCTGAACTCAACATCACCGTTCCTTTCTTGACCACCTGTCTGAAACTTGAAGGAATTTCACCGTTGCTTTTAGTCATCCCGAGTCAAATTCGCAGTTGTCTCACCACATATATGACCACCAGAGCCCTGGCCCATCTCCATGCCTCGTGCATACCGCACACCCCGCCGCTATTACCGTGTCGAGCCTCCGCTGTCCCGGTCGAGTCTCAAGGGTTGTGAAACCACACCACTCAACCCCCACTGCAGAGTACCATCGATCATCACCGACCGATGACGAGTTTTATGCTTCCATCAGACCACTGGGCTCCAGTCCGAATTACGTGTCCCTCGCTTTACCCCACCCAGAAGTCGGTCACCATCAGCATCACGCTCCTAGGTCGTCGTCACCGATCCCACCACCGTCTTCTGTATCAACCAACTTGCGTCGATCCAGTCAGACTGTCCAGTCCGACCCAGCCGAACTCGTTCGACGTACGACACACTCGAGGCTCCCAAACCGTCTTCCGCGAATTTCCGTTCATCACATGATAATTCCATCTCAGCTGACCTGACTTCCTGCAACGCCTTCAAGCATCACTGTTGTGCCATCAAAACTTTCACCCTGTCTGCCATAACCCAAGATTTTCAATTTCGTGAACTTCTTCACCTCAAACCTGATACCTGTTGGCGCCATGGTTCTTCATATGACTGGCCCTGTGAAAAATTATCCAAACTTTCCACGTGATGCCCCAAGTACACGAACAGCCTCCGCGTACTACAGCAGTTCCAACCAAAAAACATTCTGGTCCTCACGTGTACTAGCTACTAGGCTCAACTCACGGTGCTAGCTTTTGCCTTGCCACAGCCTTGCTATTTCCAATGGACGTGAATCATGTATCAATGGATTTCCTTTGCTGATTCGTTCTGCTGCTGCCTCCTTCCGTGTCGTACACGAGGACCCGGTCCTCTTTTTTTTGTTCAAACAAATCCTCACGGTTGACTTTCACACAATCAGTCCAGCTTGGCCTCCCAGCGCTGCACTCCAGCCCTAGACATCCAGCTCCACCCCTGCCACACGGGCCTTGCTGCATGCACCCATTCGTGTCCGCGCTCGGCAGCCTCCAGCCAGGTTGCGTGTCTTACAACATGCGTCGTTGGAGTGCCTCGCTCGCCACACAGACTCCTGGTGCCACACGGACTCGCTGTAATAACTCCGGATTGATCACGAAGGCCTTCCACGCCGCCGCCGCTACTAAACCGATCCAGCCGCCGAGAACTCTATCGATCGCTTCTTCCAATCACGACGCCGTCTTCCCGAATCTTCAACTCGAGCAACCTTGATCCACCGACGCGAAAACTCGCTGCCATGTCTCCAATCACACACGTTGCATCTTGTCAGATCCCATTGACAGCTTCCATGTGCTCTCCTCTAAATCAACGATCCGCAGCCTCCGAACAACCTAGCTCCACTTGTTAGAATAAATCCGAGGCCACCGTCGATCATACGAGGACCAAGCAATCACACGAGCACGACACCGAGATTTGTTAACGAGGTTCACCGATATGGCTACATCCCCGGGGCCTGACTATGGGCGCTCCTCCCCATGACACCGCTACAATACCGCACCCAGTCGCCCTGGACACCGGCACATACCGCCGGCTTCCCCTGCGTTCCGGTGCTATTATTTTGGCATAGGTTACATCGTGTGTCTACCCCCGCTATATAAGAGAGGCCTAGGATACAAGTGTCCTACTAGGACACGACTCCATATCCTGTAAACATAATACAACTACAAGTCCAACTGTAACCTACCTTGTACACTATATTCGACACAACTCTAACAAAAAGTCAAACCGAAGTGAGAGAGAGTTGCCAGAAACAAAATATTTCTGGAATATTTTTTTAAGTCTGTTTCATAACTAAGTTGCATGCACATTAAGAGACACGACCCATTATTCTTTCCGTTCTCTCTGCTCTTTCTTCTGTTTTGCATGTGATGGTGACTGGTGAGAGAGAAATAAGAAAGAACAACCAAAGTTTACTAGAAAGAGAGAACATGGCTACAGTAGCACTGCAGCATGCCGTGGATGTCAGATTCCTGCTAACCTTGTTTTCATTTTTGTTGCAGATGAACTTTGCGTGTAACTTGATTTCTTGTTTCCCCTGCGGGAGACCCAGATGTAACCTAGCTGCCGCCAGAACGTACATATGCAGACCCCTCTCTATCTCTCTTACCGCCGCCAGGCGAACCCTGAGTGGCGTTGGCGGCGGCGGGGTCCCGTTAGTCCCATCTCGCGATGCCATGGCTACCGCGGGGCGCTCGGTCGAGGAGGTGGTAGTCGCCGCGGCGAGAGGGCGCTAGCAGAGGCGGCCAGCACGTGGCTCGCGCACGGAGGCGCGTGGTGTGTGGGCTCAGGCTTTGCTAGAGTTGTCTATGCATGAGAGACGAGCCTGGCAAGATCTATGCAACGATCCCTCTGAAGATGTGAATGCGGAAGATGGCGGCGGCGGACCATAGAGCGTGCACATATGGTGCGCGTTGAGGAACGCCTAGACCGGTTAGTACTCTCAACTTGTCACGCGGGCTGCTTTTGTCGCCACTGTCTATTCATGCAGTCAGGGCATATCTTCATGCATGTAGGTGTAGCAACTTTGTTCGCCTCGAAGGTGGCTTTGATTTGATCTTTGTATTTATTTTGTTAGCCTTTCATGAATAAATTAATAAAGATGGTTGCATGCATTATTTTGATGCAGAGGCCGGGGGTAATCCACTTTTCGGAAAAAAGAACTTGCTTTTTTGTTTACCCTGTTGCAGGTTGCATTTTCATAAAAGTAAGTTACACTTTTCTGGACCAATGGGATCTAAAAAAAACTGAACCACTTAGAATTGGTAGAACTGTTCTAATAAATCAAGAAAGGTAAGAATGGAACATAAGTCACTATTCGCTATTGGTGGTTTATTATTTTATTTTGCTGCAACTAGTTGGCCAGGCCAACATTAATTGTGAGATATCACGCAGCTTGTCATTGGTAAATATTTTCATGAGAATCAACGAATGGAGAGAAACTTTGTCCACAAGTAATGCATTTTTTGTCTAATAATATCATGTGCCCTTGTTTCATGTATGACCTAGCAAAACTTTACAAAGATGCTTGCATTTTCAAATCACTATATGTTCCACAAAATACCCCTCCTTCTTCGATTCCTCTTGCACAACACAGGAAAAGTGCTCAAGTCTGCTAGTCTAGCACGTTGTGTCTTTTGAAAAATTTGAACTGCTTATAGAATCTCTGTTTGTGGTTGACATTTTTCTTCTTATTATTTCTAGTCCGACAATCTTCAGATTCACGGAGTCATAAGCTTCTTGTTCAATTTTGGATGGGCCAAAGTGCACAAATGATAAAATAATAAGAACGAAGTTTTCTAACAAAAGATGTGGATTTCTAATGGAGTGCATGGCAGAGAGGAAAATAAAGAGACATGCATGATAAACCAAACAGTATTAGACACCGATACAAGAAGAAGACAAGATGTTTCACACATGAAACCAAAAATATGCCAGATGTAAAAAACTGAAAAGGGAGGAACCAGACAGGTGCTGGCTTAGGAGTAAGAAGTAGGGGGCCTTCATACGAACTGATTTTGATAGAGCACTTAGTAGAATTGTTGTTACCCTCCCTCAAAAGAAAAAGAGTGTTTGCATCCAGTCAGGATCGGTTGACCATACACACTCTAGGCTGAGCATCGTGCCTTTGCATGAAGGGATAATGCATACCTAAGGATGTTACAGCAGAGAAGATATATAATGCCATTGATAAATAATGATTATCAGAAAAAATTAATTCATCAATCCCAGTGAAAAGCATTGCCGGTACGTAGTTGGCTAAGTGGCACAACAAAGATTACAACACAAATGAATAAAATGAACCGACGAGCGAAAACCTTAGTGGAAAATAAACTAGAATGGAAGATCAGAAGGCACACGCAAAAACCACGACTGAATATATAGTCTCCACCCTTGAGAGATCATCAACCGGTGTAGGGCTCGTCCACGAACCCGCACTTCTTCCTAATCTGGCCGTTGGTGCTGTTCTTCACCTCGATATTGCCCATCTTCACCATGGCATCTTCGAAATGTCTGTACCACAGGAAATCTCCGATCAACCACCAAGTGTACTTTTCCACCAATTCCTTGGTCTTTGGTGACGTCATGAGCGTTGCGTCGGAGGTGAAGAGCACTTTGCGATCCATCACGTTCCTGTAGTACTGGCTGTCCAGCACGTCGGGGGTCTTGTAGTCCTGCGGCACCGTTGGATCACTACCGGCGGGGCAGTCCTGAGTCAGCTTCCCAGCGTAGGTGGCGTCCATCGATGTGGTGGAGTTGTCGTTGGCCGGCGGCTGGAGACGGTCACGGAAGGAGGAGCAGTGCGAGCGGCCGATGCTGTGCGCGCCGGAAAGTGCAACCATGTCGGTTTGGCTGAGTCCCTTCTTGGCGAACATTTGTGTGAGGATAGTCAGGTTGGCGAAAGGTGGGGGAAGGTTCGGGAGGGTCTCATCTTTGAGGGACACCAATCCGTCATAGCGGCCGGCCGGCATGCTGAAGTTTATTTTGTAGCCGCTGAGTAACTTGCTGGCGTCACGGCCTGCGAAGGCGACGATGTCGGCGCAGGAGACGACACCAGGACATTTTTCCTCGATCTTCTTCTTGGCTGCCTCTATCACTTCGAAGCCACGCAGGCTCAAGTTTGGGATACCGAGCATCTCCGGTTCAGGCTTGCCAGCGACCTTGTTCAAGAGGACAGAGGCATCACAACCCTGAAAGCAACGATACCATAGTAAGCTTCTCAATCTTGCAGTGCACAACTATAGGCGTATATCAATCTGTCAAACTTCACTTGCGTCTGAATGTATGTGTACCTGGACAAAGCAGTCGTGGAAGAAGAGACGGATGAGCCCGGCCTTCACGCCGGCGGTGGCGTTGCGCACGGCGTCCAGCACGATCTTCTCCGCGTCAGGGCACTTGTCATTATAGTAGCCGACCTTGAGCCCTGTGGCAGGTGGAGGCTGGGTAGAGGTAGAAGCCGGTGGGGGCGCGGGTGTGGTGGGAGTGGGGCTGGGATAGACCGGGGTAGGAGAAGGGCTCGGGGAGAGAGTAGGAGGTGGGGTAGGACTCGTCGGAGGAGAAACCGGTGAGGGCGTGGACGGCACGGTGGGAGTGGGGGTGGGATAGCCCGGGGTAGAGCCAGGGCTAGGGCTGGGCGGAGGAGTAGCCGGTGGAGATGGGGAAGGGCTCGACGGAGGAGTCGCCAATGGTGGGGGCGAGGGTATGATGGGAGTGGGGTCGGGCTTGGGATAGGTGTAGCCGTAGTTGAATCCTTGACAAGCCACGGAACCGAGTACGGCGAGCACGGCGAGCACGGCGAGAAGGGCAAGCTTGGCCATCTTCCTCTGCTCGTGTCAGCTACTCTTGCTCGATCGAGGGAAGAGAATGAAGAAAACCTGTTGTTTCGCATCTGTATTTATAGTCACGTACAGGAGAAATCGCATGCATGGTAGCGTTTGGAGCGCACGTTTGTGAGTCAACCAGCTGCCGGCCGGCCGGCAACGTGGTGGCCACACTGCAAAGTTGATGATACGCGTGACGCGGTGGCAGCGGCAGTAAGCTTGGTAGCGACTACGTGGCCATGATCCATTGCATATATGCGTCTGGCAGCTAAGCAAATCAAACCGGCTGAATATTACGACCCAAATGATAAGTCCACATGATCATGATCAGGTGTGTGTTACTCAGGCGCTGACGTTTTTCTATGGCAATTCCAATTTTAGCGACATATGGTAAGTTTCTGATAAAAATAAACTGAAATATGAAGTTATCATACTTGTCAATTAAAGTTATCATTCTCGCGTAACTAAATTTGACGTCGAAAATGTTCGCAGTTGTCATGTGCTCGTACCTGACAAACGAGTGGTGCAACTGCAATTTTTTTCATCATCATGTATCCCTCCTACTTGTGCGCCAAAAAAATGTATCCTACTTATAATAAACTATGTAGATATGCATGACGTGATGGCAGCGTCAGTAAGCTAAGCAAATCAACCCGGCTGGTATATTACGACCCAAATGATAAGTCCACATGACCAGGTGCGTGGCAGTCGGGCCCTGACGATTTTTTATGGCAATTTCAATTTCAACGACACATGGTAAGTTTCTGTAAAAAATAAACTGAAGCACGATGTTGTCATGCTTGCTAACTAAGGTTGTCATCGTCGTGTAACTAAATTTAACATCGAAAATGTTCGGAGTTGTCATGTGCTCATACCTGACCAACGGGTGGTGCAACTGCAATTGTTTTCATCATTATATATCCCTTCTACTTGTGCCGCAAAAAAGAAAACCGCCTACTTGTAATAAACTACGTACAGTAGAAGTTGAGATATCCCTGTTCGGTTAATTACTAATACTACAAATACAACCCTAATTTCATTTGCAAGCTAGCTATAGTAGGATAACATACGCAGGCTGACATACAACAGCTTGCCAGATATATAAACTCAAATTCAGTTCCTCTGTCGGTGCGTCTGTGAGTGAACCGTGTTGACTCCAAAGAATATGTTAAAGCTATCTTTGTGCATAATGAGATATGGCACGCTACATGATTATACGCTGATATACCTTTTTTAGATGATTTCCTGGAGCCTCATTGTCATTAGAACTTTATGATGTTGCTGCTGTTAGAGCTACATACTAATTTCAGCTATTTTATTATTTTCTCCAAACAAACAAGCTGGACCCACACTCTGTTAAGTGAAACGCTTCCCTTCACATGTGTGATAAAGAGCATTCTTCACAGGCACCGCGTGCCATCGATTCTATTCGATCTCACTGCCAAGATATGCTTTAAAATTCTTGTGCCAAATTTTTAGAGTAATCAATTTTCACACCCATGGCTTCATAATCACTCGCTATCCTGAAATAATTGCCCAAAGCCAACTCATCTCACATCAGTACCCATCTCTCGCGCATCGTCCCTCCTCAACGCCATCCTCGTCGTTCTCCTCGCTGTCCCGGCTCTCTCCCCTGCCATACTGCCCCTGCTCCACATCGCGGGGCGTCGTTCCGCCCATAGGCCTCGTGGGGACTAGCCCATGAGCTACTCGCGGAGGACCTTGCAAAGTGCATAGTCATTTTGTTTATCTCTAGCGAGATTTGACCCTACTTCACCTGCAATTGTGGCCTGATGTCAACCTTCTAGAAGCGTCCTCTATTCGAGAAGGAAGCAAGCAAGAGTGGAGTAGAACAGGTTTCGCCCACCCCATCTTCATCTGACCTAATGTTTGAATCATCTCCTCATAATACTATACAACCTCTGCGTAATTAGTTGAATTCCAACATAATTGTTCTCCATAATTTGCGTGAGCTATGTATGTTAAATATCTTAGTCTATCTTGCGTTTATGGGTGTGATTTTGTGTCGTTCATTCTGTATTTGATCACTAAATCGCTGCCTTTTTCGCCTCTTCGGTGTCGGCAAAGAACCGGTCATCGACATATATTCACTACGCAGAGGGAGACCGTCGACATATCTATGGACGTTGGCATATCGGCCTGTAGCCGACGGACGGCTGACGTTGTCATATGTATGCTGACGGCCCTGACGGCAGCCGCCGGCATAGTTTTTATCCTATTTTATTTTAAAATTTTAAATCATTTCTTATTTTTCAATCTTTTAATTCAAATCTGACTTATCTAAACTTAACCATATACAAATATATATCAAATTGGGACAAAATTTTTCATTGATTAATAATATCCACTTTGTTTATGTTTCTGAATATGTTAAAAATACAACATCATGTGCTTTTGCAAATAGGTCCTTATACTTTATCAAAATCACAAGTAATTCATACTTGCATGGATATTGACAAATTTTGTATTTTTTGATCAGAACCTTGAAAGGATTCTATTGGTATACTATGCTTTCAAATTTGAACAAACTAAAATCATGTTTGCTTCAAATTTGCAGAAAACAAATTCTTGTTTTGACTTTCTAGTATATTTTCCATTCCTTAGCAAAATGAGACAAATTTTATATCTATTTGCATCAGCAAGTTTCAAGGATTAGAAAAATAATGTTTTTACACATGAGTTGCAACTCACAGAGGTTCGACACTTAGAGGGGGAAACTACCACCATGGGTAACCCGGAGGGAATCTTTTGATAACTTGGGCTCTAACTTGTTTTTGACATTCCTATGGGCTAGCAACCATGTAGAAAAGTCTGTTGGTGAAACGTCGTTCATCGCCGGTCGAAGCCCTAGATCTCTTGGTCAAACGGGACATGGCACTGGTAGAAAAAGGGCCTATAGTCCCGGTTCGTAAGGGCCTTTAGTCCCGGTTCCTGAACCGGGACTAAAGTGTCGGTACTAATACCTCCCACCTTTAGTCTCGGTTCAATCCAGAATCGGGGCTAAAGCCCATCCACGTGCGCAGTGTGCAGAGCCCAGTCAGGAGACCCTTTGGTCCCGGTTGGTGGCACCAACCGGGACCAATAGGCATCCACGCGTCAGCATTTCTGTGGCTAGGGTTTTTGTTTTTTTTGAAAGGGGGGGGGGGTTGGGGGTTTTGGGGGGTTAATTTAGGTGTTTCATATATTGTGTTAGCTAGCTATAATTAATATAGAGAAGTGTCCTCTCTTATGTCCGTGCTTGGTCGGCGCTACGTACTATACATACGTATAGAGAGGACTAGACACGCTGGCTAGCTAGTAAAGCAAACGAAGGAAACAGAAGATCGTCATGAACATATATGCATACAGAGAGAAGTGATATCGACCACCTCTCCTTCTCCGAGAGATTGGTCGAACAACAAGTTCTCGTATATCTATCTGACAGTACCGGCTACATATATACAGTAATTATCTCTTATAAATATAATCATACGGACTCAGGTTTAACATAGAATTCACTAGTAGAAAACAGGGCTATGGTCCAGGCCGGCTCAGCCCATTAGTCCCGGTTCAGTCTAGAACCGGGACTAATGTGAGCATTGGTCCCGGTTCGTGCGGCTAAGGCATTAGTCCCGGTTCATCTAGACCTTTTAGTCCCGGTTGGTGGGATGAACCGGGACCAATGGGCCTCGCTCCTGGCCCACAACTATTGGTCCCGGTTCGTGCCACAAACCGGGACTAAAGATTAGACCTTTAGTCCCGGTTTGAGGCACGAACCGAGACTAATGGGGATGAGACCTTTAGTCTCGGTTCGTGCCACGAACCGGTACTAAAGGTCCCATTTTCAAACTATACCCCCCACCCCCCCCTGTGGATCGCCTTTTCAGTTTTTTAAAAAATAAAAGAAAATTATGGAAATGTCAAAAAAATAAAAGAAAATAAGTTTCACATGTGATATGTGGTCTAGTTGTTGGGAAAATTTACAAATATGAATTTCGACTTTATTTACAAAATCTCTCTGGAATTTGTAAAATGCGCATAACTTTTGCATACGAACTCGGATGAAAAAGTTTTTTATATGAAAAATCATCTACTCGAAAAGTTACATCCGATGGAGACCGCCTACGGCCTGTTTGCAAATTTCTAGAATCCTCAAATTCCAAAAGGAAAAAAAGTTATGCTCAAATTTCAGTTTTTTTAAATTTCAGTTTTTTTAAATACTTATTCAAGAAGTATTAGTGTTACTAAATAATTATTCCAGAATATTAATGTTATTAAATAATTATTTCACCTTTTTTGAATTTTGGTCAAATCTGGTCAAACTATGGTCAAACTTGGTCAAACAATGGTTAAACTACTTATTCAAAAATATTAGTGTTACTAAAAAATTATTGTTTTTTAGAACAATAGTTTTAAACTCAAACAGTGAAATATGTGACTTCATGCTCAAGCTAAATTCCTGAGGGTTAATAGGATTGACATCTTACTATTGTCAGGAAAACAACAAGTGCAGACTTGGAAACGAGGGAGAATAGAACCCGGAAGTTAAGCGTGCTCAGGCTGGAGTAGTGAGAGGATGGGTGACCGTTCGGGAAGTGAGATGATTTGGAATGATGAGGGGTGATTAGAGATTAAATTGAGCAGTGATGAGGGGTGATTAGAGATTAGAGGTTAAAATAATTCAGAAATTTGAAAATAAAAAAATTTCAAAAAAAATTTCAAAAAAAAAATAATCAGGAAATTTCCTTTAGTACCGGTTGGTGTTACGTGTTACCAACCGGGACTAAAGGTGGACCGGCCACGTGGAGGGCCTTTAGTCCCGGTTCTGGATTGAACCGGGACTAAAGGGTCAGGGCATTAGTACCGACACTTTAGTCCCGGTTCCAGAACCGGGACTAAAGGCCCTTACGAACCGGGACTAAAGGCCCTTTTTCTACCAGTGATTCTCCGTCTTCAGGGATCACGTGGTCAAGAAAGAATGCCGCCAATTCCTCTTGAATTGCTCGCATGCGAGCTGGTGCTAGGAGTTCATCCCGCTTCCGAAACATCTAATTTGAAGAAGGGGGTCAATACATATATATATATATATATGAATGAATGAAACTCAACACAAATGATGGTAATAAAATAAAATTGTGAATATTGCTATTTACGTACTTCATATTGTTCGTTAGAGTACCCGCCCCGCTCACACGTCGTGTGGCGGATGGACTCGCAGATGTAGTATCCACAGAAATCATTCCCTTGTTCCTGCCACAACCACTTTACAAGAAATAGAGGTCAATCAAACTAATAAGCAAGAATGCTAAATGGTATTGATGAAACTAGCGCTTGAATCACTAGGAGATGCGCGGAACATGCTACTATAGTACTTACTTTCGGGTGTCTAAATTCCAGCTCCTTCGGCAGTCCCGGAACTTTTTTGGTGAATTTTCTCCAAACCCTGCCGGACAAAGAAAACAATTACTTGATATCAGGAAATGAACAAAGTTGCTGATATGGTGGATAATGATCGATTTAACTTACTTCTTGAGGATTTCAGTCATGTCTGCATAGTCCTGGGGATCTTTTCGTCTTGAGTCTAAGACGGTTACTAGTCTCTGCTCAAGCTTACTCTCTAGGAGAATATAGTGGAAACTGCACACGCATGCATAACTCATGAATTACATTACTATAACCTTGACTAATATATAAGGGAAACCGAATACGCACAAGACAGTAACACTCACTTGAAGTTGTAAGGAAAGAGTATTATATCTTTTGTTTTGATTTATTGCGAACGATTGTAGCATGTTGGCCTCGGTAGCTGCGGCATGAAGTTTAACCTCAGTTGCATCTATGAGATATGTGTTAATGAACCCAATATCACCGACTTGTCTTTTCTTCAATTCGATGATCTTCAATCTGCATAATATAGTGAGGATGATTATAAATACATAAAATGAAAGAGCTAAGCTATATAGAGAAACTTAATGACAGAAGTAGTACTACTTACAGACAGTAGCAGGCGATCGTTGTTTTATCGAGGGCCAATTGATTGAAAAACTGATAGAACTCCTCAAATGGAACAGGCAACAGATCAATTCCAACGAGGTCATGCTCCTTTTTAACTCTCACATACAAAGTACTCCTCCCCCAGAGTCTCTGCAGATTTTCAAGTACCAATCATGCAATCTTCGCATCATCGTTGATAGAGATCTTTCATCTTTGACGAGAGGCTTCCCGTACTCGTATCTTTGCATCCGCATGTCCATGGGTTCATAATGTACTTCGTCGGGCAGGTAATCTGCAAGATTATTATAACCGGGCAACATCCTCGGATTATTAGCGACGTTGTTGCTAGGCACCTTGAGCGGGGGGCATGATTGCTTCGCTTGTTTGCCGAGCTGGGCAATTTGTTTCCCAGCTCGTCGTTTTTTTAGCCTTTCATCACTGACAGTAGTTCCCGACCGCTCCGCTTCGGCAAATTCCTTTCCAATAATGCGGTCATAGTTTCCTTTCGGCGGATCAGACTTTGGTGGTTTTGTCAGGGCAGCCAGAGTGCGCTTCACTTTCACCCCATCTACCTTCTCCTCCGGAGGTGGATGTTTCTTTGCTTTCACCCCTTCAAAGAATTTCCTCACTTCTTCTCGCGCGATCTCGGCGTTCTCCTCCTGGGTCCTCTCGTATGGTAACTTCTTTGGAGTCTTCAGAGAAGGACCGAATCTGTATGTCCTCCCGCCTCTGGTTGTACTGCTAGACGCCGACCGAGCAGACGAAGCGGTTGTCTTCTTTACTTGCTTAAGAGGCGGAGAAGAAGGACTACGACCCGCCGGAGCAGCTGGAGCGGCGGCAGGTCTCTTCTGCCCTTGCTGACGAGGCGGAGAAGGAGGAGGTTGGCTGCTCGGGCGCGTCGGCGCAGGCGGAGACGGAGGCGGAGTGCCGCCACGCGCCGGAGAAGGAGCCGGCCGAGGGCCCTGATCGTCACTCGCCGGAGGAGGAGGCGGTGGAGGAGGCGGAGTGCCCTGACTCGCCGGAGGAGGAGGAGAAGGCGGAGGCGTCCAGTTCGGAAGGTTGATGAGGTCCTTCCGCCATAGGCATGGAGTCTTCAGAGCAGACCCCAGCCGAGTCTCCCCTTCACCGGTAGGGTGGTCAAGCTGGAGGTCCTCAAATCCCTCCGTTATCTCATCCACCATCACCCTAGCATATCCTTCTGGAATCGGCATGCAGTGAAAAGTTGCGCCGGGTTCAGTAGGATAAACACAGCCAACAGCCGCCTTGACCTTCAAATTCATCCATTGCGTCATAAGGTGGCAATTTTGAGACTTCGTTATAGCATCCACAGGATAGCTGGCAGGAGCCGTCAAGGCATGCTGCAGCTGAAGCTGCTCGGTGGAAGCCACGCTGCTTCTGCGCTGAGATGGCGGGGTAGCTTCGGGGGAGGCTTCGGCAGTACGTTTGCTGTGATTTGCTTCTCGTTCCTCTATCGCTTGTACCCTTGCGTGCAGCGCCTGCAATTCGGTCTGCTGCACTTTTTTCCTCCTCTCATAGGATTTGTAACCGCCTGCGTCCGGAAACCCAACATTCCATGGAATGGAGCCTGGCGTGCCTCGTGCCCGTCCAGGGTGCTCAGGATTCCCGAGGGCCATTGTGAGCTCGTCGTGCTCTCTGTCTGGAAAGAACGTCCCTTCCTGCGCTGCGTCGATATAGTGCTTAAGCCTACTGACTGGTATGTCCATTTGTCCGTTCGTCCAAATGCATCCCCCTGTTTCAGGGTCCAAGGTTCCGCCAGCCCCGAAGAACCAAGTCCGGCAACGGTCTGGCCAGTTATATGTCTCTGGTCTGATCCCTTTATGAACCAGATCATTCTCAACCTTGGACCACTTAGGCCGGGCTACGAGGTAGCCACCTGACCCCGTGCGATGGTGAAGCTTCTTCTTCGCGGCATTCTGCTTGTTTGTCGCTAACATCTTCTTACTCTTTTCCGATGTCTTGTAGGCCACAAATGCGGGCCAGTGATATCTGATCTTCTCATATCTGCCCTTGAATTCTGGTGTCTCTTTTTTATCGACAAACCTATTGAGCTCTTTCTTCCACCTCCTGAATAGATCTGCCATCCTCTTCAGAGCAAAAGACTTGATTAATTTCTCTTTAATTGGGTTCTCTGGATTATCCTCTGGCGGTAGGGTGAAATTTGACTTCAGCTCAGTCCAAAGATCATTTTTCTGCATATCATTGACATAAGACACCTCAGGGTCTTCTTTAGCCGGCTTAAACCATTGCTGGATACTTATCGGGATCTTGTCCCTAACCAGAACCCCGCACTGAGCAACAAATGCCCTCTTTGTCCGGAGGGGTTCAATAGGTTGGCCGTCGGGCGCGATTGCTGTGATCTCAAGCTTTTCATCCGAGCTCAACTTTTTCTTCGGGCCTCGTCTCTTTACCGAAGTTGTGCTCGATCCGGAGGGCTAGAAAAAAGAACAAAGACTTAATTAATATGTGTACATACCAAAACGATGAATGCATCAATCAGCTAGTCAGCATTGGCTTAACTAATATATATACCTGGCCGGACTCGGTTCAGTCACCGGAGCCGTCATCACTTTCTCCTTCTTGCACCGGCATTGGGTCACCGGTGCCGTCCTCATGTTCTTCTTCTTGCACCGGCATTAGGTCACCATAGACAGCTTGTTCACCCTCTCCTTCCGGACCATCGAAGATATCGTTGAGATAGTACGAGACGGCATCACTTCCTTCTGCGATTATCTCCCTCAACAACGCTTCTTTTCTTGCTTCGTCTAGGGCGGTGTCCATAGTTTCTACAAATATTTACAACATGGCAATTATTATTCAAACATGACAGATGGATATATTAGTGCCAAACGTAGAACTAGCTACCTAATCATAGTAAGCTATCGGGAGGGGGTATATATCGACAACGACGACACTACATCTATATATGTCCCTCGATGACCCTCGTTCCCGATAAAAAAAGAGGAAGAAGAAGAAAAAAAGAGGAGAGGAAAGAATAGAGGAGAAGAACTCCTCTATTCTTTCTTCTCCTCTTTTTTCTTCTTCTTCCTCTTCTTTTTTTATCCTCTTCTTCCTCTCATGTTCGAGAGGATCGCCTTGGGGTCGGGAGGTTGCCTAGTGTCAAAGGATTCAACAAAACCACGTCTTCATCATTAGGCGAAAGTAACATGTGCATGATGGTAGGAAGCTCTTCAAAGTTGTTCTGGAACGGAGTCCCAGATAGGATAATTCGCTTTTTGGTACAAAGTTCAGCAAGAGCCTTCCGAATATCGCTATTTGGAAGGCCTTTGCTGAATTCGTACCAAAAGGAGGATTATTCTATCCGGGACTCCATTTCAGAACAACTTTGCAGAACTTCGTACCAACATGCCCTGGTTACTTCCGGCTAATGATGAAGGCATGGATTTCTTCAATACTTTGACACTAGGAAACCTCTCTCGACCCCTCGGCGATTCTTGACCCCTCGAACCCTCAACGACCCTGAAACCCTCGACCCTTGACCCCTTAACGACCCTCGACCCTCTACCCTAGTTCCCGACCCTCGATCAATAGAGGAGAAGAAGAAAGGAATAGCTAGAGGAGAAGATCGAAGAAAAAAAAGAAGAAACAAAAGAGGAGAAGAAGAAAGGAATAGTGGAGAAGAAGAGAAAATAGAATATTCTATTTTCTCTTCTTCTCCACTATTCCTTTCTTCTTCTCCTCTTCTTTTTCTTCTGTTTTCTTCTTCTTATTTATTTCTCCTCTTCTTTTCGGTAGAGGAAACCCAAAATAGCTAGCAAGTATCGTGGGTGTGAGATACATGTGGCCTTCGGTGTCGGACACTACATCCACGTCCCACAAGTGACGTGGGCGTCGAAACCCGCGCCACTTGTGGGATGTGGATTTAGTGTCCGACACCGACGGTACATGTATCTCACACCAACGATACTTTCTATTTAGGGTTTCTCCTCTACCACTCGGCGGCCCTCTCGACGACCCTCGTTCCCGATAAAATAAAGAGGAAGAAGAAGAAAAAAAAGAGAAGAAAGAATAGAGGAGAAGAACCCTCGAACCCTCGAACCCTAGATGACCCTCTTCTTCCTCTCATATTCGAGAGGATCGCCGAGGGGTCGGGAGGTTGCCTAGTGTCAAAGGAAACCCTAAATAGCTAGCAAGTATCGTCGGTGTGAGATACATGTGGCCTTCGGTGTCAGACACTACATCCACGTCCCACAAGTGACGTGGGCGTTGAAGCCCGCGCCACTTGTGGGATGTGGATGTAATGTCCGACACCGACGGTACATGTATCTCACACCGACGATACTTTCTATTTAGGGTTTCTCCTCTACCACTCGGCGGCCCTCTCGACGACCCTCGTTCCCGATAAAATAAAGAGGAAGAAGAAGAAGAAAAAAGAAGAGAAGAAAGAATAGAGGAGAAGTCTCCTCTATTCTTTCCTCGCCTCTCTCATGAATGTCCGGCGTTCTCGACCCCCCCCCCTCCCCACGTGTCGAAGAAAAAAAAGAAGAAAAAAAAGAGGAGAAGAAGAAAGGAATAGAGGAGAAAAGAGAAAAATAGAATATATTCTATTTTTCTCTTTTCTCCTCTATTCCTTTCTTCTTCTCCTCTTTTTTTTCTTCTTTTTTCTTCTTCTTATTTATTTCTCCTCGTCTTCCTCTCCCCTCTCGGCGACCCTAGACCCCCTCTCGACCCTCGACCCCTCTTTTTTTTCTTCCTCTTCTATTTTATCCTCTTCTTCCTCTACCGCTCGGCGACCCTCGACGACCCTTGTTCCCGATAAAAAAAAGAGGAAGAAGAAGAAAAAAAAGAGGAGAAGAAAGAATAGAGGAGACTTCTCCTCTATTCTTTCTTCTCCTGTTTTTTTTCTTCTTCTTCCTCTTTTTTTATCCTCTTCCTCCTCTCATGTTCGACGACCCTCGACCCCTCGGCGACCCTAGACCCCCTCTCGACCCCCTCTTCTTCTCCCTCTTCTAATTCATTTGTTCATATGAATATAAAAACAATTTCATATTTACAATAATTAATATCACCAAAAAAATCCTAATTTTTCTAAAGAACTATTTTTTGCATATATACATGAATATAGATATATACATAGAGAACATATATACACATATATATAAAAAGCAAGCACATATATGAAAAAATATCTATGAACAGAAAACAAATCCTAATATAGCTATGAAAAAATATCCATGAACAGAAAAATATCTATGAAAAAACAAGCATATATATACATATATACAAATCCTAACAAGCATATATATACATATATATGAAAAAGCATATAACAGAAAAAAAGGGCGCCGCGGCCGGACCAGAGGAGGACCGCGACGGCGACGATGGGGGCGGGCGGGCGACGGCGACGGCGACGGCGGGGCGGCGCGGCGCGCGGGAGGGCGACGGCGACGGGGCGCAGGGCGCGCGGGGGCGCAACGAGGACGGCGGGGGCAGGGACGGCGATGGCGAGCAGGGCGCGCGGGGGCGCGACGAGGACGGCGGGGGCGGCGAGGGCGCCGGCGCGCGGTGGCAGGGGCGCGGGGCGACGACGACGGCGAGCACGGGGCAGGGACGGCGAGCACGGGGCGGCGACGGCGAGCAGGGCGCGCGGGGGCGCGACGAGGACGGCGGGGGCGGCGAGGGCGCCGGCGCGCGGGGGCAGGGGCGCGGGGCGACGGCGACGGCGAGGGGTCGACGGTGACGACGAGGAGGAGGAGCCTGACGGCGTCGGCGAAGGGGAGTGGGAGAAGTTGGCGAAAATTTTGCAAGTGTGGGCTTATATAGCCACACCTTTGGTCTCGGTTCTATGGTCCCGGTTCTTGCCACCAACCGGGACCAAAGGCCAATTTTCAGCAGCCCAAAGGGCGGGAAGCGGCGGCCTTTGGTCCCGGTTGGTGGCACCAACCGGGACTAAAGGGGGGCATTGGTCACGGTTGGTGCCACGAACCGTGACCAATGCCCCCTTTAGTCCCGGTTGGTGCCACCAACCGGGACCAATGCCCTTGTGCGCCCCGGGTCCAAAAGTTTAGTCCCACATCGCTAGTTGAGAGGGCTCTGGAGTGGTTTATAAGCGCTGCTGCGCCCACCCTCCTGAGCTCCTCTCAACTGCAGGCTTTCGGGCCTAACATGTCATTGCAATGCCTGTGGGCCTACTGTGCCTGCTGCGGGCCTGAATCCTGGCCCATGTAGGGTTTCTAGTCGTATTCAGGCCGTGGAGGCCCAGTAGGTGGCATTTTTTTTTATTTCTACATTTTTTTGGTTTTTTATTTTTTGCTTTTAGGTCACAAAAATTATAAACTTTCTATTAGTGCCATTAGTTTTAAATTTTAAATAGTTTAAATTTGAATGTTTAAAAATTTGTGTGAATCACTAGTTTATGAATAACTTTACTATAAAATTAGAATTTTTTTCTATTTATTTTTTATTTCTACTTAAAACTAAATACTTACAGTTTTTTAGTGATTTCTTTTTGCTTTTAGGTCACAAAAATTATAAACTTTCTGTTAGTGCCATTAATTTTAAATTTTAAATAGTTTAAATTTGAATTTTTAAAAATTTGAAGAATATTATAGTTTTATTTTAGTTTAATTACTTACAGTTTTTTAGTGATACTTATAGTTTTATTTTACTTATAATTTAATTTTTTTGTTTTCTTCTTTTGTTTTATTTTTTGCTTTTTATTTTTTTATTTGTACTAAATACTTATAGTTTTAAAATGTATGTGAATCGCTAGTTTATGAATAACTTTACTATGAAGTTAGATCATCTGTTACAAAGGGATTTCATTTTCTTGAACTTATTTGAACTCCATATTTTTTCTGTGTTCAAAATGCACCATTCAAAGACACATCATCGATTTCAACCCTTTCTGACTTCATTTGTTATTTTTCATGCATTTATTGATTTTTTTGAGCTATAAGACCCTAAAATTGAAAAGCATTTCAAATGAACTCCGAAAAGGTTGAAAGTTGGCATGGTATCATCATTTCACCCACATAGCATGTGCAACAAAGTTGAGATGGTTACGGCAAAAACTGGATGCACTTCATGTACAAAACGGACAATCTCTTTCGAAGTATCAGGGTTTCGGACGAAAGATCATCTGTTACAAAGGGATTTCATTTTCTTGAACTTATTTGAACTCCATATTTTTTCTGTGTTCAAAATGCACCATTCAAAGACACATTATCAATTTTCAACCCTTTCTGACTTCATTTGTTATTTTTCATTCATTTATTGATTTTTTTGAGCTATAAGACCCTGAAATTGAAAAGCATTTCAAATGAACTCCGAAAAGGTTGAAAGTTGGCATGGCATCATCATTTCATCCACATAGCATGTGCAACAAAGTTGAGATGGTTACGGCAAAAACTGGATGCACTTCGTGTACAAAACGGACAATCTCTTTCGAAGTATCAGGGTTTCGGATGAAAGATCATCATTACAAAGGGATTTCATTTTCTTGAACTTATTTGAACTCCATATTTTTTCTGTGTTCAAAATGCACCATTCAAAGACACATCATCAATTTTCAACCATTTCTGACTTCATTTGTTATTTTTCATGCATTTATTGATTTTTTTGAGCTATAAGACCCTGAAATTGAAAAGCATTTCAAATGAACTCCGAAAAGGTTGAAAGTTGGCATGGTATCATCATTTCACCCACATAGCATGTGCAACAAAGTTGAGATGGTTACGGCAAAAACTGGATGCACTTCGTGTACAAAACGAACAATCTCTTTCGAAGTATCAGGGTTTCAGACGAAAGATCATCTGTTACAAAGGGATTTCATTTTCTTGAACTTATTTGAACTCCATATTTTTTCTGTGTTCAAAATGCACCATTCAAAGACACATCATCAATTTTCAACCCTTTCTGACTTCATTTGTTATTTTTCATGCATTTATTGATTTTTTTGAGCTATAAGACCCTGAAATTGAAAAGCATTTCAAATGAACTCCGAAAAGGTTGAAAGTTGGCATGGTATTATCATTTCACCCACATAGCATGTGCAACAAAGTTGAGATGGTTACGGCAAAAACTGGATGCACTTCGTGTACAAAACGGACAATCTCTTTCGAAGTATCAGGGTTTCGGACGAAAGATCATCTGTTACAAAGGGATTTCATTTTCTTGAACTTATTTGAACTCCATATTTTTTCTGTGTTCAAAATGCACCATTCAAAGACACATCATCAATTTTCAACCCTTTCTGACTTCATTTGTTATTTTTCATGGATTTATTGATTTTTTTGAGCTATAAGACCCTGAAATTGAAAAGCATTTCAAATGAACTCCGAAAAGGTTGAAAGTTGGCATGGTATCATCATTTCACCCACATAGCATGTGCAACAAAGTTGAGATGGTTACGGAAAAAACTGGATGCACTTCGTGTACAAAACGAACAATCTCTTTCGAAGTATCTGAGTTTCAGACGAAAGATCATCTGTTACAAAGTTGGCATGGTATCATCATAATAGTTGCGGGAGAAAGTCTTCACTTTTTTTCGCTTGTGTCATTTGCTTATTGCGCCGTAACCATGGATAATCTTCATTGTTTATCAGGATGCTTGGGTCAGCCTTGACATTGAAGGGAGGAATTTCATGAAACTTTTCATAATCTTCAGACATGTCTGTCTTGCCGTCCACTCCCAGGATGTCCCTTTTTTCCTGAAAGAACTATGTGGCGCTTTGGCTCATCGTATGATGTATCCGCTTCCTTATCTTTTCTTTTTCTCGGTTTGGTAGACATGTCCTTCACATAGATAACCTGTGCCACATCATTGGCTAGGACGAACGGTTCGTCAGTGTACCCATGATTTTTCAGATCCACTGTTGTCATTCCGTACTGTGGGTCTACCTGTACGCCGCCGCCAAACAGAATGACCCATTTGCACTTAAACAAAGGGACCTTAAAATCAGGTCCGTAGTCAAGTTCCCATATGTCCACTATGTAACCATAATATGTGTCCTTTCCGCTCTCGGTTGCTGCATCAAAGCGGACACCGCTGTTTTGGTTGGTGCTCTTTTGATCTTGGGCGATCGTGTAAAATGTATTCCCATTTATCTCGTATCCTTTGTAAGTCAATACAGTCAAAGATGGTCCCCTGGACAACAAGTACAACTCATCACAAACAGTGTTGTTACCTCTGAGACGTGTTTCCAACCAACTGCTGAAAGTCCTGATGTGTTCACATGTAATCCAGTCGTCGCATTGCTCCGGGTGTTTGGAGGGCAGACTGTTCTTGTGTTCATCGACATACGGGGTCACCAAGGTAGAGTTCTGTAGAACTGTGTAGTGTGCTTGAGACCAAGAATATCCGTCCCTGCATATTATTGAGTCTCTTCCAAGAGTGCCTTTTCCAGTCAGTCTCCCCTCATACCGCGATTTAGGGAGACCTATCTTGTTAAGGCCAGGAATGAAGTCAACACAAAACCCGATAACATCCTCTGTTTGATGGCCCATGGAGATGCTTCCTTCTGGCCTAGCGCGGTTACGGACATATTTCTTTAGGACTCCCATGAACCTCTCAAAGGGGAACATATTGTGTAGAAATACGGGCCCCAGGATGACAATCTCATCGACTAGATGAACTAGGACGTGCGTCATGATATTGAAGAAGGATGGTGGGAACACCAGCTCGAAACTGACAAGACATTGCGCCACATCACTCCTTAGCCTTGGTACCATTTCTGGATCAATCACCTTCTGAGAGATTGCATTGAGGAATGCACATAGCTTCACAATGGCTAATCAGATGTTTTCCGGTAAAAGCCCCCTCAATGCACCGGAAGCAGTTGCGTCATAATCACGTGGCAGTCATGAGACTTTAGGTTCTGAAACTTTTTCTCTGGCATATTTATTATTCCCTTTATATTCGATGAGAAGCCAGTCGTGACCTTCATACTAAGCAAGCATTCAAAGAAGATTTCTTTCTCTTCTTTCGTAAGAGCGTAGCTGGCAGGACCTTTATACTGCTTCGGAGGCATGTCGTCTTTTTCGTGCAAATGTTGCAGGTCCTCCCGTGCCTCCGGCGTATCTTTTGTCTTCCCATACACGCCCAAGAAGCCTAGCAGGTTCACGCAAAGTTTCTTCGTCACGTGCATCACGTCGATTGAGGAGCGGACCTCTAGGTCTTTCCAATAGGGTAGGTCCCAAAATATAGATTTCTTCTTCCACATGGGTGCGTGTCCCTCAGCGTCATTCGGAACAGCTAGTCCACCGGGACCCTTTCCAAAGATGACGTAGGGTAAATCATTGACCATAGCAAGCACGTGATCACCGGTGCGCATGGCGGGCTTCTTCCGGTGATCTGCCTCGCCTTTGAAATGCTTGCCTTTCTTTCGACATTGATGGTTGGTCGGAAGAAATCGAAGATGGCCCAGGTACACATTCTTCCTGCATTTTTCCAGGTATATACTTTCAGTGTCATCTAAACAGTGCGTGCATGCGTGGTATCCTTTGTTTGTCTGTCCTGAAAGGTTACTGAGAGCGGGCCAATCGTTGATGGTCACGAACAGCAACGCCTTAAGGTTAAATTCCTCCTGTCTGTGCTCATCCCACGTACGTACACCGTCTCCATTCCACAGCTGTAAAAGTTCTTCAACTAATGGCCTTAGGTACACATCAATTTCGTTGCCGGGTTGCTTAGGGCCTTGGATGAGAACTGGCATCATAATGAACTTCCGCTTCATGCACATCCAAGGAGGAAGGTTATACATACATAGAGTCACGGGCCAGGTGCTGTGATTACTGCTCTGCTCCCCGAAAGGATTAATGCCATCCGCGCTTAAAGCAAACCATACATTCCTTGGGTCCTTTGCAAACTCATCCCAGTACTTTCTCTCGATTTTTCTCCACTGCGACCCGTCAGCGGGTGCTCTCAACTTCCCATCTTTCTTTCGGTTCTCACTGTGCCATCGCATCAACTTGGCATGCTCTTCGTTTCTGAACAGACGTTTCAACCGTGGTATTATAGGAGCATACCACATCACCTTTGCAGGGACCCTCTTCCTGAGGGGCTCGCCGTCAACATCACCGGGGTCATCTCGTCTGATCTTATACCGCAGCGCACCGCATACCGGGCATGCGTTCAGATCCTTGTATGCACCGCGGTAGAGGATGCAGTCATTAGGGCATGCATGTATCTTCTCCACCTCCAATCCTAGAGGGCATACGACCTTCTTTGCTGCGTATGTACTGTCGGGCAATTCGTTATCCTTTGGAAGCTTCTTCTTCAATATTTTCAGTAGCTTCTCAAATCCTTTGTCAGCCACAGCATTCTCTGCCTTCCACTGCAGCAATTCCAGTACGGTACCGAGCTTTGTGTTGCCATCTTCGCAATTGGGGTATAACCCTTTTTTGTGATCCTCTAACATGCGATCGAACTTCAGCTTCTGCTTTTGACTAATGCATTGCGTCCTTGCATCGACAATGACCCGACGGAGATCATCATCATCGGGCACATCGTCTGGTTCCTCTTGATCTTCAGCAGCTTCACCCGTGGCAGCATCATTGGGCACATCGTCTGGTTCCTCTTGATCTTCACCAGCTCCCCCCGTTGCAGCATCACCGTATTCAGGGGGCACATAGTTGTCATCGTACTCTTCTTCTTCGCCGTCTTCCATCATAACCCCTATTTCTCCGTGCCTCGTCCAAACATTATAGTGTGGCATGAAACCCTTGTAAAGCAGGTGGGAGTGAAGGATTTTCCGGTTAGAGTAAGACCTCGTATTCCCACATTCAGTGCATGGACAACACATAAAACCATTCTGCTTGTTTGCCTCAGCCGCATCGAGAAACTCATGCACGCCCTTAATGTACTCGCGGGTGTGTCTGTCACCGTACATCCATTGCCGGTTCATCTGCGTGCATTATATATAATTAAGTGTCCAAATTAATAGAAGTTCATCATCACATTAAAACCAAAGTACATACATAGTTCTCATCTAACAACATATAGCTCTCCAGAGCATCTAATTAATTAAACTATACATTGAAACTATGTAAAACATTTCAATGCGAAAACAAATGCGATCATAATCACAACCAAGGTAACAATTGATCCAACGGCATAATGATACCAAGCCTCGGTATGAATGGCATATTTTCTAATCTTTCTAATCTTCAAGCACATTGCATCCATCTTGATCTTGTGATCATCGACGACATCCGC
Organism: Triticum monococcum; assembly: GCA_034509565.1. Taxonomy (NCBI): domain Eukaryota; kingdom Viridiplantae; phylum Streptophyta; class Magnoliopsida; order Poales; family Poaceae; genus Triticum; species Triticum monococcum. The sequence continues at coordinate 106,512,423 of CM067842.1, read as the reverse complement.
AACATGCAACTCCAATATCATCTTCTCCTCCTCAATTTTTTTTATTTTTTCCTTCAACAAATTGTTTTCTTCTTCAACTAAATTTAACCTCTCGACAATAGGGTCGATTGGCATTTCCGATTCACATACATCCTAGATAAATAAAATCTATGTCACGTTGGTCGGCATAATTTTCATAAACAATAAATGAACCAATAGTTATAAAGATAATATACATACCACATCCGAATCATAGACAGGACGAGGGCCGACGGGGGCGGATACCAAAACCATCGCACTATATAAGATGCAATAATAAATGTAAGAAAATGATACAAGTATCTATCTAAACATACAAGTAAGAATATTTTTCCTTTCAGAAAGAAGATAAGAACAAGAGGCTCACCACGGTGGTGTCGGTGATGAGATCGGCGCGGGTGATCGACGGCGGTGAAGACGGGGACGGGGCGTGACGGACCGCTAAATCTAGACAAATCTCGAGGAAAATGGAGCTTGGGGGTCGAGCTTCGAGAGGAGAAAGCTTAAGTAGTGTGGCTCGGGCATTCCATCGAACACCTCATGTGCATAGGAGGTGAGCTAGAGCACCACAAACCCCTCCCCTCGCCGGCCTGAGAAAAACAGAGCACTAGAGTGCTCTGCTCCCAGGCGAGGGTATATATAGGCACCTCATTGGTCCCGGTTGATGACATGAACCGGGACTAAAGGGGAGCCTTTGGTCCCGGTTCAAGCCACCAACCGGGACCAATGGTGGTGGGCCAGGAGGGAGGCCCTTTGGTCCCGGTTCATCCCACCAACCGGGACCAAAAGGTCCATACAAACCGGGACCAATGGCCCACGTGGCCCGGCCGGCCCCCTGGGCTCACGAACCGGGACCAATGCCCACATTGGCCCCGGTTCAAGACTGAACCGGGACTAATGGGCTGAGGCGGCCTGAACCATAGCCCCTTTTTCTACTAGTGTGGTTAGGCCCATCCGGGGTCTTTGGAGGGTAGCAATCCCACAAAAACATGTGTTGTGTCGTAATACATGTATAAAAGTGTCGTAATACATGTCTAAAAGTGTTGTAATACATGTCTATAGTGTGACCCGCTTCATAGACGACACTAATGCATGTACTTAGATCGAGTAGGAAACTGCCGCCACGGGAATCTTGTGATAACTTTGGATCAAACTTTATTTTTCGTGTCCCTATGGGCTAACCTATCACAACCAAGTAGAGAAGTCCATTCGTATAACGCCGTTCGTCGTCGGTCAAAACCAAATATTTCCCGGCGAAACGGGCCAGGGTTAGGCCACTCCGGGATCTTCGGAGGGTAACAAGAAAACTTGTATTGTGTCCTCATACATATCTTAAAGTGTGGTGGTGCTGGGGCGGGGGGGGGGGGGGGGGGTCGTTAAACACCCAATACACAGCTCCGGAGTGTGCCCCCTTCACAGGCGGCACAACTGCCTGCACTTAGGGAGGGAAACTGCCACCACGTGTAGCCCGGAGGATATCTTGTGATGACTTCGGATCAAACTTTGTTTTTCATGTTCTTATGGGCTAACCTAGCACAACCAGGTAGAAAAGTCCATTGCTGGAACACCGTCCATTACCAGTAAATGCCCTATAACTCGCGGTCAAACGGGTCAAGATTAGACTGCTCGGGGGTCTTCGTTGGCTAGCAATCCAACCAAAACTTCATTGTGACCTCATACATGTCGGAAAGTGTTGTGAGAGACTTAAACACCCAATACACAGCTCCAGAGTGTGACCCTCTTCACAGAAGGCAATAACACTGAGGAAACGTTCAACAATTTTGTCCTTTTTTGAATTGTTCGGATTACTTATCACATGTGTTCTCCGATGAGCTCTTGAAGGAAATATGACCTAGAGGCAATAATAAATTTGTTATTTATATTTCCTTATATCACGATAAATGTTTATTATTCATGCTAGAATTGTATTAACCGGAAACTTAGTACATGTGTGAATACATAGACAAAACAGAGTGTCCCTAGTATGCCTCTACTTGACTAGCTCGTTAATCAAAGATGGTTAAGTTTCCTGACCATAGACATGTGTTGTCATTTGATGAACGGGGTCACATAATTAGATAATGATGTGATGGACAAGACCCATCCGCTAGCTTAGCATAATGATCGTTAAGTTTTATTGCTATTGCTTTCTTCATGACTAATACATGTTCCTCTGACTATGAGATTATGCAACTCCCGAATACCGGAGGAACACCTTGTCTGCTATCAAACGTCACAACATAATTGGGTGATTATAAAGATGCTCTACAGGTGTATCTGAAGGTGAATGTTGGGTTAGCATAGATCAAGATTAGATTTGTCACTCCGAGTATCGGAGAGGTATCTCTGGGCCCTCTCATTAATGCACATCACTATAAGCCTTGCAAGGAATGTGACTAATGAGTTAGTTGACGAACAATCCATTACAGAACAAGTAAATAGAGTTGACTAATGAGTTAGTTGCGGGATGATACCGGCGATCGAATCTCGGGCAAGTAACATACCGATGACAAAGGGAATAACGTATGTTGTTATACGGTTTGGTCGATAAAGATCTTCGTAGAATGTGTAGGAGCCAATATGAGCATCCAGCTTCCGCTATTGGTTATTGACCGGAGATGTGTCTCAGTCATGTCTACATAGTTCTCGAACCCGTAGGGCCCGCACGCTTAACGTTTGATGACGATTTGTATTATGAGTTATGTGTTTGGTGACCTAAGTTTGTTGAGAGTCTCGGATGAGATAATGGATATGAAGATGATGAAGGAAGTATGCCCTAGAGGCAATAATAAAGTTATTATTTATTTCCTTATATCATGATAAATATTTATTATTCATGCTAGAATTGTATTAACCAGAAACATAATACATGTGTGAATACATAGACAAACAGAGTGTCACTAGTATGCCTCTACTTGACTAGCTCATTAATCAAAGATGGTTATGTTTCCTAACCATAGACAAAGAGTTGTTATTTGATTAACGAGATCACATCATTAGGAGAATGATGTGATTGACTTGACCCATTCCATTAGCTTAGCACTCGATCGTTTAGTATGTTGCTATTGCTTTCTTCATGACTTATACATGTTCCTATGACTATGAGATTATGCAACTCCCGTTTACCGGAGGCACACTTTGTGTGCTACCAAACGTCACAACGTAACTGGGTGATTATAAAGGAGCTCTACAGGTGTCTCCAAAGTTACATGTTGGGTTGGCGTATTTCGATATTAGGATTTGTCACTCCGATTGTCGGAGAGGTATCTCTGGGCCCTCTCGATAATGCACATCACATTAGCCTTGCAAGCACTGCAACTAATGAGTTAGTTGTGAGATGATGTATTACGAAACGAGTAAAGAGACTTGCCAGTAACGAGATTGAACTAGGTATTGAGATACCGACGATCGAATATCGGGCAAGTAACATATCAATGACAAAGGGAACAACGTATGTTATTATGCGGTCTGACCGATAAAGATCTTCGTAGAATATGTAGGAGCCAATATGAGCATCCAGGTTCCGCTATTGGTTATTAACCGGAGACGTGTCTCGGTCATGTCTACATTGTTCTCGAACCCGTAGGGTCCGCACGCTTAAGGTTTCGATGACAGTTATATTATGAGTTTATGCATTTTGATGTACCAAAGTGTGACGCCCGGATAATTAAGCTACAGTAACTCCACGCTAATGATGCCACATCACCTCGGTTACTGTTGTTAATCTCGCGATGGTTCAAAAACGATTCAAATTCAAATTTAAAATAAAGACAAACATCAAAAGTTTTCAAACATTAAAACTAAAATGTTCAAGCTGGGACAAATAAATCCTAAGTAATAAAGGTGAAGAAACCACATTTTTATAAAGTGTTTAAATGCTCTAATATAAATAAAATAGTAGCAAACATAATTATCTAAATGCCTTTACTAATTAATAAAATATCAAACTATATTATTTGGGGACTAGACTTTTGGTGGCAGTGCAGCTTATTGCATAGTATTTATGTGTCAAGGCTCCACTTTTTACAAAATTCATTTGGGTCAAGTTTCAAATGGAAAACAACAGCTAATTAAAAGAAATAGAAAAGAAAAAGGGCAAACAGAAAAGAAAAGGAGAAAGAAACCTAACTACTGTACACTTAAGGCCCAAAGACCTGTAGCTAGCCCAGCCCACCAGGAGGTTTCCTCCTACCTCCTGTTCACAGGAGACGCGCTGGACGCGCCCGCGGTGTCCATGGCCGGATCGGCCACGTGCTGGCGATCCAGCTCCTCCCCGTCGCCTACAAGTCCTCCCCGACCACTCAGTGGCAAACCCTAGCCACCATCCCCCTCCTCCACCTCTCCTCATTTCCCCTCGATCTGGAGCTCACCTGTGAGGAGCCGGTGTGCGCTGTCGTCAAATCCCGTGGCCACCGTCGTTCCCCGACACCCTAGAGTTGCTCGGGAGCTCCGCCTCCGTCGTCTATGTCCTCTACGCGAACCATCTCGACCTCAACTCCGCCGCACCGTCGGGATCGAGTTCTTCTCTGCCTTCAGCCACCACCGCATCATCGCCGGATTCGTCGACGTCAGCTCCTCTCCGACCACCCCTGCACCTCCCCAAGCTTGCCCCAGTCATCACTTTGAGCATCACCATGTTTTCCCCATCTCCCTGCTACCGCATGTGCCCCGTAGCGAACAACCACCGTAGCCATGCTCCGACCTCCGCTCGGCTTCGCTGCCGCCGCCGTCACCGGCCGTAGGTGCTCGTGCTTCTTGCACCTTCGGACGCGGCGCGTCGCGCTCGTCTTGTAGGACCAAACACCCGGGCCAACTGGCCACCGGAGTGTCGGTGCCGCGCTCGCCGTCATCGTGTCTGAAACTCTGCTCCTGTCGCCCTTGGCCACTCCGCACGCGCCGTACCCTGCGTCCGGCCGAGTTACCGCGCGTGGTCGCTGCGCCCGTAGCCGTGCTCCCCCGTGCCACTGTCCGTCCCAGGCCGTGCGCTCGCGCCTGCCCAGTCCGCGCCCCTGCTCCTGCTAGCTGCCGCTGCTACTGCGTGCTGCCTTGCCACGGCTACTACGCTCCTCTGTCTGCCGCTACTTGCTGTACTGCTGCTGCGCTCCTTCCCCTGCTACGCTGCGTCGCCTGCTGCTTGCTGATGCTGCTGCTGCCTCCCTTTCCGGCCGCCCCCACTACTGCTGCACGCCGCGCTCGGCCGCGCCTCAGGCCACTCTCTGGCCGCGGCGACGCGCGCGCCCGCGCCTCGCCAACGCGCTCCTCGACACTGCATCGCCCACGCCACACCACTGCCATTACTACTCCTGCTAGCTACAGTAGCCGCTAGCTAGCTTTTCAATTTCTACAATAACTAACCCTCTAGACAGCCCCTAAACAGCGCCTAAACGACTATTAACAGACGCGAAAATATTTTTTGAAGGTAGTATACTTGACAAACTCCATTTTATCCCATTGGACCAAATCCATTTGATGCATGTATTAAGTACTATGAAAATCACAAAATGCTATCTTCTCTAAATAGAGAACAGAATTAACCCCTAGCACTGTGTATGCATGTGTTGTGTGTAGAGCGCGCGTGTGTGTAGTGCATGTGTGGTGTGTGTGTGCGTGAGTGTGTGTGGTGTGTGTGGCCAGCTGTGCCACAGCCGTGTGTGGCCGGTCATGCTAGTTAGGAGTAGTTTAATTAGTAAGAGTAGTAGTTAATTAGTCTAATAGTAGATGACATGTGGATCCCCACTTCTAAATTAACTAGTTAAATAAACCTATTAAAATACTAGTCAATGACAGGTCGACCCCCTCTAATTATCCACTTAAAAGAAAATGTTGAATATGTGTCAATGACGCGTGGGCCCGATCTGCAGTTTTGACCAGTCAACAGTCAAACAATTGACTGTTGACTAAGTCAACTAGACCCCTTGGTCCCACCTGTCATCCACTGTGGCTAGCCCACGATGGGTATAGAAAGTATATCTTGTTTTTATTTTCAAATTATAATAAATTCAGAATTAAAAAATCATTTAAAGCTTTAAAAATTAATATAAAATAAACCGTACCTCGGATGAAAAAACTTTATACATGAAAGTTGTTCAGAACGACGAGACGAATTCGGATACGTAGTCCGTTCGTCCGTCACACATCCCTAGCATAGTGAACATGCAACTTTCCATCTCCAGTTCATCTGCCCGAAAACGCGAAACACCGGGAATACTTTCCCGGATGTTTCCCCCCTTCGCCGGTATCGCCTATCCCTACGTTAGGTCACCCCTAGCACAACGTATTGCCGCGTCTTGCTTTGGGTTGTTGGAGAACGTAGCAGAAATTCAAAATTTTCCTACGTATCACCAAGATCTATCTATGGAGAGACTAGCAACGAGTAGAAAGAGAGTTGCATCTACATACCCTTGTAGATCGCTAAGCGGAAGCGTTCAAGTGAACGGGGTTGATGGAGTCGTACTCGTCGTGATTCAAATCACCGATGACCAAGTGCCGAACGGACGGCACCTCCGCGTTCAACACACGTACAGCCCGGTGACGTCTCCCACGCCTTGATCCAGCAAGGAGAGAGGGAGAGGATGAGGAAGACTCCTTCCAGCAGCAGCACAACGGCGTGGTGATGATGGAGGAGCGTGGCTATCCTGCAGGGCTTCGCCAAGCACCACAGAAGAGGAGGAAGAGGAGATGCAGGGCTGCACCAATAGAGGGAGAAAAACTAATCTGTTGGCAGCCCCAAAACCTCAAGTATATATAGGGGGGAAGGGGGCTGCGCCCCCTTTAGGGTTTCCCACCCCAAGGGGTGCGGCCAGCCCTAGATCCATCTAGGGGGGGCGGCCAAAGGGGGGGGAGAGGGGAAGGAACCCACTAGGTGGGCCTTAAGGCCCAACTGGACTAGGGTTTGCCCCCTCCCACTCATCCTTGCGCCTTGGGCCCCTTGTGGGGGGCGCACCAGCCCTCCTAGGGGCTGGTCCCCTCCCACACTTGGCCCACGCAGCCTTCTGGGGCAGGTGGCCCCACTTGGTGGACCCCCGGGACCCTCTCGGTGGTCCCGGTACGTTACCGATAAACCCCGAAACTCTTCCGGTGACCAAAACAGGACTTCCCATATATAAATCTTTACCTCCGGACCATTCCGGAACTCCTCGTGACGTCCGGGATCTCATCCGGGACTCCGAACAACATTCGGTAACCACATACTAACTTCCTTTATAACCCTAGCGTCATCGAACCTTAAGTGTGTAGACCCTACGGGTTCGGGAGACATGCAGACATGACCGAGACGTTCTCCGGTCAATAACCAACAGCGGGATCTGGATACCCATGTTGGCTCCCACATGTTCCACGATGATCTCATCGGATGAACCACGATGTCAAGGACTTAATCAATCCCGTATACAATTCCCTTTGTCTATCGGTACGATACTTGCCCGAGATTCGATCGTCGGTATCCCGATACCTTGTTCAATCTCGTTACCGGCAAGTCTCTTTACTCGTTCCGTAACACATCATCCCGTGATCAACTCCTTGATCACATTGTGCACATTATGATGATGTCCTACCGAGTGGGCCCAGAGATACCTCTCCGTTTACACGGAGTGACAAATCCCAGTCTCGATTCGTGCCAACCCAACAGACACTTTCGGAGATACCTGTAATGTACCTTTATAGCCACCCAGTTACGTTGTGACGTTTGGCACACCCAAAGCATTCCTACGGTATCCGGGAGTTGCACAATCTCATGGTCTAAGGAAATGATACTTGACATTAGCAAAGCTTTAGCATACGAACTACACGATCTAGTGCTATGCTTAGGATTGGGTCTTGTCCATCACATCATTCTCCCAATGATGTGATCCCGTTATCAACGACATCCAATGTCCATGGTCAGGAAACCGTAACCATCTATTGATCAACGAGCTAGTCAACTAGAGGCTTACTAGGGACATGGTGTTGTCTATGTATCCACACATGTATCTGAGTTTCCTATCAATACAATTATAGCATGGATAATAAACGATTATCATGAACAAGGAAATATAATAATAATCAATTTATTATTGCCTCTAGGGCATATTTCCAACAGTCTCCCACTTGCACTAGAGTCAATAATCTAGTTCACATCGCCATGTGATTAACACTCACAGTCACATCGCCATGTGAGTAACACCCAAAGAGTTTACTAGAGTCAATAATCTAGTTCACATTTACCATGTGATCAACACTCGATGAGTTCTGGGTTTGATCATGTTATGCTTGTGAGAGAGGTTATAGTCAACGGGTCTGAACCTTTCAGATCCGTGTGTGCTTTACAAATCTCTATGTCATCTCCTAGATGCAGCTACCACGCTCTATTTGGAGCTCTTCCAAATACCTGTTCTACTATACGAATCCAGTTTACTACTCACTATAATCTGGATTAGTGTCAAAGTTTGCATCGGCGTAACCCTTTACGACGAACTCTTTTACCACCTCCATAATCGAGAAAAATTCCTTAGTCCACTGGTTACTAAGGATAACTTTGACCGCTGTCCTGTGATCCATTCCTGGATCACTCTTGTACCCCTTGACTGACTCACGGCAAGGCACACTTCAGGTGCGGTACACAGGATAGCATACTGTAGAGCCTATGACTTAAGCATAGGGGACGACCTTCGTCCTTTCTCTCTATTCTGCCGTGGTCGAGCTTTAAGTCTTAACTTCATACCTTACAACTCAGGCAAGAACTTCTTCTTTGACTGATCCATCTTGAACACCCTCAAGATCATGTCAAGGTATGCGCTCATTTGAAAGTACCATTAAGCGTTTTTGATCTATCCTTATAGATCTTGATGCTCAATGTTCAAGTAGCTTAATCCAGGCTTTCATTGAAAAACACTTTTCAAATAACCCTATATGCTTTCCAGAAATTCTATGTCACTTCTGATCAACAATATGTCAACAACATATACTCATCAGAAATTCTATAGTGCTCCCACTCACTTCTTTGGAAATACAAGTTTCTCATAAACTTTGTATACACCAAAATCTTTGATCATCTCATCAAAGCATACATTCCAACTCCGAGATGCTTACTCCAGTCCTTAGAAGGATTGCTGGAGCTTTGCATACTTATTAGCATCTTTCAGGATTGACAAAACCTTCCGGTTGTATCACATACAACCTTTCCTCAAGAAAATCGTGAGGAAACAATGTTTTTTTGACATCCTATCTGCAAGATTTCATAAATAATGCAGTAATCGGTAATATAATTCCAACAGACTCTTAGCATCGCTACGAGTGAGAAAGTCTCATCGTAGTCAACTTCTTGAACTTGTCGGAAAACATCTTAACGACAAGTCGAGCTTTCTTAATGGTGATACTTACCATCATTGTCCGTCTTCCTTTTAAAATCCATATGTACCTAACAGCCTTACGACCATCAAGTAGTTCTTCCAAAGTCTACACTTTGTTTTCATACATGGATCCTCTCTCGGATTTTATGGCCTCGAGCCATTTATCGGAATCCGGGCCCACCATCGCTTCTCCATAGCTCGTACGTTCATTGTTGTCTAGCAACATGACTTCCAAGACAGGATTACGTACCACTCTGAAGTAGTACGCATCCTTGTCATCCCACGAGGTTTGGGAGTGACTTGATCTGAAGTCTCATGATCAATATCATAAGCTTCCACTTCAATTGGTGTAGGTGCCACAGGAACAACTTCCTGTGCCCTGCCACACACTAGTTGAAGAGACGGTTCAATAACCTCATCAAGTCTCCACCATCCTCCCACTCAATTCTTTCGAGAGAAACTTTTCCTCGAGAAAGGACCCGATTCTAGAAACAATCCCTTATTGCTTTCGGATCTGAGACAGGAGGTATACCCAACTGTTTTGGGTGTCCTATGAAGATGCATTTATCCGCTTTGGGTTCGAGCTTATCGGCCTGAAACCTTTTTCACATAAGCGTCGCAGCCCCAAACTTTTAAGAAATGACAGCTTAGGTTTCTGTAAACCATAGTTCATACGGTGTCATCTCATCGGAATTACGTGGTGCCCTATTTAAAGTGAATGTGGTTGTCTCTAATGCCTAACCCATAAACTATCGTGGTAATTCGATAAGAGACATCATGGTATGCATCATATCCAATAGGGTGCAGTTATGACGTTCGGACACACCATCACACTATGGTGTTCTAGGCTGTATTGGTTGTGAAACAATTTCCACAATGTCTTAATTCTGTGCCAAACTCGTAATTTAGATATTCATCTCTATGATCATATCATAGATACTTTATCCTCTCGTCACGACGATCTTTAAACTTCACCCTGAAATTACTTAAACCTTTCAATAATTCAGGCTCGTGATTCATCAAGTAAATATACTCAACAAAATCATCTGTGAAGTAAGAACATAACGATATCCACTACATGCCTCAGCACTCATTGGACTGCACACATCAAAATGCATTACTTCCAACAAGTTGCTTTCTGGTTCCATTTTACTGAAACCGAGGCTTTCAGTCATCTTGCCCATGTGGTATGATTTGCATGTCTCAACTGTTTCAAAATCAAGTGAGTCCAAATGGTCCATTTGCATGGAGTTTCTTCATGCATATACACCAATAGACATGGTTCGCATGTCTCAAACTTTTCAAAAATGAGGGAGTCCAAAGATCCATCAACATGGAGCTTCTTCATGCGTTTTATACCGATATGACTTACGTGGCAGTGCCACAAGTAGGTGGTACTATCATTATTATCTTTTGGCATGAACATGTGTATCGCTACGATCGAGATTCAATAAACCTATTCATTTTAGGCGTAAGACCATTGAAGGTATTATTCAAATAAACAGAGTAACCATTATTCTCCTCAAATGAATAACCGTATTGTGATAGACATAATCCAATCATGTCTATGCTCAACGCAAACACCAATCTCGATGGTAGAGGGAGCGTGCGATGCTTGATCATATCAATATTGGAAACACTTCCAACACATATCGTCAGCTCACCTTTAGCTAGTCTCCGTTTATTCTGTAGCTTTTATTTCGAGTTACTAACACTTAGCAACCGAACCGGTATCTAATACCCTGGTGCTACTAGGAGTACTAGTAAAGTACACATTAACATAATGTATATCCAATATACTTCTATCGACCTTGCCAGCCTTCTTATCTACCAAGTATCTAGGGTAATTCTGCTCCAGTGGCTGTTCCTCTTATTACAGAAGCATTTAGTCTCGGGTTTGGGTTCAACCTTGGGTTTCTTCACCAGAGCAGCAGCTGAATTGCCGTCTCATGAAGTATCCCTTCTTGCCCTTGCCCTTCTTGAAACTAGTGGTTTCACCAACCATCAACAATTGATGCTCCTTCTTGATCTCTACTTTTGTGGTGTCAAACATCACGAATATCTCAAGGATCATCATATATGTCCCTGATATATTATAGTTCATCACGAAGCTCTAGCAGCTTGGTGGTAATGACTTCGGAGAAACATCACTATCTCATCTTGGAAGATCAACTCCCACTTGATTCAAATGATTGTTGTACTCAGACAATCTGAGCACAAGCTCAACAATTGAGCTTTTCTCCCTTAGTATGTAGGCTAGAAGAACCGTCGGAGGTCTTATACCTCTTGACATGGGCACGAGCCTGAAATCCCAATTTCAGCCCTCGAAACATCTCATATGTTTTGCGACGTTTCAAAACGTCTTTGGTGCCTCAATTCTAAACCGTTTAACTGAACTATCACATAGTTATCAAAATGTGTATGTCAGATGTTCGCAACATCCACAGACAACGTTCGAGGTTCAGCACACTGAGCGGTGCATTAAGGACATAAGCCTTCTATGAAGCAATGAGGACAATCCTCAGTTTACAGACCTAGTCCGCATAATTGCTACTATCAACTTTCAACTAATTTTTCTCTAGGAACATATCTAAACAGTAGAACTATAGCGTGAGCTACAACATAATTTGCAAAATCCTTTTGACTATGTTCAGGATAATTAAGTTCATCTTATGAACTCCCACTCAGATAGACATCCCTCTAGTCATCTAAGTGATTACATGATCCGAGTCAACTAGGCCGTGTCCGATCATCACGTGAGACGGACTAGTCAACGTCGGTGAACATCTTCATGTTGATCGTATCTACTATACGACTCATGCTCGACCTTTCGGTCTTCTGTGTTCCGAGGCCATGTCTATACACATGCTAGGCTCGTCAAGTTAACCCTAAGTGTTTGCATGTGTTCCGAGGCCATGTCTGTACATGCTAGGCTCATCGACACCCGTTGTATGTGAACGTTAGAATCTATCACACCCGATCATCACGTGGTGCTTCGAAACGACGAACTGTAGCAATGGTGCACAGTTAGGGGAGAACACTTCTTGAAATTTTAATGAGGGATCATCTTATTTACTACCGTCGTTCTAAGCAAATAAGATGTATAAACATGATAAACATCACATGCAATCAAATAGTGACATGATATGGCCATCATCACTTTGCTCCTTTTGATCTCCATCTTCGGGGCTCCATGATCATCATCGTCACCGGCATGACACCATGATCTCCATCATCATGATCTCCATCATCGTGTCTTCATGAAGTTGCCTCGCCAACTATTACTTCTACTACTATGGCTAACGGTTAGCAATAAAGTAAAGTAATTACATGACGTTTAAGTTGACACGCAGGTCATAAACAAATAAAGACAACTCCTATGGCTCCTGCCGGTTGTCATATTCATCGACATGCAAGTCGTGATTCCTATTACAAGAACATGATCAATCTCATACATCACATATATCATTCATCACATCCTTTGGCCATATCACATCACATGGCATACCCTGCAAAAACAAGTTAGACGTCCTCTAATTGTTGTTTGCATGTTTTACGTGGCTGCTATGGGTTTCTAGCAAGAACGGTTCTTACCTACGCAAAGACCACAACGTGATATGCCAATTGCTATTTACCCTTCATAAGGACCCTTTTCATCAAATCCGATCCGACTAAAGTGGGAGAGACAGACACCCGCTAGCCACCTTATGCAACTAGTGCATGTCAGTCGGTGGAACCAGTCTCACGTAAGAGTACGTGTAAGGTCGGTCCGGGCCGCTTCATCCCACGATGCCGCCGAATCAAGATAAGACTAGTAACGGCAAGCATATTGAACAAAATCAACGCCCACAACTACTTTGTGTTCTACTCGTGCATAGAATCTACGCAATAGACCTAGCTCATGATGCCACTGTTGGAGAACGTAGCAGAAATTCAAAATTTTCCTACGTATCACCAAGATCTATCTATGGAGAGACTAGCAACGAGTAGAAAGAGAGTTGCATCTACATACCCTTGTAGATCGCTAAGCGGAAGCGTTCAAGTGAACGGGGTTGATGGAGTCGTACTCGTCGTGATTCAAATCACCGATGACCAAGTGCCGAACGGACGGCACCTCCGCGTTCAACACACGTACAGCCCGGTGACGTCTCCCACGCCTTGATCCAGCAAGGAGAGAGGGAGAGGATGAGGAAGACTCCTTCCAGCAGCAGCACAACGGCGTGGTGATGATGGAGGAGCGTGGCTATCCTGCAGGGCTTCGCCAAGCACCACAGAAGAGGAGGAAGAGGAGATGCAGGGCTGCACCAATAGAGGGAGAAAAACTAATCTGTTGGCAGCCCCAAAACCTCAAGTATATATAGGGGGGAAGGGGGCTGCGCCCCCTTTAGGGTTTCCCACCCCAAGGGGTGCGGCCAGCCCTAGATCCATCTAGGGGGGGCGGCCAAAGGGGGGGGAGAGGGGAAGGAACCCACTAGGTGGGCCTTAAGGCCCAACTGGACTAGGGTTTGCCCCCTCCCACTCATCCTTGCGCCTTGGGCCCCTTGTGGGGGGCACACCAGCCCTCCTAGGGGCTGGTACCCTCCCACACTTGGCCCACGCAGCCTTCTGGGGCAGGTGGCCCCACTTGGTGGACCCCCGGGACCCTCTCGGTGGTCCCGGTACGTTACCGATAAACCCCGAAACTCTTCCGGTGACCAAAACAGGACTTCCCATATATAAATCTTTACCTCCGGACCATTCCGGAACTCCTCGTGACGTCCGGGATCTCATCCGGGACTCCGAACAACATTCGGTAACCACATACTAACTTCCTTTATAACCCTAGCGTCATCGAACCTTAAGTGTGTAGACCCTACGGGTTCGGGAGACATGCAGACATGACCGAGACGTTCTCCGGTCAATAACCAACAGCGGGATCTGGATACCCATGTTGGCTCCCACATGTTCCACGATGATCTCATCGGATGAACCACGATGTCAAGGACTTAATCAATCCCGTATACAATTCCCTTTGTCTATCGGTACGATACTTGCCCGAGATTCGATCGTCGGTATCCCGATACCTTGTTCAATCTCGTTACCGGCAAGTCTCTTTACTCGTTCCGTAACACATCATCCCGTGATCAACTCCTTGATCACATTGTGCACATTATGATGATGTCCTACCGAGTGGGCCCAGAGATACCTCTCCGTTTACACGGAGTGACAAATCCCAGTCTCGATTCGTGCCAACCCAACAGACACTTTCGGAGATACCTGTAATGTACCTTTATAGCCACCCAGTTACGTTGTGACGTTTGGCACACCCAAAGCATTCCTACGGTATCCGGGAGTTGCACAATCTCATGGTCTAAGGAAATGATACTTGACATTAGCAAAGCTTTAGCATACGAACTACACGATCTAGTGCTATGCTTAGGATTGGGTCTTGTCCATCACATCATTCTCCCAATGATGTGATCCCGTTATCAACGACATCCAATGTCCATGGTCAGGAAACCGTAACCATCTATTGATCAACGAGCTAGTCAACTAGAGGCTTACTAGGGACATGGTGTTGTCTATGTATCCACACATGTATCTGAGTTTCCTATCAATACAATTATAGCATGGATAATAAACGATTATCATGAACAAGGAAATATAATAATAATCAATTTATTATTGCCTCTAGGGCATATTTCCAACATGTGTTACATTTGATTGCTCTGTTATTTATTGTGTTCCCCCTCCGTTACTCCTTCCCGGTAGACTCCGAGACCGCTGCCGATGTCCGTGTGTTCGACTACATCGAAGATGACCCCTCCTTCTTGCCAGAGCAACCAGGAAAGCCCCCCCTTTGATCACCAGATATCGCCTATTCTTCTCTCTACTGCTTGCATTAGAGTAGTGTAGCATGTTATTGCTTTCCGTTATCCTATCGTGATGCATAGCCTATCCTTACTACAACTGTTGATACCTTATCTGCAATCCTAAATGCTTAGTATAGGATGCTAGTTTACCATCAGTGGCCCTACATTCTTGTCCGTCTTCCATGCTATACTACTGGGCCGTGATCACTTCGGGAGGTGATCACGGGCATATGATATATACTTACTGTTACATTACTTATGATACTGTTCGGAGATGGGGGCTGAAGGGGCAGGTGGCTCCATCCCGGTAGAGGTGGGCCTGGGTTCCCGACGGCCCCCGACTGTTACTTTGTGGCGGAGCGACAGGGCAGGTTGAGACCGCCTAGGAGAGAGGTGGGCCTGGCCCTGGTCGGTGTTCGCGGATACTTAACACGTTTAACGAGATCTTGGTATTTGATCTGAGTCTGGCCACTGGCCTATACGCACTAACCATCTATGCGGGGACAGTTATGGGCACTCGACGTCGTGGTATCAGCCGAAGCCTTCGTGACGTCAGCGACTGAGTGGCGCGCGCCGGGTTGGACTGCGTAACGCAACTTCCTTTGTAATGGAGGTTTCTAGGCCGGGCATGACCCAGAAAAGTGTGTCCGACCAAATGGGATCGAGCGTGTTGGGTTATGTGGTGCAGCCCTACAGGGTAGTTAATCTATTCGAATAGCCGTGATCATCGATAACAGGACGACTTGGAGTGGTACCTTGACCTTATGACAACTAGAACCGGATACTTAATAAAACACACCCTTCCAAGTGCCAGTTACAACCGGTGATCGCTCTCTCACAGGGCCACGAGGAGAGGATCATCGGTTAGGATTATGCTATGCGATGCTACTTGGTGAACTTACCTTCTACTCTCTTCTCCTGCTGCAAGATGGAGGTTACCAGAAGCGTAGTCTTCGAAAGGACTAGCTATCCCCCTCTTATTCCGGCATTCTGCAGTTCAATTCACATATGATAGTCTTATTCCATTTGATACCAATGCATACATACGTAGTGTAGCTCCTTGCTTGCGAGTACTTTAGATGAGTACTCACGGTTGCTTTTCTCCCCCTTTTTTCCCTTTCCTATATCCGATTGCTGCAACCAGACATTGGAGCCCAGGAGCAAGACGCCATTGTCGCCGACTACTACTACTACACTGGAGTTGCCTACTACTACGTGCAGCCCGCTGACGGCGACCAAGAGTAGTTTAGGAGGATCCCAGGCAGGAGGCCTGCGCCTCTTTCGATCTGTATCCCAGTTTGTCCTAGCCTTCTTAAGGCAAACTTGTTTAACTTATGTCTGTACTCAGATATTGTTGCTTCCGCTGACTCGTCTATGATCGAGCTCTTGTATTCGAGCCTTCGAGGCCCCTGGCTTATCATATGATGCTTGTATGACTTATTTTATTTGTAGAATTGTGTTGTGATATCTTCCCGTGAGTCCCTGATCTTGATCGTACGCGTTTGCATGTATGATTAGTGTACGATTGAATCGGGGGCGTCACAAGTTGGTATCAGAGCGGACTGCCTGTAGGAATTCCCCTTCCATGCTCCTTGGCTGAAGTCGAGTCTAGTCATGGAAAAACTTTTACTAACAGGGCTGTGTGGCTTACGGGCCCACGTCGCCATTGGGTGGTATTCTGATCTCTCTTCTATTCGGGTTAAGTGAATTTTGCTAAATCTAACATTAGGATCTCGTTATCACTTTCACCCGGAGAGCCCCTTATTACTGATGATCGTCTGCTGCACGTGAAGACCCTAAAGATACTCTCCGCTGTTAACACAAGAACTTGTGTTCATCGCATTTTCAATTCCCCTTCCACCGTCAACCCCTATGAATAACTACTTGCAGTTGTTATTCTTACATTCATCCCCAGTTGGTCTTGTTATTACAAGATACCCCGAAATACTCATCATCGTTTCGATAATCCTTTAAGCTTACTGCCTTGCTGTTCTTTGTCACCTAAATACCACTATGGATAATTTCTAGCACTCACCGGATATTTGATCATCCCTAGTTGATTCATGTATTTCACAAAAGTCTTCAAAATACTATTTGAACTTCCGAAAATCCTGAGTAGCCTATTGCTCTTGAAATTCTTACTTGCTTGCATTATGGTTAATCCCATAAGTCTATAATCTTATTGGCATCTCTTGTCATTATCATTTTGAGTCCGTTGATTCAATTTCTTGCGAATTCTCGCAATCCTCAATAAGATCCTAGAATTCATCCTTCTGGCTCAGACGTCATTTTAAACGTGAGCTGGTTCTCGCCAATCAAATTGTCGTCGATTATGCCCCTAAGTCTATTGAACTTATCCTTCCTTGATCAGAGCGTCTTCTTCTGATCCTTCGCCTTGTAAATCATAATTCCTTTGCAATTGAGCTCTAAGTTACTCAGTTGTTTCTATAATCCAATGTCTTTGCATTGATTCTTCCTCTGGTTGTGAGCCGATACTCACATCAGATTCTTTATGGACTATCAGTACCTTGTTGGATTTTATCCGACAACGTCCTTCATATTCAATCACTTTGGAAGTTCTTTCCCTGATACATTCCTTATCGTGCTAAATTTTAACTGTGCTACATGGTCCTTCTTCCCGGAGCACCATTTTTGATGATGAGCTAAGCTTACGTCGATCTTCCTCATCATATCATTTCGCCTTGAACAACAAGCCTGATTTTGAGTTTGTGTTGTACCCATGGTTCCAATAACCTTTCATTTCATCATTCCTTTGACTTGATGTCATCGCTAATTGATTACATCTTCTTGAAATCTCTCGACAAATGTGTCGTGGTCATCATCAACCTTATGAGCTCGTCCTGGATATCAAACGGATTCATGAAGAGAAATACCATCCTTGCCCTAGAAGAGTTGTGTTATCATCGGCCACTTTATTGCTTTCCCTCCAACACAAACTTGTTCGTATTTTGTGTTGTACCTTGAGTTCCTTGCTACCTAGCATTGTTCTTCTTTACCTTGAAATATTACCACCTTTTATGTCAAGAATGTCGTGGGAATTTCACCACCTCTTAAGAACTCTTGGTATGGTGATACCTTTCACCATCACCATTCTTTCTTGGGTCCTTGTGTTGGTTCCAACCGGGGTACCAACAAGTGAGCGGTGTTGTTTGGATTCTGCCCTTCTAGCAACCCTATCGCTTTGAAGTTAATGGTCGGCCGTTCATTCTTAGACTATTGATTATTGAATCACCATTCCGACATTGGTCGTGCAACCCAGCCCATTTTTCGGGTGCACCTTTCAACCAATGTTTAATTGGGTATGTTTTGCTCGAGCATACATCATTATACCATTTGATCTGACAAATGTTACCCCCTTGTTCACATAGTTGTGGAAATCCATCTTTTGTTAATCTCGATGAATTGTCGCTGATTCCATCAGCCACCTCCTCATCCTCTTGTTGGTTTACTGATGAACTCTTGTTTCGGAACTCGCTTCCATAGTTCATTTCCCGAGAATCTTACAATGTCATCTCGTCAAATTGTGCCGCACCTTTTCTTCTCAGGCCTCCTAAGTCTAAGGTATCGTGACACCAATCAAATCTGAATCTCGGTCAGATATGATGGTTGGAACATATTTCCAAGAGTAAGGTTATGCCTGCTACTTGCCGATGCTGCTGCTGCCTCCCTTTCCGGCCGCCCCCACTACTGCTGCACGCCGCGCTCGGCCGCGTCGACGCGCGCGCCCGCGCCTCGCCAACGCGCTCCCCGCCATTGCATCCCCCGCGCCACACCACTGCCATTACTACTCCTGCTAGCTACTGTAGCCGCTAGCTAGCTTTTCAATTTCTACAATAACTAACCCTCTAGACAGCCCCTAAACAGCGCCTAAACGACTATTAACAGAAGCAAAAATATTTTTTGAAGGTAGTATACTTGACAAACTCCATTTTATGCCATTGGACCAAATCCATTTGATGCATGTATTAAGTACTATGAAAATCACAAAATGCTATCTTCTCTAAATAGAGAACAGAATTAACCCCTAGCACTGTGTATGCATGTGTTGTGTGTACAGCGCGCGTGTGTGTAGTGCATGTGTGGTGTGTGTGTGTGCGTGAGTGTGTGTGGTGTGTGTGGCCAGCTGTGCCACAGCCATGTGTGGCCGGTCATGCTAGTTAGGAGTAGTTTAATTAGTAGGAGTAGTAGTTAATTAGTCTAATAGTAGATGACATGTGGATCCCCACTTCTAAATTAACTAGTTAAATAAACCTATTAAAATACTAGTCAATGACAGGTGGACCCCCTCTAATTATCCACTTAAAAGAAAATGTTGAATATGTGTCAATGACGCGTGGGCCCGATCTGTAGTTTTGACCAGTCAACAGTCAAATAATTGACTGTTGACTAGACTGTTGACTGAGTCAACTGGACCCCTTGGTCCCACCTATCATCCACTGTGGCTAGCCCACGATGGGTATAGAAAGTATACCTTGTTTTTATTTTCAAATTATAATAAATTCAGAATTAAAAAATCATTTAAAGATTTAAAAATTAATATAAAATAAACCGTACCTCAGATGAAAAAACTTTATACATGAAAGTTGTTCAGAACGACGAGACGAATTCGGATACGCAGTCCGTTCGTCCGTCACACATCCCTAGCATAGTGAACATGCAACTTTCCATCTCCGGTTCATCTGCCCGAAAACGCGAAACACCGGGAATACTTTCCCGGATGTTTCCCCCCTTCGCCGGTATCGCCTATCCCTACGTTAGGTCACCCCTAGCACAATGTATTGCCGTGTCTTGCTTTTTGTTACATTTGATTGCTCTGTTATTTATTGTGTTCCCCCTCCGTTACTCCTTCCCGGTAGACTCCGAGACCGCTGCTGATGTCCGTGTGTTCGACTACATCGAAGATGACCCCTCCTTCTTGCCAGAGCAACTAGGCAATCCCCCCTTTGATCACCAGATATCGCCTATTCTTCTCTCTACTGCTTGCATTAGAGTAGTGTAGCATGTTATTGCTTTCCGTTATCCTATCGTGATGCATAGCCTGTCCTTACTGCAACTGTTGATAACTTATCTGCAATCCTAAATGCTTAGTATAGGATGCTAGTTTACCATCAGTGGCCCTACATTCTTGTTCGTCTGCCATGCTATACTACTGGGCCGTGATCACGGGCATATGATATATACTTACTGTTACATTACTTATGATACTGTTCGGAGATGGGGGCTGAAGGGGCAGGTGGCTCCATCCTGGTAGAGGTGGGCCTGGGTTCCCAACGGCCCCCGACTGTTTCTTTGTGGCGGAGCGATAGGGTAGGTTGAGACCGCCTAGGAAAGAGGTGGGCCTGGCCCTGGTCGGTGTTCGCGGATACTTAACACGTTTAACAAGATCTTTGTATTTGATCTGAGTCTGGCCACTGGCCTATACGCACTAACCATCTACGTGGGGACAGTTATGGGCACTCGACGTCGTGGTATCAGCCGAAGCCTTCGTGACGTCAGCGACTGAGTGGCGCGCGCCGGGTTGGACCGCGTAACGCAACTTCCTTTGTAATGGAGGTTGCTAGGTCTGCTCTCCGGCCGCGTTCGCAACGTGCAGGTGTGCAAAGGACTATGGGCCCAGACCCCTGCGCCATAGGATTTAGACCGGCGTGCTGACCTTTCTGTTGTGCCTAGGTAGGGCTGCGACGTGTTGATCTTCCGAGGCCGGGCATGACCCAGAAAAGTGTGTCCGACCAAATGGGATCGAGCATGTTGGGTTATGTGGTGCACCCCTGCAGGGTAGTTAATCTATTCGAATAGCCGTGATCTTCGGTAACAGGACGACTTGGAGTTGTACCTTGACCTTATGACAACTAGAACCGGATACTTAATAAAAACACACCCTTCCAAGTGCCAGTTACAACCGGTGATCGCTCTCTTACAGGGCCACGAGGGGAGGATCATCGGTTAGGATTATGCTATGCGATGCTACTTGGTGAACTTACCTTCTACTCTCTTCTCCTGCTGCAAGATGGAGGTTACCAGAAGCGTAGTCTTCGAAAGGACTAGCTATCCCCCTCTTATTCCGGCATTCTGCAGTTCAGTTCACATATGAAAGCCTTATTCCATTTGATACCAATGCATACATATGTAGTGTAGCTCCTTGCTTGCGAGTACTTTTGATGAGTACTCACGGTTGCTTTTCTCCCCCTTTTTTCCCTTTCCTATATCCGATTGCTGCAACCAGATGTTGGAGCCCAGGAGCCAGATGCCACTGTCGCCGACGACTACTACTACACTGGAGTTGCCTACTACTACGTGCAGCCCGCTGACGGCGACCAGGAGTAGTTTAGGAGGATCCCAGGCAGGAGGCCTACGCCTCTTTCGATCTGTATCCCAGTTTGTCCTAGCCTTCTTAAGGCAAACTTGTTTAACTTATGTCTGTACTCAGATATTGTTGCTTCCGCTAACTCGTCTATGATCGAGCTCTTGTATTCGAGCCTTCGAGGCCCCTGGCTTATAATATGATGCTTGTATGACTTATTTTATTTGTAGAGTTGTGATGTGATATCTTCCCGTGAATCCCTGATCTTGATCGTACATGTTTGCGTGTATGATTAGTGTACGATTGAATCAGGGGCATCACACAAAGTTTGTTCAGAGTCCCGGATGTGATCACGGACATGACGACGAGTCTCAAAATGGTCGAGACATAAATATTGATATATTGGAAGCCTATATTTGGATATCGGAAGTGTCCCGGGTGAAATCGGGATTTTACCGGAGTACCGGGAGGTTACCAGAACCCCCCGGGAGGTATATGGGCCTTAGTGGGCTGTAGTGGAAGAGAGGAGAGGTAGCCAGGGCTGGGCCGCACGCCCCTCCCCCATAGTCCGAATAGGACAAGGAGAGGGGGGCGGTGCCCCCCTTGCTTCTCACTCTCCTCTTTCCCCTCCCGAATCCTATTCCAACTAGGAAAGGGGGGAATCCTACTCCCGGTGGGAGTAGGACTCCTCCTGGCGTGCCCTCCTCCTGGCCGGCCGCACCCCCCCTTGATCCTTTATATACGGGGGCAGGGGGCTCCTCTAGACACACAAGTTGATCCACGTGATCATATTCTTACCCGTGTGCGGTGCCCCCTTCCACCATAATTCTCGATAATATTGTAGCGGTGCTTAGGTGAAGCCCTGCGACGGTAGTACATCAAGATCGTCACCATGCCGTCGTGCTGACGGAACTCTTCCCCGACACTTTGCTGGATCGGAGTCCGGGGATCGTCATCGAGCTGAACGTGTGCTAAAACTCGGAGGTGCTGTAGTTTCGGTGCTTGATCGGTCGGGCCGTGAAGATGTACGACTACATCAACCGCGTTGTGCTAACGCTTCCGCTGTCGGTCTACAAGGGTACGTAGATCACTCTCTCCCTCTCGTTGCTATGCATCACCATGATCTTGCGTGTGCGTAGGAATTGTTTTGAAATTACTACGTTCCCCAACAGTGGTATCAGAGCCTAGGTTTTATGAGTTGATGTTATATGCACGAGTAGAACACAAGTGAGTTGTGGGCAATATAAGTCATACTACTTACCAGCATGTCATACTTTGGTTCGGCGGTATTGTTGGACGAAGCGGTCCGGACCGACATTACGCGTACGCATACGCGAGACCGGTTCTCCCGACGTGCTTTGCACAAAGGTGGCTCGCGGGTGACAGTTTCTCCAACTTTAGTTGAACCGAGTGTGGCTACGCCCGGTCCTTGCGAAGGTTAAAACAGCACCAACTTGACAAACTATCGTTGTGGTTTTGATGCGTAGGTAAGATTGGTTCTTGCTTAAGCCCGTAGCAGCCACGTAAAACTTGCAACAACAAAGTAGAGGACGTCTAACTTGTTTTTGCAGCGCATGTTGTGATGTGATATGGTCAAGACATGATGCTAAAATTTTATTGTATGAGATGATCATGTTTTGTAACCAAGTTATCAGCAACTGGCAGGAGCCATATGGTTGTCGCTTTATTGTATGCAATGCAATTACGCTGTAATGCTTTACTTTATCACTAAGTGGTAGCGATAGTCGTGGAAGCATAAGATTGGCGAGACGACAACGATGCTACGATGATGGTCAAGGTGTCGCGCCGATGACGATGGTGATCACGACGGTGCTTCGAAGATGGAGATCACAAGCACAAAATGATGATGGCCATATCATATCACTTATATTGATTGCATGTGATGTTTATCTTTTATGCATCTTATCTTGATTTGATTGACGGTAGCATTTTAAGATGATCTCTCACTAATTATCAAGAAGTGTTCTCCCTGAGTATGCACCGTTGCGAAAGTTCTTCGTGCTGAGACACCAGGTGATGATCGGGTGTGATAGGCTCTACGTTCAAATACAACGGGTGCAAAACAGTTGCACACGCGGAATACTCAGGTTATACTTGACGAGCCAAGCATATACAGATATGGCCTCGGAACACAGAGACCGAAAGGTCGAGCGTGAATCATATAGTAGATATGATCAACATAGTGATGTTCACCAATGAAACTACTCCATCTCACGTGATAATCGGACATGGTTTAGTTGATTTGGATCATGTGATCACTTAGAGGATTAGAGGGATGTCTATCTAAGTGGGAGTACTTAAGTAATATGATTAAATTGAACTTAAATTTATCATGAACTTAGTCCTGGTAGTATTTTGCAAATCATGTTGTAGATCAATAGCTCGCGTTGTTGCTTCCCTATGTTTATTTTGATATGTTCCTAGAGAAAATTGTGTTGAAAGATGTTAGTAGCAATGATGCGGATTGGATCCGTGATCTGAGGTTTATCCTCATTGCTGCACAGAAGAATTATGTCCTTGATGCACCGCTAAGTGATAGACCTATTGCAGGAGCAGATGCAGGCGTTATGAACGTTTGGCTAGCTCAATATGATGACTACTTGATAGTTTAGTGCACCATGCTTAACGGCTTAGAATCGGGACTTCAAAGACGTTTTGAACGTCATGGAACATATGAGATGTTCCAGGAGTTGAAGTTAATATTTCAAGCAAATACCCGAGTTGAGAGATATGAAGTTTCCAACAAGTTCTATAGCTAAAAGATGGAGGAGAATCGCTCAACTAGTGAGCATGTGCTCAGATTGTCTGGGTACTACAATTGCTTGAATCAAGTGGGAGTTAATCTTCCAGATAAAATAGTGATTGACAAAGTTCTCTAGTCACTATCACCGAGTTACTAGAACTTAGTGATGAACTATAATATGCAAGGGATGACAAAAGTAATTCCCAAGCTCTTCGTGATGCTGAAATCGACGAAGGTAGAAATCAAGAAAAGCATCAAGTGTTGATGGTTGACAAAGACCACTAGTTTCAAAAAGGGCAAAGGGAAGAAAGGGAACTTCAAGAAGAACGGCAAGCAAGTTGCTGCTCATGTGAAGAAGCCCAGGTCTGGACCTAAGCCTGAGACTGAGTGCTTCTACTGCAAAGGGACTAGTCACTAGAAGCGGAACTGCCCCAAGTATTTGGCGGATAAGAAGGATGGCAAAGTGAACAAAGTTATATTTGATATACAGATTATTGATGTGTATTTTACTAGTGTTCGTAGCAACCCCTCGGTATTTGATACTGGTTCAGTTGCTAAGAGTAGTAACTCGAAATGGGAGTTGCAGAATGAACAGAGACTAGTTAAGGGTGAAGTGACGATGTGTGTTGGAAGTGGTTCCAAGATTAATATGATTATCATCGCACACTCCCTATACTTTCGGGATTAGTGTTGAACCTAAATAAGTGTTATTTGGTGTTTGCGTTGAGCATGAATATGATTTGATCATGTTTATTGCAATACGGTTATTCAATTAAGTAAGAGAATAAATTGTTGTTCTGTTTACATGAATAAAACATTATATGGTTACACACCCAATGAAAATGGTTCGTTGGATCTCGATCATAGTGATACACATATTCATAATATTGAAGCCAAAAGATGCAAAGTTAATAATGATAGTGCAACTTATTTGTGGCATTGCCGTTTAGGTCATATTGGTGTAAAGCATATGAAGAAACTCCATACTGATGGACTTTTGGAATCACTTGATGCTTGCGAACCATGCCTCATGGGCAAGATGACTAAGACTCCGTTCTCCGGAACAATGGAGCGAGCAACTGACATATTGGAAATAATACATAACTGATGGATGCGGTCCGATGAATGTTAAGGCTCACGACAAGTATCGTTATTTTCTGACCTGCACAGATGATTTGAGCAGATATGGGTATATCTACTTAATGAAACACAAGTCTGAAACATTTGAAAAGTTCAAAGAATTTCAGAGTGAAGTGGAGAATCATCGTAACAAATAAAAATTCTACGATATGATCGCAGAAGTAAAATATTTGAGTTACGAGTTTGGCCTTCAGTTAAAACAATGTGAAATAGTTTCACTACTCACGCCACCTGGGACACCACAGTGTAATGGTTTGTCCGAACATCATAACCTTACTTTATTAGATATGGTGCGATCTATGATGTCTCTTACCGATTTACCACTATCGTTTTGGGTTTATGCATTAGAGACAACTACATTCATGTTAAATAGGGCACCATCTAAATCCTTTGAAACGACACTATATGAACTATGGTTTGGCAAGAAACCTAAGCTGTCGTTTCTTAAAGTTTGAGGTTGCGATGCTTATGTGAAAAAGTTTCAACCTGATAAGCTCAAACCCAAATCGGAGAAGTGCGTCTTCATAGGATACCCAAAAGAAAATGTTGGGTACACCTTCTATCACAGATCCGAAGGCAAGATATTCGTTGCTTTGAATGGATCCTTTCTAGAGAAGGAATTTCTCTCGAAAGAAGTGAGTAGGAGGAAAGTCGAACTTGATGAGGTAACTGTACCTGCTCCCTTATTGGAAAGTAGTTCATCACAGAAATCTGTTCCTGTGACTACTAGACCGATTAGTGAGGAAGCTAATGATGATGATCATGTAACTTCAGATCAAGTTACTACCGAACCTCGTAGGTAAACCAGAGTGAGATCCTCACCAGAGTGGTACGGTAATCCTGTTCTAGAGGTCATGTTACTTGACCATGACGAACCTACGAACTATGAGGAAGCGATGATGAGCCCAGATTCCGTGGAATGGCTTGAGGCCATGAAATCTGAGATGAGATCCATGTATGAGAACAAAGTATGGACTTTGATTGACTTGCCCAATGATCGGCAAGCCATTGAGATTAAATGGATCTTCAAGAGGAAGACGGACGCTGATAGTAGTGTTACTATCTACAAAGCTAGAATTGTCGCAAAAAGGTTTTCGACAAGTTCAAGGTGTTGACTACAATGAGAATTTCTCACTCGTATCTATGCTTAAGTCTGTCCGAATCATGTTAGCAATTGCCGCATTTTATGAAATCTGGCAAATGGATAAACAAAACTACATTCCTTAATGGATTTATTAAAGAAGAGTCGTATATGATGCAATCAGAAGGTTTTGTCAATCCTAAAGGTACTAACAAAATATGCAAGCTCCAACGATCCATCTATGGACTGGTGCAAGCATCTCCGAGTTGGAATATACGCTTTGATAAGTTGATCAAAGCATATAGTTTTATACAGACTTGAGGCGAAGCCTGTATTTACAAGAAAGTGAGTGGGAGCACTACATCATTTCTGATAAAGTATATGTGTATGACATATTGTTGATCAGAGATAATGTAGAATTATTCAGCAAAAGCATAAAGGAATGTTTGAAAGGAGTTTTTCAAAGAAAGACCTCGGTGAAGCTGCTTACATATTAAGCATCAAGATCTATAGAGATAGATCAAGACGCTTGATAAGTTTTTTTTTCAATGAGTACATACCTTGACAATATTTTTGAAGTAGTTCAAAAATTGGAACAGTCAAAGAAAGAGTTCTTGGCTGTGTTACAAGGTGTGAAATTGAGTAAGACTCAAAGCCCGACCACGGCAGAAGATAGAAAGGGAATGAAAGTCATTCCCTATGCCTCAGCCATAGGTTCTATAAAGTATTCCATGCTGTGTACTAGATCTATTGTATACCCTACACTGTGTTAAGCAAGGGAGTACAATAGTGATCTAAGAGTAGATCACTGGACATCGGTAAAATTATCCTTAGTGGAATAAGGAAATATTTCTCAATTATGGAGGTGACAAAAAGGTTCGTCGTAAAAGGTTACGTCGATGCAAGTTTTGACACAGATCTGGATGACTCTAAGTCTCGATCTAGATACATATTGAAAGTGGGAGCAATTAGCTAGAGTAGCTCTGTGCAGAGCATTGTAGACATAGAATTCGCAAAATACTTACGGATCTGTATGTGACAGACCCATTGACTAAAATTATCTCACAAGCAAAACATGATCACACCTTAGTACTCTTTGGGTGTTAATCACATAAATGATGTGAACTAGATTACTAACTCTAGTAAACCCTTTGGGTATAGATCACATGACAATGTGAACTATCGGTGTTAATTACATGGTGATGTGAACTATTAGTGTTGAATCACATGACAATGTGAACTAGATTATTGACTCTAGTGCAAGTGGGAGACTGAAGGAAATATGCCCTGGAGGCAATAATAAAGTTATTATTTATTTCCTTATATCATGATAAATATTTATTATTCATGCTAGAATTGTATTAACCGGAAACATAATACATGTGTGAATACATAGACAAACAGAGTGTCACTAGTATGCCTCTACTTGACTAGCTCGTTAATCAAAGATGGTTATGTTTCCTAACCATAGACAAAGAGTTGTTTTTTCATTAATGGGATCACATCATTAGGAGAATGATGTGATTGACTTGACCCATTCCATTAGCTTAGCACTCGTTCATTTAGTATGTTGCTATTGCTTTCTTCATGACTTATACATGTTTCTATGACTATGAGATTATGCAACTCCCGTTTACCGGAGGAACACTTTGTGTGCTACCAAACGTCACAACGTAACTGGGTGATTATAAAGGAGCTCTACAGGTGTCACCAAAGGTACATGTTGGGTTGGCGTATTTCGAGATTAGGATTTGTCACTCCGATTGTCGGAGAGGTATCTCTGGGCCCTCTCGGTAATGCACATCACATAAGCCTTGCAAGCATTGCAACTAATGAGTTAGTTGTGAGATGATGTATTCCGAAACGAGTAAAGAGACTTGCCGGTAACGAGATTGAACTAGGTATTGAGATACCGACGATCGAATCTCGGGCAAGTAACATACCGATGACAAAGGGAGCAACGTATGTTGGTATGCGGTCTGACCGATAAAGATCTTCATAGAATATGTAGGAGCCAATATGAGCATCCAGGTTCCGCTACTGGTTATTGACCGGAGACGTGTCTCGGTCATGTCTACATTGTTCTCGAACCCGTAGGGTACGCATGCTTAAGGTTTCAATGACAGTTATATTATGAGTTTATGCATTTTGATGTACCAAAGTTTGTTCGGAGTCCCGGATGTGATCACGGACATGACGAGGTGTCTCGAAATTGTCGATACATAAAGATTGATATATTGGAAGCCTATATTTGGATATCGGAAGTGTTCCGGGTGAAATCAGGATTTTACCGGAGTACCGGGAGGTTACCGGAACCCCCCGGGAGGTATATGGGCCTTAGTGGGCTTTAGTGGAAGAGAGGAGAGGTGGCCAGGGCTCGGCCGCGCGCCCCTCCCCCCTAGTCCGAATAGGACAAGGAGAGGGGGGCGGTGCCCCCCTTCCTTCTCTCTCTCCTCTTTTCCCCTCCCGAATCCTATTCCAACTAGGAAAGCGGGGAATCCTACTCCCGGTGGGAGTAGGACTCCTCCTGGCGCGCCCTCCTCCTGGCCGGCCGCACCCCCCCCCCTTGATCCTTTATATACGGGGGCAGGGGGCACCTCTAGACGCACAAGTTGATCCACGTGATCATATTCTTAGCCGTGTGTGATGCCCCCTTCCACCATAATCCTCGATAATATTGTAGCGATGCTTAGGTGAAGCCCTGCGACGGTAGTACATCAAGATCGTCACCACGCCGTCGTGCTGACGGAACTCTTCCCCGACACTTTGCTGGATCGGAGTCCGGGGATCGTCATCGAGCTGAACGTGTGCTAAAACTCGGAGGTGCCGTAGTTTCGGTGCTTGATCGGTCGGGCCGTGAAGACGTACGACTACATCAACCGCGTTGTGCTAATGCTTCCGCTATCGGTCTACAAGGGTACGTAGATCACACTCTCCCCTCTCATTGCTATGCATCGCCATGATCTTGCGTGTGCGTAGGAATTTTTTTGAAATTACTATGTTCCCCAACAGATGAGTCTCGAAATGGTCGAGAGATAAAGATTGATATATTGGAAGGTTATATACGGATACCGGAATGGTTCTGATAAGGTTCGGGGATTTTTCGGAGTGCCGGGAGGCTACCGAAACCCTCCGGGAAAGTTAATGGGCCGATTGGGCCATAGTGGAGAGAGGGAGGCTGCCAGAAGAGGTGCCCCCCCAAACCCAAACCAAATTGGACTAGGGTTGGGGGGCGCGACCCCCTTTCCTTCTCCCTCTCCCCCATTTCCCCATTTCCCCTTTCCGTTAGTTGGAAGCAGGGGGGCCGAATCCTACTTGGACTAGGAGTCCAAGTAGGACTCCCCCTTGGCGCACCCCCCTCGGCCGGCCACCTCCTCCTCCCCCCTTTATATACGGGGGAGGGGGCACCCTAAAGGCACACCAAGATTTCTCTTAGCCGTGTGCGGTGCCCTCCTCCATAGTTTACCACCTCGGTCATATTGTCGTAGTCTTAGGCGAAGCCCTGCGTAGATCACATCACCAACACCGTCGCCACGACGTCATGCTGACGGAACTCTCCCTCGACCCTCTTCTGGATCAAGAGCTCGAGGGATGTCATCATGTTGAGCGTGTGCTGAACTCGGAGGTGCCGTATGTTCGGTACTTGGATCGGTTGGATCGTGAAGATGTTCGACTACATCAACCGCGTTACATAACGCTTCCGCTTTCGGTCTACGAGGGTACGTGGACACACTCTCCCCTATCGTTGCTATGCATCTCCTAGTTAGATCTTGCGTGATCATAGGATTTTTTTTTTGAAGTACTGCGTTCCCCAACAGTGGTATCCGAGCCAGGTCTATGCGTAGATGATATGCACGAGTAGAACACAAAGAGTTGTGGGCGATAATAGTCATACTGCTTACCACCAATGTCTTATTTTGATTTGGTGGTATTGTTGGATGAAGCGGCCCGGACCAACATTACATGACCACGTTCATGAGACCGGTTCTACCGACGTGCTTTTGCACACAGGTGGCTGGCGGGTGTCTGTTTCTCCAACTTTAGTTGAATCGAATTTGACTACGGTCGGTCCTTGTTGAAGGATAAAATAGCACACTTGACGAAAAATCATTCTGTTTTTGATGCATAGGTAAGAACGGTTCTTGCTAGAAGCCCGTAGCAGCCACGTAAAACTTGCAACAACAAAGTAGAGGACGTCTAACTTGCGTTTGCAGGGTATGTTGTGATGTCATATGGTCAAGACGTGATGAGATATAAATTGTTGTATGAGATGATCATGTTTTGTAAAAGTTATCGGCAACTGGTGGGAGCCTTATGGTTGTCGCTTTATTGTATGAAATACAATCGCCATGTAATTGCTTTACTTTATCACTATGCGGTAGCAATAGTCATAGAAGCAATAGTTGGCGAGACGACAACAACACTACGATGGAG
The DNA here is from genome assembly GCA_034509565.1 of Triticum monococcum. Taxonomy (NCBI): domain Eukaryota; kingdom Viridiplantae; phylum Streptophyta; class Magnoliopsida; order Poales; family Poaceae; genus Triticum; species Triticum monococcum. The sequence goes on along the minus strand of CM067842.1, from coordinate 106,481,486 downwards.
ATCAAGGTGTCAAGCCGATGACGATGGAGATCATGACGGTGCTCTAGAGATGGAGATCAAAGGCACATGATGATGATGGCCATATCATGTCACATATTTTGATTGCATGTGATGTTTATATTTTATGCATCTTATTTTGCTTAGTACGGTGGTAATATTATAAGATGATCCCTCACTAAATTTCAAGGTATAAGTGTTCTCCCTAAGTATGCACCATTGCTACAGTTCGTCGTGCTGAGACACCACGTGATGATCGGGTGTGATAAGCTCTACGTTCACATACAACATGTGCAAGCCAGTTTTGCACGTGCAGAATACTCGGGTTAAACTTGACGAGCCTAGCATATGCAGATATGGCCTCGGAACACTGAGAAAGAAAGTTTGAACGGGAATCATATAGTAGATATGATCAACATAGAGATGTTCACAATTGAAAACTACTCCATCTCACGTGATGATCGGACATGGTTTAGTTGATATGGATCACGTGATCATTTAGATGACTAGAGGGATGTCTATCTAAGTGGGAGTTCTTAAGTAATATGATTAATTGGACTTTAATTTAGCATGAACTTAGTCCTGATAGTTTTTCCATATCTATGTTGTAGATCAATATCTCGCGTTGTAGCTTCCCTATGTTTTTGATATGTTCCTAGAGAAAAATAAGTTGAAAGATGATAGTAGCAACGATGCGGATTGGGTCTGTGATCTGAGGATTATCCTCATTGCTGCACAGAAGAATTATGTCGTTGATGCATCTCTAGGTGACAGACCTATTGCAGGAGAAGATGCATACGTTATAAACGTTTGGCAAGCTCGGTATGATGACTACTTGATAGTTTAGTGTGCCATGCTTTACGGCTAAGAACCAGGACTTCAAAAACGTTTTGAACGCCACGGAGCATATAAGATGTTCCAAGAGCTGAAATTGGTATTTCAAACTCATGCCCAAGTCGAGAGGTATGAGACGTCTGACATGTAATTTGCCTACAAGATGGAGGAGAATAGCTCAACCAGTGAGCATGTGCTCAGAATGTCTGAGTACTAGCTTGAATCAAGTGGGAGTTAATCTTCCAGATAAAATAGTGATTGACAGATTTCTCTAGTCACTATCACCGAGTTACTAGAACTTTGTGATGAACTATAATATGCAAGGGATGACGAATATGATTCCCGAGCTCTTCGCGATGCTAAAATCAGCAAAGGTAGAAATCAAGAAAGAGCATCAAGTGTTGATGGTTAACAAGACCACTAGTTTCAAGAAAAGGGGCAAAGGAAAAGACAGGGAACTTCAAGAAAGAATGGCAAGAAAGTTGCCACTCCTGTTAAGAAACCCAAAGCTAGACCTAAGCTTGAAACCGAGTGCTTCTACTCCAAAGGGAATGGTCACTGGAAGAGGAACTATCCCAAATACTTGGCGGATAAGAAGGATGGCAAAGTGAACAAAAGTATATTTGATATACATGTTATTGATGTGTACTTTACTAGTGTTCATAGTAACCCCAGGGTATTTGATACCGATTCAGTTGCTAAGATTAGTAACTCAAAACAAGGAGTTGTAAAATGAACGGAGACTAGTTAAAGGCAAGGTGACGATGTGTGTTGGAAATGATTCCAAGGTTGATAAGATCACCACCGCACACTCCTTTTACCTTCAGGATTAGTGTTGAACCTAAAATAAATGGTATTTGGTGTTTGCGTTGAGCATGAATATGATTGGATCATGTTTATTGCAATACGGTTATTCATTTAAGTCAAAGAATAATTGTTGTTCTGTTTACATGAATAAAACCTTCTATGGTGATACACTTAATAAAAATGGTTTATTGAATCTCGATCATAGTGATACACATATTCATAATATTGATGCCAAAAGATGCAAAGTTGATAATGATAGTGCAAGGCACTGCTGTTTAGGTCATATTGGTGTAAAGCGCATGAAGAAACTCCATGCGGATGGACTTTTGGAATCACTTGGTTATGAATCACTTGATGCTTGCGAACCATGCCTCATGGGCAAGATAACTAAGACTCCGTTCTCCGGAACAATGGAGCGAACCACCGACTGATTGGAAATAATACATACTAATGTATGCAGTCCGATGAGTGTTGAAGCTCGCGGAGGGTATCGTTATTTTTTGACCTTCACATATGATTTGAGCATATATGGGTATATCTGCTTAATGAAACATAAGTCTGAAACATTTGAAAAGTTCAAAGAATTTCAGAGTGAAGTGGAAAATCATCATAATAAGAAAATAAAGTTTCTATGATCTAGGAGGCGAATATTTGATTTACGAGTTTGGTCTTCATTTAAAACAATGTGGAATAGTTTCACAACTCACGCCACCTGGAACACCATAGCGTAATGGTGTGTCCGAACGTCGTAACCATACATTATTAGATATTGTCCGATCTATGATGTCTCTTACCGATTTACCACTATCGTTTTGGAGTAATGCTTTGGAGACAGTTGCATTCATATTAAATAGGGCACCATCTAAATCCGTTGAGATGACACCGACTGTGATTTGGCAAGAAACCTAAACTGTCATTTCTTAAAGTATGGGGTTGCTATGCTTATGTGAAAAAGTTTCAGCCTGATAAGCTCGAACCCAAATCGAAGAAGTGCTTCTTCATAGGATACCCAAAATAAACTGTTGGGTATACCTTCTATCATAGATCCGGAGGCAAGATCTTTGTTGCTAAGAATGGATCCTTTCTAGAGAAGGAGTTTCTCTCGAAAGAAGTGAGCGGGAGGAAAGTAGAACTTGATGAGGTAATTGTACCTTCTCTCAAATTGGAAAGTAGCTCATCATAGAAAACCGTTCCCGTGATGCCTGCACCAACTAGTAAGGAAGCTAATGATAATGATCATAAACCTTCAGATAAAGTTACTACCGAACCTCGTAGGTCAACCAGAGCACGTTCCGCACCAGAGTGGTATGGTAATCCTATTCTAGAAGTCATGTTACTAGACCATGACGAACCTACAAACTATGAGGAAGCGATGATGAGCCCAGATTCCGATAAATAGCTTGAGACCATGAAATCTGAGATAGGATCCATGTATGAGAACAAAGTATGGACTTTGATTGACTTGCCCGATGATCAGTGAGCCACTGAGAATAAATAGATCTTCAAGAGGAAGACGAACGCTGATAGTAGTGTTACTATCTACAAAGCTCGAATTGTCGCAAAAGGTTTTCGACAAGTTCAAGGTGTTGACTACGATGCGATTTTCTCACTCGTATAGATGCTTAAAGTCTACTAGAATCATGTTAGCAATTGCCGCATTTTATGAAATCTGGCAAATAGATGTCAAAACTGCATTCTTTAATGGATTTATTAAAGAAGAGTTGTATATGATGCAACCAAAAGGTTTTCTCAATCCTAAAGGTGCTAAAAAAGTGTGCAAACACCAGCGATCCATCTATTGACTGGTGCAAGCATCTCAGAGTTGGAATATACGCTTTGATGAGTTGATCAAAGCATATAGTTTTATACAAACTTGCGGTGAAGCCTGTATTTACAAGAAAGTGAGTGGGAGCACTACAACTTTTCTGATAAGTATATGTCAATGACATATTGTTGATCAGAAATGATGTAAATTTTTCTGGAAAGCATAAAGGAGTGTTTGAAAGGAGTTTTTCAAAGAAATACCTCGGTGAAGCTGCTTAAAAATTGGGCATCAAGATCTATAGAGATAGATTAAGACGCTTGATAAGACTTTCGATGAGTACATACCTTGATACGATTTTGAAGGAGTTCAAAATGGATCAGTCAAAGAAGGAGAATGAAAGTTGTAAGGTATGAAGTTGGGTAAAACTCAAAAACCCGACAACGGCAGAAGATAGATAGAGAATGAAAGTCATTCCCTATGCCTCAGCCATAGGTTCTATAAAGTATGCCATGCTGTATACCAGACCTATTGTGCACCTTGCCATGAGTTTGGCAAGGGGGTTCAATAGTGATCCAAGAGTAGATCACTGGATGATGTCTACTACGCAACCTTCTTCTTGTAGACGTTGTTGGGCCTCCAAGTGCGGAGGTTTGTAGGACAGTAGAAAATTTCCCTCAAGTGGATGACCTAAGGTTTAGCAATCCGTGGGAGGCATAGGTTGAAGATGGTATATCTCAAACAACCCTGCAACCAAATAAACAAGAGTCTCTTGTGTCCCCAACACACCCAATACAATGGTAAATTGTATAGGTGCACTAGTTCGGCGAAGAGATGGTGATACAACTGCAATATGGATGATAGATATGAGTATTTGTAATCTGAAAATATAAAAATAGCAAGGTAACTAATGATAAAAGTGAGCGTAAACGGTATTGCAATGCTACGAAACAAGGCCTAGGATTCATACTTTCACTAGTACAAGTTCTCTCAACAATAATAACATAATTGCATCATATCACTATCCGTCAACATGCAACAAAGAGTCATTCCAAAGTCACTAATAGCGGAGAACAAACGAAGAGATTATGGTAGGGTATGAAACCACCTCAAAGTTATCCTTTCTGATCGATCTATTCAAGAGTTCATAGTAAAATAAAATGAAGCTATTCTTTCCGTTCAATCTATCATAGAGTTCGTACTAGAATAACACCTTAAGACACAAATCAACCAAAACCCTAATGTCACCTAGATACTCCAATGTCACCTCAAGTATTCGTCGGTATGATTATACGATATGCATCACACAATCTCAGATTCATCTATTCAACCAACACAAAGAACTTCAAAGAGTGCCCCAAAGTTTCTACCGGAGAGTCAAGACGAAAACATGTGCCAACCCCTATGCATAAGTTCACGTGGTCACGGAACTCGCAACTTGATCACCAAAACATACATCAAGTGAATCACATGATATCCCATTGTCACCACAGATAAGCACGTGCGAGACATACATCAAGTGTTCTCAAATCCTTAAAGACTCAATCTGATAAGATAACTTCAAAGGGAAAACTCAATTCATCACAAGAGAGTAGAGAGGGAGAAACATCATAAGATCCAACTATAATAGCAAAGCTCGCGATACATCAAGATTGTATCACCTCAAGAACACAAGAGAGAGAGAGAGTGAGAGAGAGAGAGGGAGAGATCAAATACATAGCTACGGGTACATACCGTCAGCCCCGAGGGTGGACTACTCCCTCCTCGTCGCGGAGAGCGCCGGGGTGATGAAGATGGCCACCAGAGAGGGATTCCCCCCTCCGGCAGGGTGCCAGAATGGGTCTAGATTGGTTTTTGATGGCTACAGAGGCTTCTGGCGGCGGAACTCCCAATCTATTCTTCTCACTGATGTCTTTAGGGTATATGGACATATATGGGCGAAAGAAGTCAGTCAGGGGAGCGACGAGGGGCCCACAAGGGTGGGGGCGCACCTAGGGGGTAGGGCACGCCTCCCTGCCTTGTGCCTCCCTCGAAACTTCCCTGACGTCTACTCCAAGTCTCCTGGATTGCTTTCGTTCCAAAAATAAGTTCCATGAAATTTCAGGTCAATTGAACACCGTTTGATTTTCCTTTTCTGCGATACTCTAAAACAAGGAAAAAACAGAAACTGGCACTAGGCTCTAGGTTAATAGGTTAGTCCCAAAAATAATATAAAAGTGCATAATAAAGCCCATAAACATCGAAAACGGATAATATAATAGCATGGAACAATCAAAAATTATAGATACGTTGGAGACATATCAGCATCCCCAATCTTAATTCCTGCTCGACCTCGAGTAGGTAAATGATAAAAACAGAATTTTTGATGTGGAATGCTACCTAACATATTTCTCTAAGTAATTCTCTTTATTGTGGCATGAATGTTCAGATCCATAAGATTCAAGACAAAAGTTTAATATTGACATAAAAATAATAATACTTCAAGCATACTAATAAAGCAATTATGTCTCCTCAAAATAACATGGCCAAAGCAAGCTATCCCTACAAAATCATATAGTCTGGCTATGCTCTATCTTCATCACACAAAATATTTAGATCATGCACAATCCAAGCAATTGTTTCATACTTTTGATGTTCTCAAACTTTTTAATCTTCACGCAATACATGAGCGTGAGCCATGGACATAGCACTATAGGTGGAATAGAATGGTGGCTGTGGAGAAGACAAAAAGGAGAAGATAGTCTCACATCAACTAGGCGTATCAACGGGCTGTGGAGATGCCCATCAATAGATATCAATGTGAGTGAGTATGGATTGCCATGCAACGGATGCACTAGAGCTATAAGTGTATGAAAGCTCAAAAAGGAACTAAGTCGGTGTGCAACCAACTTGCTTGCTCACGAAGACCTAGGGAATTTTGAGGAAGCCCATCATTGGAATATAGAAGCCAAGTTCTATAACGAAAGATTCCCACTAGTATATGAAAGTGACAACATAGGAGACTCTCTATCATGAAGATCATGGTGCTACTTTGAAGCATAAGTGTGGTAAAAGGATAGTAGCATTGCCCCTTCTCTCTTTTTCTCTCATTTGTTTTTGTTTTTTTGGGCCTTCTTTTTTTTCATCCAGAGTCTCATCCCGACTTGTTGGGGAATCATAGTCTCCATCATCCTTTCCTCACTTGGGACAATGCTCTAATAATTACGATCATCACACTTTATTTACTTACAACTCAAGAATTACTACTCAATACTTAGAACAAAATATAACTCTATGTGAATGCCTCCGGCAGTGTACCAGGATGTGCAATGATGCATGAGTGACATGTATGAAGAATTATGAACGGTGGCTTTGCCACAAATATGATGTCAACTACATGATCATGCAAGCAATATGACAATGATCAAGCGTGTCATAATAAACAAAACGGTGGAAAGTCGCATGGCAATATATCTCGGAATGGCTATGGAAATGCCATAATAGGTAGGTTTGGTGGCAGTTTTGAGGAAGGTATATGGTGGGTTTATGGTACCGGCGAAAGTTGCGCAATACTAGAGAGGCTAGCAATGGTGGAAGGGTGAGAGTGCGTATAATCCATGGACTCAACATTAGTCATAATGAACTCACATACTTACTGCAAAAATCTATTAGTTATCAAAATAAAGTATTATGTGCATGCTCCTAGGGGGATAGATTGGTAGGAAAAGACCATCGCTCGTCCCCGACCGCCACTCATAAGGAAGACAATCAATAAATAAATCATGCTCTGACTTCATCACATAAGGGTTCACCATACGTGCATGCTACGGGAATCACAAACTTCAACACAAGTATTTCTCAAATTCACAACTACTCAACTAGCATGACTCTAATATCACCATCTCCATATCTCAAAACAATTATCATGTATCAAACTTCTCATAGTATTCAATGCACTTCTATGAAAGTTTTTATATTATTCCTAAAAGTAAATTTCCATGTTGTTTTAAAGGACTCTAAAAATAATATAAGTGAAGCATGAGAGATCAATTATTTCTATAAAATAAAACCACCATCGTGCTCTAAAACGATATAAGTGAAGCACTAGAGCAAATGACAAACTACTCCAAAAGATATAAGTGAAGATCAATGAGTAGTCGAATAATTATGCAACTATATGAAGACTATCTAACATTTCATAATTTCAGATCTTGGTATTTTATTCAAACAGCAAGCAAAACAAAACAAAATAAAATGACGCTCCAAGCAAAACACATATCATGTGGTGAATAAAAATATAGCTCCAAGTAAAGTTACCGATGAACGAAGACGAAAGAGGGGATGCCTTCCGGGGCATCCCCAAGCTTAGGCTCTTGGTTGTCCTTGAATATTACCTTGGGGTGCCTTGGGCATCCCCAAGCTTAGGCTCTTGCCACTCCTTATTCCATAGTCCATCGAATCCTTACCCAAAACTTGAAAACTTCATAACACAAAACTTAACAGAAAACTCGTAAGCTCCGTTAGTATAAGAAAATAAATCACCACTTAGGTACTGTTTTGAACTCATTATACATTCATATTGGTGTAATATCTACTGTATTCCAACTTATCTATGATTCATACCCTCCGATACTACTCATAGATTCATCAAAATAAGCAAACAACACATGGAAAACGGAATCTGTCAAAAACAGAACAGGCTGTAGTAATTTGTAGGTTCCGAATACTTCTGTAACTCCAAAAATCCTGAGAAATTAGGAAGTCCTAGGAATTTTTTTTATTAATCTACTTCAAGTGGAATTGGTATTTTATCGCTCTCTGGTAAAAAATGAAAATTATTCTCGTGAGCACATAGTTTCTGTTTTTCTACAGCAAGATCAAATAACAATCACCCAAGAAGATCCTAAAGGATTTACTTGCCACAAACACTAATTAGAACATAAAACCACATCTAACCATAGGCTATATAAAGCATGGAGCAAAAATAAAATTGGGTTGCCTCCCAACTAGCGCTATCGTTTAACGCCCCTAGCTAGGCATGATGATTTCAACGATGCTCACATAAAAGATAAGAATTGTAACATAAAGAGAGAATCATGAAGAATAAGACTAGCACATTTAAGTCTAAACCACTTCCTATGCATAAGGATTTTGTGAGCAAACAACTTGTGTGAACAAGAATCAACTTGCATAGGAAATCAAAACAAGCATAACTTCAAGATTTTAAGCACATAGAGAGGAAACTTGATATTATTGCAATTCCTACGAGCATATATTCCTCCCGCATAATAATTTTCAGTAGCATCATGAATGAATTCAACAATATAAACATCACATAAAGCATTCTTTTCATGATCTACAAGCATAGAAATTGTATTACTCTCCACATAAGAAAAATTCTTCTCATTCGGAATAGTGGGAGTATCATAAGAAACTCAAATATTATAAATTGTTTCCATATTAAAAGATTAATGTTCAGAAAAGGGGTAATCATGACAAGTTTTATAAATATAATCATCACTACTTTTTATAGCATAAGTATCATCACAATAATCATCATAGGTAGGAACTTTTTTCTCACCATAATCGATTGAAACCTCTTCCAAGATAGTGGAATCATTACTAAATAAAGTCATGACCTCTCCAAATCCACTTTCATAATTATCACAATAAGATTCAACATCCTCCAAAATAGTGGGACTACTACTTCCTAAAGTTGACACTCTTCCAAACCCACTTTCATCAATATAATCATCATAAGTAGGAGGCATGCTATCATCATAAAAAATTTGCATATCAAAACTTGGGAGGCTAAAAATATCATCTTCATCAAACGTAGCATCCCCAAGCTTGGGACAGACATTTATTGCAGCAAATATATTCTCAAACATGTCATTCTCATCAAACATAGCATCCCCAAGCTTGGGCCTTTTCATATTATAAGCATAATCACTCTCATCATTAATAGTATGGATAGCACCAATAGTATAGCAATTATCATCATCACAATGAGTAATAGGAGCAACATCATTTGGGAGGGATACCTTTCTACCTTTGCTTCTCCGTGTTTTCTTTTTCTTATTCACATCATGCGTGGGTTTAACCCTCTTTTTGGAGCTCCTTATTAATGAGATTGGTCGAATAGAAGGCTCCTCCTCATTACTTGATTCATCATAAGAAATAATAGGAGGATATTGGGAAGCCTCTTCCCTGTCGTTAGTATTCTCTTCATCCTCTATTTGTTTTCTTTTCTTTATATACTTGGCAATATATGGATTTTCAATGCAATTCACCGCACAATACATATAAATTTCTTCTAGATCAATATCGAGGAATTTCTCAAGGTTATATTCTGGAATATGCTTAGTTTGACGTTTCATTTCTTCATAACCCAAAAACAAACTAAGTTCATTATGATGTGAAAGGGAAATCAATTCATCACAATTTTTGGACACGATTCGGTCATGAAACAATTTGCATTTGATATTTAAATGACCATGTTCATTGCAAAGTTCACAAGTATGGCTAACATATTTTAAATTTTCAGCACTAACATCTAGCCTCTCTTGCAACCATTTAGTTTCCAAATACTTATGCCTCTTGCAAAATCTATCTTCCCTGTTTGGTACGTACTTACGAACTCTATGCACTCCACAAAAATCGACATGCTTATAAGAGATATTTTCATCATAACTAGTGCAATCATCATTAGTACTATGGATATTAAAAGAGTTCATACTAATAACATTGCAATCATCCTCATCATTCAAAGATTTAGTGCCAAACATTCTATAGACTTCTTCTTCTAGCACTTGAGCACAATTTTCCTTTCCATCATTCTCACAAAAGATATTAAAAAGATGAAGCATATGAGGCAAACTCAATTCCATTTTTCAGTTTTCTTTTATAAACTAAACTAGTGATAAAACAAGAAACAAAAAGATTCGATTGCAAGATCTAAAGATATACCTTCAAGCACTCACCTCCCCGGCAATGGTGCCAGAAAAGAGCTTGATGTCTACTACGCAACCTTATTATTGTAGACATTGTTGGGCCTCCAAGTGAGAGGTTTGTAGGACAGTACCAAATTTCCCTCAAGTGGATGACCTAAGGTTTATCAATCCGTGGGAGGTGTAGGTTCAAGATGGTCTCTCTCAAACAACCCTACAACCAAATAAACAAGAGTCTCTTGTGTCCCCAACACACCCAATACAATGGTAAATTGTATAGGTGCACTAGTTCGGCGAAGAGATGGTGATACAAGTGCAATACGGATGATAGATATGAGTATTTGTAATCTGAAAATATAAAAACAGCAAGGTAACTAATGATAAAAGTGAGCGTAAACAGTATTGCAATGCTAGGAAACAAGGCCTAGGGTTCATACTTTCACTAGTGCAAGTTCTCTCAACAATAATAACATAATTGCATCATATAACTATCCCTCAACATGCAACAAAGAGTCACTCCAAAGTAACTAATAGAGGAGAACAAACAAAGAGATTATGGTAGGGTACGAAACCACCTCAAAGTTATCCTTTCTGATTGATCTATTCAAGAGTCCGTAGTAAAATAACATGAAGTTATTCTTTCCGTTCAATCTATCATAGAGTTCGTACTAGAATAACACCTTAAGACACAAATCAACCAAAACCCTAATGTCACCTAGATACTCCAATGTCACCTCAAGTATCTGTGGGTCTGATTATACGATATGCATCACACAAAACTTTTTCAATCTTCACACAATACATGAGCGTGAGCCATGGATATAGCACTATAGGTGGAATAGAATGGTGGTTGTGGAGAAGACAAAAAGGAGAAGATAGTCTCACATCAACTAGGCGTGTCAACGGGCTATGGAGATGCCCATCAATAGATATCAATGTGAGTGAGTAGGGATTGCCATGCAATAGATGCACTAGAGCTATAAGTGTATGAAAGCTCGACAAAAGAAACTAAGTGGGTGTGCATCCAACTTGCTTGCTCACGAAGAACTAGGGCAATTGGAGGAAGCCCATCATTGGAATATACAAGCCAAGTTCTATAATGTAAAATTCCCACTAGTTTATTAAAGTGACAACATAGGAGACTCTCTATCATGAAGATCATGGTGCTACTTTGAAGCACAAGTGTGGAAAAAGGATAAATGTAGTTGACATCATATTTGTGGCAAAGCCACCGCCACTCATAAGGAAGACAATAAATAAATAAATCATGCTCCGACTTCATCACATAACTGTTCACCATACGTGCATGCTACGGGAATCACAAACTTCAACACAATTATTTCTCCAATTCACAACCACTCAACTAGCATGACTCTAATATCGCCATCGCCATATCTCAAAACAATTATCAAGTATCAAACTTCTCATAGTATTCAATGCACTTACATGAAAGTTTTTATTATTCCTAAAAGAAAATTACCATGTTGTTCTAAAGGAATCTCAAAATAATATTGGTGAAGCATGAGAGATCAATTATTTCTATAAATAAAACCACCACCGTGCTCTAAAAGATATAAGTGAAGTACTAGAGCAAAAACTACATAGCTCAAAAGATATAAGTGAAGCACATAGATTATTCCAATAAATTCCGATTCATGTGTGTCTCTCTCAAAAGGTGTGTACAACAAGGATGATTGTGGTAAACTAAAAAGCAAATAATCAAATCATACAGGACGCTCCAAGCAAAACACATATCATGTGGTGAATAAAAATATAGCTCCAACTAAAGTTACCGATGAACGAAGACAAAAGAGGGGATGCCTTCCATGGCATCCCCAAACTTAGGCTTTTTGGTGTCCTTGGATTTTACCCTAGGGTGCCTCGGGAATCCCAAAGCTTAGTCTCATGCCACTCCTTGTTCCATAATCCATCAAATCTTGACCCAAAACATGAAATCTTCACAACACAAAACTTAACAAGAAAATCTCGTGAGCTCCGTTAGCGAAAGAAAACAAAACACCACTTCAAGGTACTGTAATGAACTCATTCTTTATTTATATTGGTGTTAAACCTACTGTATTCCAACTTCTCTATGGTTTATAAACTCCATTAGTAGACATAGATTCATCAAAATATGCAAACAACACATGAAAAACAAAATCTTTCAAAAACAGAACAGTCTGTAGTAATCTGTAACTAACGCAAACTTCTTGAACCCGAAAATTCTAAAATAAATTACTGGACGTGAGGAATTTATCTATTAATCATCTGCAAAAATAATTAACTAAATAGCACTCTCCAATAAAAAAATGGCAGCAATTCTCGTGAGCGCTAAAGTTTCTGTTTTTTACAGCAAGATCAAAAAGACTTTCCCCAAGTCTTCCCAACGGTTCTACTTGGAAGAAACACTAATTAAACACAAAAATACAACCAAAACAGAGGCTAGATAAATTATTTATTACTAAACAGGAACAAAAAGCAAGGAATACAAATAAAATTTGGTTGCCTCCCAACAAGCGATATCGTTTAACGCCTCTAGCTAGGCATAAAAGCGAGGGTAGATCTAGGTATTGCCATCTTTGGTAGGCAGTTCTTCAATAAGACACATATAACTCCTAGGACTTTCTTTCTTTTTATTAATTATAAAACTCCTAGGCACAAAATCGAGAAAATCATTTGTAGCAAAAGGTTCCTTAAGGATAGTGAGAAAGTTGGGGTGAACACTTATGGATTTGAGGTCCGCATTTCCCTTACTAGAAGTTTCACCCTTATTTTTAGGAACATACATCAATTTGGCAATCTTAGCATTAGAAGGAGTGTTTTTCATGGAAGAAAAGGCGGACCCTAGGTTGGTAATAATATCCTCAATTTTATCAATTCTAGTGGAGTCTTAATCTATTTTTTCGTTAACCATAGGTTCCTTTTCTTTAAAAAAAATTAAGAGCAACTCCTACCTTAGATCCGTATTGGGTAATTTGGTTATGGATCTTTCTGTCCAAATTTTCAATCAAATCTATGGTGGCAACTTTACTTTCAATAATTTCAAGCCGTTGCATCACATGTTCCAAAGTTAAAATAGTTCCATTAACCAAAAGAGGTGGTGGGCGAAACAAATCTATCATAGCATTATAAAAATCAAAAGTATGCCTACCCAAGAAATTTCCTCCGGTAATGGTATCAAGAATATATCTATTCCGAGGAGTGATGCCTACATAAAAATTGAGAAGAAGAACGGAAGTAGATTGCTTCCTAATAGATCTATTTTGCGCATTGCAAATTCTGAACCAAGCGTCTTTTAGATTTTCTCCCTCCCTTTGTTTAAAATTAAGGACTTCATTCTCGGGAGATAAAGGAGTAGATAAAGGACTAGCCATAATGATGAAGCAAGAAAAAGAAAGGGCGAAAGGAAAACGAGGGCGAATAAAACGGCAAGGGTGAAGTGGGGGAGAGGAAAACGAGAGGCAAATGGCAAATAATGTAATGCGAAGGATAAGAGTTGTGATGGGTACTTGGTATGTCTTCACATGGTGTAGATCTCCCCGGCAACGGCGCCAAAAATCGTTCTTGCTACCTCTTGAGCATGCGTTGGTTTTCCCTTGAATAGGAAAGCATGCTGCAGCAAAGTAGCGTAAGTATTTCCCTCAGTTTTTGAGAACCAAGGTATCAATCCAATCGGAGACCACGCGCGAGTCACCTCGTACCTACACAAACAAATAAGAACCTCGCGACCAACGCGATAAAGGGGTTGTCAATCCCTTCACGGCCATTTGCAAGGGTGAGATCTTATAGAGATAATAATAATAAGATAAATATTTTTGGTATTTTTGTGATGTAGATTGAAAGTAAATATTGCAAAATAAAATAGACTGGAAACTTGTTTGATGGAGAATAGACCCGGGGGCCATAGGTTTCACTAGTGGCTTCTCTCAAGATAGCATAAGTATTACGGTGGGTGAACAAATTACTGTCGAGCAATTGATAGAAAAGTGAATAATTATGAGAATATCTAGGTATGATCATGTATATAGGCATCACGTCCGTGACAAGTAGACCGACTCCTGCCTGCATCTACTACTATTACTCAACACATCAACCGCTATCCAGCATGCATCTAGAGTATTAATTTCATAAGAAAGGAGTAACACTTTAAGCAAGATGACATGATGTAGAGGGATAAACTCATGCAATATGATATAAACCCCATCTTTTTATCCTCAATGGAAACAATAAAATACGTGTCGTTTCCCTTAATGTCACTGGGATCGAGCACCGCAAGATTGAACCCAAAGATAAGCACTTCTCCCATTGCAAGAAAGACCAATCTAGTAGGCCAAACCAAACTGATAATTCAAAGAGACTGGCAAAGATAACCAATCATACATAAAAGAATTTAGAGAAGATTCAAATATTGTTCATAGATAATCTTGATCATAACACCACAATTTATCGGATCTCGACAAACACACCGCAAAAGAAGATTACATCGAATAGATCTCCAAGAGAATCGAGGAGAACTTTGTATTGAGATCCAAAGAGAGAGAAGAAGCCATCTAGCTAATAACTATGGACCCGAAGGTCTGGGGTAAACTACTCACACATCATCGGAGGAGCTATGGTGTTGATGTAGAAGCACTCCGTGATCAATGTCCCCTCCGGCGGAGCGCTGGCAAAGGCCCAAGATGGGATCTCACGGGTACAGAAGGTTTCGGCAGTGGAATTAGGTTTTCGTGGTGCCCTCTGATGTTTTCAGGGTATGTAGGTATATATAGGAGGAAGAAGTAGGTCAGTGGAGCCACGAGGGGCCCACGAGGGTGGAGGCGCGCCTTGGGGGGTAGGCGCGCCCCCTGCCTCGTGGCCTTCTTGTTGATTGCTTGACGTCCACTCCAAGTCCTCTGGATCATGTTTGTTCTAAAAATCACGCTCCCAAAGGTTTCATTCTGTTTGGACTCCGTTTGATATTCTTTTTCTGCGAAACACTGAAATAGGCAAAAAAACAGCAATTTGGGTTGGGCCTCCGGTTAATAGGTTAGTCCCAAAAATAATATAAAAGTGTATAAATAATCCCATTAAACATCCAAAACAGAATATATAATAGCATGGAACAATCAAAAAAATATAGATACGTTGGAGACGTATCAGTGACAAAGAGTTTGTCGTAAGGAGTTATGTCGATGCATGCTTTTACACTGATCCGGATGACTCTTAGTCTCAATCTGGATATGTATTGAAAGTGGGAGAAATTAGCTAGAGTAGCTCTGTAACACCCCAAAAATTTTAACCATGATTTGTTTATTAAAATTTTGGCTAGAAATTAAATATTCATTTTATGGATTTAACTTTTGATTTCAGAATCACTCATTTCTTTGATATTGTGGAGTTTTCACCCCAAGTGAAAACTTTTCAAAAATATTGTTGGACTTGTTTACCCTCTCAAGAAAAAAAATTCTTTATCAGTGGATTTATTTGCATAATTATTTTCCCTGAGCTTTATTTCTTTAAAAATGATTTTTCATAAGTTTTGGAGCCTCTTTTGCACTACAACCCTTTGATAAAATTAGTTATAAGTTTCACCAAAATTTGGAGATGTCATGGGATGCTCCCACATCACTTTTATGCAAAAATCTCTTTTAGTCATTTGGAAATTTTGAACTCTACCCCAAGTTTTCAAATCTGGTCCAGTTTGTAAAATTGCACTACAACCTGTTTAAATATTTCTTTAAGGCTTCCACCAAAATTAGTGGATGTTAGTAGTAGTGCATAATTCAATTTCATGCAAAAACCCGCTGGTGTTCTTTGAAAAATTTGAGCAAATCATTCTCTTTTGCTCTCTGGTCCAGTTGGGTGTTTTCTACTGCAGCCCTATTTTGCTTTGCTCTAGTGCCCGTGATCTTTCTCCTGCTTAGATACCACTCTACCAAACCCTTAAGTTTAGGAGATGGGGCCCATTGGAGGATTTTAAGTAATTGCAATAATGCCCTTTTCTTTCTGTCTAGATTTGGTTTTCTCAAAAACTTGCACTAACAAGTTTTTGTTTTTGACAAACTAACCTTGCCACCCTCTTTATCATCTAAAGAGACTATGATCTGGAGTTTTTGGCCACCCCAAGAGATGCCTAGATGACCATAGTATTCTGTGAAACACCTTGTGTGCATCGCCAGTTTTGGCTTGGTTTTTAGTTTGCATTGTGGACTTGATCCCCTGACAAAACCACCATGCCCACTAATCTCCTTGCAAACTCTAACCAGAGACCCGTTAATCCCCAGCCTCATCCAAGCCCTCTAGCACGCGCTGGCATTACGTCGAGCACCTAGCGTGAGTGCTCTGGGCGTGGCCAGAGCGCGCATTTTGCATGTGCGTGCGCCCGAGTCACCGCGTCTCACTGCCATCCTCCCCGCGCCCGTGCTGACCCTTGGCCACTCACCACCAACGCGCCCGACCCCTCCCTCGCCGCAGAGCTGCCCTGGCCCCCTCCTGACGCCCCATAGCGCCACCAACGCAAGCCGCTGACGACCGCAGCAGGCCTCTGCCATGGACGGCGCCGCCTGAGCCACTCCAGCCCGCCAGCTGCCCTCTGGAACAGCACGAGCTTATCCCACGAGCATGTCCGCTAGCGCCCGTCGTCGCCACGCACCCCCTGGCTACAGAACGGCGGTTCGCCATTCCTATCCACTGCCGCCGTCGATCTTATCCCTGGCCGCCACGGGAACCGACCTCTCCGGGCTATAAATAGCCCCTCCGATCACGCCTAGGCTCGTCAACAACCTTGTTCGAGTAGTAGGAAGCCCCCCTTCCTCCCTAGTTGGTCAGAGGCCATCCTCTCCCCCAACTCTGGCAGGTTCGGCCGCCGCCACGTTCCGGCAAAATTCGGCCAAGGCCGGGCCCCTAACCCCTCCCGTGCTCCCACCCTCTTCCCCTCGATCCCGCGGAGCCACCCCACCTCTCAAACACGATCGGGAGCCATCATAGCCCAAGACCCCAATCTACCAGAAGTTGCCGTCCGCCGCAAAGCTCACCGCCGGCGACTCCCTTCGTCCCCGCCACCCTCTCGACCACTGGGAGGACCGCCCTGGACTGGCAGATCCATCCTTGCCCTCAGAACCCAGTGGGGAGCCGCCGTTCGTCGACGGCGATCGCCGGAACCCCGCCTTCGCTCGGACAGTGGAGGAAGATGGCGCGGGTGACTGGTCAAACCCGACCAGTGGGCCCAAGGGACCCACTATCAGTGACCCAGAGACGACCCGCGCCGGTTTAAGTGGAAGCGTATTCCATAGAATACGTAAATACGTATTCGCTAAGAGGAAAGCGTAAGCGCCCCGAAACGTTTTCTTTTTCTGATATTTATTAAAAACAGATTTGGACTAAACTTTGACTGGCTATAACTTTTTAAATATAAGTCCAATTGACTTGATTCTTTTTCTGTTGTTTCTCAAATTTTGTCTAGTTTATTTTCATATTTATTTGAAAATTTTCCAAATAACTTTTTTGTACTGTTTTGAAACTATGTGTTAATTTGAATTTTTCTTAAATAGGATGTTTGAAGAAGGAAGCAACTTTCAAAAGTGCACCCCTACTTGCATACTCTTTAAGGCAAGCATTCTGAACCCTGGCATAATATTGTCGTGTGTTGTTTGATACGGTTACAACACCACCTTGTCTTGGAGTTTTCGTTATTTTATGCGATGATATGATCATACTCATAAGTGCATATTGATGATTCTGTGCTGTTGGTATTCGATGTGTTTGTGATAGTAGTCATCCTCGTATGCCTTTCATGCCTAACGGAAGGAATCCGGGAAAGCCTCTGTCTTGGGTAGACACGAGCTTGTCCCTAGTTCTTCGTCGAGACGGTTATGTCCGATATGGCATGGCGGGGTATGATGAGCGGTGATTCTGTCTGATTGGTATGAAATATACTTCTTATGCTTATCATGCAGGTAATGCTTTAACCTCCTGAGTCCACCATAGATCGAATCTTGTTCCAGTAACCCCCATACTTGTTTCGTACTACCACTTGTCCCTGCCATAGGTAGGGTACGGTTCAGTAAGTTGTCAACCCCTCTCCTAGCACACACCGTACAGAGAGGCCATGGTGGAAGATACGGGCTGCATCCGGTAGGCAGCCACCTGGTCCGTGGGCATGGGTGTTTCCGGTTGGAGCCGAGGGGGTAGCTCCCCTAGTTTGCGCGTGTTATAAGTTTTGTGATCCCATGCTAGTCGAGGTTGTAGCCTCCCCACTTAGAGTTTCGCTTAACGGGTGTCATGGGTGATTTCCAGACACCGGTAAGTTAGGCTGGTGTGTGCGGTCAGGCGTGTTTTCAATTAAAAGACCGTAGGCGGAATTAGTCCTGATGGACTAAAGGAATTTGTTGCTCGTGGGTAAAGAGTACACCCTCTGCAGAGATTATATCTATTCGAATAGCCGTGTCCATGGTTAAGGACTATAGTCTGGGATGGGTCAAGTGTCGGTCTTCAGAGGAAAGATGGCTAAACCAAAACATGGATCATGACATGTGACTCATGATGATTATGATTACTATTATTATGGACTAACCATTTACATTATTTGAATTATTGAGTATCCCCGAGACGGTTCTACCTCCTGGATATTCACTGTGATTATGCTCATATAAGCCATTTATGTGGTGTCGCGGAGACACCCGACTGTGGCATGCTTGTCATTCAGATTACTTTATAAGCCCTTTATGTGGTGTCGTAGAGACGCCCGACTGTGGCATGCTTGTTATTCATTTACTTTATAAAGCCCTTTATGTGGTGTCGTTGAGACGCTCGACTGTGGCATGCTTGTTATTTATTTACTCTATAAGCCCTTTATGTGGTGTCGCACAGATGCCCGACTATGGCACGTTTGCTACTTATTGCTTTCGTAAGCCCTTTACGTGACGTCGCTCAGACGCCCGACTGAGGCATATTTTATATTATTATCCTTTCGAGGTGTCGCTTCAGACACCCGATCGGTGAATTTTGTTTCTACTCCCTTACGCCATATTCATGTTGTAGATGAATAACCTGCTGCGTGCATCATGGATGTTTATTTTGTAACGTACGTGTGATCATACAATATTTCAGAGCATGATTATCATTTGTCATATTATACCTGCATTCATAATGTTTGCGAGTACATTCAAAAGTACTCACTGGCTTGTCCCTGGCTATTGTCTTGGCTAGATTTCTTGCGTGGAGAGGAGTGTCGCGATGACAACCCCGGAACCTACGCAATGTGTTGGGGATCGTAGCAGAAATTTAAAATTTTCTACGCATCACCAAGATCAATCTATGGAGTAATCTTGCAACGAGGGGAAGGGGAGTGCATCTACATACCCTTGTAGATCGCTAAGCGGAAGCTTTACTAGAACGCGGATGAGGTAGTCGTACTCGTAGCGATTCAGATCGCGGTCGATTCCGATCTAAGCGCCGAACAACGGCGCCTCTGCGTTCAACACACGTGCAGCCCGGTAATGTCTCCCATGCCTTGATCCAGCAAGGAGAGAGGGAGAGGTTGGGGAAAACTCCGTCTAGCAACAGCACGATGGCGTGGTGGTGGTGGAGGAGCGCGGTACTCCTGCAGGGCTTCGCCAGGCACTACGAGAGACGAGGAGGGAGAGAGGTAGGGCTGCGCCTTGGGAGAGAGAGACTCGTTTGTTGTGTAGCCCCAAAACCTCCACTATATATAGGGGCAAGAGCAAGGGGAGGCGCCCTAGGGTTTCCCCTAGGGGGACGGCGGCCAGGGCAGATGGGATCTCCCCCTTGGGTGACTCGGCCCCCAAGCCAGGAGGTGGGAACCCTAGATGGGGCGCCCCAAACCCCCTGGTCACGTGGGAATAGGTGAGGGGGGCGCACAGCCCCTTAGTGGGCTGGTTTGACCCCTTCCCTTGGCCCATGACCCCCCCCAACACTTGCCGGGGCTCCCAAAACACCTTTCGTTCATGCTGGTCATCACCCGGTACCTCCGGAACACTTCTGGACTCCAAAACCCTTCGTCCCATATATCAATCTTCACCTACGGACCATTCCAGAACTCCTCGTGATGTTCGGGATCTCATCCGGGACTCCGAACAACATTCGGTAACCCTGTACATACTTTCCCTATAACCTTAGCGTCATCGAACCTTAAGTGTGTAGACCCTACGGGCTCGGGAATAATGCAGACATGACCGAGACATCTCTCTGGTCAATAACCAACAGCGGGATCTGGATACCCATGTGGGCTCCCACATGTTCCATGATGATCTCATCGGATGAACCACGATGTCAAGGATTCAGTCAAT